>BTPG01000004.1:165606518-165744444 GCA_036245525.1 Semisulcospira habei
TAAACTTTATCCAAACTACCACGCTTGATCCGACTTGAAAACAAATGTGACGACCTAAAACACCACTTGCGCGCTGAATCCACATGTGCCAATTGCTTCAGATAAAACATTACATGGCAGATGCATTCAGAATAAATAATATTAAGAAGCTTTGAAATATTTGAGGAAGTGAAGAGGCGAAATACTCACAGGTGCAGAAAGGAGGTATAAGTCAGTATTTAATTCTGTTCAAAAAGCACTTCTATGGCTATTGGTGCAGTTTCAGCTTCATGTTCTGTAGGGGGTATTGTTCTGTTCGCCACAGGAATTGGGAGTTTGGCTGGAATAGCAGTTGAGGGTGTTAGCGTTGCTACATGCCTGGCTTGCTTTGGTTTGGAAGCCTTGAACAAGAGGTGTTTCACACAAAATTACAGAAACATGAAGCATTGAGTACGCTTGCTGGTGCAAAGCTGAGCAGTATGAAACTTATTATCAGTAAGGCATTGAACGATAATTTTATTGATGATGAAGAATTTAAGCGAGTCCAGGATGATTTAAATAATTACAAGAAACAGAAATCTGAAATACAGAATAAAATGCGTAGTCAATCTCCAGTGAATGTTGAAGAACTTAAGGCCTGTTTTTTAGCAGAGGGAAAAAGGATAGGGGTACAGGAAACCACAGAAAAAACTACACATTCTTTTAAACAAATAAAAATCAGATTTGGTAATCAATCAATATTTTTGTCATAATGCTTCGCAGAGAGATGACACGTCATTTACACCACTTGTGCCTGATTATTTAACCCCATCAGCACCACGCACCTGAGTATTACTGAGAAAAAAAAGTTTTTTTATTGTCCTTGTATCTTGATAAATCTGTCTCAGTGTGTTGGGACTTGAGTCAAGTTGTTGTAAGAACTTAGGGTAAGTACTTGTAAGAACTTAGGGTAAGTACTTGTAAGAACTTAGGGTAAGTAATTAATAAGTTCTTTATGGCAACACACTTAAAGGTTACCTCTGCAGGTTCCTAAAAGTTAGTTGCAACTTGTTAATAAGTATTAAGTTTCACTTGGCATCACTTGATCAGGTAAATGATTAGGTATTGACAGAGACAATAGTTATAGAGAGAGAACAATAGAGACACGGAAAGATAATCAGATCAATAAGGCCGCATCAGTCATGCTTGTCACTTTTTAAAATCAAAGGGTTGATTCAGACTTAACGGGGGTAAAATTGGGAGATCAAAAACTATGAATATTAAAAATGATGGTAACATTAATGACTGATGCGGCTCTATGAATTAATTGTCTTTCGGGTCTCTATTGTTCTCTCTCTCCCTTTCCCCCTGTGAGCGGTTGTGAATAATGATCTCTCACATTCCAGATCCCTTTCCCCCCTGTGAGCGGTTGTGAATAATGATCTCTCACATTCCAGTCCCCTTCCCCAGTGAGCGGTTGTGAATAATGATCTCTCACACTCCGTCCTCTCCCCACGTGAGCGGATTGTGAATAATGATCTCTCACAGACTTCCCGGCCCTTACCCCACGAGGCGGTTGTTGAATAATGATCACCTTCGAGCCACCCCTGCCCTACCCCACGAGGGAGGTTGTGAATAATGATCACCTCGAGCCACCCCGACCCTACCCCACGAGACGGTTGTGAATAATGATCATCTCGAACCACCCCGGCGCACTATCCTATAGGGACAGTAGTGTTTCGGTTTAGTTCACCCAAATAGGGTTTAGGATGCGTTAGGACAGCGCGTAGGTTTTATTGGTAAGTGCGTATAGGTGTTAGGCCTAGGAGCTAGGTTCACTAGGAATCGTATTCATCGTTGTAGGTGTCAGGCATAGGAGATAGGTTTGCTAGGTATCGTGTCGGAAGGTATAGGTGTTAGGCCTAAGGTGTTTAAGGTTATTGGCACTTGCACTGGTTCGACTAATTTTGATTATGTTGTTTGTTTTATTATGAATGCTTTTCTGGTACAAATAAATCTTGGAACCTTACTTCTATCTTATGATGCTCAGCGGCTAGAGTGAGAGCGAGACTGAGACTGTGCGTGTGTACGTGCGAGAGGTTTGTGTGTGTGTGTGTACGTCCGTGCATGTAATGACGGTGTGACTGATCGTGCGAGCGCACGTTACTAGCAGCTCAGTAGGAACGATAACAACAAGTCCAGTCAAAATAGGGGTTTTTCTGGATACTGTGGTCGGTCCATTGCGCAAGCAACTTTGGCTTTTTGAACACAACGCGAGGCAAGAGTAAACACTGACGGATTTCAGTTGTTGCGCATGCGAGACTAGAGTAGATTTATCTACTCTCCACTGCAATCTCCAGTCCTTCCCTAGACCACAAAAGGAATTCGGACTTAAACTCTGTAGGCACTTGAGTACTGTATTAGATGGGCAGTTGTTTGTCTATCTGATAAACTATTTAAGTCGCCTACGCAATTTCTGCAGACTAAGTAGTTCGTCAAAAGAGTAACAATGGTTTGCAGGTACGAAACGAAAGTACTAATGCCATATAGTTTATGCATGGCAACAATATTTGTCCTTAGGATGGAGACATTTTTGTAGAAGTGTTTTTCGAAAGCTATTTTTCGATGTGAGGGAACCAGTCCTCGTACACCGCCCGGATAAGGTGCAAGACATTTTTTGTGCATAACATTGAAAATTTCAAGCATACAAGTTACAAGTTTATTCCAGTGAGTAAATTAAAATCATCAGCAAGTAAACATGCATACATATATACGATAAAATAAGTTTAAAAGTATTATTTTTAATGCGGTAAGCATAGTCGCGTCGCTAGTTTCAAAATGGCGGTCAGCGAGAAGCCTTCTAAAGAAGTCAATCAGACGCGCACGGTTGATGAAGCATTACTTTGCTCCTGAATTGAAACAGAGATTATTATCGATTTGAACATCTTATCAACGTCAAATACGTTATTTTTCCTGGTCTTGAAAACAGCCTTTTCCACAGAACTCGGTCTTTTGTGGGAGGAAAGCATATCGAAAGTAAACTCCCTTTGTGCATGTTGTGCAATGTGTCTGCCGACCATCTTCAACATTCTTTGGCCGGATACAACATGCATGTTGTTCGTCTGTTTTTCAGCCTAACGGCTCTAAGTGCAGGTCTGCTCTTTTTTTATTTATTTTATTAGTGGAGATGGGATTTTTAACTGGTCAAGCACACTCGTATCCGACTGGTCTTAAGCACAAGCCAGGCAGAGTGAAATCCATCTCCGAACCGTTTCCATCAAAATCACCATGTTCAGCTAAACACCTAAATATAAAATTTTAGTTTTTGCAACCAATTCAACCAATCCGCACTCAAGTACTCACAAGGACTCTTATGATTAAGCTTTATCAGGACTGCATGAGACACAATACAGATAGTAGCCCTCTCTATTATATTACATGTTTTATTTATTTTTATTGATTCATGTATGTATTCACTTACATATTTATTTATTATTTATCCTTTTAATTATGGATGGAAGGAATTCCTTGATGCACATGATCACTATAGTGGTATGGTAGTGGTCACCAAGGAGAGGAAATTTGTTTTCAATATGCATACATCTGTGCATATTCATAATCTATCCTTTACTTAACATGCATATTTATAGGTCCCAGGTATCCCCAACTTATTTTATTAATTTATTATTTTTTTGTTTGTTTGTTTGTTTGTGATGTATGTTTGCACATACACATCAGCATAAAATGATTGATTGTACATTGTTTAACGTCCCGACAGCAACAAGACTTTCTCAGGACGTGCCTGCACTGCTTGTGAAAAAACCCAAACTAAACAGAATATTGAATGTATGTCGCCAGCTGGTCTAATACACTAAATAAACCTAACTAGACCCTTTAGCAACACACATCCAATATCAAGAGCTACAAGCAGTGCAGACAGTAGGAAGAGTTTAAAAAAGGTAAATACTGGTGAATGTACCAAGGGTAGACAGAAACACACGCCCATGAATAGAGGGGAAAACCCACCCTGTGGGGCTGACCAGGGTCACCCTGGGAACTAAAAAGTAGTTAACCCCGCCCAAGTCCCCCAGGGTAGACCTGGGTGGGTATGAGACCATACATATACACATATATGATGTGAACATAACATGTACACATATGGTAATAGGTGCATACCACCCGCTCCCCACCCCACATACAAAACCACAGAACAAACATCTGTGCATGTTCATAATATATCCTTTACTTGGTATTCATATGTCCTAGTTATTTAAATTTATTATTTATTTTTATTTGTTTGAAAAGTAGGTTTTGTTCATATGCTGATGTTCACATACACATAATGGTAATACTGCCCACTCCCAACCCCACTCCACAACCAGAGAACACCCACCAAACGACACTTACATCTGTGCATGTTCATAATCTATCCTTTACTGAGCATTCATATGTCCCAGGTATCTTGACTTACTTTATCTTTTTTATTTAACCGCCATGAGATGGCATTGGTCGCCTGCTCGACATTAAACCCAAATAAGTATATATTTAAATTATTTATTTATTTTGTTTGCTTGTAATGAAGGTTTTGTACATACACATCAGCAAACAATGATTGATTGATTGTACATTGCTTAACGTCCCGACAGCAACAAGGCTTTCTCAAGACGTGCCTGCACTGCTTGTGAAAAAAAAAACTAAACAGAAAATTGAATGTATGTCGCCAGCCGGTCAAATACGTTAAATAAACCTACAACATGGGGCCTAAATAAAGCTAAGACTGTCTAGCAACACACATCCAACATCAAGAGCTACAGGCAGTGCAGACAGTTGGGAGAGTTTTAAAAAAGACAAGTACAGGTGAATGGACCAAGGGTAGACAGAAACACATGCCCCAGAATAGAAAGGAAACCCACCCTGTGGGGCTGACCAGGGTGACCCTGGGAACTAAAAAGTACCTAACCCCACCCAAGTCCCCCAGGGCAGACCCGGGTGGGGGCATCAGCAAACAAGAAAATATACACATATATAGATGGTAATAGGTGCCATACTGCCTGCTCCCAACCCTTACCTAAATACACACATAACACCGCAGAACACCTACCAAAAGAAGGACATACACATCTGTGTATGTTCATAATTTTTAATCTATCCTTTACCTAGCATGCATATGTCCCAGGTACCTTAGACTTACTTTATCTTATTTATTTAAATTAAAACCAAGTGGTGTGGCACTCTTTTTCTTTTACAGAATGCAGCATAGGTTTTGAAGATAGCGTTTGTGTTGTGGGTTACGTTTTGTTTTGGTGCTGTGCTGTCGAAATGAAACGGGCAAAGCGATGGTAAAGTGAATGAAAATAAACGTGACAAACCTTTATCAAGCCGTAAAAATGCACACAGCAACTTGACACATTTGCTTTTTTTTTAAAAAACAAACAAGCTTATGTAGAACACACAGAAATTCACGTCCGCAGAGGTCGTGGCGTCACGTGATGTTTTGATCACGTGATTTTGGGATACCTTATTGTTGCGAAACGATATTAATTTGCGTTCAAGGCAAGCGTTTTCGTAATTACTCTTAATATATCTAAGTGTGAAAATTTAAGTGACATATAGTGCATACTACCACTGAATACAGGAACAATGAGACCCGTGTAAACTACTGATCCCCTGTAAACATGGCCGCGAAGGTCCTGGTTTCGTCTGCAGCCATACTGGAAACAAAATGTGCTACAGAAAAATGTCTCCATCCTCCGGCGGTTTAAAACGAGTGCGCACGGCTTTTATTCATACTAGACTTCATTTTGATATACCCAAACCTTTGTTACTCTCTAGAAAATCACTAACGGCTGATCGTCTCGGGGCAGCTGCTAGACTATTTGCTTCAAAGTTGCGACGTACTCATTTTTCAGGTAGCAGAACAGCTTTGGACACAGTATAGCATTAATATTAGGTCTTATTTTCTTCCTCCTTTGTCAGGGATTTGCCGGTGCGCCACCACTCCTACACGTTGTTAACATAGCAGGGCCTCCAAGCGCTGTTCCTTGGTATGCCGGCGCTTGGTCTACGAGCTAGTTGGGCGGACGTCATCGATACACACACGAAATGTGCTTCCGAGTCCGTTTCACGGTTCTCTACCGCCACGGTTGACGGCACTTTATGGGTTCGAGCCGTCTTTGAAATTTGACTATGATAGTTGGCGCCCTATGGGCCAAGCCGCGTATTCTGGCACCACCCTTGAACTGACTTGGTTGATTTACCTCATTATCTGTAATATAGCCTCCATAAGAAAAATCAGCTCAGGAAGTAATGGGTTTTCATTTCATGACTGGGGGGGGGGGGGGGGGAGGGGGGGGAGGGGGGGGGGAAGTTTGCTGCGGACTACATCAGCCGATTTGAGACGACAGTGATTTATTGGTAGGTCTGGACCACACGTGGAGTTTCTTCTTGCTGGAAGCCGCGCATCCTCAGAGCGGCACTCCATCGAAAAACACCCCCACCCGGGTCTGCCCTGGGAGACTTGGGTGGGGTTAACTACTTTTTAGTTCCCAGGGTCACCCTGGTCAGCCCCACAGGGTGGGGTTTTCCCTCTATTCTGGGGCATGTGTTTCTGTCTACCATTGGTCCATTTACCTGTATTTGTCTTTATAAGTCTCCCAACTGTCTGCACTGCCTGTAGCTCTTGATATTGGATGTGTGTTGCTAAATGGTCTTAGCTTTATTTAGGCCCCATGGCGTAGGTTTATTTAACGTATTGGACCGGCTGGCGACATACATTCAATGTTCTGTTTAGTTTTTTTTCTTTTTCACAAGCAGTGCAGGCACGTCCTGAGAAAGTCTTGTTGCTGTCGGGACGTTAAGCAATGTACAATCAATCAATCAATCCATCGAAAAACAAAAAGATTCCTTAGCACCGCAAACAACATTACAGGTTGTCGAATTTGCCTGATTTTCTTTTTTATTATTATTTTATTTATTTATTCATTTATTTATTTATTGTGTTTTTCATAATTTATTTATTTCTTTTATTTTTTTAATTTTTATTTTTTTTAACTTTAATTTAATTTTTATTTTTTTATTTTTTATTATTAATTTTTTATTTATTTTTATTTTATTTATTTATTATTTATTTATTTATTATTTATTTATTTATTATTTATTTATTTATTATTTATTTATTTAATTTTTTTGGGGGGAAGGGGGGGGGGGGTATTGCCATCAGCGTTTGTCTTTGTTCCATTGAAGATCACGATTTCATAATCACGGTGGGCACAAGCGGGGACTGATTCCACACACTACGTTATCTTAAGACGTACTGACGTCACATCACGTACAGAAGATGACGTACTATCGTCATATCACGACGTACTTGTGGGCTGGTGTCATGTTATGACTTACTGTGTGGGATTGATCGCCGTTTGCACGAGCTATGTTACGTCACACACAGAATTTCCCTGCATTTTACTGCTGACTGGGCATGTCTCTGCCATCGGCTTTTCTCTCTCAACAAGTTTAGTTAACTCATTCAGCCCGACGGACGTATATCCCAGATTTTGCAGGCGTCATCTAATGACTACGCACCAGTTGCAGGAGATGGGTCGACCATGGTAATTCAAGGGCAGATTAGCTTGGCGCCGACAGGCGCCAAGCTAATCTGGCACTACCCTTGAATTATCATGGTCGACCCATCTCCTGCTGTAGTGCGTCAGGACTGAAGGGGTTAAAATAAAACACAGTTAAAAATGTTAAATTGTTAGGTAGGTCGTGGCGCCGCTTTGCGGTCACATTCCTTCCATGAGAAGTCGTCCAAATTTCCTTTGCGTGACACTGAAATTGAAGAAAAATACTCCCCGGTACCGTTTGCGGGAGTACTCCCCAGATAGACCCACTCGGGGAGTACGTCACAAGTGCAGGTCTGTTCAGTTGAGATGCTAAGGACTACTCCCTCGATAGACCCACTCAAGAAGTTATGTAACAGGTACATTTTTGTTTATTTGAGATGCTAAGGATTACTCCCCAGCTAGACACACGTGGGAAGAGCGCCACAAGTACATGAATAGAAGTGTACTTGTGGAATACTCCCTAAGTGGGTCTGTCTGGGTAGTACTCCCTCAAGTGGTACGGGTGGTATTCAGCAAAGCGTGATTGATGGACTCGCCTGACTCAGGTGACTTGCGTATGATTCTTCCTAGCGCGTAGACCAAGCGTGTATCAATTTATTACCAATGGAGTCCGACCTCCTATGTTAAAAACTGTTATGAGTCGTGGTGCGGCGCTGAACGACATTAAAAAAAAACACACCTCATTCTGCCCGGCGGCCGTTTTTCCCAAATTTTGGAGGCGTCGTCTAATGACTATGCACCAGTTGCAGGAGATGGATCGACCATGATAATTCAAGGGCAGTGCCCGATTCGCTTGGCGCCGACAGGCACTAATCTGGCACTACCCTTGAATTATCATGGTCGACCGTCTCCTGCTGTAGGGCGTCAGGGCTGAATGGGTTACAGCTACCTACCTGATGCTCCTATGCCACCATAAACTGATATAGAAGGCTCTGGTCCATGCACCAACCACAGACAGCATCTGCGATACGAAAAATTTCGAGCCCCCGTCTGTTAGTGCCCACAAGATTTTGGGTACTATAGTCTCCATGTCAATGACAGTAACAAGAAAACATTTTGCATCGCTAGACTGCAGAATGACGTCATATTCTTGTAGTCAGCTCATCATTTCTTTGACGTCGCATTCGTGTAGTACGTAGTTCTTTGCCGAAAACACTGTACTCCTTGAGAAGGCTCTCTTCGGGGAGAGAAAAAAAGCAAAGATAAACGATTTCACCACAAGCCATTATTTTTATTCACGAAAGTCTGCGGTGGAGATAAGTACATCACGTGTTCAAAATGGAGAGCTTTTTGGGGTCTAACAACGAAAGCAAATCACGCCCAAGAAACGCATCCGCGCCATAATATATGTGTGCGCCTTCATATGTTGTTGTGAACTTAGCGTGGGGATCCAAAATACCTTATGCGTTACCACCAGATCATCCGGTAAATTTGTGCGCCACCGATTTTGATTGAATGGATTCTGGGCCTCGGTTCTAGAATCCCAAAACATAAAAGAGGTTACGTTTACGTCGAACGACACCCAACAACGAACGACAGCGGAATTGCGGGTCCGGAATAGACAACACTCCAAACATCTCCATAGATCCTCATGAGCCCGAACGGCTTGGAGTGTTGTCTATGTTTTAACGTACAAGCTGTTTATCCGCCGTGATTTCGCTCACGTTCCTTGTTAGGAGTCGTTCGTTGCAAACGTAACCTGACTAATGACTGAGGCCCCGGCCGGGGTTAGATTTTGACGGTGTTTTTGTGACGGTCAGCCCAGCCCCTGTACCGGCCACGGTTCCTGGTTATATCGATCCCGGCAAGAGAATCTCTTTTGTATGGACTCACCGGTTCAACAAACAACATAAGAATACCTTTCAGTGACCTGGCAGGCATATCGACATATCCCACCACTTGATTGAATCATTGATGCGAGAACTTGACGCACTCAGCCGTGACACGCTACAGCGAAGACACGGAACGACTGTGGAGGTGGTGCTACAATGGTCGATCTGACACTTGAACTGTCATGTAGTCTTCCCGTGACAGCCCCTAACACATTCCAACCCAGAAACGAAATCTCCAGATTTTGAAGTTGCCCTCTGAAGGACTGTGTTACGATTCTAGAGACAGACCCAGCATGATAGTTCAAGGGTGGTGCCAGAATAGCTTGGCGCCTATGGGCGCCAAGCTATTTTGGCACCACCCTTGAACTGTCATGGTCGATCTGTGTCTTGCTGTGGCGTGTCAGGGCTGAATGGGTTAACAGACGAGTGCGCGTGTTCCCACGAAGACAGTGGATTAAAAGCCCGGACAAACACGCGATGTCGCATTAGTCTGAGTTCGGGGTTTAACCACCACGGCACCGAAGTGATCATGGACGGCCCTGACGGGCGGGTTATGGGGGACAGGGAAATCTATTGCCTATGCGGGACGACCTGAACACCGATCAACTCAGGCGCACTCCAACTGTGCCACTTTGATTTACCAGGACCTTTCAACAGACATGCTGTGGAACAAGCCCGTCTTTTCCCCCTGGATTGCGAGTCCAACTACCGGGACCGAGACGGGGATTCGAACCCACGACCCGGCGATTCCCTTCGCTCTCCTGCTCTGACGCTTAACCGCCTGAGCTATTTCGGACTCAACGCGATGTCGCATGTTTTTTGTCTTGGCTTTTAATCCAGTTTTCCTCGAAGCAAATGCAATGTCGACCCCCTTCTGATTTCCGAATCGGCAACTTATTTGGCAATTTGAAGCCGAGGGCCATATGCGTGTCGATTAGACACTAGGGGTCGAGAGGACTCTCGGGGAATCTGTTAGCAAGCGGTTTGGGGTGGGCCCCGGGGGTGCGGGCCACTGCCAAGTTCGACAGCAGTCTTCCCGCTAAATATCACCTGCGGAGACAAAGTCTCTCATCACGCGCGAGCCCTGTTGGCAGCTTATGCCACGTGCCCCCTTCTTTATATACTTACTTTTTTCTTTTCTTGTCGTTTCTAAAACAGCTTCAGAGTTGACGCGGCCATTGGCATTGGCCGGCGTCTGACCGAGCGCCTCAAAACTCAAGAAATGTAGCGACCGAACAACCATGAACATCAAGGGTAGTGCCAGATTAGCCTGATGGCGCCAAGCTATTCTGGCGCTACCCTTGAAATTTTGCACCTCCTGCAACTGGTACATACATTAGGTACCACCTTCTTCGCCTGGGCAGTTGGAAATGTGGCCGGTGGAGTTCATGTATATATACATATTTTGTTATTTTCAGTTCAACGTCAGCCGGCGAGACCACAACTGTGACGTCATATGGAACGCCATCAGCTTTGGCGATCAGCCTGACGTGTTTTCGGGACAAGTCAACAAGTTCCCAGGTAAAGGGGAGGGGTGGTGGGGCCGGGGGGGGGGGGGGGGGTATCCCTGAATCAGAATTTGATAAGATAGTGCACGACGTTCACACTTGTTGTGGATTCTGGCTGCCCGCTCCATCTGCAAGTGGCGCCCAGTCTCAATAACCCGTGCAACTGTGGGAAAAAAGTCTAGTGCGTCATAATAATAATAATAATAATCAAAATAATAATCATAATAATAAAAATAAGTCTAGTGCGTCATAATAATAATCATCATAATAATCATAATAATAAAAATAAGTCTAGTGCGTCATAATAATAATAATAATAATAATAATAATAATAAGTCTAGTGCGTTATAATAATAATAATCATAATAATAATTTTAAAAGTCTAGTGCATCATAATAATCATCATCATCATCATAATAAAATAAGTCTAGTGCGTCATAGTAATAATAATAATAATAGTAATAATAATAATCATGAAAATTATCATAATAAAAATAAGTCTAGTGCATAATAATAATAATAATAATAATAATAATAATAATAATAATAATAATAATATTCATCATCATAATAAAAATAAGATTAGTCCGTCACAATAATGATGATGATGATAATGATCATCATCATCGATAATATTAATAATAATGGTAATAATACCGGACATTATATAGGCGCGTTTCCCAACATAGCGCCGCGAACTGAACCCAACACGCACGCTCACGTGACGCACACGCATTCACTCTGAAGACAAACACAGTACAAGACAAACACAGGACATTCACGTGGTGCGAAGGGTCAGCTCAGCTACTGAGGTTTCGGAAATTTTGATCGCTTGTATTTGAAATTTATAAAGTGGCCTGAAACCGGTACCAAAGTGGAGGGGGAGGAAGAGCCGGAGTACCCGGAGATAGAACTCCCGACGGTCCGCGGCTGATTTTAAAAAATGTGCATATTGTCCTATAAAGGCTACAATACAGATTAGGAGATAAAATCAACCGTTTTAGTTCAGAATAGCTTGGCGCCACCCTTGAACTATCATAGCCAAACACAGGACCAGGGAGCCGCGCGAGTGTTAGTCTCCTGACAGTGGATGCTATGTTTACACTCACTAGTCCACATCGCGAAATCGTTTATATCGCGGACAGGGTTCTGGCTCCAAAGTCAGTCGATGCTTCATGAGCAAAAGGCTCTCGGGTCGACATTAGCCACAGTGGGGCCACGCACAACCGGTAGGCTAACTTATATCGCGGACAGGGTTCTGGCTCCAAAGTCAGTCGATGCTTCATGAGCAAAAGGCTCTCGGGTCGACATTAGTCACAATGGGGCCACGCACAGCCGGTAGGCTAACTTATATCGCGGACAGGGTTCTGGCTCCAAAGTCAGTCGATGCTTCATGAGCAAAAGGCTCTCGGGTCGACATTAGTCACAATGGGGCCACGCACAGCCGGTAGGCTAACTTATATCGCGGACAGGGTTCTGGCTCCAAAGTCAGTCGATGCTTCATGAGCAAAAGGCTCTCGGGTCGACATTAGTCACAATGGGGCCACGCACAGCCGGTAGGCTAACTTATATCGCGGACAGGGTTCTGGCTCCAAAGTCAGTCGATGCTTCATGAGCAAAAGGCTCTCGGGTCGACATTAGTCACAATGGGGCCACGCACAGCCGGTAGGCTAACGTCGGCCTTAGGAATTTGTGCTTTTCACAGGCCTAAGTAAATTAAGCACCACGCCAACGCCATAGGGTTGACATGGTGATTAATTTATGTAGGCCAGTTTGAATGCTTGATTTATATAGGCCAGATTGAATGCTTAATTTATATAGGCCAGTTTGAATGCCATATTTATATAGGCCAGATTGAATGCTTAATTTATATAGGCCAGATTGAATGCTTGATTTATATAGGCTAGATTGAATGCTTGATTTATATAGGTCAGATTGAATGCTTGATTTATATAGGCCAGATTGAATGCTTGATTTATATAGGTCAGATTGAATGCTTGATTTATATAGGTCAGATTGAATGCTTGATTTATATAGGTCATATTGAATGCTTGATTTATATAGGCCAGATTGAATGCTTGATTTATATAGGCAGATTGAATGCTTGATTTATATAGACCAGATTGAATGCTTGATTTATATAGGCCAGATTGAATGCTTAATTTATATAGGCATTTATATAGGCCAGATTGAATGCTTGATTTATATAGGCTAGATTGAATGCTTAATTTATATAGGCTAGATTGAATGCTTGATTTATATAGGTCAGATTGAATGCTCGATTTATAAAGGTCAGATTGAATGCTTGATTTATATAGGCCAGATTGAATGCTCGATTTATATAGGTCAGATTGAATGCTTGATTTATGTAGGTCAGATTGAATGCTTGATTTAAATAGGTCAGATTGAATGCTTAATTTATATAGGGCAGATGGAATGCTTGATTTATATAGGCCAGATTTTATGGCTTCAAGGTCTCGTGATATAACGACTGAACGATGTTGTGCCCTTTGAATGCACAGCACATTAAGTCCATTGTTTGTGAAATGCGTACTTATTCTCATTGTATTATAGTGGAAATATTGCTTATCACAAAAATGGACATCCCCAGCAGCAAAACGTCTTCGGCCCCACGACGGCCGCAGTGGTCCCGCGCACATCCGTGTTAGTGTAGTTCACATCCGTGTTAGTGTAGTCCACATCCGTGTTAGTGTAGTCCACATCCGTGTGAGTGTAGTTCACATCCGTGATAGTGTAGTCCACATCCGTGTGAGTGTAGTTCACATCCGTGTTAGTGTAGTCCACATCCGTGTGAGTGTAGTTCACATCCGTGATATTGTAGTTCACATCCGTGTGAGTGTAGTTCACATCCGTGTTAGTGTAGTTCACATCCGTGTTAGTGTAGTTCACATCCGTGTGAGTGTAGTTCACATCCGTGTTAGTGTAGTCCACATCCGTGTGAGTGTAGTTCACATCCGTGTTAGTGTAGTTCACATCCGTGTTAGTGTAGTTCACATCCGTGTTAGTGTAGTCCACATCCGTGTGAGTGTAGTTCACATCCGTGCTAGTGTAGTTCACATCCGTGATAGTGTAGTTCACATCCGTGATATTGTAGTTCACATCCGTGTGAGTGTAGTTCACATCCGTGTTAGTGTAGTCCACATCCGTGTGAGTGTAGTTCACATCCGTGCTAGTGTAGTTCACATCCGTGATAGTGTAGTTCACATCCGTGTTAGTGTAGTCCACATCCGTGTGAGTGTAGTTCACATCCGTGCTAGTGTAGTTCACATCCGTGATAGTGTAGTTCACATCCGTGATAGTGTAGTTCACATCCGTGTGAGTGTAGTTCACATCCGTGATAGTGTAGTTCACATCCGTGTGAGTGTAGTTCACATCCGTGCTAGTGTAGTTCACAGTGTGTTAGTGTAGTCCACATCCGTGCGCGGGTCCACTGCGGCCGTCGTGTGGCCGAAGAAGTTTTGCTTATTGTGTTGCCGTCTTTTGATGTCACAGGGCATTGATGTTCTGGTTGCTGTGCAGGTTCCCTGGAGGTGTTCCACAAGGTCACGCTGTTCCGACAACTGATGCTGATGAAGCAGCTCTTCCCCGGGGACTTTGACTTCTTCCCGCGGACCTGGATGTTGCCCCAGCAGTACCACGAGTTCAGCAACGACATCAGACAGATGCTGGAGAAGAAGCCCAAGCCCAAACCCACCTTCATCATCAAGCCCAGCGAGGGATCCCAGGGGGACGGGATCTACCTCATCCGGGAGGCGCAGGGCTACTCGCAGGGCATGGCCGGCAAGACCCACGTGGCCCAGGATTACCTCACCAACGTTCTGCTCATCGACGGCTACAAGTTCGACCTGCGAGTGTACGTCGTGGTGAAGAGCATCGACCCGCTGGAGATTCACATCTGTAACGAAGGGCTGGCGCGCTTCTCCACCATTCCGTACGAAAACCCCACGAACAAGAACCTGCACGAGACGTTCATGCACCTCACCAACTACTCGCTGAACAAGAAGAGCACGACCTTCAACAAGTCCGAGAAGGAGGACGAAGGCAGCAAGCGGAAGATGACGGCCGTCTTCCGGCGGATGGAGCGCATGGGACACGACACCAACGCCCTCTGGCGGGAGATTGAGAACATCGTGTGCAAGACGATGATAGCGGTGGCCGGGGAGCTGAAGGTGGAGTACCAGGCCGCCCTACCCCCTGGCAAGCCGCACCCGACGTGCTTTCAGGTAGAAAGAGTTTTTATATTATTACATTGAGCAGCATTTTGCATGATATAGTGTCGATAACAGGCAGACGTGATTACGCGACCCGAATCAAAATGTCTGAGTCGTCAGACGAGGACATTTTATTCGGGTCGAGTATATCAAACAAATTCATGAATATTAATTTGCTTGTTATACAATATACCAATACATGTGTCAAAGAAGGAAAAACTTTATGGAGTGGGCACATACTTGTATATTACACCACTTTGTGTTGGTTTCACAGGCGTTGGTAGAAATTAAAACGTGTTTCGCGATTCCTACATGATAGGCATGTGACAGCTGCTCACTATCTAATCATACTTTTACATGACAGGAAACAAACACGCCCTGTTCAACACACGCCTATACATTAAGCAAAGGTCTTCGGGCCCACTCCAGCCGTCGTGGGTCCGAAGACGTTTTGCTACTGCGGATGTGCTGGTCTGTGATTTTGTACCTTACGACCATCAGTCGCCAAACTAATCTGGCACTACCCTTGAATTATCATGGTCGAGTCCATAGGTGACACCAGCACAGTCTGGGAAATGCTGCCTTGGGGGTGAACGGGTGGCTCTGGAAGGTAAATCGTGGAGGGGTGGGGTGTCAAACATATCGATAGCAAATGATGACAAGAGTTAAGGGGACTGAGCTTGTTTGCACGTGGCTTGCCGCCCAGAGAGTCATAAGGGTTCTACCGCGGCACGGGGCATAAATCCTTCACACCCTGCTTGATATGGCCCCCGCTGTCCTGTGTGCATAGAGAAAGTTGGCTATTGGTCATGCCAGCAAGAAGCGTAGATCCTCGTGAGCTCCTGCACTCTGCAGGGGTTCATGAGGATCTATGCCTCTTGCAGTTTATTAAACAAAGCATATATAAAAAGGAATCCCCCTCGCCAGCCCCCCCCCCCCTCCCCCCATCTCCCAGCACAGCCCACACCCCCTCGATTCTTCGGATATCTAGGTGTAAATGGTTCTGGTTATAATGCCAGGAAGCTGCAAAGACCCTCATGAACGCCTACAGTCTACGGGAGGGGGGGGGGGGGGCATAAAGCTGTATAGCTTTTTGCATTTTTTAACCCATTCAGCCCTGACGCACTACAGCAGGAGATGGTTCGACCATGATAATTTAAGGGAAGTGCCAGATTAGCTGGGCGCCTTTCGGCGCCAAGCTAATCTGGTGCTGCCCTTGAATTATCATGGTCGATTCATCTCTTGCAACAGGTGCATAGTCATTAAATAACGCCTCCAAAATTTGGGAAATACGGCCGTCGGACTAAATGAGTGAAATGGCCGTCTTGGCGGGCAAGCACAACCTGCATATTTTCTTTCGCTGCAGTGCATGACTTGTAGTTAACATTCTTCGCGTAGTACCCATCAGGGTCTGAGGGGCTGTTGCGGTTACAGGCTTGATGGTGTTGTTGTAGTGTGCTTCAGTTTGTTTGTTTGTTTGTTTGTTGTTGTTTGGGGGGGGGGGGAGGGGTTGTCCATACTGTGTCAAGCACAGATTTGTCATCAGTTGTTTACTGATTTCCAATCGATCGCCAGAAATGTTAACTAAAACACTTCATGTCTACGCGGGTGCATTAGGATCTGTGCCGTCTGCACTGAGTACGGACGGTTCCCCAGCACGCAAAGGCGGGCCAGGGCCCGAAGACGGCCGCTGCGGCCGTCTTCGGGCCCCTGGCCTTTTGCTAATTGGGTAGGTCCTTACACTGGGGCAGGCACTGGTGTGTTTGCAGTCGCCTTGCCGACTTGATCACAAAATACTGTGGGTTGTTTTTCTTCTCTCCTCCGAAATGACAGACTAAGGCACAACCTGATAGACACCTCACGTCTGTCGGGGACTCGTGAGGGTCTGTGGTCGCTGACGCAGACACGCAGTGTGTGTGTCGACTGTATCAGGCATAATGATCCCAGCACTGAAAAACAAAAAACAAAAACAAACGCGCTTAGAAAGGTCAATTACAAAACCGTGTGTTTCAATCTCGGGCTGAACGCCTACTAATGATTCGAATGTGACGCAGCGACGGTTTTTATTCCGGACTGTTTATCACTGACCAGCGTATTCATTTTCACAGCGGTGGATGTAATTTTTCTATTATAGTAAACTGACACCTCAGTCGTTTAGTGAGAGGGCTGATGAGGATCTATGCCTCTCGCACTCACCTACTGAATGTTTGCTGTCGCCTTGTCGACGCAATCACACATCCCCAGATTTATTTTCGCGGCAGCTGCGAGGGCTCAGGAGGATCATTACTTGCCTGTTAACTCATACAGGCCCACGGCCGTATTTCCCAAATTTTGGAGGCGTCATCTAACGACCATGCACCAGTTGCAGGAGATGGATCGACCATGATAATTCAAGGGGAGTGCCAGATTAGCTTGGCGCCGACAGGCGCCAAGCTAGTCTGGCACTCCCCTTGAATTATCATGGTCGACTCGGCCGACAGACGTCAAGCAATCTGGCACTACCTTTGAATTATCATGGTCGACCTGGCCGACAGACGCCAAGCTAATGATCATGGTCGACCCGGCCGACAGACGTCAAGCAATCTGGCACTACCTTTGAATTATCATGGTCGACGACGCCAGCTAAGTCAGTCGACCGCCGACAGACGTCAGCAACTGGCTACCTTGAATTCATGGTCGACTGCCGACGACGCCAAGCTAATGATCATGGTCGACCCGGCGACACTCAGCAATCTGGCACTACCTTTGAATTATCATGGTCGACCTGGCCGACCGACGCCAAGCTAATGATCATGGTCGACCCATCTCCTGCTGTAGGGCGTCAGGGCTGAATGGGGTAGTGCAGACTCTGAACGTGTTTGCAGTTGCCTTGTCGACTCCGATCACAAACCACAAATTTAGTTTGGCACAGGTACACGGAAGCCCTTCAACCCTCTGGCCGCCGGTAGCGCTCTTTGTCGCGATGACTCCTGCAGGAATCATGACGACCAAGGGTTCAGGTCCCTTGATCCCGCACGGTCCGTGTTAGATAGCAGCAGCGTAGGAAGATTTGTATTTATTTATTAATTAGTCTTTTATTTTATTGTCTTTTTTGTTGTTGTTGGGTGGAAGGATGTGTGTGATGTGGGGGGGGGGGGAGGGGAGGGGAGGGGGGGGGGGGGCGGAGCACGCCTGACACTTGCTCTGACCTACTTTCCAGCCTTCAATAATCGAACAGCAGGGGAGGGGTTGGCGGGGGGGAGGGGGGAGGGGGGGGGGGAAATATTTGTGCTGTGGGGGGCAGGGATACTCTGGCTCCTAATACATTTTCTTTGGGGTTGGATACTCTGGCTCCTAATACATTTTCTTTGTAACCCCCCCCCCCCCCCCCCCCCCCCCGGTTTCTAAGTCACTAGATATGGTTTGTTTTATGGTGTCAGAAGCACATGCCTGTTTTACAACGTTTCACTGACGTAGGATTGTGCAGCAAGCCACTGCTACTGTCAGGTCCAATAACGTTACTTTCAATATCCAATCATCAAACAGGGGGAGGGGGAGGGTGGGGGGGGAGGGTGGACGGCATTCCAACTTCCCAAAAATCAATGAACGGGGCGGGTGGTGGTGGCGTTTAGGGAAGGGGGGGGGGGGATACATTTTGGGGTGCGTGTTATACTCTGCCCCCCCCCCCCCTCACATTTTTTCTTTAGGGCCGGGGAGGGGGGAGGGTTGGGCAAGCCCCCCCCCCCATCCCCCTCCCCACAGGCGCCTTGGTTCCTACGCCACTGGCGGACATGGTCGTTTGTTTTGTGGTGAGTGACACAAGCACTTGCCTGTTTTACAATGTGTCACTTACACTAAATTGTATAACAGGCCACTGCTCGTGTCAAGAGGTAAAAGATTCCAACATGAACCTAACCCTCTGCGTGTCGAAGGCGGTTTTTGTCGCGATGATTTCTGTAGGAATCATCGCGACAAAACCGCTACCTACACGCAAATGGTTAATAAATAATAATAATGATGCGTAGCATTTATATGGCGCATTTCTCATATTTATAATATAACTCAATGCGCAGAATGTAGCCGCGAACTGAACCCAACAAGCACGCCGGTGAATCACACGCATTCACTCACACACTGTACGTAAACACAGAACATTCACGTGGTGCTAAGGGCAAGCTCAAGCGAGCTACTGACGGTATTTGGAAATCGTTTTGTATTTGAAATTTTTATTAAGTTGGCTGAAACTGATACCAAAGTGGAGGGGGAGGAAGAGCCGGAGTACCCGGAGAAAGAACCCCCGACGGTCCGCCCGAATTAACGGTGACACTTACTAGAGGAGAAAAATCCGACGCCGGAACCCGGAATCGAACCTCGCACCATTAGCATTGGTGGCAGGCGCCTTAACCACTGCGCCACGGACCGCCCCAATCCACCGACATCAGCTGTTCTATACCAGACATGGGACTTTTCCGATTTTTTTTTTCGGAAATCCGAATTTTTTCCCTGCATTTTGGTTATTTTTTAGATCAGTGCAAATTCGTTGAGAATATTTTTATAAGATGAATGTAGGTGTTTTGTGAAGTTCACCCACATGAGAATATACTGATTGCGAGTTGGGAGTCCTGAGACTGAATGGCTACACTGTATGTGTGCTTTTTTGCTTTCCTAGGATTTGATCTCAACCTGGTCTCATGTAGAAGGCCCTGCTATACAGTAACTGAGTAAGGATATTGCTGTTTGTTTTCATCCCTACGTCACACGACCAATCCCTTTAGCGCAAACTGTACCACATGACCGAGCTACAAAAACCATTGCAGCAACAATTGTCTTCTTGTAGCCCTCTTTGTGACGCACCGTGGATGCGAGTTTTGTTATAAAAGATCACCAAAACGTTCTAAAGTAAAAAGTTTCTTAGTGTTGTCCGAAACAACAGGAACACTACTGGAGACGGCAACGTCATGAAATATTTTAAATTACGTCATAAGTCTAATGTGTATTGTATATTCCGTTGACCTCAGTCATGTCGGGCATGATCCAGGTCGAAAGATTTCTTCTTGATTTCTTTTACGGAAACGTTGGAGGGATGAAAACAAATATTGGTAGCAGGGGCTTGCTGCACGGACCCTTGTAGGCCTGAGGGAGGTCAAAGGAACCATTGTACCCCTTCAGGCCTTTGGGGTACAATGGTTCCTTTGACCTCCCTCAGGCCTACAAGGGTCCGTGTAGCGAACCCTTGATACCAATAATTTATAATATTATAGTGAAGCTACAGTGATGATGCAGAATATATCCGTCAGCGGAACCGGTGTTAGCGCATTTTATCCATGTAGGATTCCTTGGCCTGTGATTTTGTTGTACAAAAAGATTGATCGTCGATGCCTGCTAATCGATGCATGTCTTTGGGTTTAAAACCTGCTGGTGCACATGCTAGTCTTTCTTTCCAAAGACAGTCGATGCCGGGCAGTTGATTACCAGCAATCAGCCATCAATCAGTCAATCTTTTGAGAACCAGCAGTCAGTCATCAATCAGTCAATCTTTTGAGTACCAGCAGTCAGTCATCAATCAGTCAATCTTTTGAGTACCAGCAGTCAGTCATCAGTCAGTCAATCTTTTTTTTTTCTCGTCAAAGGTAAAGAAATTAACATAGTCAATAGCAGTGCCATTTTTTGTACACGTGTCGTTGCTACAACTACAAGACTGACTGAAAGGAGAGCCGGGGGTGGGGGAGAGGGTGGTGGGGTGGGGGTGGGGGGTGGTGGTGGTGTGGGGGGGAGGGGAGGGGGAGGGAGAGAGTGAGGGGGGAGCTTGGGGTAGACAGTACCCAGCATTCCACACGTACCAGCAAGCGTATCACACCCAGCCGTCACAAGCAAATGCAGGAGTTGGATTAACCGGAATCGTTCAAGGGTGGTGCCAGAATAGCTTGGCGCCTACAGGCGCCAAGCTGTTATGGCACCACCCTTGAACTGTCGTGGTCGTTTTGTCTGCTGGGCTGCGATGAAGTGTCATAGACCTGAACCGGCTTGGGAGGGAATCAGCCCCCAAATTTCTATTTTAGGCCGTGACGTCTGTAAAAATCACCAGCACTTTTCCTTTCTTCTGTTTTTGTATGATGTACGGTTCGGACACTCAGGTACCGACGAACCTGTCTAAGACGCCCACCCAAGGAACTATCAAACAGTGGTCGTTTTAGACAGGTCCTTACCAGTCATCTGAGTGACAGACAGGAGTCCACGCGATCAAACATGGACGGTCTGCTTTGACAGCGGGTCGTCTTACACAGGTGGTCGCTTTGACAGGTTTCGAATGTCTACATTTCTTTCAAAGCAAAATGTTTACACGCTACTTGAACGAGACACTGACTGAAGATTTTTTTTTTTTTTTTTTTTTTTTTTTGCACCTCAATGCGTGCGATCCGTATTCTATATTCAATTCACGTTTGTCAATAGCGATGTCTTGTGGCGGCTCGATACCCAAGAGGCGCGCTCAATAGCCATTAAAAACTGCCTTGAATGTCAAATACACAAACACGCCCTGCTGCGTTTTTTTTCTTTGTGTCGAGGTTCACTTATCCTTTAGTTCAATTTTTTATTATTTTAATACGTGTGACGGAAGGCTGCCCTAGAAGAGGGGGTATAGTACTTTCACAGTGCGCAAAAGGACATCGGGCCTACGTCGCCCGCCGTTGGCCCGCGCACGGCTGTGCGCGGGCCAACGGCGGGCGACGTAGGCCCGACGGCCTTTTGTTGCATTGGGTTGTCAAAATAATCTCCCGTTTGTGACTCGACTTTGTCATCGAACGTTACAGGTACACTGCATGGACACGTGGGCGAGGCGGTACACAAAAAAAGAAAAGAAAAAGAATGTAAAGAAAAAAGAAATTGAGTGTGAGAATTACTTTTACTGAAAGCGGTCTGCGTTATTAAGTTGCGCAAAACGGCCGGTATTTGAGATGAGCGAGATTTTTTATGGTATCATGATGGAGAGTCTCGCTTTTAGGGCTTGCTGGCTTTTGCCAAATATCGACAGAAAACGTATTTGTATGGAAGATTGGTTGTACATTGCTTAGCGTCCCGACAGCAGCAAGGCTTTCTCAGGACGTGCCTGCACTGCTTGTGGAAAAAAACCTAAACAGAACATTGAATGTACGTTGCCAGCCGGTCTAATACGTTAAATAAACCTACGACATGGGGCCTAAATAAAGCTAAGACCATTTAGCAACACACATCCAATATCAAGAGCTACAGGCAGCGCAGACAGTAGGGAGAGACTATGACGGTCTCCTGAGGTCCACCAAGGGTCACCAGCCTCTCAGGCACAAAGGCCTTTGCTGTGCGCTGGCCACCGAGCTGCGACCGCCGTGGTCCTGATGGTCTTTTGCCTGCTGAGAACACGGTTGTGTCGGTCAAGTCGGTGGCGGTCGCTATACCGTGGGTGATGTAAACACTAGCTGTGCAGATATCGTAAGGGGCGTTCGGTTCCTGTGTATTGCACTAAGTAGACGGATTAATTCTTTGAGTATCACACCCGTCAAAAGCTGTTAGTGTTTTGGCCAGTGAAAAACACGGACCCGTAAGGTTAAACTAAAAACAAAATTCAGCACGAAGGACCGTGAGCTAATATTATGAGTGTTGCTATGACCGCACAGTTCGCTAAGATGGTTCGACAAAAATCAGCACGACAGCGTGGTGGAAAACTCTGAAAAAGCTACCAAGTGAGTAGGAAAAAGATAGGAAAGAGGGGGTGCGCTAAGTAAGTGACTGGAAGCAATGCATATGGAAGCCCCCCCTCCCCCTGCGAAGGGGGGCGTATCACATATCCACTGGATTTCCAGCCCCTTGTTGCATGGAAATTTAAATCTAGGTCCCACAAGGGGCGTCCAGATATTTGGCCGGTGTGGACAGCTGTTTCGGTCTAGGCGACCTCTTCGGCACACCATCGGCCCAAACTGGAGGAAGGAAAGGAGCTTCTGCCTACCTGCAAAGAAGACCACATTTTACTGCGGTTTCTGCAGGGGCATACATTCCTCCACCTAGAGCTAAATTTCCATGCACCCTAAGAGAGAACCTACTAAAAAGGGGGAAGGGGGTTGCAGTCGAAATTGTAGTTTAAAAAAAAACTAGACCAAAAGGGTTGACTGCCAGTGCTTGTAATTTAGAAGAAACTAACAAGTGAGTAGGAAAAAGCACTGTGGAAAACTCTGCCTCGCCGCAGACCTACAATAGATTACTGTGTAGCAATTCTTTGGCTGTGGCCTAACTAATCTGACGCCTAAAGCCGAAATAAATGAGCGGCCGCCTGAAGTAGCTCGTGACCCTGTAAGAGAGCAAGCTTGGACGACTTTTTGATTGCCAACACTTTGGCTCCTATTGACTCCCGCGTGCACACGGCCACCGGTACCACAAACGGTGCCGTCGGTTGCTTGCACTAGAGGGTTAAGCGGTAATCTTTAAGCTGCCAAATTATCCCGGCTTGCAGTTGCGGGACCTTGAAAAATCGGTGCACCACTGACCCCACCTGCAAGAGGCAAGTCAGTCAAACAGCAAGTAATCCTACCCATCCAAGTAACACGCATATAAATAGGCTCAGCTAGAGGCAACGATCCTCATGGGCCCCCGCGATTGCGGGGGCCCATAAGGATCTTTGCCCCTAGCAGAGCCTGAGGGTGGTGTGTGTGTGTGTGTGTGTGTGTGTGTGTGTGCGCGCGCGTGTGCGTGCATGCGCGAGTTGTGGTGTGCATGCGTGCGTACCTGAGTGCGTGTGTGTGTGTGTGTGTGTATGTGTACGAGCGTGCGTGCGTGCGTATGTGCGTGCGTGCGTGAGCGCATGCATGCAGCAGTGTGTGGTATGTGTATGCCTTGTCTAAGTCACTCATGAAGTAGATGTAGCAACGGCAAGTTTGAAAACTGGTCCTGTTACCAATAACTTCTACCGTTGGAAAATAAAGGTTCAATGTTCATTGTTCATTATTTGTATGCGTTTTACTTGGACCTTACTTGGTGTTTGATGGACTCTGATTTCAAGGACAAAGGGTGACCGCTGGCAGTCAATGGATTTGCAGTCTTTGTTCTTCTTGCCTTGTCCGGAAATTACAGCAGACAACTCAGATGTGGCGCAAGTAATTTCTACAGCAGGGTGCTGACGCCATGATTGTTACGATTATGAATCCGGCGTGAAACACGTCCACCTCTGAATTCCATGCTACGCGGCCAAGGGTGTAGGAATCGAAGTTCTCTCTCTCCGAGGATTGCATGACCGAATAATCTAGATTTCTTACAAATGTGATAACGTTGTCGTAGACTTTTGTTTTGGTAAAATATTATAGCTAACAACATTCCCTACGTATGTCAATGTAGAGCCGGGGGCCCTTTTAGAGACAGCGCTATAGCAATGCTGTAGACGAACGGAGAAACCTCTCAATTTCTGTTCATATTTGAGGTCAGACATGATCTAGATAAACTTCGGTTATGCTTAACCCATATTCAGCCCTGACGCACTACAGCAGGAGATGGATCAACCATGATAATTCAAGGACAGTGCCAGATTAGCTTGGCGCCGACAGGCGCCAAGCTCAGTAATCTGGCACTGCCCTTGAATTATCATGGTCGATCCATCTCCTGCAACAGGTGCATAGTCGTTAGATGACGCCTCCAAAATTTGGGAAATGCGTGCGTCGGGCTGAATGAGTTAACAAGACGCCAGGGGACCTAGATTTGTTTGGTAGTGCGAGGTTGTTTTCTAAGCGAAGTAATTTACATTGCACATACAGAGTGTGCAGACGGGGTTTCTTCAAGTGTCGTCATGTCCAAATTGTGCGATGTCCGACCTCATGAGCGGAGTTGACGCGGCCCTACTTACTGAGAAGCCCCAGACGGCGAAGTCACCGCGCGGGGTACCGTAAACACAGACGACACTCCGGGCTTTCGGCTCATGAGGCTCTATGCCTCTTGAAAATGTTCTGAGTGTTGTCTGTACTTATGGTGCCAGCTAGTGGTTGTCCGCCGTGATTCGCTCTCGTTCGTTGCAAACGAAACTTTACATTCGAAACTCAGTTTTGCTGGGAATAAACTCTAGCCAACGGCAGCGTCAACGCCCACAATCTGCCATTATCGCCACGAGTCATTGTGATGACTGTTTTTACTTCAGGTGCTGGGATTCGACATCCTGATCATGCGGGACCTGAAGCCCCTGCTGCTGGAGGTCAACTCTAACCCCAGCCTCTGTATCACGGCGGAACAGGAAGTGGCTCCAGGGGTCGTCGAGTACACGACCTCTGCCAAGGACGAAGAGGTCAAGAGGGCACTGATCCGGGACACCTTCATCCTGATTGCTCCGAAAAACAAGTACACCAGGAAAAGGTAATAATAATAATAATAAAAATAAAAATAATCACCATCATCATCTTCATCGTGTATTGTTCCACTTAAGAAAATTGTGCTCATTGTCCATACATGTATGTTTATGCATTCTTTGAAATAAAAGCATGTAGTTTTGGACCTTGACCTTACAGTCTTATCAACTCATCATGTGTGCCGGTCTGTCATATTGTACCTTAGGACCGGAAGCCTCCATTTGGCATCTGTCACTTCAATAGACCTGCGACCTTGATCTAGACATCTGTGACCTTGAGTTCAAAGTTTGACAAGCTGCGACCTTGATTGTGAATCTGCAGAGTCCTCTTTTGGTTCAGAGTGCTGTTTGCGCACTGTTTGGGGCAGCCTTCATGTGACGTTGGCAAGGGATGGGTGCAGAGGGACAAACATTAACCCTTTTAGCCCCAAGGTCCCATTTCTCAAATTTTGGAGGTGTTGCCTAATGACTGTGTACCAGTTGCAGGAGATGGATTGAGCATGATAATTTGGTAGTGCCAGTTTAGCTTGGCGCCTTCAGGCGCCAAGCTCATCTGGCACTACCCTTGAATTATCATGGTCAATCCATCTCCTGCTGTAGGGACTCGGGACTAAATGGATTAAGAACTAGGTCAGTAGGGCTTAGATCACAGACCAACAGTTGTGTGTAGAGCGAAGAGGTGCTGCGCTCCCCGCCTTGTGTGCAGTTCTTTCTAGTGCTCTCTCCGTCACCTCACGTGAAGAGGAGCAGAGAGAAAGATACAGTATCCACAATGCGAGCATTTACGACTTTGTTTAACCCCTATCATACTAAGGCTAAACGCTTCCAATTTGTACACTGCCATATGCAAGCTTCATTATAGTACTGACAGATAAGGATACAGACCAGTGGCTTTAGTTCAAGGGTGGTGCCAGAATAGCTTGGCGCCTATAGAGGCGCCAAGCTATTCTGGCACTACCCTTGAACTATTTTAGGCAAACGTATTTCGCACACTGGTGTATTCCGAATGATACAGGTTAATGTCACTTTGCGTCTCATTCAGATCACTTCCTCTTTTTTTTTCTTCTTCTCATTTTGGGTGCATGGGATGGGTGGCTGAGTTGATGGGGTGAAACGTCCTCCTCCTTCCCCCCCCCCCCCCCCCCCCCAACGGCCCAAGGAATATATTTTTCTGGTGATTGTTTGAATGTTGCAGACGGAGAAAGCATCACCATCATTCCCGGCGACGTACTACTGTGGAGGAGATGGAGGTGGATTCGAACCCGTCCTCCCAATCGGAGACCCGCCATCGCAACCACCACCGTGAACGTGACATCACCATCCGCTTCGAGGACAACCCGTCCCAGGAGAAACAGAAATCCATCTTTGCTGAAAACGACAGGACCAGACACCCGTACGTGCGCATGGAGACGTGCCGGGTCTTTGTGGAGGGTGAGGGCGAGGTCACGACCTTTGACCCCCCGCCTTCCTTCTACCACATGAACGGAGAGGGAGACGGGTCCAACAAGAACTCCGAGTCCAGCTCCAGAGCGGATCCAGGTTTTCTGGACTGCGGCGACCGCCTGCCTTCCGTCTTCAAAAACAAGACGGACCGGCCCTCGGAAGCCTTCATGGAGGACGACGGCCCGACCTTGCGACCTTTGCCGCCTCATGAACTTTCCATGATCGAGTCGTCAGAGGAAGACGATGAGGAAGAGGAGCCGTCGTGCCTGAAGGAGATCTTCCCCTCCGTGTACGGCGAGGAGCTGCGTGACCTGAGGCTGGTGGAGCGACTGGCCGACATTTTCATCAGCTGTATGAGCGTCCGGGGGTGCCTGAGGATGGGGCCCACGGCGTTCCGCATGTTTGCGCGGTACGTGTACACGGCTTTGTGTGCGGGAGTACTCCCAGACAGACCCACACGGGGAGTACGCCGCAAGTACACTTCTGTTCAAACGAGATAGAAGTGTACTTGTGGTTTTAAAAGCATCTCATTTGAATAGAAGCATACTTGTGGTTTTGAAAAGGAAGTTGATCATAGGGGCTTGACGATCGAGCTTTTAACTTTTTTTAGATTATAATTTTTTTTAATTTTAATTTTAATTTTATTTCGTTTATTATATTTTGTTTTGTTTATTTGTATTTATTTATTTGTCTTTTATTTACATTTATTATGTATTTATATTTGTTGCTGTTAGCATGTCGTTCTGGCCCATTCATTATGAGCTATAGTGAGTTGCACAAGAAATGCAACATCATTCGACTCAAATGTTGTTGCATTTCTTGTGCTCCTCAGTATAGATACGTGTGCTCGTCTGTGATTTTGGACTTAACGGCTTCGAATCATAAAGTCAAAAAATCACAGACCAGCACATGCATAGGGACCAACCAGAATACGTGCAGTCCATGGGTAGTGCCTGATTAGCCTGGTTTACGCTTTTTCCGTGCCCTTTGGGCATTTCAAGCCATAAACCATTTGCATCGTCCAGGTCATAGGAGCCTGACTGGTTCAAATCTACAAAAATGCGAGACAACCGCTGCGCCGCCGATCGCGCACAAGCTGCCACACTCACTAGGTACATATTACCGAGTGCGTCTGGCGCGGCGGTTGTCCCGCATGTCAGTGGGTCTCGCCCGTCAGTCCCCGATGGCCCAGATAACGGAGGACGGCGTGGTTACCGAGTGTGATTTGCATGGCAGGAAGTGCCAGCTGAACAAGAAAGGCATGACCAACGCCGCCATTGACATCCTGTACATCGACATGCAGAGAAAATGGGAGTTCCTCAACCCCGACAGAACCGCAGGTCGGTTTGGACTTGTTAACCCTTATCATTCGGAATAAACCAGTGTGTGAAATAAGTTTGACTAAAATAGTTCAAGGGTGGTGCCAAAATAGCTTGGCGCCTGTAGGCACCAAGCAGGCTATTCTGGCACCACCCTTGAACTAAAGCCATTGGTCTATATCTTTACGGACCCTTGTAGGTCTGAGGGAGGTCAAAGGAACCATTGTACCCCGAAGGCCGAAGGGGTACAATGGTTCCTTTGACCTCCCGAAGGCCTACAAGGGTCCGTGCAGCAAGCCCCTGCTACCAATAACGTATTTGTTTTCATTCCTCCACTATTTTCGTAAAGAAATCAAGAAGAAATCTTCCGACCTGGATTACGCCAGACATGACTGACGTAAAAGAAAAATATTTTTATACATAATAGACTTATGACGTAATTTAAAAAATATTTCATGACGTTGCCCTCTCCAGTACTGAGTGTGCCTGTTGTTTCGAACAACACTAAGTAACACTGTACTTTAGAACGTTTGGTGATCTTTTATAGAACAAAACTGGCATCTAAGACGTGTCACAAAGAGGGCTACAAAAAATCCGCCATTTGTCGCTACAAGGGTTTTTGTTTTCTTCCCTATGTCACACGACCAATCCCTTTAGCGCAAACCGCCGCCGTACCATGTGACCGTGATATAAAACCCCTTGTGGCGAAAAATGGCGGACTTCGTTGTAGCCCTCTTTGTGACGCATCTTGAATGTGAGTTTTGTTCTATAAAAGATCACCAAAACGTTCTAAAGTAAAAAGTTACTTAGTGTTGTTCGAAACAAGCACACTCCGGCAGTACTTGAGACGGCAACGTCATGAAATATTTTAAATTACATCATAAATGTATAAATGTATATTCTTTGACGTCAGTCATGTCTGGCGTGCTCCAGGTCGGAAGATGTCTTCTTGATTTCTTTTCTGAAAATAGTGGAGGAATGAAAAAACTAATATGTTATTGGTCGGAGGGGTTCGCTGCACGGACCCGTAGGCCTTCGGGAGGTCAAAGGAACCATTGTACCCCTCAGGCCTTCAGGGAGTCCCTCGAGTCTACAAGGGTCCGTGTAGCAAACCCCTGCGACCAATAACTTATATTGTATCACGGTCACCGATGGTACGGTTTGCGCTAAAGAGACTGGTCGTGACGTAGGGATGAAAACAAAACTATTTAACTCATTGTATCCCAAGACCGAAGTCCCCAAATGTTGCCGTTGTCCTCTGAAGACTGCATTGCAGTGCCGCAGGACACAGATTGACCATGATAGTTCAAGGGTGATGCCGGAATAGCTTGGCGCCCATAGGCGCCAAGCTATTCTGGCATCACCCTTAAACTATCATGGTCGACCCTTCTTGCTGTGGTGTGTCTGGGGTAGAATGAGTTAAAAGAAAGGAAATCTAATTGTGCTCTTTCTATTGCGCCTACCAGGTCTGTGTTTCCAAGGCTTCGTGGACGCCTGTTTGGAGATCGCCCGGCGTCGTTTTGTCTCGTCCAGACCGGCGGAAGTCTTGGAAACTCTCATCTCCTACTGTGAAGACAACCTGAAAACACGCTCCATTGGAAATGATAACGACTCCTCGCTTCGCGAGAGACTTTCGCCGAGAGTTCTGCGGCCGAGTCGGCGCTCGGTGACACTGTTCCCGCGGCGGACGATTACATCACTGGAGGAGGAGACTGTGCAGGATTTGTACGACTCCACGATTAGGCGGAGGCAGAAGTCGTTTGTGACGGATGTGAACAACTTGATCAAGGACATGCGCTATCGCACGTACGTCAAGTCCAGCATGACAGCTCTGCAGAGTGCTGAAGCATGATGTTTGCCTTCCCAATAGTCACAGCGAGCAAAACCAGTGGTATAGAAATGAAGAGCTGGAGAACCCAGCATGCAAAGGACCATCGGGCCAAAGTCGGCCCAGGAAGCTACTTCAGCCGATGGCTTATAAGCTTATCCTGTAGTAATGCCAAGAAAATATATAGCCATCCCGCGGTATTCTCTACATTTTGATGTCGCACAGTGCTCAAGATGTACACATTAACTCGTTCAGCCCGACGGTCGTATTTCCCAAACTTTGGAGGCGTCATCTAATGACTATGCACCAGTTGCAGGAGATGGATGGATCATGATAATTCAAGGGTAGTGCCAGATTAGCTTGGCGCTGAAAGGCGCCAAGCTAATCTGGCACTACCCTTGAACTGATTATCACTGAACTGATTATCACGCCCGGTCGACCTGGCAGACAGACGCCAAGCTAATCTGGCACTACCTTTGAATTATCCCTAGACGTAATAAGGTCACTGAAGGTCATCGTGCATTTTCGTAGCTGATGTGCGTCACTCATCTCTTTCCATTTTCAAATCCAAGCTTAAAACACACCTTTTCTCTGTTGCATATACTTAAAGACCATTTTGTCTGCCGGTTCATCATGTGTGTGTGTGTGCGTGTGTTTTTTTTGTGCTCCTTGTAAATCAATGTATTTTTTTTTGTTGTTTGTGCTTGTTTTTGTATTTTGCTTTGTGTTTCATTACTGCTATTGTAAAGCGCCTAGAGCGCCTTGGTGATTAGGCGCTATACAAATTACCTTTATTATTATTATGATTATTAATTATCGTGGTCGACCCGGCAGACAAGCACCAAGCTAATCTGGCACTACCCTTGAATTGTCATGGTTGACCCGGCTGACAGGTGCCAAGCTAATCTGGCACTACCCTTGAATTATCATGGTCAACCCATCTCCTGCTGTAGGGCGTCAGGGCTGAATGGGTTAATAATTTATTTGTGTGCATCAGTTACAAGAAAGGTGCAAATGTTTGCTCAGAAAAAGTGCCAACGTTTATTCTTCGTCTTTTGCCGCTTTCAGTGCCAAGAGATTTCATAGCAATTTGTTCATCCACTGATGTAGAACTAGAAGCACAGCGCCAGTTTAAAATATAATCACAAAAAAATGTGATCACAGAAATTCAGCACTCTTTGTGGGTTGGTGTGTGATTTTGTACCTTCTTGGTCACAGCTGTAGGGTCCAGAATAACAGACAAGCTAATTTGTGTGTCTATGAAGCTTACTATACATACAATTCAAATGCCCAATACCCGTACTGCATGATTGCGTTTGGGTTTGTGATTTTGAAATCTGATGACTTGCAACAGTAAAGTCCCAGATTACAGCCTAGCCCACTTGCCGATTTGTGTGCATCTGCAGTTTAACCCCTAGGCTGTCGGTAGTGGTTTTAGTCAGACAATTCCTACAGGAATAACAACACTCCGACATGCTGCAAGAATCATTGCGACATAACCCTTATCCTGATGCACTCATTGCTTGAAATGAATTTGACTGATAGTTCAAGGGTGGTGCCAGAATAGCTTGGCGCCTCTGGCGCTAAGCTATTCTGGCACCACCCTTGAACTGAAACAGTTGATCTAGGTCTCCTAATGTGTAATGCAGCCTTCATAGGACAAAAAGCAAATTTTACAGAATCAGCCTCAGAATGTGATCGGTTAATCAAAGCGCTACTGACAGCCAAAGGGTAACAAGTTGTACACATCCGTCTTTCGTAGATTTCGTCCATGCCAGTGCGTTCGGCTCTGAAAGCTTCACAGCATTTGAAAAGCTGGACTTGTGTGTTAATGCTTCCTGTTGTTTTCCTATCATTATTAACCATCATGGACACAGTAGCGGTGGCTGCATGCGCAAGGAGGCTAACCAATCATTAAAAAAAAAAAAGAAGTATTCTTCAGCATTTTAAAAGATGGTGGTCTTATTTGAATGAAATCGAAGAATGTCATGACATACTTCCAACATTGCAGTATTTGCTGTCATTTCTTTAAACCCTTTGCCCGTTGTTAGCATCTTTGCTGAGGCGATTTCCTGCGAGAATCACCTTGACAAATAGCACTACCGACAGCATGAGCTCTTATTGCACACCTCAGCATTGTTTGACAATCGAGTTCAGCATTGTACTGCATGCATTAGCCCATTTCAACCCACGGCCACATTTTGGAGGTGTAACTTAATAACTATGTACCAGAGTAGGCTTGAAACCAAACTAATTTGGCACTACCCATTATTTATCATGTTTGATCCATCTGCTGCTGTAGTGCATCGGGACTGAATGGGTTAACATCAGCACTGCCCATGAGATACAAACCTAAAGTTGGCCAGCCGTGACTGTCTGGTATTTACACTCTACTACTGAAGATGCAAATGATCGTCTTATTCTATACCTGCATATTTCTCTGTGGGCTGGCGATTGGGTGCCCGATAGGCGGGGGCAGGGGATCTAACTGTTGTTCAGCGCTGAGTAATTCCCCTTGGTTTGTTGTACTGGTATTTACAGTAACAACAGTTTGGGAACTATACAGTTTGATGATAAAGGACCAGTTTGGGAACCATACAGTTTGATGATAAAGAAAAGGACCTGTCTGGTATTACAACCCTGGGACGCAACAGCATTAACAGTTTGGGAACCGTGGACGTTCCTAAAGCCTGCGCGGTGGAGCTTTTTGGTGGAGTGCAGTGTGCGCAGTACTGGCCCCACCCTTTAAACCCTTGGTTCGTCTGCCATGGCCTAGCAAGCTGGGACGGTGGCATCAATAATAATAATACCGTTATTATATAGGTGCTTTTTCTCAATTTTTGGGCAAATCGACTCAAAGTGCCGCGAACTGAAACCCAACACGCACACTCACGTAACAGACACGGATTTACGCCTTTTAAGACAAACACAGTACAAGACAGACGAAGGGCCAGTTCAGCTACTGAAGTCACAGAGATTTGTGATCGCTTGTATTTGAAATTTGTAAAGTGGCCTGAAACCGGTGCCAAAGTGTGGGGGGTGGGTGGGGGGGGTGGAAGAACCGGAGTACCCAGAGAAAGAACACCCCCCCCCCCCCCCCCCCCCTTAATTAACGGTGACACTTACCAGAGGAGAAAAGTCTAACGCCAAAACCCGTTTTCAAACCTCGCACCTTTGGCACTGGTGGCAGGCCTTAACCACTGCGCCACGGACCGCCCCATCGAGGTCCTTGGGTCGTAGGTTTTATATCAGACTGTCCTTGTCCTAGTCTCTGGATCAAAAACCTTCCCCAGAGACACGGGCGCTTTGATGTCAGGGTTTCCTCCCTTAGCCTTTCCGCAGCCAAGCGGCTAGGCCTGCAAGGCAGCAGGACAATGATTAATTTTCGAGGTTCTCTCCTCTAGATCCGTGTTTAGCCTGGGGGCTTGTGCTGCCCAGTTTTTGGGGTCACCTCAGAGAGGATGTGGTCAGGGACCACGCACGGGCGGTCTTGGGATAGAGGGATGCTATGCTAGTCTGGAGGGATGCCTCACGAAGGCCAAGAGGCCCTAGACTAGGGGGATCCCGGGGGAGGCGCTGTAAGAGTTCCCTACTACCCGCACCACCAACGCAACTCGTCAACCATTGGGAACCATGCAGTGTGATGCTAAAGGACCTGTCTGGTATTACAGTAACAACAGTTTGGGAACCGTGCAATTTGATGATAAATAAAGGGATAGCAACAGTTTGGGAACGATAGTTTGATGATAAAGAAAAGGACCTGTCTGGTATTACAGTAACAGTTTGTGAACCAGATGATAAATAAAGGGATAGCAACAGTTTGGGAACGATAGTTTGATGATAAAGAAAAGGACCTGTCTGGTATTACAGTAACCGTTTGTGAACCATACAGTTTGATGATAAAAAAAAAAAGGACCCGTCTGACATTACATTAACAGTTTGGGAACCATGGAAGGACCTGTCTGGTATTACAGTAACAACACGTTTGGGAACCATGCAGTTTGATAATCAAGAAAAAGTAGCAACAGTTTGGGAACCATGCAGTTTGATGATAAAGAAAAGGACCCGTCTGGTATTACAGTAACAACAGTTTGAAACCACCTCCTTTTGATAACCTTTCAGCCCCAAGGTCCTATTTCTCACATTTTAGAGGTGTTGCCCAACGACTATGTACCAGTTGTAGGAGATGGATTGATCATGATAATTCAAGGGTAGTGGCAGATGAACTTGGTGCCTGAAGGCGCCAAGCTCATCTGGCACTACCCTTGAATTATCATGGTCAATCCATCTCCTGCTGCAGGGATCCAGGGCTAACCCTTTGCGTGTCGGTAGCGGTTTTAGTCACGATTCCTATAGGAATCATCATGACTAAAACCACCGACACGCAAAGGATTAAGAGACAGGTCTGTTTATTCTCTGTGGAAGAAACGTTTCCTGTCAAAAGCGGAGGAGTTTTTCATCTGAAAATGGGACATCCAAAGATGCAGCCGTCTGATTTCTGCTGAACCCTTTGGCAGTCAGCAAGGGCTTTTTGTCCACCCGATTCACCATTGCAGGAAGACCTCAACAAGTGCTACCGACAGCCAAAGGGTTAAGACCAATTACATGCAGCGTATATGCACTTCTGATCGACTAGGTGCGAATGTGCAGGTCAGTGATTTTGGACCTTTTGGTTCTAGTCCGTACGGTTCAAAATCACAAGCCAGCACCAGTTGTCTGCACGTGCATGCCTTGCCTCCCAACATTGTTTAACAACTGGCCACATGTCCAAATTTTGGAGAGGTCACCTAACGACTGTGTATCAACTGCAGGAGATGGATCAACCATTATAATTCAAGGGCAGTGCCAGATTAGCTTGGCGCCTGATGGCGCCAAGTTAATCTGGCACTACCCTTGAATTATCATGGTGAATCCGTCTCGTGCTGCAGAGCGTTGGACCAATGGATTAAATAACATTTTACATCGGTATCGCATTGTGATATGTGTGAATCATTGCAAAGTGCTGGTTATTTTGTTGTAAGATTTTCTCTCATAATTTAACAATTAATTATGTAATTGTTTATCATGAAACATGCAGCAGGCAGCGGCAACATGAAACAGCTCTACAACATTACCAGAAGATTGTCAGGTAAGTATGGCCATACAGAAAGACCAGTAAAAGACAAAGAAGGCAAGCCTATTGCAGACAGAGCAGACCAACTCGACAGATGGGCCGAGTATTTTGAAGAGTTACTGAACAGACCTAGCCCACCCGACCCCCCCCCGACATCCAGCCGGCAGAGACCGACCTACCCATCAGCTGTGACAGACCCAGCCGGGAAGAGATCAGAAAAGCAGTGGCATTTTTGAAGAATGGCAAAGCAGCAGGGCCAGATGGCATCCCAGCGGAGTCTCTGAAAGCAGACCTAGAGACAACAGTTGAGATGCTGTACCCACTGTTTGGAAAGATCTGGGAAGAGGAGGTGATGCCAGCTGACTGGAAGGAGGGGTACCTAATCAAGCTTCCCAAGAAAGGCGACCTCAGCAAGTGTTCCAACTACAGAGGAATCACCTTGCTGTCAGTACCAGGAAAGGTCTTCAACAGGATCATCCTAGAGAGAATGAAGAGCTCCGTTGACCCCCAGCTGAGAGACCAGCAAGCAGGATTCAGGAAGAACCGATCATGTACAGACCAGATCGCCACTCTCCGCATCATCGTGGAACAGTCTCTGGAGTGGAGCTCCCCGCTGTACGTCAACTTTGTGGATTATGAGAAAGCATTTGACAGCGTGGACCGAGAGACTCTGTGGAAACTCCTACGACACTACGGTGTACCCACAAAGCTCGTCCGCCTGATCAAGAGCAGCTATGATGGCATGACATGTCGCGTGATCCACGAAGGGCAGTTCACCAGAGAGCTCCAGGTCAGAACTGGTGTCAGGCAGGGGTGTCTGTTGTCTCCGTTCCTCTTCCTACTGGCCATAGACTGGGTCATGAAGATGACCACAGAGCACAGACGAAGTGGAATACAGTGGACACTGTGGACACAGCTTGACGACATCGATTTTGCAGACGACTTGGCATTACTGTCCCACACTCATCAACAAATGCAGGACAAGACCACGAGGCTTGCTGACATCTCGTCCCAAGTGGGCCTCACCATTCACAAACAGAAAACAAAGACAATGAGGCTGAACGCAACCAGGGAAGAACCAGTCTTGCTTGCTGGCACCCCGTTGGAGGAGGTGGAGTCCTTCACCTATCTCGGGAGCATCATAGACAAAAAAGGCGGCACTGATGCAGATGTCAGAGCACGAATCGGTAAAGCCAGAGCAGCCTTTCTCCAGTTGAAAAAAGTGTGGAGTTCCAGAGAGCTGTCACAACACACCAAAGTCCGGATTTTCAACTCCAATGTAAAAGCAGTTCTCCTATATGGAGCAGAGACATGGAGATTGACAAAAACCACAGTCAACAGAGTACAGACCTTCATGAACAGTTGCCTTAGAAGAATTTTGAAAATCCACTGGCCAGAGAAGATCAGCAACGTCAGACTCTGGGAGAGAACAGAGCAGATAACAGCAGAGAATGAAATTGGGCGAAGAAGATGGGGATGGATTGGTCACAGTCTGAGAAAGCCAGCTTCCAGTATCACTAGGCAGGCATTGTCATGGAACCCCCAGGGAAAGAGGAAAAGAGGTAGGCCGAGAAACTCCTGGCGTCGAGACCTCCAAGCAGACATCAAGAGACTGGGAACCACCTGGAGTAGAATCGAAGGAGAAGCACAGGACAGGAGTTGCTGGAGGTCTCTCGTCGACGGCCTATACCCGGGTAGGGGTGACAGGCGTAAGTAAGTAAGTAAGTTATCATGAAACATGTCATAATGATTTTGTACATATCATGCTGGTCAGTGATTCTGGACCTTACAGTGAAAGACATAAGGGCCAAAATCACAGACCAGTATGTATAGTGTTTGATGTGATCAGAGTATTATAACCTAGGTGACAGTGCAAACACTGAAACAACTAAAAATGGTCCATGGACTAACCATGATCGATGACCAGCAAGAGACATCAATCTTCATGAGCCCGTGCGTACACAGGGGCTCATAAAAATTTGTGTCTCTTGCAGATGGCACAGGCTGGCTAATGGCCGTTCTGTCCGAGCCAAAAGGCGGAAATTCAGCTTTTCGAAATTTTGAAAAAGCTGAATCCAGAATCAAGTCTCCAGGACTGAAGACCGTCACCAGTGTAAATGCACACGTGCGTAAATGCATACAATATTGATTTTGCTCATTGCTTTTACATTGATCAGACTGCTTCACAGTATTACTTCACAGTCAGTAACCTTTCATTTTGCTTGTATTATTAATGCTTCATTTATTTTTACATGTATATTAGAAACACAAAAATAAACGCTGCTTGTTATGTAGTCATTTACAAAGAATCTTACTTGTTTGTCGTTTTGGAGTGTGTTTGTGTGTGATGGAAAAATAATTTCTTCTCGGTAACACAGGCACGCAGTCACAGTATGCACATGCACTCACACACACAAACACACAGAGAAAATGATAAATTGTGCATCACGCATAAAAATGTTAACCAGTTTCCACTTGCCACAAACATACGTACGATTCCAAAACAAAATATTTTAAAACAACATAGCATGATGGAGCGAAAGGGGGGGGGGGGGGGGGGGGGGGGGGGGGGGAGGAGGGCTGCATCATATACTCGTGGTAAAATACCTATTTAGCACACACTGTCAATTTGACCGTAACAGCTAAACGGGAATTCTATGCTACTCAAGCACCACCCTCAAGGTACTGCGGTTAACCCATTTACTGATTTAGCCCCAACGCCCTACAGATGAAAATGGACTGCTGGGTGACCTTGGGGAGTATTTGACCCAGAAATACAACTATTACAATTATTCACCCATCCCCACCAGACACATTACAAAGGAGAATGATTGACCATGATAATTCAGGGGTGGCGCCAGAAAAACTGGGCGCCTGTTGGCGCCCAACTGTTCTGGCACCACCCATGAATTATCATGGTCAATCCATCTGCTGTGTGTGTACGTGGAGGACCAATCCACTTGCTCATAGCCAAAAGCAAAGAAATTTCTTGTTACATTTCTGAGAGCCCAAAGTTGTGTTTTTGAGCGCCCAAATGGTGTGTGCATTTCAATCTTTTTAAAGTGGGCTGTAAATAAATGAATACAGCACATTATTTTGGCACTTTATCCACGAAGGACAAAATCCACTCCCCCATCACCAAATGTGAGTAGATTTGGGCGAGACCGTCATGTTTCTGGGAGCCCAAATGGCGAATGAAAATGTTACAATGCCTGCACATGCACAATTGTTTGGGCTACTGTTTGGGCGTCCAGATTCAACCTGGATGGTAGTCCAAATGGCTACTAGGGTTCCAGACCATTTAGTTCTCCATGTTTATCCCAAATGGACAACACAAATTTCTATGCTCACACACACAGAAAACTGGGCCACAGAAACAAATCTGGGCTCCCAGGATTCACTTGGACAGTAGGGCAATTCACTACTACGGCCGTAGGACATTCGGTCCTCCCTGTTTGTAGAGTGTTACTGTCCATCTAGCCGCTGACCTAGTGTCCACAGGAGGTCTCTCATGCTAGAAACTTCTACCTAGTGGTCAACAGAAGATTGATTGATTGATTGTACATTGCTTAACGTCCCGACAGCAACAAGACTTTCAGGACGTGCCTGCACTGCTTGTAAAAAAAATTAAACAGAACATTGAATGTATGTCGCCAGCCGGTCCAATACGTTAAATAAACCTACGACATGTGGCCTAAATAACTCATTCTACCCCAGACGCACCACAGCAAGATAAGGATCGACCATGATAGTTCAAGGGTGATGCCAGAATAGCTTGGCGCCTATGGGCGCCAAGCTATTCTGGCATCACCCTTGAACTATCATGGTCGATCTGTGTCCTGCACTGCACTGCAGTCTTCAGAGGACAACGGCAACATTTTGGGATTTCGGTGATGGGGAAGAAAGAGTTAAAGCTAAGACCATTTAGCAACACACATCCAATATCAAGAGCTACAGGCAGCGCAGACAGTAGGGAGAGTTTTAAAAAGGCAAATACAGGGGAATGGACCAAGGGTAGACAGAAACACATGCCCCAGAATAGAGGGGAAAACCCACCCTGTGGGGTTGACCAGGGTGACCCTGGGAACTAAAAAGTAGTTAACCCCACCCAAGACCCCCAGGGCAGACCCGGGTGGGGGGGTCAACAGAAGAAATTAATCCCCAACTGAGAAGTAGGTCAAACACTGCACTGAATTCAAACGTCTGCTAGATGCCCAGGAGCAGCTGCCACAGGGGCTCCTGAGAACACACCCCTCTTGCTGCTGGCACAGAGCTGCCGCACTGATACCCAAAGTTGGAGTACGTAGCCGGCGTTAACAGTACGCTTGCCTAATCTGTAGTGCAGCCTTCAAAGGACAATAAGCAAATTTACAAAATCAGTCTAATAATAATAAATAATAATAATTACGGTATTTATAATGCATTTATCTTCTACTAATTATAACTCTAAGCGCGCGCTCACAACTCGCGTACGCATCTGACAATGACTCACGTACCACAAAAACATTACAACAGTCAGCTTAGGGTGGGGAGTGTGGTGGCGTTATAGTGCTAGAACTGTTGAAAGAGGTGAGTTTTGAGGGCGGACTGGAAGGAGGAGAGAGAGAGAGTGTTTCTGATGGAGAGAGAGTGGGAGAGTGTTCCAGGTACATAGATGGAGAAGGAGCGAGGGCCAAAAGTGCTGAGTTTGGTGCGGGGGATGTGGAGGCGGAGAGAGTCGGAGGCGAAGCGGAGGGAGAGGGAAGGAGTGTAGGGGTGAAGTAAGTTGGAGAGAGAGGCAGGAGCGTAGTTGTTAAGAGATTTGTAGCAGAGAGACAGAATCTTGTATTGGATGCGTTGGGGGATGGGGAGCCAATGAAGGACTTTGAGCAGGGGAGTGATGTGGTCAGATTTCTTCTTCGTGAGGACGAGGTGGGCAGCATTGTTCTGGACACGCTGGAGAGTAAAAGTGGTGGAGTGAGGAAGGCCGGAAAGGAGAGAGTTGCAATAGTCTCAGAATGTAATGGGTCATGGCCTATTTTGATTTGAATATGTCGGTGCCTTATGCACCAGGAAGTTACGTGCAGCGACGACAGGACGAGTATCACGTATTGAAGACTCTAGGGTAGAGATTCCCAGAGGTGTCATGACAGGACGAGTATCACGTATTGAAGATTCTAGGGTAGAGATGTCCCAGGGTGTCGATGTTGGAGTTTAGCACTGCCCTCAGGACATCACTGTGGTGCGACTCGCATTCTGCAATTAATAAACAAACACAAAATCAAACTGCCAGTTGACTGTGCTCTTGCAATCTTCATTAACCCTTTGAGCCCTGGGACCCGGCAGCAGGAGGCGGATTGATCATGATAATTCAAGGGTAGCGCCAGATGAGCGTGGCGCCTGAAGGCGCCAAGTTCATCTGGCACTACCCTTGAATTATCATGATCAATCCATCTCCTACAACTGGTACATAGCCATTAGGCAACACTTCCAACATTTGAGAAATGGGGCCCTGGGGCTAAGTAAAAGGGTTAATGCAATGCCAAAGAGCCACAGCTGACAGCCACAGCTGACAGCTCATAGCCACAGCTCACAGCCACAGCTCATAGCCAGAGCTTGCTAGCATTGAATTAATGAAGACTGCAAAATCACATCCCTCCCAGTAACATGGATTTAAAGTCACATCAGCAGTAGGTATAGACCCTCATGAGCCCCCTGCAACTGTAGGGGCTCATGAGGATCTATGTCCCTTGGAGTTGGACCGTGTTTCTGGGCAGGGAAGAGGCAACATACAAGAAATAAATGAATCAATGGCTGGATGTATAAATAGAAGCGTGCGTGTGCATGAAAGAATGAATGAATTTCGTCAACATTTTGACGTGTCTTAACCCCTATCATGCTGAAGGCTAAAAGCTTCAAATTTGTGCACTGCCGTATGAACACTACATTATAGTACTTACAGATAAGGATATAGACCAATGGCTTTAGTTCAAGGGTGGTGCCAGAATAGCTTGGCGCCTAGCTACCACTGATAACGTTAATGCCCACGATAACATATGTACTCACTACGTCTGTCGACCTCTTCCTTGACCAGTGCAGGAGGGTTTTCCTGAAGAGATAAATAATTATCATCATCACCACCATATCAACATCATGACAAAAGGTGAAGAAAACAGACATGAAGTTTGAACAACAACAACAAAAAAATTGCTGGTCTGTGATTTAGGACCTTACTGTCCAAAAAACAAAAGCACAGAGCAGTCCACATGGGAAGTATACAGAGCAGTCCACATGGGAAGTATACAGAGCAGTCCACATGGGAAGTATACAGAGCAGTCCACATGGGAAGTATACAGAGCAGTCCACATGGGAAGTCCACATGGGAAGTATACAGAGCAGTCTACATGGGAAGTATACAGAGCAGTCCACATAGGAAGTATACAGAGCAGTCCACATGGGAAGTATACAGAGCAGTCCACATGGGAAGTATACAGAGCAGTCCACATGGGAAGTCCACATGGAAAGTATACAGAGCAGTCCACATGGGAAGTATACAGAGCAGTCCACATGGGAAGTATACAGAGCAGTCCACATGGGAAACATACGGAGCAGTCCACATGGGAAGTATACAGAGCAGTCCACATAGGAAGTATACAGAGCAGTCCACATGGGAAGTACACAGAGCAGTCCACATGGGAAGTATACAGAGCAGTCAACATGGGAAGTCCACATGGGAAGTATACGGAGCAGTCCACATGGGAAGTATACAGAGCAGTCCACATGGGAAGTATACAGAGCAGTCCACATGGGAAGTATGCAGTCAGAGTTTGTCTTGTGATGGCAAAAGACGGCAAGAGCGTTTTTGTGGAAAGCGAGATTTTCATTGCAATGCAGTCCAGCTTTCCACAAACACGCCCTTGCCGTCTCTTATCTCACTGTCAAAGTATAAAATATACGCTGGTCTGTGATTTGGGACCTAATGGGTCTAAGCTAAGACCAGTAAAAGACAAAGAAGGCAAGCCTATTGCAGACAGAGCAGACCAACTCGACAGATGGGCCGAGTATTTTGAAGAGTTACTGAACAGACCTAGCCCACCCGACCCCCCCGACATCCAGCCGGCAGAGACCGACCTACCCATCAGCTGTGACAGACCCAGCCGGGAAGAGATCAGAAGAGCAGTGGCATTTCTGAAGAATGGCAAAGCAGCAGGGCCAGATGGCATCCCAGCGGAGTCTCTGAAAGCAGACCTAGAGACAACAGTGGAGATGCTGTACCCACTGTTTGGAAAGATCTGGGAAGAGGAGGTGATGCCAGCTGACTGGAAGGATGGGTACCTAATCACGCTTCCCAAGAAAGGCGACCTCAGCAAGTGTTCCAACTACAGAGGAATCACCTTGCTGTCAGTACCAGGAAAGGTCTTTAACAGGATCATCCTAGAGAGAATGAAGAGCTCCGTTGACCCCCAGCTGAGAGACCAGCAAGCAGGATTCAGGAAGAACCGATCAGGTACAGACCAGATCGCCACTCTCCACATCATCGTGGAACAGTCTCTGGAGTGGAGCTCCCCGCTTTACGTCAAATTTGTGGAACAGTCTCTGGAGTGGAGCTCCCCGCTTTACATCAACTTTGTGGATTATGAGAAAGCATTTGACAGCGTGGACCGAGAGACTCTGTGGAAACTCCTACGACACTACGGTGTACCCACAAAGCTCGTCCGCCTGATCAAGAGCAGCTACGATGGCATGACATGTCGCGTGATCCACGAAGGGCAGTTCACCAGGGAGCTCCAGGTCAGAACTGGTGTCAGGCAGGGGTGTCTGCTGTCTCCGTTCCTCTTCCTACTGGCCACAGACTGGTTATAGGTTATTTTGGGTTTAACGCCGAGCAGGCGACTAAGGCCATCTCACGGCGGTCCACAGACTGGGTCATGAAGATGACCACAGAGCACAGACGAAGTGGAATACAGTGGACACTGTAGACACAGCTTGACGACCTCGATTTTGCAGACGACTTGGCATTACTGTCCCACACTCATCAACAAATGCAGGACAAGACCACGAGGCTTGCTGACATCTCGTCCCAAGTGGGCCTCACCATTCACAAACAGAAAACAAAGACAATGAGGCTGAACGCAACCAGGGAAGAACCAATCTTGCTTGCTGGCACCCCGTTGGAGGAGGTGGAGTCCTTCACATATCTCGGGAGCATCATAGACAAAAAAGGCGGCACTGATGCAGATGTCAGAGCACGAATCGGTAAAGCCAGAGCAGCCTTTCTCCAGTTAAAAAAAAAGTGTGGAGTTCCAGAGAGCTGTCACAACACACCAAAGTCCGGATTTTCAACTCCAATGTAAAAGCAGTTCTCCTATATGGAGCAGAGACTTGGAGATTGACAAAAACCACAGTCAACAGAGTACAGACCTTCATGAACAGTTGCCTTAGAAGAATTTTGAAAATCCACTGGCCAGAGAAGATCAGCAACATCAGACTCTGGGAGAGAACAGAGCAGATAACAGCAGAGAATGAAATTGGGCGAAGAAGATGGGGATGGATCGGTCACAGTCTGAGAAAGCCAGCTTCCAGTATCACTAGGCAGGCATTGTCATGGAACCCACAGGGAAAGAGGAAAAGAGGTAGGCCGAGAAACTCCTGGCGTCGAGACCTCCAAGCAGACATCAAGAGACTGGGAACCACCTGGAGTAGAATCGAAGGAGAAGCACAGGACAGGAGTTGCTGGAGGTCTCTCGTCGACGGCCTATACCCGGGTAGGGGTGACAGGCATAAGTAAGTAAGTAAGGGTCTAAGCTGTTAACCCACTTAGCCCCGAGTCCCTACAGCAGGAGATGGATTGACCATGATAATTCAAGGGTGGTGTCGGATTAGCTTGGCGCCTGAAGGCGCCAAGCTAATCTGCCACTACCCATGAATTATCATGGTCAATCCATCCCTTGCAACTGGTACATAGTCATTAAGCAACACCTTCAAAATTTGAGAAATGGGACCTTGGGGCTAACAGGGTCAAGTCCAAACTCACAGACCAGCAGACACAACGAGGAAACATTGACGTACAGGCAGCTTACTGATGAGCTAATGAAATTTCCCCCAACAAGAAGCACACGAACCCATTACCACAGACGGATGACGACATTTCAAGTTTACTTTGCACACGAGTCAAACCTTCGCATAACCCGCACCAAAGGGACGTGACATGTGTGGCCACCATAGACAGGCGACTGTTTATACAGGGTCTTTATGCGGCAAAACTGAGGGGCAGGTATGCTTCTTGGGAGGATGCTGTCCACCCGGATTCCTACTAACGTCCCTTTTGCACAATAGTCATAAGGGGTGCTACAGACTTTATAAAGGTGGCTGCTACAACAAGTTTGACTCCTAGTCTGAAATAGCTCATGCGGTTAAGGGTCGGAGCAAAAAAGAGTGAAGGGAATATAAATCTTTATTATTATTGTTAGCTGGGCGATGGGTTTGAGTGCCCTTGCCGTCCCAGCTCCGATAGCCAGACTCGTAATCCCGGGAAAAAAGGTGGCTTGTTCAATAGCATGTCCGCTGAAAGATCCTGGTACGTCAAAGTGGCATAGTTGGAGTGCACCTGAATTGATCAGTGTTCAGGTCGTACTAGATAAGCAATAGCTGTCCCTGTCCCCCACAACCCGCCGGTTTGGGACGTCCATTATCACTGGTGCAGAGGATGTTAACCCATATCATACTGAGGTGAAAAGCCTCAAATTTGCACACTGCCATATGCAAGCTACATTATAGTACTTAGAGATAAGGAAACAGACCAATGGCTTTAGTTCAAGGGTGGTGCCAGAATTGCTTGGCGCCTAGCGGCATTGTATTAACCCATATACTGAGGCTAAAAGCTTCAAATTTGTACACTGCCATATGCAAGCTACATTATAGTACTTACAGATAAGGATATAGACCAATGGCTTTAGTTCAAGGGTGGTGCCAGAATAGCTTGGCGCCTAGAGGCGCCAAGCTATTCTGGCACCACCCTTGAAATATTTTAGTCAAACTTATTTCACAGACTGGTGTATTGCGAATGATCAGGGTTAAGCCCCATGCTAACTAACTATCCAGCGATCAGGTTTGACTGTGTCTGCATTAGATTGCGCTTTTTACGGGCCAGAGCACAGCGAGCAAGGTTCAACTGCAAGAGACATAGATCCTCATGAGCCCCAGCAGTTGGGGGTGGGGGGTGGGGGGGCTCATGGGGATCCATGCCTCTTGCTGGCATAGATCTAGCTTTTGCGTCCACGTGCGTCAGTCATGCGGAAATATCTGGCAGTGCGGGCGACAGTTTAGAGATATCATCTCTAGATGCTTGCAGCGCGGCCAATTTCCCAGTTTTTGATGCATTAAAGTCACAAAAATATTTTGGGGGACATTTTTCAAAGTCTATATATAATCCAGCAGTTATTTTACATCATAAAATGACAACATACAGCCAACAGTTTCTGACACCAAAAAATTCATTATTTGACTACCATGTCTCCCCTTAAGCGTGTACCTTGATGTAGCGCCACACGGAGAGCAGAAGCAGGTAACCCTCGTATGTGGTGATGAAGGGGAATAACTCACTGACGCTGGATAAAGGGGATGGCAAAATTTTACCCTGTGGATAAAAAATGGTGTTAACCCCTATGATACTGAGGCTAAAAGCATCAAATTTGTACACTGCCATATGCAAGCTACATCACAGTACTTACAGATAAGGATATAGACCAATGGCTTTAGTTCAAGGGTGGTGCCAGAATAGCTTGGCGTCTAGAGGTGCCAAGCTATTCTGGCACTACTCCTGAACTATTTTAATCAAACTTATTTTACACACTGGTGTATTACGAACGATAAAGGTTACATACTTTCCATCAGTAGGATCGTGTTGATATACTCTTCATAGTTGTTTTTTTCAAACCCTGAGACTGTTCATCCTTTAACAAGTAAAGATTGTGCAAATAAATTATACAACAAACCATGCTACAATGCTGTTTCTGCTCAAATAAACATTGCTGAGCAAAAACAAAACCATGCAATGATAAGATTGTTCACAGAGCAAAACTGGGCAGCTGAATTCAACATCCCCCCCCCCCCCCCCCCTCCATCTCAGCAAAAATGGCAGTTCAGAGGTAATGCCAGATTAGCATGGCACATAAAAAGAAGGCTCAAACCTAAACTGGCACCACCCTTGAACTATCATTATCAATAAGCAAAGGACCTTTGGGCTGACGTCGACCGCAGTGGGTCCACTGCGGCCAACATCGGCCCTCATCGTGCAACCAACGTCGGCCGGAGGGTCCTTTGCCTCCTGGATGTAGCTGATGGATCTCCGCAGATGACTGTCTTTACAGACTCATCCGAAAGTCATAATCAGGACTGGGGTGAGAAAATCAAAGACATGACAAACCTGAGAAAGAATGCCGACAAGCCAACAAGCTCGCTCGTAGAAAATCGTCAGATCTGACATGCGGCCAATGCGCGTGGCTTCCAGTGAACTGACAATTTTGGCCATGAGGGACTTGAGCACAGGGGAGCAGTAGTACAAAGACACGCTGCCTGCACAACGCAAGAAACATGAAATGAGCTAACCAGGCTTTCCGTTTACGAAAAATTCTTTTTGTAATAATTATTGATGGACAAAGTTTGACAGGGATGGCAAAAATGGAAAGCAGTTCGTCACTGTGACAGACAAATCTTACCTCATTCAGCCCGATGGCCGTATTTCCCAAATTTGGAGGTGTCATCTAATGACTATGCACCAGTTGCAGGCGATGGATCGACCATGATAATTCAAGGGCAGTGCCAGATTAGCTTGGCACTGCCCTTGAATTATCATGGTCGACCCATCTCCTGCTGAAGTGCGTCAGGGCTGAAGGGGTTAAGCAAAAACAAGGCTCACGTGCATCCGATCCACATAATTAATGACCTTGTGACCTTGACTAAGTGCTCTAACATAAGGAAAGTGTTTCCATTTGTATTCGCAAAATCAATGCTTTGTCAAAATTTGCACATTTTTCACTTTAGTCAACCTCCCATGACCTTTTTGAGTACAGGTAGTGAACCCAAATAGTATGCATAGAAAGGACTTATAATCAGCTACCTTTCTGCCCAATTTTGGTGAACAGGTATGCAAAAATTGTGATAAAAACTAAAATTGTACCCAAAAAGAGACATTTTAACACCATCTGCTGACCTCTGGTGGCTGTTACACTGTTGCAATCTTTAGCAATGACGTGCACCTCACCCCCCCACCCCCACCCCTCTGTTCCCCCCCCCCCCCCCCCCCCCCCATGTACTACGGTCTGTGTACATGAGCAGCTTTGCCATCATCTTTAGTGATGTACTTATCCCAGCTGTCTTTCACTTGAAGCACACGATGATCTAAGATCGCCTGGTACAGTTTCTTTGGTCACGCTGTCCGTTTTGACGAGGGACGATTTGAAATCTTAGCGGAAAGTCTGACTAGCCTGACTAAACTAAAGCCTGTCTCTCATCACCGTCATACAGCAAGCAGCAAGTTAACCCTTTCAGCTCCAAGGGTCCCATTTCTAAAACTGTAGAGGTGTTGCCCAACGACCATGCACCAGTTGCAGGAGACGGCTTGACCATGATAATTCAAGGGTAGTGTCAGATGAGCTTGGCCAAGCTCATCTGACACTACCCTTGAATTATCATGGTCAAGCCATCTCCTGCTGTAGGGATCCGGGGCTGAAAAGGTTAAGTCAAGTAGTCAAGCATGTTCAATAAAATAGATTAGTCAATTCTCTAGCTCATGACATTCTGTGGATGAAATGATCACTTTTCTAAGATATCCTTTTGGGCCTACATCGCAGTTCTGCAGACAGAGTGGCCATGATAGTTCATGGGTGGTGTCAGAACAGATTGGCCACGCTATTCCGACACCACTCTTGAACTATCATGGTCGATCCACATACTGGCGTAGCAAGTCAGGGCTTTATGGATTAACCCATATCATACTGAGGCGAATAGCGTCAAATTTGTACACTGCCATAATTTGCAAGCTACATTATAGTACTTACAGATAAGGATATAGACCAATGGCTTCAGTTCAAGAGGCGCCAAGCTATTCTGGCGCTACCCTTGAATTATTTTAGACCAAACTATTTCACACACTGGTGCTCACAAGAACACCACTCTGACACTCTGAGTACCCCTTGTGGGAACACTCCCCAAACAGACCCACCCAGTTTGTACACCACAAGTACCCAAACACGTCTATTCAAATGAGATGCTTTGCGACTCATTAGAACTGAAGTGTGCTTGTGGTGAACTCACCAAGCGGTGCTATCTGGGGGGTGGGGGGGGGGGGGGGGGTACTCCTGCGTGTAAATCTAAATCCAAAGAAGTGAAAGCCAATTGTGTCACTGTACTTACTGCCACTGACGGCACGCAGAACACTCCACAACACAGGGTGATCCTCCATGGTGCGCCAAACGTGCAGGTCTCTGCATGACACAGGCATTTTATATGAAAACATCATACTTTCCCCATTGTCCCATTACATCCTGAGATCCTTTTTTTAAAAAAAATAACATTGTATTGTTCTGTATGTTGCTCAAGACTGAAAAGTCCTTACCTCTCAAGCGTGACCTTTGAAAAGTCCGGATCAGGCCAGTTGACGTCGTTGTACAGTGAATCCATTGTTGCCACTTCCACCAATGCACAACCCAATGTTCGGGCTGCGGCTACTGACAACACCGGCAAAATAAACAGCGCTGACATTTTGCCTAAAGGGTCTGATATGACGGCTGGCAGCTTGTTGCTAATTTGGCCGGTGGTTGCAGGTGTCTGTGATGGGGTTGTGGCAGTGGTAGTGGTGGTGGAAATGTCGGGAGATTGACAACAGGACCAGATGGCTTCTAGTAAAGTTTCTTGATTTCTCAACACCCAGTCCTGGAGAGGAAAAAATTTAATTTTTTTTTTTTTTAACTCAATCTACCCCGGACGCACAACAGCAAGATATGTATCGACCATGATAGTTTAAGGGTGGTGCCAGAATAGCTTGGCGCCTATAGGTGCCAAGCTATTTTGGCAACACCCTTGAACTATCATGGTCGATCTGTGTCCTGCACTGCAATGCAGTCTTCAGAGGACAGCGGCAACATTTGGGGATTTCGGTCTTGAGGTACAAGGAGTTAAAAGAAAAACAAACATAAACAAAATTTAAAATGAATAATACATGTAATAAAAATTTAATAAATAGCCAAATAAATACCTACATAGTTGAATTAATAAATAAATAAATTAATTAATATTTTCTCAATAAAACAATTCAAAATAAATAAATGAATACCCAAACAAAAATGATAAAATTACAATATTAAATAAATAAATAAAAATATTAAAAGAACAAGAAAGCCAAAGCCTTTATGGCTCACGTGTATGACCGATCTACATGTGTGACCTTTGTGACAATAAGTAAAGGACTGGCTTCTGCACCAGCAAAATCCACGTTTTCTAAAAATTTGTCAACCCCCGTGACCCTTGGGATGAGTCGACTAAATTAGTATGCATAGGAAGGTCTTATCATCAGCTACCTTTGTGCCAAATGTGATTGAAAAGTTGGTAAAAATGTTGATAATAACTGCAATTCTATCAAAAATGGACATTTTACACACATTTGCCGACCTTTTGTGACCATTGACCTTTCCAAGGGGTCATCCAAATTAATATGCATAGATAGGTCTTACCATCAGGTATCTCTGTACCAAGTTTGCGTTTGAAGTTGTGAATAGTATTTGAGAAATAACATCTTCTGTCAAAATATGGCTATTTTTCACCTATTTCCTGATCTTTTGTGACCCATGACCTTTCCCAGGGGTCAACAAAATTAGTATGCATAAAAAGGTCTTACCATTAGGTATCTTTGTACCAAGTTTGGGTTAGAAGTTGTGAATAGTATTTGAGAGAAAAAAAAATTTGGTCAAAATATGACTATTTTTTTACCTATTTCCTGATCCCATGTGACCTTGACCTTTGTGAGAGGTCACTCCAATTGGTATGTTTAGAAAGGTCTTGCCACAAAGTACATGTATCCTTGGGCCAAGTTTGAAAATGCCAATGTTAAAGTTACCACGGACGACAGCGGACAGACAACAGTGGATGGACGTATCACCACCGGCCCAGAACATACACGCATTGGCTTCGCATGCGAGCCAAAAATAATAAATAAATAAATAAATAAATATACATGCAGTTGTTCGTGATCTGCAAAGGCTCATAATACATGTGCGCATTTACAAAGTAAGCAAGTAATACCAAATTCTATACTCAAACATCAAGCAGTTAACCTATTCAGCCCCGACGCCCTATATCATGAGATGGGTCGACCATGATAATTCAAGGGTAGTGCCAGATTAGTTTGGCGCCTGTCGGCGCCAAGCTAATCTGGAACTACCCTTGAATTATCATGGTCAATCCATCTCATGCAACTGGTGCTGCCTCCAAAATTTGGGAAACATGGCCGTCGGGCTGAATGAGTTAATACAAAATGGTTACCATCCACTACAAACTTGATAATGCACATGCAGGAAATACGACCGAGCAATGGACGACCTAAAACTTGCTCCCTTGCCCCACTGGTACCGTACACAGTACGCATTACATCCGGTGGCTGCACACCACTTAAATCCACTAAATCCACCGACACTTTGTCAAACTCACCTGCGCAATAAAAGCACCGTCGACCTTGCGTTTCAACCCTTGACCTATGACCCCTGCATGGAAGACGGAGGAGTGGGTGCGAGGCAGCGGGATGGCGAGACCCTGGCGGCGATTTTCTGACATGAGATCTGTGCCTGAGTTTCCTGCGCCACTGGCGCCGAGAAGCGGGGTCACTTGCGTTTTTCCGCCAAACAACACAGCATTATCCTGGAAAGAGTGAAAGCAAAATAGTAACTCGACTCGCAGCACAGCGGACAACAACAAAATGCAAGAGGCATAGACTCACATGAGCAAGCAATAGGCACAGACCCTTATCAGCCCCCGCAAATGCCTATTGCTGGCCATATTCATATTCATGTGCCTCCGATGGACAAGCGTGTGTGGCCGTTTTGGAGACATCATTTCTAGCTGCAGGTAAGAGGTTCCAATTAGACACTTTGAGTTCGTAATCCAGCGTTGTACCTCTTCAACTGTTTGAATAATAATTAATTCATTTTGCAAGTTTTGGAGCCACTATATACTCTCATCAAACAGTCAGCCCTGACCCTGTGTGGAAGAAAACAGTCAGCCCTGAAAGAGGTTGTGTGCCTTTCGGATGAGTGATGTGAAACATCAAATGCGTCACTGTGTACACGGCATGGTGAGACTAGCGATGCCATGACGTGAAGCTTATAGCGACGTTATTTTGCTGCTTGTGCTATTCTTCTTCAGAACTCCTGTCACTACGCAAGCCTACACTAGTACAGAGCGTACTAATGGCAGGAAGCACCGTGTGTCCGTCTTTATTTGTGTGCGCCGACGCGTGTGTTGATCAGAGGTTGGCTTACAGAGGAGGGAAATGGATCATAAGGATAAGCTTAAAAATATGAACAACTCTGAATGTTCCTAAATGCATGTGAGCTCCAAACCCTACGGCAGACTTTGGGATGAAATAATCATCTTGTTTTAAATTGTTTTTGCTTTTCAACTGCGAATTTGTTGCATAAACCCTTATCTGCAAGCAGCCACGGGCGCTGGTACTGCTGATAGTACAGGTGGCTGCTTGCTGAAAGGGGGCAACACAGTCAAGATGTGGTGCATTTTCAATGATTATGTGGCTTTATGTCACCAATCCCAATGTGGCACATCTCAACTGGACGACTGTCCTGACCAGACAGCAAGATACAATTGACACAAATATGCCCACCTCATCAATAGCACCGGCCAGGAGATGATGCAACAATAGACCCTGGGCAAAGGTCCGACTGCTGAGTTGTCGCATACAGCTCTGACACAGACGGATGCCTGTTTGGCAGCGACCGCTTTTACTTCCATCTGCAACACAAGATTCCATCGGTCAGGTGTCAAAACTGCCCCCAAACACACGCTCTGACAGAGAAAGTATCTCTAACTGAAAAGTAGAACAAACATTACATGAACTTTAACCCCTATCCTACTGAGGCTAAAAGCTTCACATTTGTACACTGCCATATGCAAGCTACATTACAGTACTTACAGATAAGGATATAGACCAATGGCTTTAGTTCAAGGGTGGTGCCAGAATAGCTTGGTGCCTAGAGGCATTGTATTAACCCCTATCCTAATGAGGCTAAAAGCTTCACATGTGTACACTGCCATTATATGCAAGCTACATTATAGTACTTACAGAGAAGGATCTAGACCAGTGGCTTTAGTTCAAGGGTGGTGCCAGAATAGCTTGGCGCCTAGAGGCATTGTATTAACCCATAACATACCGAGGCTAAAAGCTTCACATTTGTACACTGCCATATGCAAGCTACATTAAAGTACTTACAGATAAGGATACAGACCAATGGCTTTAGTTCAAGGGTAGTGCCAGAATAGCTTGGCGCCTAGAGGCGCCAAGCTATTCTGGCACCACCCTTAAACTATTTTAGTCACACTTATTTCACACACTGGTGTATTCCCAATGATATGGGTTAACCCATTACATCCTAAGGCTGAGCTGAGGCTTATTTTCCCCTTCCAACGCTTACAGTCTTTCCTTGGAAAATTGCAAATGTGAGGACGATGTCTGGTGACTGTGTGAGCTTGTTAACCCTTTTCATCCTGATGACACTACTGCAAGAAATAAATCTGACTGATAGTTCAAGGGTGGTGCCAGAATAGCTTGGCGCCTAGGCAACACCCTTAAAAAAAAAAATGGCTGATATATCGCCAAATCTATAAAGTAGCTTTCACAGGACAATAAGCAAATTTCTTTAAAATTCTGCCTGAGGATGTAATGCTTAACAAGGTCAGATATTGACAACAGTAGTTGGATGTAACACCACTTTGATTCGATCTTGATGACACGCACATCTTTCAAAACGGAAACGCGAAATATTTCCATACAGCAACATTGACAAGCTTCTTATATGTAGCAGTAATGAAGTACTTCTTAGTGTGTATGACCGCTCAAATTGTACCTCTAATACACACACACACGAACGAAGAACTGATGCCAGGAAACATGCGAGTCACTGGACTAACTAGTGAAATTGATGAGATGTCGGCTGGCTATATCGACAACCTGAGAAAAGAACTAAATATACAAACCTGCTGGCATTTTCCGCAATTATGTGTCATCTAGTAACAAGTAGATTTACTCAGTAGCACGCACGGTTATACAAAGCACTGGATGTGCTCCTAGTCAGACAAAATCTACGCGCCGAGTGGACAACGTTATGCAGTCGTTTGCTATTCATGTGTTTTGTCTGAACATCACAATCAGCTGCAAAATGAATGTTTTGTTTTGGACTGGGTGCATAAATTATACTGAGCAACATTTTGCTTGATATAGTGCCGATAACCGACAGATGTGATTACTTGACCCAAATAAAATGTCCTCATCTAGCAACTCGGACATTTCGATTCGGGTCTCGTAATCACCTCTGCCCGTTATTAGCACTATATCAAGCAAAATATTGCTCAATATAATATAATAGCCGTGTATCTGTATGCCATAATTATGTCTAGTATGAGTTAATGTACTATATAACCCATTGAATCTTGAGGCTGATTATTCTCAAAATTTGCTCATTGTCCTATAAAGGCTGCATTACATATCAGGAGATCGATCAACCGTGCTAGTTCAAGGGTGGTGTCAGAATAGCTTGGTGACTCAGGCGCCAAGCTATTCTGGCACCACCCTTGAACTGTCATAGTCAAATTATTTCAAGCAATTAGTGTATCAGGATGAAAAGTGTTAATATCCATTATCAATGTCATTATAATTATTATTAAATATTTATGATCACTGTCATTATGATTATTATTACACTTACCATGCTTGTCCACCTGTCTAGCGCGACACCACAGCACACGGAAAAGGACAGCCACCACGACAGCTGACAGCCGAGTCAAAACAGCCGTGTCAATTTTCTCCGGGATGTCCACACAGCTCAGAAGCTGCAGTCCGGATACGCTCACATCCACGTCAGGGTGGAGCAGCACGTCACACAGTTTCCCTAGGTTTTCTCCGGTCGCTTTGGCCAGGAAGCTGAGATTCAAACATGAGCCCGTCAGACTCCAAGTATGGACCCACCCATTAAGCAAAACACCCGAGGATGACGTTGGCTGCAGTGGGCCAAAACCAGTCACGCTTGGGCCCACTGCAACCGTCATCGGTTCGAGGACCTTTTGTCTACTGGGTAGCTCCAATGTGTGTGATTTTGTACTTGGCTACATAGTTGTCCAGTGTGTGAAGGCAAAGGAAAGTCAGCCCATGTTGTGAGAAGCCAAAGTTTGATTGTAATACAGCGGCCAGCATGCTTTTCACAAACCACATCACTGTCGTTGGACTTCACAGGGCGGACATAGTGATTATCATGGGAGTATACAAAAACACCAGTAAGAGTCACTTTGCCCCAACACTCTACAGCAGGAGATGGATCGACCATGAAAATTCAAGGGTAGTGCCAGATTAGCTTGGCACCTGAAGGCGCCAAGCTAATCTGACACTACCCTTGAAATATCATGGTCGATCCATCTCCTGCAACTGGTACATAGTGGTTTGTTAACACCTCCAAAATGTGGGACGTGGCCACGGGGTTAGAAGGGTGGACTAAAGCATACTGAAGATTTGGCAAGTGTAATGTAGGGGTGTTCAGCCCGTGACCACCAGTCGCCTTTTTTGCAATGAAAGTGGCCTTAACTCCTTCTACCCCAGACCCACCACAGCGAGATAAGGATCGACCATGATAGTTCAAGGGTCATGCCAGAATAGCTTGGCGCCTATGGGCGCCAAGCTATTCTGGCATGACCCTTGAACTATCGTGGTCTATCTGTGTCCTACACTGCCTTGAAATCTTCAGTGGACAACTCTCTGAAGACAAGTCTTGACAGGCACAAAGTGTCACCTGTCATTAACCCACTACACCCTGAGGTTGATTTTGTCAAACGTGTTTATTGTCCTATAAAGGCCACATTACAGATTAGGAGACGGATCAACTGTTTCAGTTCCAAGGGTGGTGCCAGAACAGCTTGGCACCTCAGGGGCCCAAGCTATTCTGGCACCACCCTTGAACTATCAGTCAAATTTATTTCTAGCAATGGGTGCATCAGGATGAAAAGGGTTAAAGGCATCATTCAGGGGGCTACAGCCTCACCTATCTGGTTTGTGAGGCGTCTAAATGAAGGTCTTTAAACCCACCATCAAGCTGCCCACGCAAGGAATAACTATCGGAACTTGGAACGTTCGCACACTCTACCAGTGCGGCAAAGTGAAGGAACTCACCCACGAGTTGAAGCGCTATCGCTGGGACATTGTAGGACTTGCAGAAGTTCGATGGACAGGCTTCGGAGAAACAACAACAGATGAAGGCCATAAAATCTGGTTCAGCGGAAAAGAAACCAAGCACGAACATGGCGTAGCTTTTATCATAAGGAAAGAGGTGGCTGGAACTGTCATCAGCTGCACCCCCGTGTCAAGCAGACTAATCTCCATCCGCATCTCCGCCCGACCGCACAACATCACTATCATTCAAGTATACGCTCCAGCAGCAGGTCATGATGATGAAGAATTAGAAGAATTTTACGAACAACTGGACAACATCATCAAGAAAACACCTAAGAAAGACATTCTGACTGTCCTCGGTGACTGGAATGCAAAGATCGGCCCTGACGCCTACCAACAATGGGCAGGAACAGCTGGCAAGTTTGGCCTTGGAGAAACAAACGACAGAGGCCTGCGACTTTTAGAGTTCGCACAGAGTCACCGTCTCACCGTTGCTAATACCCTCCATTCACACAAGAAGTCAAGAACAGTGACATGGCAATCGCCAGGAGGCCTGGTCCATAACCAGATTGACTTCATCTTGCTGCCTCGACGATTCAAATCCAGCGTTAACAAAGCACAAACAAGGTCCTTTCCTGGCACTGATATTGGCAGCGACCACAACCTCGTCCTTACTAGCCTCAAGTTGAAGCTGGCATTGAAACGAGATAGCAAGAGCCCTCGCATCAGATTCGACCTCCAGAAGCTAAAAGACCCGGAAGTAGAAGAGCTCTTCCAAGCCCAGGTGGGAGGCAGATTTGCAGCCTTGGCTACTTTGGACTGTGACGTAGACACCCTTGCTGGAATAAAAGAGGTGTTACTTTCTACAGCAGAAGAAGTGCTGGGGAAGCAGAGGAAGCGCAAACAGCCCTGGGTCACTGATGACATCCTCGATCTCTGTGATGAGAGGAGAGCCTGGAAGAAAAAGAGAGGCCTAGACCTCACATCAGCAAACAAGTACAGACTTGTCAACAAGAAGATCAGGAAGAGGATGAAAGAAGCCAAAGAAGATTGGATTGAAGACCAGTGTTGTAGCGTGGAAGAGGGCATGGCAAACGGCAACAGCAAGAAGGCTTATGAAACGCTAAGGACCCTCACCAAGACTCAACAGCGAACAGCCACAGTCATCGAAGACAGCAGCGGCCAACTCCTTACGGAAAACACTGCTGTACTAAACAGATGGACTGAGTACTGCCGAGACTTGTATAACTACAAGGCTGAGCCAGACACCAGCATCCTCCAAAACAACCAGGCTGGGGCCAGGAAGGCTGAAGACCTGCCAGTGTTAGCTGAAGAGGTGGAAGCAGCCGTAAGCGGCCTGAAGGGAGGAAAGTCTCCAGGTGTAGACAACGTACCTGCTGAACTGTTGAAACATTACTTACTTACTTACGCCTGTCACCCCTACCCGGGTATAGGCCGTCGACGAGAGACCTCCAGCAACTCCTGTCCTGTGCTTCTCCTTCGATTCTACTCCAGGTGGTTCCCAGTCTCTTGATGTCTGCTTGGAGGTCTCGACGCCAGGAGTTTCTCGGCCTACCTCTTTTCCTCTTTCCCTGGGGGTTCCATGACAATGCCTGCCTAGTGATACTGGAAGCTGGCTTTCTCAGACTGTGACCGATCCATCCCCATCTTCTTCGCCCAATTTCATTCTCTGCTGTTATCTGCTCTGTTCTCTCCCAGAGTCTGACGTTGCTGATCTTCTCTGGCCAGTGGATTTTCAAAATTCTTCTAAGGCAACTGTTCATGAAGGTCTGTACTCTGTTGACTGTGGTTTTTGTCAATCTCCATGTCTCTGCTCCATATAGGAGAACTGCTTTTACATTGGAGTTGAAAATCCGGACTTTGGTGTGTTGTGACAGCTCTCTGGAACTCCATACTTTTTTCAACTGGAGAAAGGCTGCTCTGGCTTTACCGATTCGTGCTCTGACATCTGCATCAGTGCCGCCTTTTTTGTCTATGATGCTCCCGAGATAGGTGAAGGACTCCACCTCCTCCAACGGGGTGCCAGCAAGCAAGACTGGTTCTTCCCTGGTTGCGTTCAGCCTCATTGTCTTTGTTTTCTGTTTGTGAATGGTGAGGCCCACTTGGCACGAGATGTCAGCAAGCCTCGTGGTCTTGTCCTGCATTTGTTGATGAGTGTGGGACAGTAATGCCAAGTCGTCTGCAAAATCGAGGTCGTCAAGCTGTGTCCACAGTGTCCACTGTATTCCACTTCGTCTGTGCTCTGTGGTCATCTTCATGACCCAGTCTATGGCCAGTAGGAAGAGGAACGGAGACAGCAGACACCCCTGCCTGACACCAGTTCTGACCTGGAGCTCTCTGGTGAACTGCCCTTCGTGGATCACGCGACATGTCATGCCATCATAGCTGCTCTTGATCAGGCGGACGAGCTTTGTGGGTACACCGTAGTGTCGTAGGAGTTTCCACAGAGTCTCTCGGTCCACGCTGTCAAATGCTTTCTCATAATCCACAAAGTTGACGTACAGCGGGGAGCTCCACTCCAGAGACTGTTCCACGATGATGCGGAGAGTGGCGATCTGGTCTGTACATGATCGGTTCTTCCTGAATCCTGCTTGCTGGTCTCTCAGCTGGGGGTCAACGGAGCTCTTCATTCTTTCTAGGATGATCCTGTTGAAGACCTTTCCTGGTACTGACAGCAAGGTGATTCCTCTGTAGTTGGAACACTTGCTGAGGTCGCCTTTCTTGGGAAGCTTGATTAGGTACCCCTCCTTCCAGTCAGCCGGCATCACCTCCTCTTCCCAGATCTTTCCAAACAGTGGGTACAGCATCTCAACTGTTGTCTCTAGGTCTGCTTTCAGAGACTCCGCTGGGATGCCATCTGGCCCTGCTGCTTTGCCATTCTTCAAAAATGCCACTGCTTTTCTGATCTCTTCCCGGCTGGGTCTGTCACAGCTGATGGGTAGGTCGGTCTCTGCCGGCTGGATGTCAGGGGGGTCGGGTGGGCTAGGTCTGTTCAGTAACTCTTCAAAATACTCGGCCCATCTGTCGAGTTGGTCTGCTCTGTCTGCAATAGGCTTGCCTTCTTTGTCTTTTACTGGTCTTTCTGTATGGCCATACTTACCCGACAATCTTCTGGTAATGTCGTAGAGCTGTTTCATGTTGCCGCTGCCTGCTGCCTTTTCTGCCTCTGCTGCCAGGCTTTCTGTGTAGGCCCTCTTGTCTGCCCTGATACTCCTCTTCACCTCGCGGTTGGCTTCCGAGTATTCCCCCTGTGCCCTTACTTTGGCTGCTCTCGTGCGACTGTTGTTGACCACTGCTTTCTTCTGCTTCCTCGCTTCTATCTTCTTCAAGGTCTGTGCCGACAGCCAGTCCTTGTGGTGGTGTTTCCTGAACCCTACAGTGTCTTTGCAGGTTGAGTTCAGCGCCTCTCTAACTGCCTTCCACTGCTGCTCTGTGGTGACCGCCTCCTCTTCATTTACTAGCTCCTGTAGCGCTTGAAACCGGTTGGACAGCACCAGTTTGAACTCTTCTCTAACTCCAGTTTCTCTCAGGAGGCCTACATTATAGCGCTGTCTTCTTGTTGTCTCTGTGCGGCTTTTCTTTAGCTTGAGCTTCATTCTTAAGGTAAGCAGATGGTGGTCTGAGGCGACATCTGCTCCCCTCCTCACTCGAACATCTTGAAGGGATCTTCTGAATTTCTTGCTAATGCAGATATGGTCTATTTGGTTCTCTGTTGTATGGTCAGGTGAGACCCAAGTTGCTTTGTGTATTCTTCTGTGTGGGAAGATGCTGCCTCCAATGACAAGTCGGTTTAGAGCACAAAAGTCTACAAACTTCTCCCCGTTCTCACTCATCTCCGAGCCTAGTCCCTGTCTCCCCATCACCTCTTCGTATCCGGTGTTGTCCTCCCCTATTTTGGCATTAAAATCGCCCATGACGATGGTGATGTCTCGCTCCGCACATTTGTCCACGGCACTCTGGAGTCGGTCGTAGAACTCTTGTTTCTCTTCCTCGTCACTGTCATTGGTGGGCGCATAACACTGGATGACGTTCAGCTTGAGCTTTTTCTTGGTTCTAAAGGCTGCTGTTATAATTCTTGGCCCAAGAGGTTCCCAGCCCATCAGCGCTCTCTGTGCCACTGGTGACAGCATGAGTGCTACTCCTTCTGTATGGGGGGCATTCTCCTCTTCATGACCTGAATACAGAATCATCTCCCCACTTAACAGCCTTTTCTGGCCAGACTGCGTCCATCTGGCTTCACTGATGCCTAGCAGGGAAAGGTTGTACTTTTGCATTTCCGCTGCTATCTGGGCGGCCTTGCCGCTCTGGTACATGGTCTTGACGTTCCATGTGCCCATGGTTGTATCCCTGGATAGAGAGAGGCGGCTCGGTCCTGTGGCTTCCGAAGACTTCCGGCTTTCACCACAGGACGTCATAAGTCTTCTAGTAGAAGAACCTTCCTCCTCCAGGAAAGGAATTACTGTTAGTCTTTTCGTCGGCGTTTTTGTAGCTATTTCCTTTTTTGCAGGGTGGGGAAGCTAACCCCACGCCCAACCCCCTTACTAGGAGGACCAGGGGTTTTCTGTCGGGGTCACCTTCCCTTAGACCATGTTGGTTCACGGCACCTTATTTCATTCGGTGCACCCCTCTCACGAGGGACCCCCTATCCACCACCCAGGGGACGCGCCTCAACGCCGTATGGTCCCAGCGCGAGGTGTTGAAACATGGAGGAGAAGTAACAACGAAGGTCCTCACTACACTCTGTCAAAAGATCTGGGAGCAAAAGAAATGGCCAGTAGAATGGACACAGTCTCTAGTGATCCAGCTCCCCAAGAAAGGAAACCTGAAACAGTGCCAGAACTACAGAACTATCAGTCTGATAAGTCACCCTAGCAAAGTAATGCTTAGAATCATTCTCAACCGCCTCAAAACTTTCGCCGAGGAACTGCTGGCAGAAGAACAGGCTGGCTTCAGAGTTGGAAGAAGCACTGTAGAGCAGATTTTCAACTGCCGCGTCCTGATCGAGAAACATCTGCAGCATCAGCGCGAACTCTACCACAACTTCATTGATTTCAGGAAAGCATTTGATCGCGTCTGGCACGACGGACTCTGGCAAGTCATGAAATCGTTCAACATAGAGGAGGGACTGATCCAAATGATAGAATCGCTTTACAAGAACGCCTGCAGCGCGGTTCTACTTAACAATCAGTCAGGCGAGTTCTTCAGGACGACGATCGGTGTCCGTCAAGGATGCCTGCTCTCTCCTGTCCTTTTCAACATATTCCTGGAGAAGATCATGCAGGAAACCCTCCACGACCACCATACTTCAATCTCTATTGGTGGCAGATCCCTGTGCAATCTTCGATTCGCAGACGACATTGACCTCATGGCAGGCAGCAATAATGAGCTCCAAAACCTGACAGACAAACTTTCAAGTAGCGCAGGGTCTTATGGCATGGAGATCAGTACGGATAAAAGCAAAGTGATGATCAACACCACAAGCGACAGCAGCAGCAACATTCACATGAACGGCCAGAAGCTAGAAGAGGTCAATAGCTTCAAGTACTTGGGAGCCACCCTGTCCAAAGACGGTAGTTGCATAGCAGAGATCCGTATCAGGATAGGTACAGCAACATCCGCAATGGCCAGGCTGGACAGGATATGGCGAAGTAACTCCATCAGCTTCACCATCAAGTACAGGCTTTACAAGTCCCTCGTAGTGTCTATTCTACTCTACGGCTGTGAGACTTGGACACTGCTTACAGACTCAGAAAAGAAAATCCAGGCCTTTGAGAACAAGTGCCTGAGGAAGTTGCTCCGCATCTCGTACCGCGAGCACAAGACCAACGAATATGTACGGAGCATCGTCACTTCCCTGGTGGGCCCACATGAACCCCTTCTGGCAACCGTGAAACGGCGCAAGCTTGCTTGGTTTGGCCACGTGACCCGACACAACACCTTGTCCAAGACTATCCTCCAAGGCACTCTCGAAGGAAGTCGTCGGCGAGGTCGTCAGAGAAAGAGTTGGGTCGCAAACATAAAAGAATGGACCGAACTCGAGATGCCAGACTTGCTTGCCACCGCCCAAAATAGAACTCAGTGGAGAGCCTGTCTGTTGCTGCTGCCTTTCAGTCCCCCCAACGCCCAGTTCGGGCAAGGGACTGATGATGATGATGAAGGACAGGTGGTCTCTCACAGAGTGGGTTCTTCAAAACAGGATCTGCTGTACTTTGTAATTAGCCCCCATTAAATCCTGAGACTGAAATTGTTCCAGTTTAGGTCGTGTCCTTATGAAGGCTACACAGTATAGATAAGGAGATACATCAACCACTTTAGTTCAAGGGTGGTGCCAGAATAGCTAGGCGCCAAGCTATTCTGACACTGCCCTTGAACTATCATAATCAAAATTATTTCATGCAATGGTTTATCTGAATGAAAAGAGTTCACCTTTTGGATGTCGATAGCGGATTTAGTCGCGATGATTCCTGCCGGAATCATTGCGACTAAAACCGCTACTGACACCCAGAGGGTTAAAGAGTTCAACTAGTTCTGGAGGTTGAACTGCTGCCGTTGCAGCCGCACCCTAACAGACCCCACCACCACGTGACTACAGGCTCATAAACACTGACTTTGCCGATGCCTTCAGCATCTTGGATCGCTGCCTCTCTCCCAAGATGACGCGTTCAAAATTGCGCAGTGTTCGCACTAGCTCCTGCGGTTTGGCCAACGCCATGGACCCGAACAGACTGCCCACGGTCGCACGAGCAACATTCGGCAGACATTTCTCAATGCTCTCCTGCAGGTGGAAGTAAAGCGACAGCTGCACAGGAAGAAAAGAACAAAAATAGAGCAACTCTGGTAAAATCAGCATTTTGATGGATCCCTCCCTCCATACCTTTCTGCCAAGCTGTCTGTTTATCAGCCATCACGTACCCTCCGTTCCTCCAGTGACAAACTTTTAAAATCCCGAAGCTTAACATTAAGCCTTAAGACTGTCGGGGAGCATTCTTCCCCCATTTTAGCCCCAAGTGTGTAGAACTCGCTGCCAAATGAATGGCGGAATCTGCCCACATTATCCCAGTTCAAAGTTCAATTAGACTTTTCTTTTTTGTCAGGCTTTTAACATGTAACTCACCGTTTTCTCCTAGTGCACTGCTAACTGCCTTTTATTCTGATTCTGGATCTATTGCGACAGGGAAGTGGATGTAAGGTGCTGGGAGGGGATGGGGTGGGCTAAATTGTATATAATTGTGTGTGTGTCTGAGAGAGTGCGCTGTTGTGCATGCGCAATGAGTCCAGTGTTTTCCTATAAAAAGTTACGTATTATTATTATTATTATTTAAAATTGACTTAATGCTGAGCAGGCTACTATGGAATTTATTCAGAAAAATAATAAATAAATAGAGCAAAAAAATTGACTTAAAGGCTACTATGGTAGTCTCACGGCAACCATTACCACGTACTGCTGTATACACACTCTTTTGATAACCACCTTTTTTCCAAAATAAAGTGTTCTTAACCCATATTCTACTGAGGCTAAACGCTTCAAATTTGTACACTGCTGTATGCAAGCTACATTATAGTACTTACAGATAAGGATATAGACCAATGGCTTTAGTTCAAGGGTGGTGCCAGAATAGCTTGGCGACTAGAGGCATTGTATAACCACATACTGAGGCTAAAGCTCAAATTGTACACTGCCATATGCAGCTACATATAGTACTTACGATAGGTATAGACCAATGGCTTTAGCTCAAGGGTCGTGCTAGAATATTCGGCACTACCTTAACTATTTGTCAACTTATTCACCGCGGTGTATCCATGATAGGCTTAAGCTACTATGTGGCTCATGCAACATTACATGACAACCCACTGCTGTTACACTACAAGGTCTCTGTGACAACCCTTTTCCAAATAAAGTGGTCTTAAAAAGACAGGCGCTCTGCTCTGTCAAGAGAAGTCTGGAAGGGTACAAGGTGTCACCTGTCATTAAAGACCCTGATCTGGGTGGCTACAGCAACCTAAATGATGGTCTTCAATGACAGGAGAATTCTCACAAGGATGGACGCTCAAAACAGGCTTTGCTGTACATTACCTGTTGTGGTGTTTCCGCCTGAGCGATGATGGCTGACAGTACCCCTGCTGCAAAGGATTCACCCGATCGGACAGCAGTGAAGACCAGGAGTTTCTCCAACCAGGATAACCTGCCGTAAACAGAACAAAAAACAGATGTGTCGCTAATGACTATGTACCAGTTGTTGGAGCTGGATCTATGTACCAGTTGTCGGAGCTGGATCTATGTACCAGTTGCTGGAGCTGGATCTATGTACCAGTTGTAGGAGCTGGATCTATGTACCAGTTGCTGGAGCTGGATCTATGTACCAGTTGTAGGAGCTGGATCTACGTACCAGTTTCAGGAGCTGGATCTTTGTACAGTTGTAGGAGCTGGATCTATGTACCAGTTGTAGGAGCTGGATCTATGTACCAGTTGTAGGAGCTGGATCTATGTACCAGTTGTAGGAGCTGGATCTATGTACCAGTTGCAGGAGCTGGATCTATGTACCAGTTGCAGGAGCTGGATCTATGTACCAGTTGTAGGAGCTGGATCTATGTACCAGTTGTAGGAGCTAGATCTATGTACCAGTTGCAGGAGCTGGATCTATGTACCAGTTTTAGGAGCTGGATCAACCAATTACAATTGAAGGGTAGTGCCAGATTAGCTTGGCACCAAGCTAATCTGGCACTACCCTTGAACAGACCGCTGCGGAGTTGCGTGTTTTCCTAAGACTATGAAGGAAACCCACGTGATTGTGTTCTTGAGTATCACTGGCTTGGCTGAGAATTTGTTTCACGTAAAGGTCGAGGCTGCCAGCATGGTGTGGTACGGCTCTCCAGTAGTGCTGCTAGGCACCACAGCCGTAATGTGGAGATCAGCAGCGATCCTAGGTCACACATCGTGTGTTTACTCAAAATTCTGCCTTTTACTGATTCTGGATCTATTGTGACAGGGAAGTGGATGTAAGGTGTTGGGAAGGGATGGGGTGGTTTAAAGTAGTGTATAATTGTGCGTGTGTCTGAGAGAGAGAGTGTGCTGTTGTGCATGCGCAGTGAGTCCAGTGTTTTCCTGCTGAACAGCGCTATACAAGAGTTATGTATTATTATTATTATTAATTCAATCGAAATTCAAATTGAACCAGTATGGTCGCTCTATCTCCTGTCAACGTCGGGGCTGAATCAGCTAACTAGCTCGCCACAACATACATTTTGAATGAACACACATGCGCACGCACACACACACACACACAAGGCATATGTGTGCGCATGTGCAGCACGTGAACACACACACCCACCCTCCATACTTGTTTAAGCCTCTTAACCTCACGGCCCCATTACCAAACCTTCAGAGGCGTTGTCTAACGACTGTGTACCAGTTATAGCAGATGGACTGATCATGATAATTCAAGGGTAGTGCCAGATGAGCTTGGCGCCTTCAGGCGCCAAGCTCATCTGGCACTATCCTTGAATTATCATGGTCAATCCGTCTCCTGCTGCGGGGTCCCGGGGCCGAATGGGTTAATCACAGACTCAGAAAAAAATAACAGGGAAGGTTTTTTTTCTAACCTCTTAGAGTGGGCCGACTTGAGCAGCAAGGGAACAAGCCTGTCCGTTTCTTTGGCGAGTCCCTCCAGCAGCGGCAAGTCCCCCATCCCCTCCCGCTTCTTACCGTGCACCCCGCGCTGCAGGTCAAACATCAGCATGTGCTGCAACAGACAGGAGCAAAACAACCTGACATGGGGCCCAGCCACACTCTTAACTCATTCGCGGCCAGCCGCGTCCGGATGCATGGCTTATGCTGTGCATCCGGATGCGGGTGGCCGCGAACGAGTTAACCCCTTCAAAGATTAAATCACAAGAGACGGAGATCCTCATAAACCCTGCTGTGGCTACATGTGACCCCTTTCTGGACATCTGGTGACCCTTGACCTTTCCGAGGGGTCATCCAGATTAGTATGCATACAAAGGTCTTACCATCAAGCATCTGTGTGCCAAATTTGTGTTTAAAGTTAAAAATTGTCAATGTTAATATCTTAATAAGGAAGATGAATGGACTACCACTGACCCAAAACAAAAACTCACTTTTGCTATTGTATGTGAGCCAAAAAGCATGATGTAATAATAATAATGAGTACTTGTATAGCGCCTATAACCTCGGATTAGAGCTCTAGGTGCTTAACAAAAGCTAATTGTACAAAAATAACCAATTACAAAAATGCAATTTACCAAAAAAAAAAAAAAATACAATGCACTCTATAAGCAATATATAAAGTCACCATTCACAAATGGACTCATGCTGGCATCATGCACGCGCGCGCGCGCACACACACTCACTACTTCTGATAGAGAGGACTTCAACATGACAAGTCATTCGTAGCCGACAGAAAAAAGATGGGTCTTTAGGGCTCGCCTGAATGCCTCTCGCGAGTCCACGTATCTCAGTTCGCATGGGAGGTCATTCAAAACAACTGGGCTCTGGTACCTGAATGAAAGAATGATGTGCCATGCTATTGTATGTCAGCCAAGAAGCATGATGTGCCATGCGAAGGCAAAGCGAGTCAACTTCTGTGCAAAGCAAGAGCTTCACTGTATAACTATATTTTGCTGTCACAAGACAGTCATACTCACAATAAGCTCCACACACGTGTCCTGTACAGCCTCAACAACTTGCTCTGTCTGTGGACCTGAAAAACAAGAAAGGCAAAGTTTTTCATACATTTGCCAACCTCTTGTGACCCATGACCTATTCGAGGGGTCATCCAAATTAGTATGCATTGATAGGTCTTACCATCAGGTATCTCTGTAGCAAATTTGGGTTTGAAGTTGTGAATAGTATTTGACCAAAAAAACCCATCTTTTGTCAAAAAATGGTAATTTTTCACCTATTTCCTGATCTCTTGTAACCCTTGACCTTGTCGAGGGATCAACCAAATTAGTATGCATAGAAAAGTCTTGCCATCAGGCATCTTTGTACCAAGTTTGGGTTTGAAGTTGTGAATAGTATTTGAGAACAAATCAATTTTGTCAAAATATGGCTAGTTTTTACCTATTCTCTCATCCCCTGTGACCTTGACCTTTGAGAGACGTCACTCAAATTGGTATGTTTAGAAAAGTCTTGCCACATAGTATCCTTGGGCCAAGTTTGAAGACTGTGGCTTGAATAGTCTCTAAGAAAATGCCAGTGGATGTCGTACGGACGACGACTGGTCCAGAACATACTCACTTTTGCTTCGCACGTGAGCCAAAAAACCCAACTGTGGCTGTAATAGCCTTTTAAAAAATGACAACACTAACCCATTCAGCTCTGACGCACTACAGCAGGAGATGGGTTGACCATGATAATTCAAGGGTAGTGCCAGATTAGCTTGGCGCCTGTCGGTGTCAAGCTAATGTGGCACTACCCTTCAATTATCATGGTCGATCCATCTCCTGCAACAGGTGCATTGTCGTTAGATGACGCCTCTAAAATTTGGGAAATATGTGCGTCGGGCTGAATGAGTTAAAAGTTTCCCACAGACGACAGACAACAGACAGACAGCAGACAGACAGCAGACAGACAGCAGACAGATGACAGACAGACAGCAGACAGACAGCAGACAGACAGCAGACAGACGACAGACAGACAGCAGACAGACAGCAGACAGACGACAGACAGACAGCAGACAGACAGCAGACAGACGACAGACAGACAGCAGACAGACAGCAGACAGAGCAGACAGACAGCAGACAGCAGACAGACAGACAGCAGACAGACAGCAGACAGACGACAGACAGACAGCAGACAGACAGCAGACAGACAACAGACAGCAGACAGACAGCAGACAGACAGACAGCAGACAGACAGACAGACAGCAGACAGACAGCAGACAGACAGCAGATAGACGACAGACAGACAGCAGACAGACAGCAGACAGACGACAGACAGACAGCAGACAGACAGCAGACAGACAGCAGACAGACGACAGACAGACAGCAGACAGACAGCAGACAGACAGACAGACAGCAGACAGACGACAGACAGACAGCAGACAGACAGCAGACAGACAGACGACAGACAGCAGACAGACAGCAGACACAGGGGTCAAAACACTTGCTGGGGAAAAAGTCGGAAACAACAAGGGAGGGGGGGGGGGGGGGGGGGCAAGCGAGACATTGATTCCGGGGGCCGAAAACTCAAACAGCGGGGGGAGGGGGGGGGGGGGGGGGGGGGGGGGGAAATAGGCGCGAAGGATAATGGTACGCAATGTTGGCGGGCCTATGCTCACTTCCGATTCCAGCTTTAGAATGTGCTCTTATATCCGTTCAAATATTGTCAGGGTTCGACTTAACTTTCACCGATTTTTCACACCACTCCCATCTCCCTCACTCCCGTTTCATTAGAAGTTTAGCCGCGAGCAACATTGTGTCCTGCATCGCTAGACGCCATCTTGGAAAAACGAAGCTTGCCTAAAGTTAACGATAAACGAATCTGACAACTTGTGGACCTGCGCCGTTTAAGAACCACGACCGTTTTAGATTTTTTACGTTTTATTTTTTTCCACGCGGAATTGACTTTTTTTAAACAGCGGATTTTAAAAAATTAACGCTGATATCCTCGAAAAAGCGGAAGATTTTGACCCCTGCAGACAGACAGCAGACAGACAGCAGACAGACGACAGACAGACAGCAGACAGACAGCAGACAGACAGCAGACAGACAACAGACAGACGACAGACAGACGGCAGACAGACAGCAGACAGACAGCAGACAGACAGCAGACAGACGACAGACAGACAGCAGACAGACAGCAGACAGACAACAGACAGACTACAGATGAGGGATGACCCTGCACATATACTGATGAGCAAAAGAAATGCAACATTCTTAGAAACATCTAAAACACTTTAGATTCTAAAAATGGCATGTTTCGTTATTAGCATACTTCAACTATCACATGCAAGGCAAAAGATGTTTTGTTTGCACGCGAGGAACAAAGACCATCCAGAATAATGGACATGATGTACAGCACAACCTATCGAGAGCAACCACCTGTTTTGCACGATAAGGAGGACTTGGACATCGCGACACTGACTGCAAAAAGTGTTACTTGCCATTAACCCCTTAGATTGCTGGGGGAAAAAAAAAACACGACCCAAGCACAAGAGACATAGATCCTCATGAGCCCCTGCAGTTGCAGGGGCTGATGAGGATCCACGCCTCTTGCTGACACCACTCCGAGTTGCTGGGATCGTTTGGCGTTTCATTCATGAAGATTGCTAAAACGCGGTCTGCATCAAGCAGTCGTCAAAGGGTTACAGACTAAACGCCGCCTAAATGACAGTCTTTCTCTCTAACCCTTTTAGCCCCCATGTCTCATTTCTCAAAGTTTGGAGGTGTTTCCTTAACGACCATTATGGGTGGGACCGAAAAAAAAGTTGAATCCTGAAGCGAGGGTCTTGGGGCACTTAAGTGAAAATTTTTTTTTTTTTTTTTCAATCCGGAAATCCAGCTGCAGCCAGGAAAGTCCCACCCATGGACTATGTACCAGTTGCAGGAGATGGATTGACCGTGATAATTCAAGGGTAGTGCCAGATGAGCGTGGCGCCTGCAGGCGCCAAGCTCATCTGGCACTACCCTTGAATTATCACGGTCAATCCATCTCCTGCTGAAGGGACTCGGGGCTAAATGGGTTACTGGCGGGTGATCTCTCGCAAGGTTGTGTAGAAATATCTGTGGAGACTGCAAACCTCTTTCTGGGGGAATGGCTGTGAAGACGATGAAGCTGAGAATATCAAAAGCGCCAACATCACACTTGCCTAGCAAGTGCACCACCAAATTGAGAAAACTGCAACACAAAAACAATGACATTTCTCTCAGTTTTATGTGCATCATCAACATTCTGTACATTTTAATTAACACATTTAACCCCATTCCCACATTTGGGGGGCATCACCCAATGATTATGTACCAGTTGCAGGAGATGGATTGACCATGATAATTCAAGGGCAGTGCCAAATTAGCTTAGTGCCGACAGGCGTTAAGCTAATCTGGCACTGCCCTTGAATTATCATGGTCAATTTACCTGATGGTGACAACAAAAAGAACTTGGTTTAATACCTCGTCACATAATTTATTATCATTTTTAAAACCCTTACTACGACTGTTTCCATTGCTTCCCAATGTTTCCAAGATCACCAATCTATTAACCCTTCGGGTGTCGGTAGCGGTTTTTGTCGCGATGATTCCTGTAGGAATCATCGTGATTACAAACGTTACTGACAAGATAGGGTTAACACACCTGTTCAGCACTAGTACTGTGCAAGGTCTGTCAATATCACTGTACCAAACAGCATGCCAGGATAAATCTGAGTGCGGCACAGCCTTTTCCGAGACAGCATTGACAGGACGTAACACGGCCCTTCATTCTTTAGGTACGGCGACTAAATAGGTCAATCTAACTTCAGCAGATGATTTTCATCAGCCTCCAGGAATGCTTCCAAATTGCTCTCATAAGACAGAGAAGGGTACACATCAAATTCCACTGGTTTATTTCCACAGGTGTAACCCTGATCATTCGGAATACACCAGTGTGTGAAATAAGTTTGACTAAAATAGTTCAAGGGTAGTGCCAGAATAGCTTGGCACCTCTAGGCACCAAGCTATTCTGGTACCACCCTTGAACTAAAGCCATTTGTCTATATCCTTATCTGTAAGTACTATAATGTAGCTTGCATATGGCAGTGTACAAATTTGAAGCTTTCAGCCTCAGCATGATGTGGGTTATCACAATACATCCGGAGGCCGATTTCTTAAAAATTGCTTGTTGTCTTATGAAGGCTACATTACAGATTATGAGATCAGCCAACCGTTTTAGTTCAAGGGTGGTGCCAAAATAGATTGGTGCCTCAGGTCTTGCAGCACTACTCTGGATTCAGAACGGGTGAATAACAGCTTTAAATTTCAGTTCATGCATGATTACTTTTTCTCTCAGTCTCAGTGTTCCCAATCAAATAACGGTCTTTATCATTTTAACGCATTCAGCCCGACGGCCGTATTTCCCCAGATTTTGGAGGCGTCATCTAATGACTATGCACCAGTTGCAGGAGATGGATCGACCATGATAATTCAAGGGTAGTGCCAGATTAGCTTGGCGCCGACAGGCGCCCAGCTAATCTGGCACTACCCTTGAATTACCATGGTCAACCAATCCTCTACTGTAGTGCGTCAGGGCTGAATGGGTTAACCGAGTACATCCCGAGGTGGATTTAAAAAAAAAAAGTGCTTATTGTCCTGTGAAGGCTACATTACAGATTAGGAGATAGATCAACCATTTTAGTCCAAGGGAGGTGCCAGAATAGCCTGGCACGTCAGGTGCCAAGCTAGTCTGGCACCACCCTTGAAACTATCATACTTTCATAGTCAAATTAATCTCAAGCAGTAGTATATCAGGATCAAAACTGTTAACGGAGTTAAACTGAAGTCAATAAATGCAGCCTGCAAACAAAGAAAAGCTGGTGTACCTGTTGTAGTCCACGGGGTTCGACATCTTCCAGGCCGAGAACTGGTGGTGAAGTCGGTTTAAAACTGCAGGGGTCACTGACAACAAAACACCATAAGGGACCAAGATCATCAACAGGAAATAGTGGGGACGCAAATTACACATATACTGCCCACTAAACACACACACATACACAAAACCAACCAAAAAAAACATCACATAACCCATTACATTCAGAGGCCGATTTCTTAAAAAAATTGTTTATCATCCTATGAAGGCTACATTACAGATTAGGATACAGATCAACTGTTCTAGTTCCAAGGCCTCAGGCGCCAAGCTATTTTGGCACCACCCTTGAACTATCATAGTCTAATTTATTTTAAGCAGTGGGTGTATCAGGATGAAAAAGTTGGTTGAACATTGCTTACCGTCCCGACAGCAACAAGACTTTCTCAGGATGTGCCTGCACTGCTTGTGAAAAAAACCAACTAAACAGAATATTGAATGCATGTCGCCAGCCAGTCTAATACGCTAAATACACCTAAGACCATTTAGCAACACACATCCAATATCAAGAGCTACAGGCAGCGCAGACAGTAGGGAGAGTTTAAAAAAGGAAAATACAGGTGAATGGACCTAGGGTAGACAGAAACACATGCCCCAGAATAGAGGGGAAACCCACCCTGTGGGGCTGACCAGGGTGACCCTGGGAACTAAAAAGTAGTTCATCTCCCCCCCCCCCCCTAAGGCAGACCCGGGTGGGGGCAGGATGAAAAGGGATAAGCAAAAGTAGTTCAACCCCCCCCCCCCCCCCCCAAGGCAGACCTGGGTGGGGGCAGGATGAAAAGGGATAAGCAGGCTTTCCGCTAGGATTTAAAACTGTTCATCATCAGGAATCAATCCCAGACACTCTACAGTGTACTTGAAACGTAGCAGGGATAAGTCAGCCCTGAAAATGGCGAGTAATTTACTCGCCATGGCGAGTGAAAAAAAAATTTGGCGAGTAAAAAAAAATACCCACTCGCCAAATGCGAGTGCGATCGTGCGTTTTCCAATCCAACGGCTAACCGCCAGCCGAACCCAGCCGAACGTCAGGTACTCCGGCGCGTGACCTGCCACCGCGAGCCGCCTCTATAACATCACATTGCGGCAGTAGCCGAACACGTCACTCGAACTGTGTGTACCATAACAGAGGTCGGTGACAGTCGTTCTATTTTTAGTGACGACTGAATTGTTTCGTTTAGCCGCTCGCTCAGTCGCGGCTGCGTTCAGAATCGACCCAACGCCGGGGTCCGTGTGAGTGTAACAGGGCGTGCAAACTGTTAGTTTATGTGTGGTGTCAGCATGTTATTACAAAGTACGCGCTGCATGTTGAACGCGTTACTTGCTGTGACGTCACCATAATACTATCATGGGATATGGCATCGTGCGTTTCGCTTTCGATCTTGAACGAAGTTGTACATGGCGGAGAAAAAGCAAAGGAAGAGCTGGAATGCTTCGGATTCTTCAATCCGGCACTGTCTGATCTTGATAATCGCTAAGAATAAAGTTGCACTTCAACACCGCCATCTCCATCGACAAGCGACAGTACCAGAAATGCTACCCCTGGGCCGTGTGTGGAACCACCACTACGACACAGTTTTCAGAGGTCATGGCTGTGCTGAGTGTATTTCCATGGCTAAAGCACGACGGCACTCGAATGGCATGCGCAATGAGCACTGAGGCAAACTCAAAAGCAAGTCCAGAAATTTGAACAGAAATAAGTTTGTCAGGTTTTTTTAATCGTGGTCGATCCATCTTCTGGTACACAGTTATTAGGCCAAAAATTGAGAAACACGTCTTTCTGAGTGGTTAAACGGGTTGAAACAAACTTTTAAGTACATCAGTTCACACACACACACACACTACACACACACTTTAGACAAGTCAAACGTTGGTTGTCAATCTGCCGCGTTCAGCAGAAAACGCTACATTCTCTGTTACAATACATTATCAAACAATCATACAAATAAATAAATAGATATGTTTTTCTGTGTGTGAGAGAGCGAGGGAGACAGGCTTTTGCGCGATAGCTCACCAGTTAAAGAATCAGTATCATGGAAAAGACACACACACACTGTCACAACACATTTAAAGAGGAGAGAGTGAAATGAGATTTAAAATTTATTTTAATGATTGATTGATTGTACATTGCTTAACATCCCGACAGCAACAAGGCTTTCTCAAGACGTGCCTGCACTGCTTGTGAAAAAAAGAAAAGAAACAGAATATTGAATGTATGTCGCCAGCCGGTCCAATATGTTAAATAAACCTACGCCATGGGGCCTAAATAAAGCTAAGACCATTTAGCAACACACATCCAATATCAAGAGCTACAGGCAGTGCAGACAGTTGGGAGAGTTTTAAAAAGACAAATACAGGTGAATGGACCAAGGGTAGACAGAAACACATGCCCCAGAATAGAGGGAAAAACCCACCCTGTGGGGCTGACCAGGGTGACCCTGGGAACTAAAAGGTAGTTAACCCCACTCAAGTCCCCCAGGGCAGACCCGGGTGGGGATAATTTATTTTAAGGAACATACAGATGATGCAGTTTTTCTTAAATAAATCTGCGGACCCTCTATAATGCTAGGATCTGTGTACCCTCTAAAATTTATACCTGGGGGTCTACAGACCCTTTAACCTGTTGTGCAAACAGAAGCCCAGCTCTACTTACAAAAAATTAATAAATAAAAAACCTCACCACAGTTCACATGGGGACTTTGTCAGTTATTTCTCCACTTGATACTAACAAAAGCTTGAAGTCAGGACATAAACATGAACTTGGTTACGATTGTCTGTTCAAATATTTGTTCTCAATGCCTCTGGGCAGAAAACACTCTAACATTGGGCGTCAAACACTTGTGGTACATTATATTGTTGAGTTGGGCTATTTTCAGTACTAGTAAAATTTTCAGTTTTGGCTAGTAACATTTTCAGTTTGGCTAGTAAAACTTGGAAGTCACTAGCCAAAGGCTGGTGGGCAAAATTTTAGACTTTCAGGGCTGGTCTGTCTTCCCAACACTCCGAGCGCGACACCTTCTTTCTGTCCAGGCTGCGAACCGCCGTCTGGCCCGGAACTAAGATCATCGTAAATCGGGTGCCGACGGCTGCCCGGAAGTAGTAGGATCGGTCCGATTCCGCCTGGCCATGGGCGACTAAAAAGCCCCATCCGGGTATTCTGCGCAAAGGTGGTAATACTGGTCCCATCGTCACGGTCATGGGTAACTTAATAGCCCCATCCGTGCTCTGCGCATTAGCCGTCCTACTGGTCGGAATCATCACGTTCAAGGGAAACTTACCGCGTTCTGCCGTCTGGCCCAGAGCTAAGATCGTCGTATGTTCGGGAGCCGACGTCTACCCGGAAGTAGTAGGATTGGTCCGTTTCGTCACCGTCATGAGTACCTTAGAAGTCCCATCCACGGTAAAGCGTGCTGTGGTAGCTGTCCAGTTCCACTTCGTCACGGTCAAGGGCAACTTAATAGCCCGATCCGTGGTAATGTGCCCTGTGGTAGCTGTCCTGTTCCACTTCGTCACGGTCAAGGGCAGCTTACTAGCCCCATCCGCGGTAATGTGCGCTGTGGTAGCTGTCCTGTTCCACTTCGTCACGGTCAAGGGCAACTTACTAGCTCCATCCGCGGTAATCTGCGCATTGTTCGTCCTGCTGGTCTGATTCATCACGGTCAAGGGAATGTACTGGGTCCATCCGTGGCACCAATAATACTGTGTGCGAGGATGAGAACGAAATCAAATGAGTGCACATTCCCTTCCCTTGAGCGCCGGTCGAGGGCATTCCCCAAGATTTTACCTGGCCATTCAGTGCGAGAAGCAAACCCACGCCTGTTGAAGCGACGTTCGAGGCCCACCGGACTCACAGTCACCACCCAGACCAATCCGCCACAGGCACGCCAGGGAAAGCACTTCCGAGTCGAAACAGCGCCAGGCACAAGACGAGTGGGCTCCAAGCCCGCACCATCCGAGTGAGCTCCAAGTCACAGGCACGCCAAGTCCAAAACAGAATGGCAAGTCACAAGACGACCGGTCACAATCCGCGTGATCTCCAGGCCAAGTTCGAAACAGTCCCAGGCACCAAAACACTCGAGTGAACTCCAAGCCAGCACAATGCGAGTGAGCCAGAACAGTAAGGTAAAAGTCACACAGACGATGCGCCACCGTACGCACGATCACAAACCAAAACACGTAGGAATCTCGACAGAGCGATGTTACGACGAACACACAACCGTCATCTACAGGCTAGCTAAGAACTAAACTGGGGCATATCGGGGCAATCGGCAGCGAGTTCATACCGGATGGGACGTAAGGGAGGCTACTCAGGTTACTGCGTGTACTATGGTGCCCCTCACCTGCCAACACTCCCTTATACGGACACAACCAAATTTTGGCTAAAATTAGGCTAGCTAGGTAACATTCCTATTAGTAATACCATCGGTAATGTGTTTTGAGGAAACAAACCCCCCGACTCATGTGGTGGGGGAGGAAGAGCCAGAGTGCCCGGAGAAAGAACCCCCGACTCAAGTGGTGGAGGAGGAAGAGCCGGAGTGCCCGGAGAAAGAACCCCCGACTCAAGTGGTGGGGGAGGAAGAGCCGGAGTACCCGGAGAAAGAACCCCCGACTCAAGTGGTGGGGGAGGAAGAGCCGGAGTACCCAGAGAAAGAACCCCCAACTCAAGTGGTGGAGGAGGAAGAGCCGGAGTGCCCGGAGAAAGAACCCCCGACTCAAGTGGTGGGGGAGGAAGAGCCGGAGTACCCGGAGAAAGAACCCCCAACTCAAGTGGTGGAGGAGGAAGAGCCGGAGTGCCCGGAGAAAGAACCCCCGATTCATGAGGATCTATGTCTCTTGCTGACACCACTTTGTGTCCATGTTACTCGACGGCTGGGGATTTCTGACAATGACTTGGAAAACAGTCTGCGTCCAATGGTACTGGGGGGGGGGGGGGGGGGGGGGGGGGGGGGGGGGGGGGGGAGGGGAGGGGGGACGGGGGAAATGCACATGACTCTGTCTCCAACCAACCTCTATCTGCAAGAGGCATAAATTCACATCAGCCTCTGCGACTGCATACAAATAATAATCATGAATTCGCGTGAGCCCCCGAAGTCGCAGGGGCTCACAATAATTCACATCTATTGCTTGTATGAACCATTCTCATTAACTTGAAGCCATGCTGTTCATACAGCCCAGGATCTTCAAAAAGCTGAATTTCCGCCAAATGTCTGAAAATTGCACGCTTGATGAGCAAACCGACTTGCTTGGACAAGATCTGTGGTGAGGACACTCACGTGCTTTGATAAGATCTGTGGTGAGGACTTGCAGCAGCATGGGGGACATGGAGGCCAGCTGTAGCAGGAAGGGGACGGTCGTTACTCTCATGGCGTCGCCCTCTGACTGCAGGCCCTCCTGCCAAACACACGCACGGGTCACAACACAATCCACACCAACAGACAAACTTACACGCATGTACACATGGAAAATGAAAACCAAACTAAACAATAAGACCCACAACAACAACAAAAACCCTAGAATGACAAAGCCCTTATGGCTAATGTGATCCAACACTTTGATAAAAACAAAAATTTGATAAAAAAACGGTCAATCTCATGTCCTTGACCTTTTCCAAGGGGTCATCCAAAGCAGTATGCACAGTATGTTGGCATATCAGTATGTGCCATCAGGTAGTAAATTTTCAAGTAAAAAAGGCAGGAAACAGGTGAACGATGGTCTTAAACGACAGGTCATCTCTCATAAGGGTAGATGCAGAAAACAGGTTGTGCTGTGAATGTTTTCTCTTGCATTTAACCCATTACATCCTGAGGCTGATATTGTAAAATTTTGCTTATTGTCCTACGACAGCTACATTACAGCTTATGAGCTAGATCAACCATTTTAGTTCAAGGGTGGTGCCAGAATAGCTTGGCGCCAAGCTATTCTGCAGCACCCTTGACACGGCTTTACCAGCCAGTGCTTGTGCGTAGCACTTAGTTCGCTTCAGGCTGCCAGAGAGATAAGGCGCGGCAAGGTCAAATTCTACTCTCACGCGCTCATTCTATTTATATCGCACTTGCAACTGTGTGGTACACAGCATGTCCGGTGCTCTGCGCTATAACAACTACCTACACGTTTGTATTCATAACACATCTCAGCCTAAAGTGACTGTTGTGAAAGTAACATCGTTCACTAGTTGAAATTCTCACCTACACACCGATACCAAACATGACAACATTACGACTTACACTTGTGTAGCAGATTATGGTGAAAATAAAGAGAACGAGAATTTGATGTACGATGTCGGTGTTTGTTGTGAAATTGACAAAGTTCGCACAGCTATAACACGAAGACGTAACTTTTCCCAGTGAAACACACTTGCATGCATAGGGGTCAGCATGCCTACAGTAAGTATCACCTACCGGATTTTCGCTACGCGCTGGGGGACGGAAGCAGGAGGGTGGTTAATGAGGTCACTGACAGGTCGCGTTCTGGCATTTCAACTCGCCCATAGTCCCGGTACTCCACAGACTGCTAATGCCCTCCGTGTACTAAAATCTGATTAGTCCATGACAGGTCACAGTATTCAACAGTGTTTTTAAATATAACTTGCGGTTCAGCACATTTGCTGACACACTAGACACAAGAACAATACTGAGTTTCTGTTCACAGATACACAAGACCGACTCTGGCTAAACAGCGTTATACGAGAATTTTTTTTGTTTTACTATTGGAGGAATGACGGAGTGGAGGACGGGTGACACGAGTGTCATGTGCTCGGTCATGAGCAGTCTGAGTTTTCCTCCTCTGTCTGCAAGCCAAATGTCCTGCTCTTTAAAATGTTAATGGTAGCGTGACTCTCTTCACCTCCCTGCTCACCATGAAGCGCCAACCCAAATCCCCACTTAGTCATAAAGTCAACGCAGTGACATTCCAGGATATGTTGTTTCGGAATGATGCTACTGGCTGGAAAAGTACTTTGAAAAAAACGCATGTAGTTTGCAATCTTGTCATTGATATCTTGCATTGATTCATTTCTGCTCTTCACCGGCATTTTGTGAGAAACATTAGTATGGACTTGTGAGTACAGGTCGTTCAGAATTCGTAACTTTAAGGATATGTCATGCGCTGCTGCATGAAGTTTAGGATCATCTGTCAGCTTCATGGTATTGCTGATAACACTGTCACCAACATCAGTGAACACATCATACTTCAAGTAACGGTGGCAGTGGTTGCCAACAAACGAACGGCCATGGTATGCTGGCATGAATATCTTATTCCTCTTTAGTGCTTCGTCAAGGCCAGAAGTGACAGGTCCGCACAGACATGGCAACTTTGTCTCTTCTCTCAGAGCTTCTACTGCATCTTCTGCTCACGTCGTTCAAACTGCTTCCCACTCTCATTGTGTCTCTTGTCGCTCAACACTGCAATACCCTCAGTCAGCTGTTTTCTTTTTTCCAGTTCTTTGATGACTCTTACTTCTGAAATGTACTTTTCAAAAGGTATGTTTCCATCATATGCCTCCTTTCCCTCGGCCAGTCTTTTAGAAATGGCTTTATCAAGTTCGTGGCATTCTTGCTCTAGGAGGGAATGATGTTTTTTTTTAACTATACCTAACAGAAGATGGAGGTATGGTGGTGCCGTTTGCGAAATCTCAACATCAAAGATTGGTTCATGTACAACATTGTTGTAACCCTTGGCATTCTTTTTGTCTCCTCCTGCACGCATGTATCGCCTGTAATCCCACTTGATGTTGTTAAGAGTTCTCTGTTTCACTTGTACTCGCTCATGTGGAGCTCTTTGTAGCTGACTTTTCAAAGCTGTACACCAGAGACAAGGGTGGACCCCTTGTGCTCCTGAGAGACCAAAGAGTTCGACGAGAAAATCGTAATCGCCAAACAGAAATACACAAATCTGTTTTTCTTTCCATTTCATGGTTTGGAGAACTGACACCTGCTCTTTAAACGACTGCAAAATTGTTTGAAGATTTTCATGACTGTCTTTACAGTTAGCCATACACACCAAAAAACGTATTGTGTTTAGAGTTAGGGTTTTGGAGATTAGCAACTTGAAGCATTGTTTTATAACTGTTACCGCCATGATCTCCTCCTAGTTTTATCCAAATTTCATCTTTTGGTATTTGATCATGCCATTCAAGATTTGCAGCTTCAAACTTGTCAAGCAGTTCAGGAACAAAATGTGTGAGATCCTCTATGTAGGCGACAGGCGTTTTCTGGCTTTCCTTCTTGTTTGTGACTTTGTTGTCAAAGGTCAGATTCTTTTGTTCAATGGTCACTGTGCCACAGAGCGCTTCTTTCTGGGTCTGCATTTCCTTTCTTTCACTTTCAAGTTTGACACCAATACTTCTCATGAAGCGTTTGTATGTTCTGTACTTGGACCAGCTTAATCCTAGATTGGTTCTCAGAGCAATACCCTGTTTTCTACAGACATACACGGATCGCCTATGGCCTGCTCTGTTTAATATTGCAGTCATTTTTTCATTTCTTTCTCGTCTTAACTCGTCAGTTATTTGTTCAGCTTCGTCCACTTCTGATCCACCAGACATATTTGCTCTAGCACGGGCTAATACCTTCGACCTTCTTTGTATTACGGCCGATGATGCCCCTGTTGTTGGTTTTCTTGGTTTGGGTATGTGCATAAAATACAAAGGCTGTCCTCCAGTCTTGCAACGGATTGTGGCATCAGCTGATTCATTAAGCATTGTGCGGTTTAGTGCCGTCTGATATTTTTCTTCCTCCTTTGTCAATGGCATCTGCAGTTCCTGGACAGGTCGAAGGCTGGGTCGTTTGATATGTGAAGATGTGGCTATATCGACACCCATTTTTTCAATGGGTGAAATGGCTATTTCACATGTCCGCTTGGCTGATGGAGATGGGGTCCACACTTTTTGTAATGGTGACGTTTGAGCATCGACTTTGCATGGCGTTTTACGGGGAGTAGACATCGGGGGAATGAAAACTTGTATACCACTATCACCTTCATTAGTGCTGTTATTAGGGTCAGTGTTATGAGTGTCACTGTGACATTCCACAGATCAAAACGGTCGTTTCTTCCCATGTGCACCCTTCGCTGGTCGTCCTTTACCTAGCTGCATGAAATGAACGCACGCGACACATTCTTCAACACTCGTATTTGGATCGAACATGGTCCAAATGTGTTGTGATGAGGCAATATCAGACGCAGCATTTCGCGTTGTCTCCGCAGACACACGTGTTTCAGAGTCTATCCGTTTCATCCGACTATAGCAACTACTACACATTGTTTTGGAGTGCATCAGGTCTTTGTCTTCCTGGATATTAATTCCATAACACTTGTGGATTAAGTGTTCATATTTGATACAAAGATATGACTTTTTATCACCATGTTTTTTTTTTTTTTTGATCTCCCGCCACATATTCTGCACAATGCATTTAATCGCAGTGCATGGAACACACCTGTGTGTACACAGTCTGTACGCGTTTCAACAGACTCCATCATGATCAAAAGTTAAATCAAAAGTACACGTACAAGGTTCACTGTTAGTGTTACACTATTTCCCGAGAAAGAAACGTGACTATCTCCTCAATAGTATCCGTGTAACTAAGCCCTCACTTTCCCCGATTCGCCGGGAGTGTACTAAGGCAGGCGCCTGGTACTTGTCTGTCGACACTTGTCAGTGACCTCGTTAACCACCCTCCTGCTTCCGTCCCCCAGCGCGTAGCGAAAATCCGGTAAGTGATACTTACTGTAGGCATGCTGACCCTTATGAATGCAAGTGTGTTTCATTGGGAAAAGTTACGTCTTCGTGTTATAGCTGTGGGAACTTTGTCAATTTCACAACAAACACCGACATCGTACATCAACAAATTCTCGTTCTCTTCATTTTCACCATAATCTGCTACACAAGTGTAAGTCGTAATGTTGTCATGTTTGGTATCGGTGTGTAGGTGAGAATTTCAACTTTTGAACGATGTTGCTTTCACAACAGTCACTTTAGGCTGAGATGTGTTATGAATACAAATGTGTAGGTAGTTGTTATAGCGCAGAGCGCCCGACACACTGTGTAACGTGCAGTAGCAGGTGCGATATAAATAGAATGAGCGCGAAAGAGTGGAATTTGACCTCGCCGCACCTTATCTCTCTGGCAGCTAGAAGCGAACTAAGTGTCAGCTGTGGTAAAGGCGTGTTGAATAAATAATAATAATAATAAATCAGAGCATTAAATAGGCGCTTTATCCCAATTGAATATCGGTGCAAAGCGCCGCCGTGAACTGAACCCAACAAGCACGCTCACGTGAATCACGCGCATTCACTCACACACTGTACATAAACACAGAACATTCACATGGTGCTAAGGGCAAGCTCAAGCGAGCTACTGAAGTTTTGGACATTCAAATAGTGTTATGTTTAAAATTTGATAATTGAAATTTGATTAAGTGGGCTGCAATTGATACCAAAGTCGTGGGGGAGGAAGAACCGGAGTACCCGGAGAAAGACCCCCTCGACGGTCCCCCTGAATTAATGGTGACACTTAATAACTTACTAGAGGAGAAAAGTCCGACGCCGGAACCCGGCATCGAACCTCGCACCTTTTGCATTGGTGGCAGGCGCCTTAACCACTGCGCCACGGACTGCCTACAGAACTATCATAGTCAAATAAATTTCAAGCGGAAGCGTATCGGGACGAAAAGGGCTGACTGGTTTACAAATGACTGATTTGTTCGCTACCTCAAACAGTGCCGTCAGTGCCTTTCTGATGTCCTGCTGGTGTTTCGAAGCCAGGTGTCCCAGAATGCCAACCACAGAGGCCATCTTTGGGATCTTTTTTCTTGAACCAGGGTCGCGGTCAGACATATCTTTCCCAGCAGTGCAGAAATCTTTCAGGCCGCAGTTCAGAACGCGAGTGATGATAGTTGTGGGGAAACAGGACCTGGTAGCCATGGAAAACGTGTCACAATACAAAGTTAATTTTAACCCTTAAACTCCCAGAACTAAATGACTTCCATTCTGGAGCTGATGCAGATGAGGGGGCTTCCGACGTGCTTCGCACCGTGCTGACCCTAGTCCTGTCTGTGTTTCGTAGATCGCTCACATTATTCGGTAATCAATTTGCCCTGTGTACTTTCAGTGACAAAATTGTGCATCCACCAGCAGGGACGGGATTAAATGTGCTGGCCTATGATTTTAGACCTTGCGGACTAGATCCGAAAGGTGACAAATCACAGGAATGTAACAAGTGAAATTTGGTTGACAGCATCAAAGTAAGTCACACGAGTAGAAGCAGGGGTCAGCCGCCTGTGTGAGCTTAGCCCTGTGTCAGCCACCAACTCATTCAGCCCCACAGCCGTATTTCCCAAATTTTGGAGGCATCATCTAATGACTATGCACCAGTTCCAGGAGGTGGATCGACCATGATAATTCAAGGGCAGTGCCAGATTAGCTTGGCGCCAATAGGCACCAAGCTAATCTGGCATTACCCTTGAATTATCATGGTCAACCCATCTTATGGGTGGGACCGAAAAAAAAGTTGAATCCTGAAACAAGGGTCTTGGAGCACTTTTTAAGTGAAAAAAAAAAATTTAAAATTAAAATCCGGAAATCCGGCTGTATCTGGAAAAGTCCCACCCATGCCATCTCCTGCTGTAGTGCGTCAGGACTGAATGGGGTCAGCAAGGTGCTCTGCTACAGCGGCACAACACTCACCCTGCTGTAGCGGTGCACCTTGCTTAGTGGCTGGTGCAGGACTGAGCTCACTCAGGCAACTGGCCTCAGGAGATGGCTAGGATGTGATGGTTCAAGCTGCTCTGGCACTACCCTTGAACCATCTAGATCAAACCTCCAATGAGCGGTCACCCCTGTTGCCAAGAAAAAGTTGGCATAAACAGCAGGTGACCGTTCAAAGGGAGGTTTGATGGAAACGGACCGTGGCGTGCTTGAGACACTCGAAAAGGAAATCCAGACCAAAAGGTGACTGCCAAGCGTGTAAAATGCAAAAAAGTACCCAAAGGAAAAAGAAACACGCTTAGTTTGCCTTCAGGTTGGTGTTTAGCAGGCTTTGTGTATTAGACACTCAGCCTACTTCGTGCCCAAGGGTACTCCCCGTTCATTCTTTCTTCTCTCTCTCTTTCTTTCCGGCCTCATGCACATTTGCTTGCACACGCTTACACACACTCTTGTAGCTTGTGATCACTTTCTCTCACTCTCTCTGAGTTTTTCGTTGACGTCATTTTCATTGTACTTCTTTTTTTACGCACTTTTTTTATTTTATTTTATTTTACGTCACATCCTTCAGTTGCCACATTCCTTCTGCGATAAATGAAGATAAGTAGTGACTCATCTCTATATTCGTTTATTTAAAAAAAAGGTATTTACCTGAAATATTACTAAATTGTCTTGTAACTGTCTTTTCTAAGTGTGTTTCTTTCTCCATTGGGTACTTCTTTACTCGAATAGTAACATAATTGTGGATGTGTCAACGTCAAAATGGGACCTCGGTCATCACCTCCTCAGGTGCCAAGCTAATCTGGCACTACCCTTGAGTTATCATGGTCAATCCACCTCCTGCAACTGGAACATAGTTGTTAGGTAACACTTCCCAAATTTGTGAAATGCGCTCGTGGGTTGAAGGAATTAAAAATGTGTTTGTGTGTACCAGTGAGGGACCGAGAGCAGTGCGTGTCAATGTGCGTCGCTGCTGTGTTGTTGGGGATAAGAGGGAACAGATACAAATATGACACCAACTGCAGGAGAACTTACCCAATGCGAGCCACCACCCAGTCAAAGTGGGGGGAATATCTGACAGAGGCTTCCAACAGGGCGTCCACACATATGTCTGGCGCTCCTCCCACCCTGCAGAAGTAAGTTGTCCACGCATTCAAATGGATATCTACCACTCACACCTACTGATGACTGAACAACTAATTCTAAGGGTGGTGCCAGAATAGCTTGGCGCCCAGAGGTGCCAAGCTATTCTGGCACCCCCCTTGAACTAAATGGAAGACCAAATGTCTGCCACAAAAGCTTCCTTACTAAGTTACTTGTATTGTAAATATTCCTCTTCGAAGCTGTTCCAGTTTCCCAAAGCTTTTTCGATTCAACATGGGTGCGCCACCCATGGTGAATCGAAAAATCTTTAACTCATTCAGCCCGACTGAATGAGTTAAAATAATAAAGAAACAGCATCTGCGGGGTCTCATAAGAATATATGCATCAGGCACAAAACTAATCTGGCACTACCCTTGAATTAATGCTGGAGACATAGTTCCTTATGAGATGGCACCAAGCTAATCTGGCACTACCCTTAAATTAATGCTAGTCATAGTTCCTTATGAGACGGCACCAAGCTAATCTGGCACTACCCTTAAATTAATGCTAGTCATAGTTCCTTATGAGACGGCACCAAGCTAATCTGGCACTACCCTTCAATTAATGCTAGAGACATAGTTCCTTACGAGACGGCACCAAGCTAATCTGGCACTACCCATAACTCATTCAGCCTGACGGCCGTATTTCCCAAATTTTGGAGGCGTCATCTAATGACTATGCACAAATTGCAGGAGACGGATCGACCATGATAGTTCAAGGGCGGTGCCAGATTAATCTGGCACTACCCTTGAATTATCATGTTCGACCTATCTCCTGTTGTAGTTTGTCAGGGCTGAATGGGTTAAATTAATGCTAGAGACATGGTTCCTTATGAGACGGCGCTGCCGTGCCCCTTGCAGTCCAGGCACTACAAATGAGGACTGGATGTACTCACATGGCCGCGAAACACTCCGTAGCCAGCTCCATCAGGAGCTTGGTGGGCGGGCACGTCATCCACAGCTGAAGAAGTTCGTTGAGTGAGTTGGACAGAGACATCATGCTCTGGTTGGAGGAATACTTGCTGCTGATTTGACCCAGGAGTGTCAGCGACCACTGGAATGACAAGAGAAAAGAACTGAATGTACACACGAATATGTAGGCATGCACTCTGACTTCAAGACACACACACTCTGACTTCAGGACACACACACTCTGACTTCAGGACACATACACTCTGCCTTCAGGACACACACACTCTGACTTCAGGACACACACACTCTGACTTCAGGACACACACACTCTGACTTCAGGACACACACACTCTGACTTCAGGACACACACACTCTGACTTCAGGACACACACACTCTGACTTCAGGACACATACACTCTGCCTTCAGCACCGCTCACAAAAAACCATCACACGATCTTCACATCAAAACATCCACGGGATAGTGTCTTTAACCCATCACATCCTGAGGCTGATTTTTTTAAAACAAAATTACTTACTGTCATAGTTCAAGCAATAGTGTGTCAGGATAAAAAGGGTGAACCCCTTTCACTGCCAAGACAAATTGAACACCACGCAGTGGCAAGACATATACATCCTCAGGCTCATGAGGATCTACGCCTCTTGCTGAAACCACTCTGTACGTGTTCCTTTGAATGATGGGGGAAATTTGACATAGACTTTACAAGGACTTTCAAAAAGCACTTTCTGCGTCCTCTGGCAGCCATGGGGTTAACAGACTCAGTAGCACACATACAGATGACACGATGGGGGCCCAAGCTTCCGGGTTGGTGTTGATGAAGCCCAGCAGCACACCGGTGACCTCCTGCAGGACGGCAAACTGACCCTGGGTAGCCTCACTCGTTTCTGAAACAATACACAGCATGCCGGTCATTGAATCGGCCCACTGGATGTGGTAGTGGTTGTTTTGTCGACATGATTACCACGCCTTTAGACCGTCGGTAGCGCTTTCTGCCATCGGGATTCCTCGCAGGCGCGCTACCAACGGTCAAAGGTTTAACTACAGGTCATACCTGAGAGTCAAAATTCATGCTGCTTTCTTAACTTTTAACCCTGTTAGTAACACTAGTGTTAGCCTCAAGGTCCCATTTCTCAAATTTTGGAGGCGCTGCCTAACAACTATGTACCAGTTGTGGGGGAGGGATTGACCATGATAATTCAAGGGTAGTGCCAGATTGCTTCAGGCGCCAAGCTAATCTGGCACTACCCTTGAATTATCATCGTCAATCCATCCCCTGCTGCAGGGACTCGAGGCTGAATGGGTTAACCCTGTTGGACCAAAGGCCACACTTCCCTAGTTGCACCAAACGACTATGTACGAGTCGCAAAACTGACAGCACGTCACAATTTTCTGCAAGACCATCAATCGGGCCCCGGTGACTGCGCCACGTTCAGGGAAAGACGCCATGCCGGGCACCACAGGCCAGCGCCGGAGACAAATGTTGTGCATGCGTCAGTGCACAGAGCTTGCGCATTGTTCAAAAGTTTGAAACACTTTCAAAAGTTGTATAAATAAATCAAACGTTGCCTTACCTCTTATCACGAGTGCTCAGTTGGACCGATAAAGTGCTAAACAAAGAAGGCAGATTCGTTTTGGTCAAACTGAGCCATCGTGATTTATTTTGCATGAAGGGAGGTCAGGCCTAATGTAATCTGTCTATTAGTCTATTAAGTATTATTTCTATGATCACCTTCTTGTTTATGTCCAGAATCTATCTGCCTGATGTAAACACCAGCCGAATCGTCAAACACATTGCAGAAATGTTCCAGAACAGCGTGCCGAGCAGCCGGCATCCTCTGCAGCAAGTAAATGGCCGACTGGGCCAAGTGGTCGACTGGAACTTTCCGCTGGCATGTTGCCCCTTGTAGGAACACACTGACCTCGTGCAAAATGTCCTAAAATACAAAACAATGTGTATTGATTTATGTAAACCTTACATGATATGCAGTCTATCCAGTCTTTTAACTCTTTCGGTACGAATGAATGGAAATCCGTTCCACCTCCATTATAAGCCTTTCTGGATGAACAAATGCGTTTCTGTTTCAGGCACTTGCGATTTGTTTTCCTGAGTCAGTGTTAGCATGGGTACAAAACTAAAACAAGAAAGGCAAAGCCATTATGGCTCATGTGTATGACCGATTTATGTATGTGTGAACTTTGTGACAATAAGTAAAGGGATAGCTTCTGCACCACCAAAATCCAGGTTCTCTCAGAATGTAAGCATTTTTCACACATCTGTCAACTCCCATGACCCTTGACCTTTGCGATGAGTTGACTAAATTAGTATGCATAAGAAGGTTTTATCATCATTTGGCTTCGTGCCAAATTTCATTGAAATTTTATTTTAAATGTTGATAATACACACAATTTTATCAAACATTTGCACACACTTGCCGGCCTCTTGTGACCCTTGACCTTTCTGATGGGTCATCTGAATTAGTATGCATAGATAGTTCTTCCTATCAGGTATCTCTGTACCAAATCTGAGTTTGAAGTTGTGAATAGCATTGAGAAAAAACATCTTTTGTCAAAATATGACTATTTTGGACCTATTTCCTGAGCTCTTGTGACCCTTGACCTTTCCGAGGGGTCATCAAAATTAGTATGCATAGATAGGTCTTACCATCAGGTATCTATGTAGCAAGTTTGGGTTTGAAGCTGTGAATAGTATTTGAGAAAAAAACATCTTTTGTCAAAATATGGATATTGTTTACCTATTTCCTGAGCTCTTGTGACTCTTGACCTTTCTGAGGGATCAACCAAATTAGTATGCATAGAAAGGTCTTACCATCAGGTATCTTTGTACCAAGTTTGGGTTTGAAGTTGTGAATAGCATTTGAGAAAAATAAATTATACGTCAAAATATCTATCTATCTATCCCATAGTCTCCAGGACAGGATCGACTCCAGCTCGTCGTCCAAGCAACTCTTCTCAGTCTTCAGTGAGCTGCAGGGAAAGCCCCGTACCATGTCCGTTCCGACGAATGTGCCAAGCCATATCCTTCCACAACGTTTCTGCGACTTTTTCTCGGATAAGATTAAGCACATCCGCTCTGAACTAGACTCATGTTCATGTGACCCCCCTACTTTTGGTGTGTATAATGGCCCTTCACCGTCTCGTTTCGAGCCAGTGACTGAGCAGGAGATCCATGAACTCATTATGAAATCACCAACAAAGAGCTGTGTGCTTGATCCCTTGCCCACGTCCCTCATAAAACAGTGTATTGATGATCTCCTCCCACTGATTACCACCATAGTTAATGCCTCTCTCTCTACAGGTGCTGTGCCTACTCAGTTTAGACATGCTGTTGTGACACCACTCTTGAAAAAGCCTGGACTGGACCCAAACGACTTGGAAGCATTTTAGACCTGTCTCTAACCTTCCGTTTATTTCAAAGATTTTGGAGACGGTTGTTTTGAAACAGCTACAAAGCCATTTGTCTGGAAACGGTCTTTTAGAAATGCACCAGTCGGCATACAGAAAGGATCACAGCACGGAGAATGCTGTGCTAAGCGTCCTGGATGGTCTGCTAGTGAAGGCAGACGAGAGACTTGTCCCTCTCATTGCTCTGTTGGACCTCAGTGCAGCATTCGACACGCTCGATCATTCTGTTTTGCTGAAGAGGTTAGAGGTGACCTTTGGCATCCGTGGTACCGCCCTGGCCTGGTTCACTTCATACGTTAAGGATCGTTCTCAGGCTGTTACTGTTAATGGCCAGCTATCTGCTTCTAGTCTTTTGTTGTGTGGAGTCCCTCAGGGCTCCGTATTAGGGCCTGTTTTGTTCACTCTATATTCACAACCTCTATCTGATGTAATTGCCGCCCATGAGTGTGATTTTCACAAGTATGCTGACGATACTGAATTGTCAAGAAGTAGCGCGCCTAGCCATTTCAGCTCCGCTAAGATGAGCGTACGGTGTTGTATAGACAATGTCCTGTCCTGGATGACTAGCAACAAACTTAAGCTTAACACGGACAAAACCGAAGTCATGCCTGCCGGCTCTCAGTCTCGCCTTAGTCTGATTGACGGCGAGTTCGCAAACAATGGTGGCTGCAGCGTTCCCTTCCAGAAATGTGTCAAATATCTGGGTGTGAAGATTGACTCAACGCTCTCCATGCATGATCATATCAGTAGCATCTGCTGAGCTGGTTTCCTTGATCTGCGCAGAATTTCTTCTCTCAGACCGTATCTCACAGAAAGTACGGCGTCAAGACTTGAAATGCATTCATTACTTCCAGGCTCGATTATTGCAATTCTGTACTGGCGGGTTTACCGGCAGATTAGATTTCACGCTTGCAGATGATTCAAAACAATGCGGCACGTCTCATCTTGAAGAAACGAAAGAGAGACCACGTTACGCCTCTACTGAAGCAGCTGCACTGGCTGCCCGTCAAATTCCGTTGCCAGTACAAAATTGTAATTTTCGCCTATCAGTGAGTATCAGCATTTTGAGGGATCTCTCCCGCTGTACCTCTCTGCCAAGCTGTCTGCCTATCAGCCATCACGCACCCTCCGTTCCTCCAGTGAAAAGCTGTTAAAAATCCCTAAGCTTAACATGAAAACTGTCGGGGAGCGTTCTTTCACCTTTTTCGCCCCAAGTGTGTGGAACTCGCTGCCAATGGAAATGCGGAATCTGCCCACATTGTCACAGTTCAAGGCTCACTTAAAGACTTTTCTTTTTTGTCGGGCATTTAACACTTAGCTCATATTTAGCTAACTGTTGACCGACTGCCACCTATTCTGATCCCAGAGGAAGTGAATGTAAGGTGTGGGGAAGGGATGGGGTGGTTTAAAGTAGTGTATAATTGTGCGTGTGTGTCTGAGAGAGAAAGGGTGTGCTGTTGTGCATGCGCAGTGAGTCCAGTGTTTTCCTGGAGAACAGCGCTATACAAGAACTATGTATTAGTCTTGCCGCCAGCTCCCTCCATTCCACTCTGTTCTCTGCCATTTTTAGTGTGCATAGTGTGAATAGTATTGGAGAAAAAATAAATATATGTCAAAATATAGCTATTTTTGCCTTATTTCCTGATCTCCTATAACCTTGACCTTTGAGAGAGGTCACTCAAATTGGTATGTTTAGAAAGGTCTTGCCACAAAGTATCCCTGGGCCAAGTTTGCAGACTGTGGCTTGTATAGTGTCCGTGAAAATGCCAACGTTAAAGTTTCCCAAGGCCGACAGACGGACGACCACTGGCCCAAAACATACTCACTTATGCTTCGCACGTGAGCAAAATATGGAGATCCTTCTCTTGCATGATATTTCACAGTCTAAGGGAAACAACTGCAGTTTAGCCTGCTCTATGGTATTGGACAAAGGGATTTTCGAAGTTGGCTGGCTTTGTTAACTCGTATCATTCGGAATACTCACACCAGTGTGTGAAATAAGTTTGACTAAAATAGTTCAAGGGTAGTGCCAGAATAGCTTGGCACCTGTAGGCACGAAGCTATTCTGGCAGCACCCTTGAACTAAAGCCACTGGTCTATATCCTTATCTGCAAGTACTATAATGTAGCTTGCATATGGCAGTGTACAAATTTGAAGCTTTTAGCCTCAGTATGATATGGGTTAACAAACTCTGACCAAGATGGCGGCGCCGACTGTTATGCACACGAGGTAGACAAGACAGGCATAATTTCACAGCTGAACAGGTGCTTGAAATGATAGAAACTGCTGGTTCAGACATAGATACTTCAGCTGAATCTTGTGATAGTGATGTAGAGCATGCTGCAAGTATGTATATCAGCCTAGCAGTGACTCTGAAAGTGACATCGAGTGGCTGCTGGCCTGAACCAGACTGTGTTTTATCTCCAAAATAATGTTCTTTTCCAGCATTACATCAGATACCTTTCTATAGGGCTCGGGAAGCCGACGTCATTATGCTAGTCATGGTGGCCATCTTGAGAGGATATGCGACTCATGCATCATCATCATCATCATCAGTCCCTTGCCCGAACTGGGCGTTGGGGGGACTGAAAGGCAGCAGCAACAGACAGTGCTCTCCACTGAGTTCTATTTTGGGCGGTGGCAAGCAAGTCTGGCATCTCGAGTTCGGTCCATTCTTTTATGTTTGCGACCCAACTCTTTCTCTGACGACCTCGCCGACGACTTCCTTCGAGAGTGCCTTGGAGGATAGTCTTGGACAAGGTGTTGTGTCGGGTCACGTGGCCAAACCAAGCAAGCTTGCGCCGTTTCACGGTTGCCAGAAGGGGTTCATGTGGGCCCACCAGGGAAGTGACGATGCTCCGTACATATTCGTTGGTCTTGTGCTCGCGGTACGAGATGCGGAGCAACTTCCTCAGGCACTTGTTCTCAAAGGCCTGGATTTTCTTTTCTGAGTCTGCAAGCAGTGTCCAAGTCTCACAGCCGTAGAGTAGAATAGACACTACGAGGGACTTGTAAAGCCTGTACTTGATGGTGAAGCTGATGGAGTTACTTCGCCATATCCTGTCCAGCCTGGCCATTGCGGATGTTGCTGTACCTATCCTGATACGGATCTCTGCTATGCAACTACCGTCTTTGGACAGGGTGGCTCCCAAGTACTTGAAGCTATTGACCTCTTCTAGCTTCTGGCCGTTCATGTGAATGTTGCTGCTGCTGTCGCTTGTGGTGTTGATCATCACTTTGCTTTTATCCGTACTGATCTCCATGCCATAAGACCCTGCGCTACTTGAAAGTTTGTCTGTCAGGTTTTGGAGCTCACTATTGCTGCCTGCCATGAGGTCAATGTCGTCTGCGAATCGAAGATTGCACAGGGATCTGCCACCAATAGAGATTGAAGTATGGTGGTCGTGGAGGGTTTCCTGCATGATCTTCTCCAGGAATATGTTGAAAAGGACAGGAGAGAGCAGGCATCCTTGACGGACACCGATCGTCGTCCTGAAGAACTCGCCTGACTGATTGTTAAGTAGAACCGCGCTGCAGGCGTTCTTGTAAAGCGCTTCTATCATTTGGATCAGTCCCTCCTCTATGTTGAACGATCTCATGACTTGCCAGAGTCCGTCGTGCCAGACGCGATCAAATGCTTTCCTGAAATCAATGAAGTTGTGGTAGAGTTCGCGCTGATGCTGCAGATGTTTCTCGATCAGGACGCGGCAGTTGAAAATCTGCTCTACAGTGCTTCTTCCAACTCTGAAGCCAGCCTGTTCTTCTGCCAGCAGTTCCTCGGCGAAAGTTTTGAGGCGGTTGAGAATGATTCACTCATGCACTCATTGGGAAATCGCTGTCAGGACAATGTCAGGAAAGTCCTGACATGCTATAGGCAATAACATAATAATAATTACGGTATTTATAATGCACTTATCTTATAATAATTATAACTCTAAGCACGCACTCACAACTCGCGCACGCATGCGCACGCTTTAGACGACTCACGAACCACAAAAAGTGAAATACATTACGACAGTCTGCTTAGGGTGGGGTAGTATAGTGCTAGAACTGTTGAAAGAGGTGAGTTTTGAGGGTGGACTGGAAGGAGGAGAGAGAGTGTTTCTGACGGAGAGAGAGTTGGAGAGTGTTCCAGATGGATGGACCATATACTGAGAAGGAGCGGGGGCCGAAAGTGCCGAGTTTGGTGCGGGGGATGTGGAGGCGGAGAGGGTCGGAGGCGGAGCGGAGGGAGCGGGGAGGAGTTTAGGGGTGAAGTAAGTTTGAGAGATAGGCGGGAGCGCAGTTGTTCAGGGATTTGTAGCAGAGAGACAGAATCTTGTATTGGATGCGTTGGGGGGATGGGAAGCCAGTGAAAGAGTTTGAGCAGGGGAGTGATGTGGTCGGATTTTTTCTTTCCGAGGACGAGGCGGGCAGCATTGTTCTGGACGCGCTGGAGAATGAAAGTGGTGGAGTGAGGGAGGCCAAAAAGGAGAGAGTTGCAGTAGTCGATGCGAGATAGGATGAGAGAGACAGCAAGTTTGGTGGCAGCTTCGGTAGTGAGGTATTTTCTGATCTGACCGATGCGGCGGAGGTGGAAGTAGCATGCCTGGGCCGTGGTGGAAACAAAGCTGGTCATGGAAAGAGAGGAATCGAGGATAACGCCGAGGTTTTTGGCCGAGTCAGAGAGGGAGATGGGGGTGCTGTCGGGTTGAAGGTGGAGAGAGGGAGGGAGCTGGGAAAGTTTCTGGCGAGAGCCTACCAGCATGGCTTCCGTTTTGTTGTCATTCAGTTTAAGCTTGTTTGCTGTCATCCAGTTTTTCACGTCTTCGTAGCAGTCAGCCGTGCGAGTCAGTAGTGACCGAGTGTTGTCGAGTTTGTCTTTGTCTAGTAGTTTCCTATCTTTTTTTTTTTTTTGTGTGCTTGGACCAAAGTAGATCTATGATCATTGGTCTATCATGCACACTTCTCTCCCTTGACAGTGCTTTTCCTACTCACTTGGTAGTTTTTTTTCTAAATTACAAGCACTGGCAGTCAACCCTTTCGGTCTAGTTTTTTACTACAATTTCGACTGCAACACCTTCCCCCTTTTTAGTAGGTTCTCTCTTAGGGTGCATGGAAATTTGGCTCTAGGTGGAGGCATGGAATGTATGCCCCTGCAGAAACCACAGTAAAATGTGGTCTTCTTTGCAGGTAAGCAGAAGTTCCTTCTCTTCCTCCAGTATTGCCGATGGTGTGCTGAGGAGGTCGCCAAGACCGAAACAGCTGTCCACACCGGCTCAATATCTGGACCCCCACTGGGGGACCTAGATTTAAATTTCCATGCACCTAGGGGCTGGAACAGTGGGATATGTGATACGCCCCCCTTCGGGGGGGCTTCCATATGCATTGCTTTCAGTCTCTTATTTAGCGGCCCCCTCTTTCCTATTTTTTTTTTTGTGTGTGTGCTTGGACCAAAGTAGATCTATGATCATTGGTCTATCAAGCACACTTCTCTCCCTTGACAGTGCTTTTCCTACTCACTTGGTAGTTTTTTCTAAATTACAAGCACTGGCAGTCAACCCTTTCGGTCTAGTTTTTTACTACAATTTCGACTGCAACACCTTCCCCCTTTCTAGTAGCTTCTCTCTTAGGGTGCATGGAAATTTGGCTCTAGGTGGAGGCATGGAATGTATGCCCCTGCAGAAACCACAGTAAAATGTGGTCTTCTTTGCAGGTAAGCAGAAGTTCCTTCTCTTCCTCCAGTATTGCCGATGGTGTGCTGAGGAGGTCGCCAAGACCGAAACAGCTGTCAAACAGCTGTCCACACCGGCTCAATATCTGGACCCCCACTGGGGGACCTAGATTTAAATTTCCATGCACCTAGGGGCTGGAACAGTGGGATATGTGATACGCCCCCCTTCGGGGGGGGCTTCCATATGCATTGCTTTCAGTCTCTTATTTAGCGGCCCCCTCTTTCCTATCTTTTTTTTTTTTTGTGTGCTTGGACCAAAGTAGATCTATGATCATTGGTCTATCATGCACACTTCTTTCCCTTGACAGTGCTTTTCCTACTCACTTGGTAGTTTTGGTAGTTTTTTTTTAGTAGTTGTGAGTCGTCAGCGTAGAGGTGGTGGTGTATGTGGTGAGAATGGATGATGTTGGACAGGGGAGACGTGTAGAGTGTGAAAAGGTCCGGGCCCAGGACGGACCCCTGTGGAACTCCACAGAAGAGCGTGACTGGGTTGGAGCAGACGCCGTCGATGGTGACGGACTGCTGTCTGTCGGAGAGAAACCAGGAGTGAGCAGAGTCAGTGATGCCAACGGAATGGTGAAGGCGGTGGAGGAGGATAGAGTGGTCTATAGTGTCGAAGGCGGCAGAGAGGTCGAGTAGCGTAAGAAGGGAGATGTTTGCGATAGGCAGACTGGAAGGGACTGAGGAGGTTGTTGTCGGCGAGGTGGAGGTTGAGCTGGTTGAGAACGACCTTCTCAAGAAGCTTGGACAGGAAAGATAGATTGAAGACTGGCCGATAGTTTTTGAGTTCATTTGGGTCGAGGTTGTGATTTTTGAGGAGAGGACGGACAATGGCGGACTTGAGGATATCGGGGATGGAGCCGTTCTTTAGAGATGTGTTGATGATGTCGGTAATGAATGGCAGAAGTTTTGGAAGGCCGTCCCGGTAGAGAACAATGAACAATGAACCTTTATTTTCCAACGGTATTAGTTATTGGTAACAGGACCAGTTTTCAAACTTGCCGTTGCTACATCTACTACATAAGTGACATAGACATGTAAACATACACATACCACACACTGCTGCATGCACTGCTGCATTTGCTCACGCACGCACGCACGCACCACGCACACATACCCACACACGCACTCAGGTACGCACGCATGCACATCACAACTCGCGCATGCACGCACGCACACACACACACACATGTACACCGCAATTCAGTACGCATGCACACACGCACGAACACTCACACACACACACTTACACACGCACGCACTCAGGCACATACGTACAAAAACAAACACACGCTCTCAGACACGCACTCCAGACATACCTACCCGCATACGCGTACGCACAAAAATATAAAATGAGTAAAAATACAAAGTAAAGCAATAAACAAAGAATCATTAAGTATATTAAAGTTCATACAGCAAGGGCAAATATGTATGCAGGTGCTATCTCTCCCCCCCCCCCCCCCCCCCCCCCCCCCCCTCTCTCTCTCTCGCCGACACACACACACATACACACACACAGCACGCACGCGCGCACACACACACACACACAGAGTCACACATACAGTACACACACACATACGCGAGCGCGCGCCCAACATATCGAGCACACACATATGAAGGCAAAAACTGCCATTATACACAGTACATGCAGTATTCAAAGGTACTCTTTGGCATTCAAATATTATGGTACGGCTATGGGAAAAAGGGACTCTCTCTCTCTCTCTCTCGCACACATACACACACACACACACAAACTCACACACACGCACATGTACACATCTGAACACACGTGCAAGTTATCCCAATACTGTAATGATTTGATTAGGTCAGAGATTCTAGGTGTTTGAAGAGGCTGTCCCTATATGAGGTGAGCGTCTTTGCGTTTCTAAATTCTGCAGGAATAGAATTCCAGAATGAACTTCCCGAGAATGACAAGCTGGTTTTGAATAAATCAATACGCGGCAGGGGTACTTTGAATTGTTGTCCATGTCTAGAAGCTATAGATGTCCGTTCTGAGAAAAAAGAACTCAAGTACAGTGGACTTATCAATACACCTTTATTGAACTGAAAGTGCTGGGATAGAGGGAGAATTTTTAAAGTTTTAAGCTTTTCGTCAGTTGAGAGTTCGGGATCGGGAAATATAAGCTTAGCAGCTCTCCTATGTAGGGAGTTCAGCCTCTTCAAATGTACATCACTAGAACCATCCCACACTGTTGATGCATAGTCTATGTGCGACTTGACATGAGCATTGTAGAAAAGAAGACGCGTATCTGTGTCAGTAATTGTTTTCAATTTTGACAACATATACAGGCTTCTGGAAACCCTTTTGCACACATTATTAATATGCAGTTGCCATTTAAGCTGATCATCTAGTGACCCCCAAGAGGCGGTGGTGTGATACTTGCTCAATTGGGCTGCCGTTTATAGACAGACTAAGAGAGAGCGGGCATAGCTGGTGCTTTTGACGTGTGGTTATAACCATGCATTCTGTTTTTGACGGATTCAGGGACATGGAGTTGGAATGACACCAGTCGGTGACCTCGTGCAGGCTTTCCTGCAGACGCGTGTTAATTGCAGCTACATTTTTGTGAGGAGTGTGTAGTGTGCAGTCATCAGCAAACATGTCACAAGAAATATCGCGGCAACTAATATGCAGTGGAAGGTCATTGATAAATATGCAGAACAGCAATGGCCCGAGGACAGAGCCCTGAGGCACGCCGCTTTTGACGTGACCATACGAGGAGTAGGATCCATTTAACAGTACTCTTTGCTTTCTTCCGCTTAAATATGAAGTGAACAATGAGACAGCACCTGCATTGCAGAGATATGCTTGAAGTTTTGACAAAAGAATGTTATGATTTACAAGGTCAAAAGCTTTCTTAAAATCAATAAAGATCGACCCAGTTATTTGGGAGTTATTTATGGATGCTAGCCACGCATCAATAAGTCTTGTTAGTGCCGTGTGGCAAGAATGCTTGGGGCGAAAGCCGGACTGAAATACGTGCAATAGATATTATCCAAATATTGATAAAGGTGTTTGTGCACGTGTCTTTCAAGAGGTTTGGAAAGGCTGGATAATATTGAGATGGGTCTATAGTTATTAACATCAGACAGATCTTTTGATTTAGGCAAAGGGATAACCTTGGCTTGCTTCAGTTCTGATGGAAATATATTTTGTTGGATGCATAAGTTATAAATATACGTTAACGATTCTACTGTATAGGGAAGGGACAGTTTCAGGATTTTAGGACTGATCTCGTCAGGTCCCGATGATTTTTTGTTTTTCAGTGACCCGATCAGTTTTCCTACTTCATACACAGCTAGAGGCGGTATAGAGAAGGGGGGTTTGTCCTTTGTCTTCTGCTTACAGAAGTTAAGCAGGGACTCCGGGCATGTGTAAGACGCTTTTCCGCTTAAGGGTATGATTGACTCGGCAACAGACAAAAAATGTTTGTTAAAGGTGTCTGCAGTAATACTAGAAGGAATGGCTGACGATTTCTTGCTGTTACCTCGGGTGACGAGATTAACTGCGCGCCAGAGTGCGGCAGTATCTCTGTCTTCTTTAATCATTCGTTCAAAGAGAGACTTTTGAGCCCTGTGTACCATAGACGACCTCAGACGACTGCAGGCCCACACGAAAACCCTAGACCAACTGATTCGTGAGCTGCTTTTTGCTGATGATGCTGCCCTCGTTGCACACACAGAGAGAGCCCTGCAGCGCATCACGTCTTGCTTCGCAGATGCTGCCCAGCTCTTTGGACTCGAGGTCAGTCTGAAAAAGACAGAGGTCCTCCATCAGCCGGCACCCAAGACAGTGTATCGCCCTCCTCACATCACCATTGGCGAGTCTGAACTAAAGTCAGTGCACCAGTTTACTTACCTTGGCTGCATTATCACGTCGGACGCCAAGCTGGACAAGGAGCTTGACAGCAGGCTGGCAAAAGCGAACAGCGCTTTCGGGCGACTTTTCAAGCGGGTGTGGCACAATCAACAGCTGAAAACAGGCACCAAGATCAGCGTGTACAGAGCTGTGGTCCTCACCACCCTGCTGTATGGTTCCGAGTCCTGGGCCCTCTACCGCAGCCAACTACGACTCCTCGAACGCTTCCACCAGCGCTGCCTGCGTACCATCCTGGGCATTCACTGGAGTGACTATGTCACCAACGTCGAGGTCCTTGAACATGCTGAAACTGTGAGCATCGAGGCTTTGCTGCTGCGGACACAGCTCCGCTGGGCGGGGCATGTCTCCAGGATGGAGGATCATCGCCTACCAAAGATCACCCTGTTCGGCGAGCTTGCTACTGGACACCGTGACAGAGGGGCACCAAAGAAGAGATACAAAGACTGTCTCAAGAAGTCACTTAGTGCCTGCCAAATCGACCACCACCAGTGGTCTTCGCTTGCTGCGGACCATGACACCTGGCGCTCCACCATTTACAAGGCAGCTGTCTCCTTTGAGGACTCTCACAGAGCTAGCCTTAAGGACAAGCGGCTCAGGAGAAAAAACAGAGATGCCGCAGCTCAGAACCCTGGCCATACCTTCCCCTGCAGCCACTGCGGCCGAACCTGCCTGTCTCGGATTGGCCTCCGCAGCCACGAACAAGCCTGCAGACGTCGTGGGCAACTCCTATAAAATCTTTGTTCGCGAAGTCAAGCCAAGAGAGAGAGAGACCATAGACTTGACACGGTTATGTTGTTTTTTGTATTCGTTAAATAGCTTGTGTCTTCTTAAGTCATTTCTCAATTTCATAGCTTCAATTATTCCTTGCGTTAGCCAAGGCGGTAACGTGTGGTTTTTTACCCGCTTTTGCCATAAAGGGGCGTGTTTGTTAAGTACTCTTGTAAAGAGTCGATACCAAATAGAGCCTTTTCAGGGTCAGTTTCGTTATTAACGACATTAAATAGTGTTTGATCAAGGTCTGCTAGAAAAGCAGACTGATTAAACTGTTTAAATGAGCGGTACGTTATAGTTGTGTGCCCGTTCTTACGATGCACTGGCAGTTTTGTTGACCAGGAACACACAGTAGGAAAGTGATCACTGATGCTGAGGTCAGGAACACTAACATTGAACACACTATGGGGACGGTTGGTGTAAATGCGATCAATGAGTGTTGCGGTTGTTTTTGTGATCCTAGTAGGGGCCGAAACTAATTGTTCTAAGCCGGTTTGTGTGGTGATGCAATCCCACGCGGTATGGGGCTTCAACATATCTATGTTAAAGTCGCCTAGTAGCAATGCATCACAGTTAGGTAGGCCAACTTTTTCTACTGCATGCAAGAAATCGTCGTACCATTCAAACTTGGCTGATGGGTTACGATAACAAAAGCCGATGAAGACGGGTTTAGTTTTTGGAGCCCTAAATTCCAACCAAATGCACTCAACTTCCGGAGTTTCTATGTCCTCACACCTTTTTACTAAATGTTGGACTGAGTTATGGATGTAAACGGCAAGCCCAGTCTGACCAAGTACACGAGGGTCACGTCGAGTGATGCTAAAGTTAGGTATGTGAACGGCTTCATCGCTTATGTCGGAGTTAAGTCGCGTCTCACTAAGACCAAACAGGTGGAATGGTTCAGACGAGTTTAGAAAAACATTCAAATCGGCCACCTTGTTAAAAAGATGGTAGATGTTCAAGTGACCAGTTTGAAGGCTTCCGTGTGTCTGAGCATTATGGGTCATGTTGAATTTTAACTCTCCCAAATGAAGTGCGCCAAGAAGATGGGCCACACCTGGGGACAGCTGGAGAGACTCGCCCAGGACAGAGACGGCTGGAGGGACCTTGTCGGCGGCCTATGCCCCAGGTGGGGTGATGGGCGTAAGTAAGTAAGTAAGTAAATGAAGTGCAATACAATACAAAAAATATATAAACAGAGGGAATAGGGAATAAAGTTTCAATGTTGGGAGAGGGTCTAGTTCACAGGTTTTGAGAGGCATGGACTTTATGGTCTTGAGGACTTCATCCTGAGAGACGGGCTGGAAGGACGAGAGGGGGGTGCCGGAAAAGGGGGTGTCGGGAGGGCAAGGCGGAGAAGGCAGAGTGTCGAGTGTGTTGCGCAGAGTTTGGATTTTGTCGGAAAAATAGGTGGAAAAAGCGGACGGGAGTTCTTCTTTGCTGTGTGTGTTGGGGAGAGGAGAGTTTTTAGAAATGCCTAGGAGTGAGTTCATGGTAGCGTAGAGGGTTTTGGAAGAAGTGGATTCCAGGATTTTGTTTTGAAGGTGTTACTGTTTACGTTTGGAGTCAGAGATCATTCTGCAGACTTTGGATCTAGTTGTTTGGAAGCACATCTTGCCATCACTGTAGGAAACCGCTAACCAGAATCTGTTTTTGTTTGTCACCAAAGAAGAAGAAACATGAAGAAAAACGTGTTGAAACACTACTTTACTACTATCTGAAGTCTCTCAAGGTGGCAGCTTTCGCGCCGATGCTCCTAGGCAATGAGGAGAACTTCCCAAGCCATATTGCACTTATGTCTTTGACATTTTGCAGATCTACAAAGTTTACTTCATTCACTTAACAAGCACAAAATTTCAAATGGTTCAGTTTTTATTTGATTTTATTATAATTTTCTTTCAGATCCTTGCAAAAGGCGAACGGAATGACGAAATTTGGCTGGTACCAAGAGTTAACACATCCAGCCCTGATGAGCTACAGTCGTTCTGAGCAGCACTGACAACAGTTAGGGTGTAACTGCAAAGAAATGACCGTTGTATTTGTCTGATTGTAGCCTACAATATCTAGTCTTTGATTTCATTTCCAACTATACATGCACTGTGCTACATCACACTCCTTTCATTCACTGCCTAACATTGATACAGATTATAACTTGATATTAAAACAAATGCTCTCACTGAATAGCTTAACATCTCTTGCATGACTTAACCATAGTCTGCAAAATGCGGAGTTGTTTCTGACTTTCACCAACATTCTCCATGGAACCTACATGGAACCTTGTTGTGCAACCAGCCCCTGGACCATGGGAATTCATACAACAAATGGATACATGTGTGACGTAAAAGTTTGAGACAGAAAACAAAGAGTCATCCGAGTGGTACGAGATGCAGACTCAAGTTATATGGGAAGTCCATGACGTTAATTTTATGAATCAGAATGTAGTTTTTGCCAAATAAACTGTGTCACCAGAACAAAAATGTCCACAGAGTACAGTCCACACACAGTGACATTCGACATCCATGATCCAGTGCTACAGTTTGCATGCTTTGGCTCATTTTCAACATTTCACGGGCAACGGTGTAAAGGTAGACCACCTTGACAACCGTAGAATAGTCCTTAACAGTAACACCGAGTGTTTGAAAATCTGAAAATGTTTGAAGTAAAATGTTTGTACAGTGAGTGAAAAGCAGCCCAGTAGTAGCTGGTTTGGAATCTGTTTTCATGACTTGGACAAAGACCAAATCTCCCCAAATTGGAGCGGTATATTAAGATACCCCAGAAAGCGTAGCGCGGTAAGACTAGGAAATATAGTGTGGGGATGCTACCTATGCAAATGGAGTCTTGAAAGGTTCTATACCTTAATTGCAAGAACCTGCATAAATCCACGATACTGGTACCGGTTTTGAGAAAAACGAAAAAGGTGTTGAGGCTGACTAAAAAAACGAATCAAGAAATGGTCATCCGAAAAGATATTAGATTTGAACAATTCAACAGCAAGTTTTTCTGCAATCTAGTAAAAAATAATAATAATAAATAACCTGTGGAGTTGCAGACGCTGTAGAAGTAGAACTACCATCAGCGCCAACGACCTCCCATGCAGACGCCATATTGAATTGCATGTGTGAGAGTCATTTCCCTTGTACCAAGGGGCTGCCACTCCTATTGGGCAGCAGAGAGCAGCCACGGCACATCTTAGCAGTCACTGATGATACGGTATATCGACACGGACAAATCATTGTTAAATTAAACAAGATGGGATGAACCATAACCCACAAAGTCTCTTCTATATGAGAGCCACAACCCACAAAGTCCCTTTTGTATGCTCGCTGTCAAGGGTCTCTATCCGGCTGTTGTCTAAAAGTGCTGGAGCGGTTTGACCTAATCACCATCTGGGTGATATCCTGTTGAAAAGCTTCGTTGTAGATTTGCGGCCAATGCGTGAGTGCGGTAAGGGGCACGGTGCATACGCGTCATTGGTTTTGATAGAAGGTTGTTCTCAACCAGCTCAACCTCCACCTCACCGACAACAACCTCCTCAAGTCCCTTCAATCCAGTCCGCCTATCGCAAACCATCACAGCCCACTGAAACAGCCCTTCTACATATCCTAAACGACCTGCTTCTCTCCACCGACTCTGGGGCAACATCTCCCTTCTTACGCTACTCGACCTCTCTGCCGCCTTCGACACTATTGAGACCACTCTATCCTCCTCCACCACCTCATCAGCGGGGCCACTCCTTTGGAATCACTGACTGACTCTGCTCAGTCACTCAGGTCCTGGTTTCTCTCCTACCACTCTCCGACAGACAGCAGTAGGCCGTCACCATCGACTGACGGCGTCTCCTCGGCCAACCCAGTCACGCTCTCCTGCGGAGTTCCACAGGGGTCCGTCCTGGGCCCGGTCCTTTTTACGCTCTACACCTCTCCCCTGTCCTTCAGTCTCACCACATAAACGGCCACCACCTCCGGCCTACGCTGACGACTCACAACTACTAGACAAAGACAAACTCGACAATGACAACACTCAGTCACTGCTGACTCGCACGGCTGACTGCTACTGACGAAGACGTGAAAAACTGGCCGGGATGACAGCACTGAAACAAGCCGCTTAAACTGAACGACGACAAAACGGAAGCCATGCTGGTAGGCACTCGCCAGAAACTTTCCCAGCTCCCTTCCTCTCTCCACCTTCAACTCGACAGCACCCCCATCTCCCTCTCGGACTCGGCCAAAAACCTCGGTGTTATCCTCGATTCCTCTCTTTCCATGACTAGCTTGACCACGGCACAGGCATGCTATTTCCACCTCCGCCGCATCAGTCAGATCAAAATACCTCACTACCGAAGCTGCCACCAAACTTGCTGTCTCTCTCATCCTATCTCAGTCGCATCGACTCAGTACTGCAACTCTCTCCTTTCCAGCCTCCCTCACTCCACCACTTTCACCCTCCAGCGTGTCCAGAACAATGCTGCCCGCCTCGTCCTCAGAAAGAAAAAATCCGACCACATCACTCCCCTGCTCAAACTCCTTCACTGGCTTCCCATCCCCCAACGCATCCAATACAAGATTCTGTCTCTCTGCTACAAATCCCTGAACAACTGCGCTCCTGCCTATCTCTCCAACTTACTTCACCCCTACACTCCTCCCCGCTCCGCCTCCACATCCCCCGCACCAAACTCAGCACTTTCGGCCCTCGCCCCTTCTCTGTAGTAATACGGTCCATCCGCCTGGAATAAACACTCTCCCACTCTCCGTCAGAGAAACTCTCTCTCCTCCTTCCAGTCCGCCCTCAAAACTCACCTCTTTCAACAGTTCTAGGACTATATCACCACACTCCCCACCCCAAGTCGACTATCGTAATGTATTTCACTTTTTGTGGTACGCGAGCCGTTGTCTAAGCGTGCGCATGCGTGTGTGAGTTGTGAGTGCGCGCTTAGCGTTATAATTATTATAAGATAAGCGCATTATATTTATACAGTAATTATTATTATTATTATTATTATTTGATAAACGTCATTCGTCATGACGTAATTTTACATTTTACGTGGTTTCACTTTGACTTCTAGACTTGAGAAAAATGGTGACAAAACTGAACTAGACTGATTTCACGGTACACTTTTAGTCAGTCTTGCTATAATTTGTGTGAAATGAGGTCACTTTGACTTTACCTAGATACAGGATATTCTACTGTACACACGTGAGTGTGTGCATATCATAACAAGCTCCTATTGAGTTAGTTAGTTCGTTCGGGTTTAACGTCCACAGCACCGAGGTGATCATGGACGGCCCTGACGGGCGGGTTACTGGGGACAGGGAAATCCGCTATTGCCTATGGAGTACGACGGCACTGATCAACTAGATTGTGAGTCCAGCTACCGGGGCCGGGACGGGATTCGAACCCACGACCCGGCGATTTCCTTCGCTCTCCTGCTCCGACGTTTAACCGCCTGAGCTATTTCGGACTCTCGTTCCCGATAGCGTCCCAGTAGCCCTTTTCTACGGCTGACCGTCTCTTCTTGGGTCCACCCTCACCGATAACCTCTCTCTGGACATCGAGATCGACAAGAGGATCGGGAAGGCTGCTGCAACTCTTGCACGCCTCACAACTCGAATGTGGACAAATCCCAAGCTGACTGTGAAAACAAAGATGGCTGTGTACAACGCCTGCGTCATCAGCACACTGCCATACGGCAGTGAGACATGGACCACATATGCTAGACAGGAGAGAAGACTCAACACCTTCCACCTGAGAAGCATCCGCCATATCCTGGGCATATCTTGGCAAGATAGAGTGACCAACACCGAAGTTCTGTCACGCGCTGGCCTTTCCAGCATGTACACCCTACTCAGACAACGCAGACTGGGCTGGCTCGGCCACGTTCACCGTATGGAAGATAGCCGCTTCCCAAAAGACATCCTCTACGGATAACTGGCAGCTGGAAGCAGATAAACTGGTCGCCCCAAGCTACGATTTGCGGATGTCTGCAAGACGAACATGAGAGCACTGGACATTGATACTGGGTCATGGGAACGCCTTGCAAAGTGGAGAAGTAACACCTCAAGTCAGGGGAAGAGAAGATGTCGAAAGCAGCAACAGACAAGAGGGCACGCAGAAAAGAGTGCAACAACTCCATCAGACCAGCGACCACGTACATTTGTGATCTTTGCAGCAGGGACTGCCACTCTCGCATTGGCCTCTACAGTCACAGAAGATGCTGCTTCAAATCCAGCTGAGCAGGCAATCAGATCAGAACAACTAGGATGCATTATCGATGGTCGATTCAGACCGACAGAGGCCCATATATATATGTACCAGTTGCAGGAGATAGATCGACCATGACAATTCAAAAGTAGTGCCAGATTAGCTTGGTGCTTTAAGGTGCCAAGCTAATCTGGCGCTACCCTTGAATTCGCTACCCTTGAATTATCATGGTCAATCCATCTCTTCCTGTAGGGCGTCAGGCTAAGTGGGTTAACGCAGATTTCAGAACACATAATCTGCCTCCGCTGGTAGAGAAGGGGTTAATGTCTTAAGATCCAAAGTCATAGACAAGCAGACACGTGAAAAAGAAAGAAACACGGCTCTGTATATATCACACTAAATCCGGAACACGCTGTGACACGCTGTTTACCTGTGCTGTTTTGAAGCCTGTTTGCATCACCAAAGACAGTATATTATATATTGTCGCTCAGTCACTCCATTTTCCGAAACTGTGATTGGTCAACATCTAAAAATCGCAAGGGGTTCAATGCCCCATTGCCTACCTCCTAGAACCATTGCCGTACCTGTAATTTTTAATCATCTGGCCAATCCGCAGTTCTAGTATCGCGCACGAATCTGTCCTAGGTCTTTCGTCTGAACACTTAGATCAGGGCTGTCCGGCACCTTACATCATAACTAACCGAAAAATACAAAGATCAAATGGTGGTAGACGATAGGGAAATAAAAGAATTGTACATTATTTCGGCATGACTCAAGCGGTCAGCACACTACACAAGTGCTACAAAATGTGTCGCGATTCAAACTCTGAACTGAGACAGCTCGAAACTTTCCATTGTGCTCCATGTCAACACGTATGCTGTTTAGAAAGCAAAGACTGTTGCCACTCGTGCAGTAAGAGAGAAAGAGAAATAAATAAATAAAATGTGACAGATCTATAACATTTTAGTTTTTGTTGAAAAAAATCGGGACATTCAGTGTTGAATGCGTGTTTGAGCTCAGTACTGGTTGGCGAAAGATGCCACCAATACATGTATCATGGACGAAATCAGAACTACCGTGTATCCAGTCACTTGCCACGCAGTCCTGTGCTCTAAATTTAGAAGTTTTATCGCTTGAACCCAGTGAGAAAAGTCCGCACTTGATTGCTACAGATTCTGATCGTGTCACTGGCTGAAATTCCAGCGCCAAAAATCAAGCACATTTGCACGACCGGGCATGGTAGCCTATTTGCAAAGAGTCGCGAGCCCTCTTTATTTTCAAGAAAATGCAGTCACACGTCAGAAATATTTGGCGTTTTTACTCCTGACGTCAGATACACATTCGAGACTTCAAGTAGTGCGTAATTTAGACTGAAGGACAATGGCACTGAACCGTCTGTGTTGGGTTACTTCTCGGGTTGCATCGTGGTTTGTAGTCCTCTGAAGCTGATTATCAGACGTCTATGCCTTCGGCGCGTCGGTCTGATAATCATCTTCATCGGACTACAATACCACGATGTAACCTTCGAAGTAACCCAACACAAACGATTTAATACGTAATTATAAGTTATTGGTAGCAGGGGTTTGCTACACGGACCCTTGTAGGCCTGAGGGAGGTCAAAGGAACCATTGTACCCCGAAGGCCGACAAGGGTCCGTGCAGCAAGCCCCTGCTACCAATAACGTATTTGTTTTCATTCCTCCACTATGTTTGTAAAAGAAATCAAGAACAAATCTTCCGACCTGGATCACGCCAGACATGACTGACATAAAAAAATAATTATACATAATAGACGTATGACGTAATTTAAAATCTTTCATCGTTGCCGTCTCCAGTAGTGTCCCTGTTGTTTCGAGCAATACTAAGTAACATTTAAAAAAAAAAAAAAAACTTTAGAACGTTTTAGCGATCATTTATAGAATAAAACTCGCATCCAAGATGAGTCACAAAGAGGGCTATATTGTTTTCATCCCTACGTCACACGACCAGTATCTTTAGCGCAAACCGTACCATGTGACCGTGATACAAAAACCCTTGTAGCGATAAATGGCGGACTTCTTGTAGCCCTCTTTGTGACGCATCTTGGATGTGAGTTTTGTTCTATAAAAGATCACTAAAACGTTCGAAAGTAAAAAGTTACTTTGTGTTGTTCGAATCAACAGGGACACTTCTGGAGACGGCAACGTCATGAACGATTTTAAATTACGTCATACATCTATTATGTATAAATATATATTCCTTTTACGTCAGTCATGTCTGGCGTGATCCAGGTCGGAAGATTTCTTCTTGATTTCTTTTACGAAAATAGTGGAGGAATAAAAACAATTACGTTATTTTTAAGGGCTTGCTGAACGGACCCTTGTAGGCCTTCGGGAGGTCAAAGGAACCATTGTAGCCCTCAGGCCTTCGGGGTACAATGGTTCCTTTGACCTCCCTGAGGCCGACAAAGGTCCGTGTAGCAAACCCCTGCGACCAATAACTTATACTGTCTTTGGTATCACTGTTGGTTACTTATTGCAACGGTAATCTGTCATTTTATTCAAATCATGTTTCTGTCAGTGTTGGTTATTGACCGTTTCAAGCCAAAGACCTTGTTAGTTGGCTCAATGATTAACTCGGTTATTTGCAAAACCCACATCCAAAAGGCGTGTGCCAAACGTGTAAAATGCAAAGAATGCCAGAATGGAAAGAAACGCGCTTAGAAAGGGCAAATACAAAACATTTATTGTCAGTGTTGCACTTGTCCTTTCCAAGTGTGCTTTATTGTTTGATTCGTTATCTTTCATCAGTGAGGTCTCCTTTGCGCCGAATGACTAGCTTAGACAACACTCCGAACATCTCCAATTGGCATAGATCCTCATGAGGGGGGCGGGGGGCTCATGAGGATCTATGCCTCTTGGAGATGTTCGGAGTCTTGTCTGTTCCTGGTTATCCGCCATGATCTTGCTCTCGTTGGTTGAGAAAGTCGTTGTATATAAAACGTAACCTGTCTATTTTTCGCAGCACGCAGACCATATCACATGACGTCTTTCTGCTGGTCCTTTCCCTGGTGGGTGGAAAATCCACCATCAACGCCTGGGTGTGTGGTGAGTATCGCCTGACAAGCTACAAAGTATTCCACGGTACGTGTGGGCTGGTCTCAGATGTTGGACCAGACGCACCTTGGTTTGACAAAAAGCCCGCATGTCCATTTCATGCGAAAAGCGAGGGTTTTTTTGGTGTTTTTTTTTGTTTTGTTTTTATTGTATTGAAAATGTCCGTTATATCTTTGGACTAACTGTCGTCAGCCAGTTGGGCAAAAAGACATATTTTCGAAGCACAAATACATATGACAGCTCTGGCGGAAATAAAGTTGTCACTGAGAAAAGCCCGCGGCCAGACTTTGGGATAGTTTCAGTCAAATCTCTCACTCTCAGTCATTTGCTGCGTATGACATGCAAGAGCAGGACAGACAATGAATTCTTACACACCAGGAGGCACTTGCTAGAGCGAGCTTAACTCATTCAGCCGTATTTCTCAAATTTTGGAGGCGTCATCTAATGATTATGCACCAGTTGCAGGAGCCGAGGGATCGACCATGGTAATTCAAGGGCAGTGCCAGATTAGCTTGGCGCCGACTGACATCTCCTGCTGTAGTGCGTCAGGGCTGAATGGGTTAATCCTGCGCAAGGCACTAAGTAAGGCGTTTCACCATAGCGTAGTCCCTCGCTTAGTGTCTTGCGCAGGACGAAGTTCACTCGGCCGTACTTGGTACAGCGGCAAAACCATCACTGTAGACATTGAGATGGGGCTGGTCGGTGCATCTTCCGTAGCATGCAGATGACGAACCGTAGACGGGCACGCATCAGACTGAGAGTGAAGTAACACGATGGAAATTACGTCATGCCGGCCTAGCTACGCCGAACCGCGAACATTTGACGGGAAACGGTGTGTGTGTGTGTGTGTGTGTGTGTGTGTGTGTGTGTGTGTGTGTGTGTGTGTGTGTGTGTGTGTGTGTGTGTGTGTGTATGTGTGTGTGTGTACAGTGTTTTGTGTGTGTGTGTGTGTGTGTGTGTGTGTGTGTGTGTGTGTGTGTGTGTGTGTGTGTGTGTGTGTGTGTGTGTGTGCGTGAGACGAGTTTCTCCTGTGTCTGTACGTACAGGTCTGAAAATTTAGGAAATGTATCTATGTAGCCTTTTTATATTGGATTACTCATTTTTAAAAAAAATTGCCGTTTATACAAAGTCGGTTAACCCGCATTTGAGTCCGTAATTTGTGTTATATTCATTTGAAATCTGAATACAGCTAGCTTCGAGAAAGATATGGATGAGTTCGTTAACCAACTTTGTATCTATTCAATGGTTTGTAAATAATAATAATAATAATAATAATAATAATAATAATAATAATAATAATAATAATAATAATAATAATAATAATAATAATTCATCGCAGAAAAAAATATCTACACAAAGAATTCTCGACTTCAGACAGTGATGGTGACGTAAAAGCGCTGACCACATTGTACATTGTGCTGTTGTTATACATTGTTGCTGAACTGATGCAAAGCACCAGACATGTCATTGTTATACATGAAGTGACACAAAGCTCTCTCTCTCTCTCTCTCTCTCTCTCTCTCTCTCTCTCTCTCTCTCTCTCTCTCTCTCTCTCTCTCTCTCTCTCTCTCTCTCTCTCTCTCTCTCTCTCTCTCTCTCTCTCTCTCTCTCTCTCTCTCTGTGACAGTTTGATTTAGGAAGACCGCTTATAGGTTCGAATCCCGTCCCGGCCCCGGTAGCTGGACTCACAATCCAGGGGAAAAACGGATTTGTTCAATAGCATGTCCATTTAAAGGTCCTGGTAAATCAAAGTGGCACAGTTGCAGTGCGCCTGAGTTGATCAGTGTTCAGGGCGTACTCCATAGGCAATAGATTTCCCTGTCCCCCATAACCCGCCCGTCAGGGCCGTCCATGATCACCCCGGCTTGGTGCTGTGGACGTTAAACCCGAACTAACCAACCAACCGCTTATAGAAACTGAGTCGGTTGACCCAAATTTGAGTCCTTAATTTTAGTTCTATTCACTTGGAATTTGGACAGCTAGCTCAAAATACACATTCAAATACAGCGTTGTCAGTACCTCTTCAACCTTTTGAATAATAATTAATTCATTTTTGCAAGTTTTGGATCCAGTATAATCATACTCCCATCAAACAGTCAGCCCTGGCAGAGGTTGTGTGGAAGAAAACAGTCAGCCCTGAATGAACTCGGATGAGTGACGTGAAAATCAAATGCGTACACAGCGTCGTGAGACTAGCGATGCCATGACGTCAAGCTTATAGTGACGTCATTTTGCTGCTCGTGCTATTATTCTTCAGAATTCCTGTCGCTACACGAACCCACATAGCGTACTAATGGCGGGAAGCGCCGTGTGTTTGTCTTTATTTGTTTCCGCTGACATGTGTGTTGATTGGAGATTGGCCGGCTTAGAGAGGAGGAAGATTGATCAGAAGGATAAGCTTTAAAAAAATATGAACAACTCTGAATGCTCCTAAAAAATAAAAAAAATGCACGTGAGGTTCAAACAATACGGTAGACTTTGGGATGAAATCCTTATCTTGTTTCAATTTGTGATATACTCCTGCTGTTACCGGGGGATGTTGAGGGGGAGGGGGAGAGGTATGTCTACCGTATTGAAAATACGGTAGACATTGAAATGGGGCTGGTCGGAGCGCATTCCGGAGCATGCACTTGACGTTTTTTGGCGTGCGGGGCAAAAATTCTGGCAAAGAAGTAACAAGATAAAAATGACATCACGTCCAGCTACGCAAACCTAGCTAGAAAACGTCCTTTTGGCGCCAAAGCGCTGTGTGTGTGTGTGTGTGTGTGTGTGTGTGTGTGTGTGTGTGTGTGTGTGTGTGTGTGTGTGTGTGTGTGTGTGAGAGAGAGAGAGAGAGAGAGAGAGAGAGAGAGAGAGAGAGAGAGAGAGAGAGAGAGAGAGAGAGAGACAACGACTAAAGCCCGCGTTTGAGGACGGACACGCTTTAAAATTGTATGATATTGTCCCTCAAAGAATAATCTCAAGGCGGTTTTTTTTTCTCCATCTTTTAATTAAGATGCTAATTGGTGAGAAAATGGCCGTTTCACAAAAAACGGTTGATCCACACTGGAATCCGTATTTATTATTTTGGCTAGATATTTTGCATATAGCTAGATAAAAGGGAGATATTGAATGAGTTCTGTAAAACAGCATTGAACTTCTAGAACTTTATGAGTGATTATTAAATATTTAAAAAAAAAATTACGTTTTTGGGGATTAATTTCACAAAATATTTGGGATTAATCTTAAAACAATTGAATCATTTTTACGAAACTAAATCTTCTCATTAATAATCGCATGATTTTTCATATACGGTATTACAGTTTGTCTCGGCTGTCGGGCTCAATTAGATCAATTGTGACCTGTATACCCTAGGTGTGAAAATCAGACAATGTTCTGCACCACTCTTTCGGAGTCATTTTGTAAAACAGCTAATATAACTTTAATTTTTCTTTTAAGAAAAAAAAACTATCTTCTCATTAATACCCGCATGATTTTTCATAAACAGTGTTTGCATAAGCCTGCTATATGTCCCGGCCCTGGGGTAGGATTATGTCAAATTGTGACCTGTAAGCTCTAGGCATGAAAATCAGCAAGAAAATTGCAAAGTCTGATCTTCTAATACGTCATGTGTTAGTACTGCGATGAGTGACGTATAACATCGAGCCGTCATTATGAACACGGCGTCGTGGGACTAATGTTGCCATGACCTGATGCGTGAAGTGACGTCATTTCGCTGCTCGTGCTATTATTCTTCTTCAGAATAGTTATGCTACTCCAAATCACAGAGTTTACGAATGGCGGGAATCACCGTGTGTCCGTCTTTCAATATTTCTGTGTGCCAGTGTATGTGTGTGGATCAGAGGGTGGGTTAGAGTAGAAGGAGATGGATTCCTGTCGCTACACGAGCCCACAGAGCGTACTAATGGCGAAAAGCGCCGTATGTCCGTCTTTATTTGTGTGCGCCGAGGTGTGTGTTGATCAGAGGTTGGCTTAGAGAGTAGGGAAATGGATCAGCATTATAAGCCTAAAAATATGAACAACTGACTCTTAATGATCCTGAAAGATAAACGCATGTGAGCTCCAAACAACTTTGGGATGAAATACTCATCTTGTTTATTCTTAGAAATATGTCTAGTACCATATGCATTGCTTTCAGTCACGTTTTTAGCGCACCCCCTCTTTCTTATCTTTTTTTTTTTTTTTTTTGCTTTGCTTTGACCAAGTAGATCTATGATCACTTGTCGATCATGCACACTTCTAGTCTCCCCTGACAGTACTTTTACCTACTTTACTTTATAATCTTCGTAAAATATTAGCACTGGCCGGGCAGTCTCCCCTTTTCTTTTCATGTCTAGTACCACTTTCGGTGTCGGTAGCGGTTTCCTACAGGAATCATCGCGACAAAAACAGCTAACGACAGCCAAAGCCGGTAATGAGGCTTAGTTCGCGCGCAGGCAGTACGGGAACAGAAACAAACAAAGAGATACAAGTGGCAGTGTCGAGGTTTATGAGGATCTGTGCCGATTACTGACTTGGTTTATATTCGATTATCCTCCCACCGTGAGATGGCCTTGGCGACCTGCTCGGCGTTAAAGACAACTAACTCACTTGTACACAAACCAAGAGGAATCACTCAGCGCCGGACAGACAACAGTTAGATCCCCTGCCCCCTCCTATCAGGCACCCAATCGCCAGCCCACAGAGAAATACGCAGGTATAGAATAAGACGATCATTTGCATCTTCAAAAAAGATGCATCAGGTCTCTTATATATCTTGTTACAGTAACTTACTACCTGAACGGACTACTTATATGTGTGTGTGTATGTATATATATATATATATATATATATATATATATATATATATATATATATATATATATATATATATATATATATATATATATATATATATATATATATATATATAATTATTATTCACTATTATTGATATGTGTGCGCATTATTTGCATTGCTTTTTTCCAGTTTATTTCTTCATGTTTCGATTTATTGTGTTATTGTGTTTCTTACTCGTTGCTGTTAATATTTCTTTTCTAACAGGACAGTTTGTAAGAGAGGCGTTTCGCCTAAAACTTTATCCTGTCAATAAAACGTTTCATCATCATCATCATGTCTTTCTCCGGAACTTAGGAAGTAGGCAGGGGAAACATACATACACAAACACGACTGAAGGTGCACTAACTAACTCACTGCTCTTTCCTCGCTAAAATTCTTCTCTGCCGAGAAAAAAAAAACGCGATTTAAATGCAAGAGGCATAGATCCTCATGAGCCCCCGCGACTGCGGGGTTTCATGAGGATCTATGCCTCTTGCTGACACTACTTTGTGTCTGTGCGTTTTTTCGGACAATTTAGGGCTTTGGTCGTTCAGTGCGGAAGGCACACTAGATTACAGCCGGTACCAAATGTACGCGCGCTGGCAGGCAAGGGGTTAAACCCTGCACTGCCCGTGACTACGAACTTCCGGTCAGACATAACATTACATTGACCGACATTACGCGTGAGGAACACAGAGGTAAATGTGACCGAAAATAGGCATAAAGGACATGGGATTGCCAAGGGACATAAACCCTCACGGGCAGGGCTCATGAAGTCAGTCAAGTTAGGTCTCTCGCAGCTGGTGCGAGCAACTGAGTTCAGTTACCATGCGGTACTCGTTACCCCGCGGTAGTTAACTCATTCATGACGTGCCGCCTCCGGATACGCGGCTTAAGCCGCGTATCCAGAGGCGGCACGTCTCGAATGAGTTAAGGTGTTAATACTGCTGACATGGTGTCGGGAGTAATTGTATTTATGGTTGCTGTTGTGTTCCAGTTGTGTTTTGCTATTGCTTCCTGAAAAGAGGGCGAGCCGAGGTGCCATATGTGGAGTATGCCTCTCCCAGCGTCAGAGAAAGTTGTGAAAGAGGCGAGGCGGAAGTTCTGGGGGACTGATCGTATGGCGGGCAGTCAGGGACACGCGCCGGCGTCAACAGAAAGAACGTTCGTCATGATTAATGATGATGATGAGTGATTATGACATTTATGATGACGATAATGATGACGATTATGATAATTATGATGACGATAATGATGATTGTGACGATAATGATGATGATGGCGAACATAGTCATCCTCATCATAGACTCAGTGTTCAAAGCTCTTAAGTATGTTTGGTATTGATAGTATTCAGAAAATAATAATAATAATAATAATAATAATAATATAAAAAAAAAATTAAAATGCCATAACAAAGCCCCTTTTTGGGGCCCCCCCCCTCCCCCTCCCCCGAGGGTCCCAAAGAAAAGGTTGCACCCTCCTCCGCCCCCCCCCCTTCCTCTCCCCCTTCCGCCCCCCCCCCCTCCCCCGAGGTAACTGATCTGCCCCTGGTATTAGTACTACAGCAGGAGATGGGTCGACCATGATAATTCAAGGGTAGTGCCAGATTAGCTTGGCGCCTATCGGCGCCAAGCTAATCTGGAACTGCCCTGGAGTTGTCCGATGGTCGACCCATCTCCTGCAACTAGTGCATAGTCATTAGATGACGCCTCCGAAATTTGGGAAATACGGCCGTCGCCGGGCTGAATGAGTTGAGCATAAAGGAGTTAGTCTTTGCCAGTGGATCATGCTGCCTCCAGGGGCCAGTTAGGGGGTTGATGTCAGCAGAAAGAGTCTCGGGCTTTAGCATCAACTCCCTTTTAAGCCCGGAGGTATCTATGCAGATGATCGTCTTTTTCTATACCTGCGTATCTCTCTGTGGGCTGGCGATTGGGTGCGTGATAGGCGGGGGCAAGGGATCTAACTGTTTGTCTGTCCAGCGCTGAGTGATTCCCCTTGGTGTGTGTACAATGTATGCTAACTATAAGCACGAAGTAAACTATTGACTACACACCGGCTTTTGTAACGCAGCTCACAGCGTTTCTTCCATTTACCTGCCCGGCTTTATTAGCGGGAATCTTCGCTGAGAACTTGCTCACGTTTGGACGTTTCCGGTGAAGGCGTTGTCTAACTGACCTGTGACATTTCGCGTTATTCTGTGTATGAAATATGTACCGTAGTATATAACGCGCGTATAATATGTTATAGCTTTCTTATGTTTCTTGTGTTTCAGTGTGTACTTACCTAGCTTTTTGTGTCGGCGTAGACAATGGTTACTCAGTTTACCTACGTACTGTTTACGTAAAGTGCCTGCGTTTCGAATTTCTGTCGATGAAATCAGTTATTTAACCTGTCACATTTTTTTAGTTATTCTTTTGTACGAGTTTGGTATCAAACGGATCAACTCATTCGAGACGTGCCGCCTCCGGATACGCGGCTTTAGGCCGCGTATCCGGAGGCGGCACGTCTCGAATGAGTTAAAATACACCGGTATACGGACGTTTTTCTTGTGTAATCCCCTAAATTTGTTTTTTATGTTCATGTATGTATCTTGCATTTTGACTGAATGAACAATTCTTTCTGAGAAACGTGACTGACCAAAGCCGTCAATGTGGACTGAGGAAGAACGTTCTGGTTAGAGAGTGTATTTGTTTGCATACATGTCTATTTTTAACAGAGTTAAATACAAACACAAAAAAAGAAAAGAAAAAAAAAGAAAAAAAAAAAAAGAAACACGCCTAAAAAGGACAGTTACAACACAACTGATTAATATTTCGTGTTAAAACTAGAAATATTAATCAACTGTGTTGTAACTCTCTCATTTATAAGCGTTTTTCAGTTATTCTTCTTTTTTTTTTGCGGGGGGGGGTGTTTGGGTTTTTTTTTTTTTTTTTTTTTTTTTTTTTTTTTGGGGGGGGGGGGGGGTGTTCTCAGCAATTGACACGCTTTGCACTCACCAGTTTGGCGTGGATGATGATGAGGGTAGCGGGATTGCTTCAGAATCATGTACTCAGCACAGTCTCTGTACAAAGTGTGTGGCCGGACAGTCAATAAACTGCTTCATTCAACTCCACCACGTCTTGGCTTTGTCTTGTCAACACCCAGTGCGCGAAAAGGCCATCGGGCTGACATCGGCCGCAGTTGGCCCGCGCACGACCGTGCGCGGGCCAACTGTGACTATCATCAGTGTCGGCCCGATGGCCTTTGCGCACTGGGCAGTATGCAGGAGGCAGAGCCGGGACTAGCCTTGCCATGTCAGTGGCGGCACTGAAAAGCCTACGTCGATTTTTTTATGACAAAATGTAGCTTTTCACAAGACTGAATGGATTACGTCGGCTTTTTCTTTCACAGTGCATTGTCCTTCAAACACCCTTATACTGGGGCGGCCCGGCCGTAGGGTGCAGTGGTAACTGAAAGCGTCTGCCACCGGCAGTGCTAAAGGCGGGATTCCACTGACTAAATTCCCGGTTCCGTGGTCTCAGACTTCAGTATTAGGCCGCCTCCTGTCCGGAGTAGTAAGTGTCGCTGATAGTTCGGCCGGCGGACCGTCGGGGGTTTCGGCCGCTTTCTCCGAAACCACTTCGCGGCTCGCTGGCGGATTCACTTGGCACCATATCCCAGTATAAGCAAAGGACCCTCTGGCCGGTGTGGACCCGAGGGTCATTTGCTTACGGCCACGGTACACAGTCGCGTTTCCGTACTGTCCAGTCTCTTAGCCATAGTCAGTCGGTCCCAGGCATCCCCTAATATTTCAATCCCCTAAAAAACTCCACTACCGCCCACCAGCTGCACATTTGCCATGCACAAAATAACAATAAAAACAGCACAGACCACTGACCTATATTTACTGACCTATATTTACTTGTAATGTAGTATCTGACAGTCTCATTTCTTGGCTATGAACATGATTCCTTACCAACCCCACACCCAAGCACAGCTGACATCAGCGTGCCCCTCAAATCACTACGTCAACGGCAACTCAACATAGGTCCACAATTCTCTACTGAATAAGCTCAGGAGTGATGGTATGAATCAAAGCACCAAACATGTCTCCTCTCGTCTAACCAGAAATTTCCAGCAAATTTCAACATTCAGCCCTACTACAAAATTTCAAACAAGGTAAAAATTATTTTTAAAAACGCCGGTCCTTGCACTGCCTGAACTGGCCAAATTTGACTATGTAATGTGACCTGAAACAGTACGTGAGGTAAGGACGGCGTCAAGGGACCTAACTGTTTGTTTCACCAGTGCTGTGTGTGACTTCCCGTAGTACGTGCGCTATTCTAAAGGAAGGTGCTTGTACGTCATAAATGTGAGTGTACCATTTCAGTCCGTGTAGAGCGCATCGACAAACCCAAATACAGGGGCTGAGAGGGCGAACATTTGAGAAAGAGAAAATAGAAGCGCAACTCCAATACGGCTACGTGGATGATTGAAATGAATTCTTTCTTCGTATTAACCCATTCAGCCCTGACGCACTACAGCACGAGATGGGTCGACCATGATAATTCAAGGGCAGTGCCAGATTAGCTTGGCGCCTGTCGGCGCCAAGCTAATCTGCCTGTCGGCGCCAAGCTAATCTGGCACTGCCCTTGAATTATCATGGTCGAACCATCTCCTACGCCTGCATAGTCGTTTGATGACGCCTCCAAAATTTGGGAAATACGTGCGTCGGGCTGAATGGGTTAATAGTATATATATATATATATATATATATATATATATATATATATATATATATATATATATATATATATATATATATAATATATATATATATATATATATATATATATATATATATATATATATATAAAATATGTCTCATCATATAGGTGTAGGGGGCTCTGGATAGAGGTAGTACCATTGCTGTTCGGCAGCTGCGTCCTACTGATAGGACGGACGGGCATCACTGGTCCTCATCCATCTCCTTAATCTCTCACGTGCTGGCTCCAAGCGCCACACCCCGGCAAACCACCTCAGTTGGTGGGCTAAACCACGTGAGGGGGTGGTGTTCACACTGCACCACTAGGCGGAGGCCAACGGCTAAAGGACGGACAGAGGAGATCAGGCTTGATCCAACGGCCAAATGTGGGGGAGTAAACCCTTCAAATCAGGAGTGGAGCCCCGAAGGCGGACAGATGCCTGTATTCACGCAATGTTCTGGCAGCTCCTGCAGCCAAACTGGTGCCAAACGTACTGCTTTGCATTCCTTTGGACTACATCAGCGAGGCCGAGAGGGGGATCTTGACGACTGGGCATCCCAGGATCTCCATACACTTCGCCCAGGCTTGCGCCCTGGAGAGGTTGACGGACTGACCCAGCAAGCGCATATACTCCATTGTCTTCCGAGACAGAAGGATACCAACCAATGTCTCATCAATGCACGTACAACCAAAGATCAGTGGCGTAGGAACCGGGGGTGGGGGGGGGGGGGAGGGTTGGCCCTGCCCACCCCCACCCCCACCCCACCCCGTAAAATAGTGGCACGGTGTGTGTGTGTGGGGACTGAGGGGGGGGGGGGTGCAGAGTATCCCTGCCGCCACCACCACCACCCCCACCCCCCACCCCCATCTTAATTTTTGGGGAGAAAAAAAATGTGTTGGCAAATTAATTTTAGACAAAAAAAAAAACTTAGACAATAGTGCATAGATACACAGACACAACAATTGGATTACAGAAAGTCTATTTTTGTGACTTGAGTCGGCAGTTCGTCTGCTAGCGATAAATACTACGAGGACCGCTGTAAATTGATGTTTGATTTTTGGCTCACGTGCGAAGGAAAAGTGAGTCTATGTTTTGGGCCAGTGGTCGTCCGTCCGTCGTTCGTCCGCCGTCGTCCGTGGTAAACTTTAACGTTGGCATTTTCTCGGAGACTTTTTAAGCCACATTCTTCAAACTTGGCCCAAGGATACTTTGTGGTAAGACCTTTCTAAACATACCAATTTGAGTGACCTCTCACAAAAGTCAAGGTCACAGGGGATCAGAAAATAGGTCCAAAATAGCTATATTTTGACATAGTTTATTTTTTCTCAAATACTATTCACAACTTCAAATTGAAACTTGGTACAAAAAGATACCTGATGGTAAGACCTTTCTATATGTACTAATTTGGTTGATCCCTCCTAAAGGTCAAGCGTCATAGGAGCTCAGGAAGTAGTTGAAAAATCGCCATATTTTGACAAAAGATGTTTTTTCTCAAATACTATTCACAACTTCAAACCCTAACTTGGTACAGAGATACCTGCTGGTAAAACCTATCTATGCATACTAATTTGGATGACCCCTTGAAACGGTCAAGGGTCACAAAAGGCTGGTATTTTTGATAAAATTGTGGGAATTCCCAAATTTTTGCAAATTTTTCAACCAAATTTGGTACAAAGATAGCTGATGACAAGACCTTCCTGTGCATACTAATTTAGTCGACTCATCACATCAATGGTCACGGGGGGTTGACAGATGTGTGAAAAAATGCTTACATTTTCAGAAAACATGGATTTTGCTGCTGCAGAAGCTAACCCTTGTCACAAAGGTCACACATATGTAAATCGTTTATACACGTGAGCCATATTGGCTTTGCCTTTCTTGTTCGAAGTCGGTCTGATTTCTTTCCCAGACCCCCCACCCCCACGAAAAACCCCTGTTGTTTCATTTTTTGAAGGCAGAAAAGCAACATCATAAATCAGTGTCAGGCACTCTGGGACTGACACCCCCCCCCCCCTATCCCCCCCCCCCCCATCCCCCCCCCCACACACACACTCCCCAAAAAAACAAAAAAAAAACCCCACAAAACAACAACCCCGTTATTTGATTTTTGGGAGCAAGGAAAGCAGCATCATGATATCAATGTCAGGCACTCTAAGACACAACCCCCCCCCCACCACCACCACCACCCCCGGCCTCCTCCAATGCCATTTTTTTCCCCCCTGCACCACTGCGGATTGCTATTCAGTGGTGGGACGATGTGTGAGGAATTCAGAATAAACTGAGGCGCCGCTGTGACAGGAGACAGACGGCGGTTGTTAATGGCAGTTCACAGCCATAGATACATAGACAACTATGACAGGAGACAGACGGCGTTTGTTAACCCTTCCAGTGTGTGAAATAAATTTGACTAAATTTGATAGTTCAAGGGTAGTGCCAGAATAGCTTGGCGCCTCCAGTGACTGAGGCGTCAAGCTATTCTGGCACTGCCCTTGAACTAACGCCGTTGGTCTGTATCCTCATCTCAGTGTAGCCGGTAAGTACTATAATGTAGCTTGCATACGGCAGTGTAAAAATTTGAAGCTTTTCGCCTCAGTAGGATATGGGTTAATGGCAATACACAGCCACTGATACTGAGCCCCGCGGTTGCACCCCCACCCGGGCCGTCTGCGAACCTGGGGGACTAGGTGGTGTTAACTACTTTTTACTGAGTTCCGGCCTAGGGTCACCCTGGTCAGCCCCACAGGGTGGGGTTTCCCCTCTATTCTGGGGCATGTGTTTCTGTCTACCCTTGGTCCATTCACCTGTATTTTCCTTTTTTAAACTCTCCACACTGTCTCAGTGCGCCGTTGTCTCAGGTCAGTCGGTGTAGCTCTTGATATTGGATGTGTGTTGCTAAATGGTTTTATGTTTATTTAGCGTATTACTGACCGGCTGGCGACATACTATTCAATATTCTGTTTAGGGTGGGGTTTTTTTTTCCGCAAGCAGTGCAGGCACGTCCTGAGAAATTCTTGTTGCTGTCGGGACGTTAAGCAATGTACAAACAACCAACCAACCGGCCGCGGTTGCGGGGCGGGCTCATAAGAATTTTTGTTGTTGTTTTTGTGTTTTGTGCTGCGGCTCCAACCCGGCTACCGACCTCAGAGGTCTTCCTCTCAGTGACGCCGCTCATCCGGCCCACTGATCAACCCATACAGATGCCTACTGGGGGGCCTGACGAATCACTACTGAGTGGTGCTGACTAACGAATGCAAATCCGCTGCGCCACCCGGTGGCGCACCGTGCAGCCGCGGAGTTTGCACTAGTCAACGCACCGGCCACTAGTCAGCCGGTCCCTATGAAACATACAGATCTTCTCAGTGAGTTATGCCGGTTCATTTAGACATACACAAACACGTACACACACACGGCCCACAGTCTACACACCAGGCACACATACAACACTGATAACGGCGGCAGTACCAACAGTTGGATCTCGTATATGTTCATTTGGGTAAAAAGACGGACCGGACTCTTTGATTATTTGTGGGTAAAAAGTCGGACCCAACAAACATGGAGTCGTTTGGCGAAAATTGACAGCACCATCGCTCAAAGTTTGAAATTTTCGGAATTGTGCAGTGGGTGCAAATGGTAGCTGAAAGTAAATAACACGTTAGAAGTGCCAGGCCTTTTAGGGTACCGTTTATTTTGATAACTGCGCGTGCATTTGTGGAAGATACAGGACCTGTAAAGACAAAAGGTTTTGTTTACTTTTTGTTTCTGATTTTATTTTTGCCAACACGCCTGATAATAATGAAGGACCGTCGAGTTTCTCTTGCGGAGAACTGACGATAAAATGCTCTCACGACAAGACTTGAGGCAGTCATTTTTCAGGACCACAGGCATCTGATCGCGACTTGATGAATGAGGAATGCTACAACCTGGTCGAAACCTGACCGCTTGTTTGCTAGTGGTCACTTTCGTGGTCATTTCCGTATGTCTGCACTTGATGGCAGAGCTTGCTCAACTGGATGGTGCTCGAGTCAAACTGGGTAAGGCAGAATACAGGTCAGTCTTAACCCTTTAAGTGCTGAGAAAATTTGAACCCATCCTACTGCAGGAGTTATCTGATCCCCACAAGCCCCCACAGATGCGGGAGCTTATGAGGATTTATATGCCTCTTCGAGCTTCAGTCTTGCTGCTACCACTTTAACTCATTCAGCCCGACGGCCGTATTTCCCAAATTTTGGAGGCGTCATCTAACGACTATGCTCCAGGTGCAGGACAATTCAAGAGTAGTGTCAGATGAGCTTGGTGCCGACAGGCACCAAGCTCATCTGGCACTACCCTTGAATTATCATGGTCATCCCATCTCCTGCTGTAGGGCGTCAGGGCTGAATGGGGTAAATCCATGTTTCAGGGACTACTTTGGTTATTTGGTGTTGAATTATTTGCAGAAACACAGTCTGCATCAACTAGCACTGAAAGGGTTAATATAACGCAGTACTTACTTACTTACGCCTGTCACCCCTCCCCGGGTATAGGCCGTCGACGAGAGACCTCCAGCGACTCCTGTCCTGTGCTTCTCCTTCGATTTTACTCCAGGTGGTTCCCAGTCTCTTGATGTCTGCTTGGAGGTCTCGACGCCAGGTGTTTCTCGGCCTGCCTCTTTTCCTCTTTCCCTGGGGGTTCCATGACAGTGCCTGCCTAGTGATACTGGAAGCTGGCTTTCTCAGACTGTGACCAATCCATCCCCATCTTCTTCGCCCAATTTCATTCTCTGCTGTTATCTGCTCTGTTCTCTCCCAGAGTCTGACGTTGCTGATCTTCTCTGGCCAGTGGATTTTCAAAATTCTTCTAAGGCAACTGTTTATGAAGATCTGTACTCTGTTGACGTTTTTGTCAATCTCCAAGTCTCTGCTCCATATAGGAGAACTGCTTTTACGTTGGAGTTGAAAATCCGGACTTTGGTGTGTTGTGACAGCTCTCTGGAGCTCCACACTTTTTTCAACTGGAGAAAGGCTGCTCTGGCTTTACCGATTCGTGCTCTGACATCTGCATCAGTAATATTACACAGTACCTGGCATCAAATCAATATTTCCATAAACACACTTTTTGCTTTATGACTCTGGGGTTAGTTTGTGTGTGTAGAGGCCTGACGGTTAAATGCACGACAGTCTCCTGGCATGCTCAGCGAAAACTTTCTCCATACAGATACCCAGGGAGGAAAGCTGCGCCACGTGAAACGATATCCCAGCTTGCTTTCAACCATCTGGCATATAGCGCTAGGCCTTCTGCCAGACTGATGTGATCTATGTCTGGTGGGCATTTATATGGATGGTAGTGTTAACCCTTTTCATTTGGAATACACCAGTGTGTGAAATATGTTTTGACTAAAATAGTTCAAGGGTAGTGCCAGAATAGCTTGGCGCCTCTAGGCGCCAAGCTATTCTGGCCCCACCCTTGAACTAAAGCCATTGGTCTATATTCTTATAGATCTGTAGTGTAAGTACATATTTGGCATTGTACACATTTTTAGCCTCAGTATGCAATGGGTTAAACTTAAAGTTAAAGGTTGAAATCTGTTGTGGAATCACACTGCACAGTACATTTCTTCTTCTGAGGTTCATGCTTGAAGTAGCTCATCTCCCATCCTATCTCAGTGAAGTGAGTGTTCACTCAGCAAGTGTGTGCATGCAGAGACTGTCTCACACATCAGCATGTGTAGGCCCCTGTGTTTGCATTGGCACAGATGTGTGTAGGTTGAAATCATCTGACCTCAGCCTGAGGATCTGGGGCCAGTTACATGAGTGAGATTAGCACTTCCGTGTACTGTAGCACGCTTGCCGGACCACAGCTAGCGAGGCAGAGCCAGATGTTCATGTAAAAAAAAGCGGATTAGTTTATTGTGAGGCTAACATATTTCATCATGGCACCCTTTGTATAGTCACACAAAATAGATAGTTTGTATCTTCCTTACCCCAGTCCATCACAATCCTAGATACTGAAGTTAGTTTTTCTGCTCAGGTGAGAAATCTTGGCATCACCATTGATTGCAGTCTCTCATTAAAATGACATGTTTTGAATACCAGTAGATCTGCATTTATTGAACTGCGTCGCATTAGCGCCAACATTCATATTCTCACACCAGAAGCCACTAAAACACTGGTCTGCTCCTTTGTCTTGTCCCCACTCGATTACGGCAATGCACTCCTGTGTGGCTGTCCTCAGTACCTTCTGGGTCGGCTCCAGAAGGTGCAGAACTCAGCAGCACGGCTTGTTGTCAAGGCAAAGAAGTCAGACCGCATCACACCCATCCTGCGTTCACTCCATTGGTTACCTATCATATCTAGATTACAATACAGTCAAAGTTCTGTCCATCTGTCATAACTGTTTGTCTCATTCTACTGGCCCTGTCTATCTTTCTGAATCTGAGCTTCTTCATTTGTACACACCTTCAAGACAGCTCCGTTCCTCAGCAGACATTAAACTATTAATATTATGCTTTCCGACTGCGAGAACTAAGACTTTTGGCGAGAGGTCTTTCTCATACCAAGGTCCATTTAAAAAAAAACAAACTCCCACAGTCCCTTAGAGTTAGATATGTTGAATCGGCCAATAGTTTCCGGCAGTCTTTAAAGACGCATTTATTCCTTTAAACGTGCATTTGTCTGGTGTGTCCATATTGGCTTTACGGTACACGTGTGTCTTTTTTGTGTGAGCATTTTTTGTTGGTGTGTTCTTTTTGTTATTGTTATTTTTCTTGTAAATATCTTGTTGCGTGAACCCCACCCGGGTCTGCCCTGGGGGACTTGGGTGGGGTTAGGTATTTTTTAGTTCCCAGGGTCACCCTGGTCAGCCCCACAGGGTGGGTTTTTCTCTCTATTCTGGGGCATTTGTTTCTGTCTACCCTTTGTCCATTCACCTGTATTTGCCTTTTTAAAACTCTCCCTACTGTCTGCACTGCCTGTAGCTCTTGATATTGGATGTGTGTTGCTAAATGGTCTTAGCTTTATTTAGGCCCCATGTGTTAGGTTTATTTAATGTATTTGACCGGCTGGCGACATACATTCAATGTTTTGTTTATTTTTTTTCACAAGCAGTGCAGGCATGTCCTGAGAAAGCCTTGTTGCTGTCGGGACGTTAAGCAATGTACAATCAATCAATCTTGTTGCGTGAGTGTGTATGTTAGGGACTATATATATGTGTTGTAGCATGAAAGAGGTTTGTATATATGTCATTTGTACGGCGCCTAGAGCTTTTCTATTGAAAGTATAGCTGCCCTAAAAATATACATTATTTTTTAATTATTATTATGTTGGTGCACAATAGTAAGATGGTTTGTTGGTGCACAATTGTAGCCTAGCAGAGTAATCACACTTGCTGCATGAAAAAGACAACATAAGATTAAGATTATGTTTTAATTCTGACCCGTACATGTTTTTTGTTCCAGAAATAGCAGTCAGCAAGCTGCAGGAGAGTAATGTGCCCATTTCAAGTCGACACCTTTCATCCTCCGATGATATGGTGAGGCCTAGCTTAACCCTTTAGCTGTTGATAACACTTTTGAAAGAGGTGATTCCGGTTGGAATTCCTGTTGGAATCACCTCAACCAAAAGCGCCACGGACAGCTGAAGTGTTAAAAAGTGCATGAGACTTTTGTTTTAGCTCACTGGTTTCATTTTATGACGTTAGGATTTCAGTAGTTCCGAGTTTGCCCTATAGTGCAGCATTTTGGTAAGACATACTGACGGTAAGATATGCTGCCGGTAAGACATACTGCTGGTAAGACATACTGCCGGTAAGACGTACTGCAGGTAATATGTTTTGCCGGTAAGACATGCTGCCGGTAAGACATACTGCCGGTAAGACATACTGCTGGTAAGACATACTGCCGGTAAGACGTACTGCCGGTAAGACATGCTGCCTGTAAAAAATGCTGCCGGTAATACGTACTGCTGGTAAGATGTACTGTCTGTAAGACGTACTGCTGGTAAGACATACTGCGGTAAGATGTACTGCCGGTAAGACATGCTGCCGGTAAGACATTACATACTGCCGGTAAGATGTACTGCCGGTAAGACATGCTGCCGGTAAGACATTCCGTACTGCCGGTAAGACATACTGCCGGTAAGACGTACTGCCCAGGGTAAGAACATTTATAAGGGAGATATTGCCAATTGTTCTCTTTATTGTTGGGAGGAGGTCGTTATGACCCTGTCACCGACAGTTATTGCGCATTATGCTTCTGATATCTTTGAAAGAAAAACAGAAGATAGTGGTAGAAAACCCTTTAAAATAGAAACAAATAACGACGTTTCGGATCAAAGATCCTTCCTCAGGTGACATGGAAACAAACGTAGAACAGAAAAGAACACCAGAAAGAAAAGACGTCATCCTGTATAGAGAGAATTTAGAATGACGTAAAAAAAAAAAAAAAAAAAAACCCACACACACACACATAATGACGCAAATACACATGCACAAAACACGTAGCACAAAACTTACGTCTATATACATACACGTCACTGCATACATTCGCATTCACTCGTGCCTACTGCAGCTCATGCACACACACACACACACACACACACACACACACACACACACACACACACACACACACACATACATACACACACACTCAAAGGTAGCATCCAGTATCAACAGTGAGGTCAAGCCTGGCACCAACTACCCATCAGGCCGAGCATACATCCCTAGGGGCGAATGTTCAAGCCGCGCGGATGGTAAGTGCCAAGCCTGTCCGCGAAAAAGGATTCTGTCATTTTGCGGCGGATGAAGTGGGATGTATTTTGCCAAAGGATGCGTATGCTGAAATGTGTGAGGCTATGAGGCGGTTCGTTGAAATGACGTCCAACCTGGTTGTTGTATCCGAGGCGGATCGAACGAACATGCTCCTCGCAGCGTTCAGGGAGTGTACGGTATGTCTCCCCCACATACAACATCTTTGGGCAGTGAGAACATGAGATGACATAGACAATATCCGATGACTGGCATGTGAATGATCGGTGGACATGAAAAGATGACAGGGGTCCGGTGATGACGGGGGATGTGTTGATGTACGGACATGCTTTGCAGTGTGGTTGCTGACAAGGGTGTGTGCCAGGTGGTAAGGTGTTAGATGCGCGAAGTGAACTGTGAACAAGATGATCGCTTAGGTTAGTGTCACGTTTGTAAGCGACCAGCGGAGGCTCAGGAAATATGTCTTTCAATACTGTGTCATTCTGAATGATGTGGAAGTTCCTGAGGAGAATGTTTTTGATGGGGATGTTGTGAGGATGATACATGATACACAGGACCGGCCGGTCCTCTGCAGCACTGTGAGTTTTTCTCCCTCAAAGCTTCACTTCTGCTTGTGGCCTCAGCCTTAGAACGAGCGGTGTTGACGATGTCTTGGGGGTATCCCTGGTGTGAGAAGAAAGTGGCCATGGTTTGGGTCTGGTTGGTGAAGTCGTCGTCGCTGCTGCAGATCCGACGGAGTCGCAGAAATTGGGAGAATGGGATACCGTTTTTGGTGGCGGCAGGATGGCTTGATGAAAACTGCAGGTAAGTGTGGGCGTCGGTGGGCTTGTAATGGACGGTAGTATGGAGTTTGTCAGAGTCGGCTTTGGTGGATATTCGTGATGTCGAGGAAGGGCACAGACTCTCCGATTCACGCATGAGATTTCCGAGGAGTCTGTGCCCTTCCTCGACATCCGAATATCCACCAAAGCCGACTCTGACAAACTCCATACTACCGTCCATTACAAGCCCACCGACGCCCACACTTACCTGCAGTTTTCATCAAGCCATCCTGCCGCCACCAAAAACGGTATCCCATTCTCCCAATTTCTGCGACTCCGTCGGATCTGCAGCAGCGACGACGACTTCACCAACCAGACCCAAACCATGGCCACTTTCTTCTCACACCAGGGATACCCCCAAGACATCGTCAACACACCGCTCGTTCTAAGGCTGAGGCCACAAGCAGAAGTGAAGCTTTGAGGGAGAAAACTCACAGTGCTGCAGAGGACCGGCCGGTCCTGTGTATCACGTATCATCCTCACAACATCCCCATCAAAAACATTCTCCTCAGGAACTTCCACATCATTCAGAATGACACAGTATTGAAAGACATATTTCCTGAGCCTCCGCTGGTCGCTTACAAACGTGACACTAACCTAAGCGATCATCTTGTTCACAGTTCACTTCGCGCATCTAACACCTTACCACCTGGCACACACCCTTGTCAGCAACCACACTGCAAAGCATGTCCGTACATCAACACATCCCCCGTCATCACCGGACCCCTGTCATCTTTTCATGTCCACCGATCATTCACATGCCAGTCATCGGATATTGTCTATGTCATCTCATGTTCTCACTGCCCAAAAGATGTTGTATGTGGGGGAGACATACCGTACACTCCCTGAACGCTGCGAGGAGCATGTTCGTTCGATCCGCCTCGGATACAACAACCAGGTTGGACGTCATTTCAACGAACCGCCTCATAGCCTCACACATTTCAGCATACGCATCCTTTGGCAAAATACATCCCACTTCATCCGCCGCAAAATGACAGAATCCTTTTTCGCGGACAGGCTTGGCACTTACCATCCGCGCGGCTTGAACATTCGCCCCTAGGGATGTATGCTCGGCCTGATGGGTAGTTGGTGCCAGGCTTGACCTCACTGTTGATACTGGATGCTACCTTTGAGTGTGTGTGTATGTATGTGTGTGTGTGTGTGTGTGTGTGTGTGTGTGTGTGTGTGTGTGTGTGTGTGTGTGCATGTGCGTGAGCTGCAGTAGGCACGAGTGAATGCGAATGTATGCAGTGACGTGTATGTATATAGACGTAAGTTTTGTGCTACGTGTTTTGTGCATGTGTATTTGCGTCATTATGTGTGTGTGTGTGGGTTTTTTTTTTTTTTTTTTTTTTTTTTTTTTTTTACGTCATTCTAAATTCTCTCTATACAGGATGACGTCTTTTCTTTCTGGTGTTCTTTTCTGTTCTACGTTTGTTTCCATGTCACCTGAGGAAGGATCTTTGATCCGAAACGTCGTTATTTGTTTCTATTTTAAAGGGTTTTCTACCACTATCTTCTGTTTTTCTTTCACGTGAAACCCTAGCGGCAACAGTTTTACTACATTCTGATATCTTTGTTATTATTCAGCGTGGAAGATTCCTGGCCAGCCATGGGAGTAGGGATGCAAAGTAACCTCAGCAAGAGGCACAAGTCCTCATGAGCCCCCGCCACAGCGGACTTGTGAGGACTTGTGCCTCTCACTGAGGCCACTTTGTATCAACACCCCTGGGTATCTGTGTCTCTGGCGGTTTTATTGTGTTAACGTTTTAGCTGTGCTGGTGTCCTTGGTACTGAAGCTGACCTGTATTTTTTATTGGCAGATGAACGTTGAGTTCGGTGATGATGAGACTGTGGTCATTTACAATCGAGTGCCCAAGACTGGCAGCACGACTTTGGCCGGCATCTTCTACGGATTGTGTTCAACAAACAAATACTACGTCATCCATGTGGGCATGATCTACAGCTCCAAGACCATCGCCCTTTCTGATCAGGTCAGCTGTAGTTTTTAACCCTTTGCGTGTCGGGAGTGGATTTTGTCATAATGATTCCTGTATGAATGATCCCAACTAAACCACTACCAACATGCCAAGGGTTACAGGACAAGTAAAGTAGATAAATATCTGTGTGAGGGCTTTGCTGTTCATGTTGATGGTGTCAACACGTTGAGCAGTGAAGTTGAAACAGCCAGTGTCTCATGGGCGCTGCGTTAACACTTATTCCGGAATACACCAGTGTGTGAAATAAGTTTGACTGAAATAGTTCAACGGTAGTGCCAGAATAGCTTGGTGCCTATTCTGGCACCACCTTTGAACTAAAGCCATTGGTCTATATCCTTATAGATCTGTAAGTACTATAATGTAGATCTGGCAGTGTACAAATTTGAAGCTTTTAGCCTCAGTATGATACGGGTTAAGGGAAGTTGTACCCCCAGCACAAAGCTTTGCCTGTCCAAGATGCAACAGGGTCTGCGCTTGGCGAATTGGACTTTACAGTCACCAAGAGCTAATTCTTCCTTCCCAAGATCCTCGCGTGCGAGGAAACGGTCATCGTCTCCATCACTTTAGGTCTGTTTGTATTTTTTTTTGTATTGTTCTGCGCCAGGGGAAAACTTAGAGATCTCGACCTGTGTCACTGTGGCCTACACTGTGCTCGCGCTGTCGCATTAACCCATATCATACTGAGGCTAAAAGCTTCACATTTGTGCGCTGCTATATGCAAACTACGTTATAGTACTCATAGAGGCCAATGGCTTTAGTTCAAGAGTGGTGCCAGCATAGATTGGCGCCTAGAGGCGCCAAGCTATTCTGGCACTACCCTTGAACTATTTTAGTCAAACTTCTTTCACACACTGGTGTACTCTGAATGATAAGGGCTAATGACCATATCATTTGCTATGTGTCTAGAACTAAGCAATTTTATATAACTTTTACAGTCACCTCAAATTTCTTTTCAAACAATAACAAAACCAATAAACTGAAGTATAGGGTCCTGTTTTTCCTGCGAATGTGTTGCATCAGTTAGTCCTAGGACATGAACACTGCAAACTGCATGAAATTTTGTTTGTAAACACACACTACCTATTGTCGACCCACATCAGTATCATGATCCTTAAAATAGAAACGGGACCGGAAGTCGGCTGTGACGGGCAGTCTGCGGCTAGCCTCTGGAAGTACGGCAAAATATGAACAACTCTGCATGTTCCTATGTAAAAGAAAAACGCATGTGAGCTCCAAACAGTGTGGTAGGTAGACTTTGGAATGAAATCCTCATCTTGTTTTCAGATGCGGTTTCTGCATAACATCACGGCTTGGCAGGAGAAGAAGCCGGCGTTGTACCACGGTCATGTGGCTTTTATCGACTACACCAAGTAAGCTAGAAGAAAAAAAACAAATCAAGAAGGTTTTGTTTCCTCTCTCAGTTCACCTTTTCACCTCGGTACACTGCTGCCTGAAATAAATTGGACTACAATAGTTCAAGGGTGGTGCCAGATAGCTTGGCACCAGAGGCACCAAGCTATTCTGGTACCACCCTTGAACTAAAAAATGTTTGATCTATCTCCTAATTTGTAATGTAGCCTTCAAGGACAATAAGCAACTTTGAAAAAAAACAAGATGGGATGAACCAAGTCTCTTCTATATAAGAGCCAACTCACAAAGTCCCTTTTAGTTTTATATGCGAGCTGTACTCGCTGTCAAGGGTCTCCACCTGTTGTCTTTGGACTGATTCTGATTTTGAAATATATTTTTAAAAGCCTCGCAAATTTGACAATGCATCAGTGAGCTTATAAGTCTATTACTATAAAGTGAGCCCCGGCTGTTCAGGTCACAGGGAGACACAGTGGAGCCAGAAGGCGGCCTAGATTCACTTGATCTAATGGCGGGGGCTCATGAGAATCTGTGCCTCATGCAATTCTGTCTTGTTCACCGTTTCTCAACAGTCAAGGGGTTAAGACGTGACTTTGATAGAGTGAATTTTAAAAAAAGCCTGTCTCCATCAGCGTTTATTCATTTAAGACCAGAGTCACAGGGACTGAGAGTGGTGTCAGCAAGAGGCAAAGATTCTCAGGAGCCCCCGCCATTGCACTGAAGATCTTTGCCACTTGCACTTGTGTCTTGCACCGTTTCTTGGCAGTGAAGGGGTTAACATAATATATATACATTATATTTGTTTTTGTTTTCCAAGATTTGGCGTGAAAAGAAAGCCGCTCTACATCAACATGATTCGCGACCCGCTGGATCGACTGGTATCGTTTTACTATTTTACTCGCAACGGGGACGACATACAACCAACGCGGGAAAAGCAAAAAGAACGAACACAAGAGGTGAGACTTGGAAATGGAACACTGCAAAGTTTGACATCGTTCACACCGAACAGTGACCTTTGATTGGAATATTGATGATTTAAATAACCATTTTCTGTATGTTTTAGGTCATTCACAACAGATGACTTTCACGTGTGTTTATTTTTTGGCACTTACTGATGTCACTGACTTGGCATTGCTTTAGCATCATGTGTGTCAATCTGTGTGTGTGTGTGTGTTGCGTGCACGCGCGTGTTGTGTGTGTGTGTGTGTGTGTGCACGCGTGTGTGTGTGTGCATGCGTGTGTGTGTTTGTGTGTGTGTGTGTGTGTGCACATGAAGTTTAGAGGAGTGATTCTGTGTAGGACAATATTTCATCGAAAGTATTGTATATTTTGTTTCTGTTTTTCTGTTATAATGTTTTGGGTTAACCCTTTTAGCTCCACGAGTGCTTTTCCCAAATTGTGGAAGTGTTACTGAACGACTATGTACCAGTTGCAGGAGGTGGACTGATCATGATAATTCAAGGGAAGTGCCAGATGAGCTTGGCGCCTTCAGGTGCCAAGCTCATCTGTCACTAAACTTGAAATATCATGATCAATCCATCTCCTGCTGCAGGGTCCTGGGGGTAAAAAGGTTAAGCATGTAGAGTTCTAGTCTTTGAGGTTAGGGGCTATATTATATAGATAATAATAATAATAATGGGTAGACCATTGAAGCCGATGATGTCATCATTGTGCATGACTTCTATTTGTGGGTGCGGGTGTGGCTGGCCAAGCCAATCCTGGAGCCACACCTGCGAGGGCAATGGGGGCACTGGAACGTAGCTGTAGGGAGAGTCAACCCGGTCTTTCTGCGAGCTCTGGCACTGGTGATCCGTTCGCGCCGATTTTGTTCAAAGAGTGTGCAGGCTTTCCTGGTGGCAGCACGCCAGCCAGATCTGTCTTGTGCTTGTGCTTCAAGTTCCTTTACCGGGAAGACGCAGTACTTGAGGCTGTCTTTTATGCAGTCTTTGAAGCGTTTCTTTGGCCGTCCTTGCTTCCTGTGGCCTTTTGAGAGTGCACCATACAGGAGTTGGCGTGGCATGCGAGAATCATCCATGCGTATGACATGACCTGTCCAGCGAAGTTGTGTCTTTAAGATCAAGGCTTCAACACTCACTAAGCCAGCATTGTCCAGGACTTCCAGGTTTGTCACCTTGTCTTGCCATTTGATGCCCATGAGTGAGCGCAGGGATCTCATGTGGAAACATTCAAGCTGCTTGAGGTGCTTTCTGTACAGCATCCATGACTCACAGCCGTAGAGGAGGCTAGGGAGGACTACTGCCTTGTAGACTTTGATCTTGGTGGAGAGCTTGACGTTGTTATTCAACACACGAGTGCGCAGACGACCCAGGGCTTGGCTGGCTTTGCTGATGCGAGCTGCGATTTCCTTGTCGATAGTACCATCAGAAGAGATGATGCTCCCCAGGTACCTGAACTTGTCGACAGTCTTCAGCTCGGTGCCTTCGATATACACTTTGGGTGAGGGGGCTCTTGTGCCTGGGGCTGGTTGGTGCATGACCTCGGTCTTGTTGAGACTGATGGTGAGGCCAAACAGTCGAGAGGCTTCCGAGAACCTGTTGACGATGGTCTGGAGGTCAGACTCCGTGTGTGCCATCAGTGCACAGTCATCAGCAAACAGTGCCTCAAGGATCAGTCTCTTGATGGTCTTGGTCCTGGCGTTCAGTCGACGGAGGTCGAAGAGAGAGCCGTCTAATCTGTACTTCAGGTACATCCCTTCTCAAGGTCGCGTACTGCATGGGTCAGGACACACATGAAGAACAGGTTGAACATCACGGGGGCAAGAACACAACCTTGTTTCACACCGTTGGAAATGTCGAAGGGTGCGGATGTGTCACCGTTTGATTGGACAACTCCTACCATTCCATCATGGAAGAGGCGGATGATGTTGGTAAACTTCCTGGGGCAGCCGAGCTTTGCGAGGATGACCCAAAGCGCTTTTCTGTTCCCGGTGTCGAATGCTTTCGTCAGATCTATGAAGACGGCGTAGAGGTCCATGTGCTGCTCAATGCATTTTTCCTGGACCTGTCTCACAGAGAAGACCATGTCGACTGTGCTGCGGCCGGGTCTGAAGCCACACTGAGCCTCTGGGAGAGCTTCCTCAGATACAGAGCTGATCAGGCGGTTGAGGATGACTCTTGCGAGGATCTTGCCAGCAATGGACAAGAGTGAGATCCCTCGGTAATTGGCACAGTCTGCTTTGCTGCCCTTGTTCTTGAACAGGGAGATGATTGTAGCATCTCTAAATTCCTGTGGCATGTTCTCCTCTGCCCAGATGCATGTCAAAATGTTGAGGAAGGCGTCAAGGTTCTCAGGTCCAGCTGCTTTGAAGAGCTCTGCAGGGATGCCATCCATGCCTGCAGCCTTGCCGGAGCTAGTCTGGTTGATCGCTTTCTTGACCTCGTCCAGGGTTGGCGGGAGGTCAAGATCATCCAGTGTCGGCTTCTGGGGAATCATGTCCAGGGCCACGAGGTCGACAGTGGAAGGCATGTTCAACAGATTTGAGAAGTGTTCTCTCCAGCGCTCAGTGATGCCGCCTTTGTCCTTCAGCAAATAATAATAATAATAATAATACATAGTTCTTGTATAGCGCTGTTCTCCAGGAAAACACTGGACTCATTGCGCATGCACAACAGCACACCCTCTCTCTCAGACACACGCACGATTATACACTACTTTAAACCACTCCATCTCTTCCCAACACCTTACATTCACTTCCTCTAGGATCAGAATAAAAGGCAGTCAACAGTTAGCTAAAGATGAGCTAAGTGTTAAATGCCCGACAGAAAAGAAAAGTCTTTAACCTTTTGACGACGGAACACACATATGTGTGTCCCAAGCAAAGCTCCGTTGCCGACGGGACGCACACATATGTGCGCTGGCCTAGTTTCCCCATTGCCAATACCGGCAGTATGGTTTAAGGGAAGCAATCTACTATAATATGTCAAGCACTCATTTCTTTACTTGTAGAGTGACTTTTCTTGTTTGTATGGGCTGAAACCAAGGAATCAGAAGCTCTAATACAAAACGTCCCCATGTGCAAAAAAAAAAAAAAAATATGGCGGATTTTGGTGTAAAAACTTTTATGTGTGAAGAAACTTTTCTGTTGTGCCTTTCTTTCTGGATTATTTACTGGTGACACACTAGAATATGTCTCTGGAATGCTAGGCGAGTTGTAATTTTCACACTCTGGCTAACTAATACACTAATAGCATGTTCAGTTTCGGAACCCAGTGTGAAACTGTTTTTGATTTTTGGCTTCTTACCCCAACTTCTTTATACACCTGTAAAATCTTAACATTACAAAATATTTTCTTCAGCATAGTGTCTACGAGTTCACCTTGAATTGCTTTTTCCACTGATACCAAATATGTTGGGGTATGATAAGATTTTTACAACAGACAAGGCCAATGAAATTTGTCAAAATTACTACGGTAGCAGGGAAAAATCTAGCTGGCAGACTACGGTGGCAAAAGGTTAAGTGAGCTTTGAACTGTGACAATGTGGGCAGATTACGCATTTCAGTTGGCAGTGAGTTCCACACACTTGGGGCTAAAAAGGTGAAAGAGCGCTCCCCGAAAGTTTTCATGTTAAACTTCGTGATTTTAAAAAGTTTTACACTGGAGGAACGGTGGGTGCGTGAGGGCTGATAAACAGACAGCTTGGCAGAAAGGTACGGCGGGAGAGACCCGTCAAAATGCCGATAGGCGAAAATTGCAATTTTGTACTGGCAGCGGAATTTTACGGGCAGCCAGTGCAGCTGCTTCAGTAGAGGCGTAACGTGGTCTCTCTTTCGTTTCTTCAAGATGAGACGCGCCGCATTGTTTTGAATCATCTTCAAGCGTGAAATCTGATCTGCCGGTAAACCTGCCAGTACAGAATTGCAATAATCATGCCTGGACGTAATGAATGCAATAGATCGGAGGGCAAAGCATCAGGCTGAAGATACCATGGACTAGCGCCCTTGACAATGTCACTTTGGTCTTACCTTGGTCTTGCCTGTGCTGTTGAGGAACGCCTGCTGTGGCTGTACAGGCCATGAGAATGACATTCCCTGTCGCAGCGCCAGCGTTGGAAGACATGTAGTGCCGCCGACTGCGAAATCGTGACTTGTGGTGTTTGTCGGATACCCCGTTTCGCATGTCTGCGTGAGATGTGTATGTCTGTTTGGAAATTTTGTCAGAATGGACAGCAGATTGACAAACGCTCACACCCAACAGACTCCCACACAGTCACACCGAGTCACACCATGAACACGTGCCCCCCTTACCTCCTCGACCAACACACGTTTACGCCCTTACAGTCTCATACACACAGCTGAAGTTAGCAGACGATGACACAAAATACAGCTCTGAGTTACTGACAACCAAGGGGTTAAGTTACAAACCTGACTACAGATGTTACATCGCACTTGATGTTTTTGTTGGTGACGTCTGTGAAGGTAAGTTAATTTGTGTTGCAGACGTTTGACGAATGTGTGGAGAGAGACGACGAGGACTGTGATCCCGTCAACCTGTGGCTGCAGATACCCTACTTCTGTGGACACATCTCTGAGTGCTGGTCAGTGGCCACAAGGCTGGCTTTTGGCAGCATCTCTTTTAAGTTATTTTTATGTTTATATACTGAGGAGCAAAAGATGATTCCAAAAATGTTGCATTTCTTTTGCTCCTAAAGTTGTTTCTGATGATTCCAAAAATGTTGCATTTCTTTTGCTCCTCAGTATATATGGTTTTATTTTTCTGTTGCATTATTTAAATGCCCCCCCACCTCCCCCCCCCCCCCAAATCCCAAGAATGAAAGAAACTCAATCAGAAAGGAAAATTGCAACACACTATTCAAATAAATTGTGTTGTGGTTGGCAATTCTGAGTGCATTTCTTTGCTGGAATTTTCTATGTATTTTACAGTTTGGCAGTCACTGTTTGGTCTGAGTTTTGGTTTGGATTGCTTATGACATTTTTTTATCTTCTAGATTAAGTTACCAGTAAGTAGGTGTTAATGCGCCTTACTAACAATCTGCAATAAGATCTGGCAGTCGAGGGATTGGCCCACACAATAAACCCAATCACTTATAATAACTCTCCCCAAAAAGGAAAAAAAGGCAACTTACATCAATGCCAGAATTATCGCATGATCAGTCTTATATGCCACCCAAGCAAAGTCATTTTAAAGATCCTACTGAACAGGCTGAAGCCACAGGCAGAGGAAATCATAGCTAACTAACAGACAGGCTTCAGACCAGGGCGCAGCACAACTGAGCAGATCTTCAACATGAGAGTTCTATGTGAGAGGTACCTCCAGCACCAGCAAGACCTCTATCATGTCTTTGTAGACTTTAAGAAAGCATTTGACAGGGTGTGGCATGCAGCCCTTTGGTCCACCATGAAGCTATACAACATCAATGCCAACCTGATCAAAGTCATAGCAAATCTTTACAACGAGGCCACTAGTGCAGTCTGCTTCAACGGCAAAATAGGAAACTGGTTTAGGACTACAGTCAGAGTCAGACAAGGCTGCTTGCTCTCGCCTACTCTTTTCAACATCTTCCTGGAAAGAATCATGAAAGACGCTCTGAAAGGTCATGAAAGAACTGCCATTATTGGAGGCAGAACAATCACGAACTTGGCTTTGCGGACGACATTGATGGCCTTGCAGGAACAGAGAAGGAGCTAACTCAGCTGGTGGAAAAGCTGGACAGTACTGCCATTGCGTATGGGATGGAAATCAGTGCAGAGAAGACCAAACTGATGACAAATAACACCAGTGGCATTGACATTGACGTCATGATTGGAAGCCAAAAACTGGAAACAGTTAATAAATTCAAATACTTAGGAGCCATTGTGACATGAGGGATCAAAACCAGAAATACTGTCCAGGATTGCGCAGACAACAACAGCACTGACAAGATTGAAGACCATATGGAAGGACAAAAACATCATGCTCTGCTCCAAGATCAGACTGATGCGCTCCTTAGTCATCTCAGTGTTCTTGTATGCCTGTGAGTCATGGACCCTCACAGCAGAACTTAAAAGGAGGATACAAGCCACTGAAATGAGATTTCGAAGGCTGCTTGGCATCTCATACAGAGATCACATCACGAGGAAGTGGGAAGCAGAATCAGGCAAGCCATCGGGCCCTATGAAGACTACTATGAAAAAACTAGCCACTATGAAAAAACGCAAACTAAAGTGGTATGGGCATGTCACGCGTTCAGCAGGGCTTGCCAAAACAATCCTGCAAGGCACTGTGCAGGAGACGAAGGAGAGGAAGACAGAGGAAAAGATGGGAGGACAATATCTCAGAGTGGACAGGACTGAGGCTGGGCGATACGCTAAGAATGGCAGAGACAGAGAGGAATGGAGGAGCTGGT
>BTPG01000004.1:165744944-165749944 GCA_036245525.1 Semisulcospira habei
ATGGCGACAGTAAAGTTGAAAAAAGTGTGGAGTTCCAGAGAGCTGTCACAACACACCAAAGTCCGGATTTTCAACTCTAATGTAAAAGCAGTTCTCCTATATGGAGCAGAGACATGGAGATTGACAAAAACCACAGTCAACAGAGTACAGACTTTCATGAACAGTTGCCTTAGAAGAATTTTGAAAATCCACTGGCCAGAGAAGATCAGCAACGTCAGACTCTGGGAGAGAACAGAGCAGATAACAGCAGAGAATGAAATTGGGCGAAGAAGATGGGGATGGATCGGTCACAGTCTGAGAAAGCCAGCTTCCAGTATCACTAGGCAGGCATTGTCATGGAACCCCCAGGGAAAGAGGAAAAGAGGGAGGCCGAGAAACTCCTGGCGTCGAGACCTCCAAGCAGACATCAAGAGACTGGGAACCACCTGGAGTAGAATCGAAGGAGAAGCACAGGACAGGAGTTGCTGGAGGTCTCTCGTCGACGGCCTATACCCGGGTAGGGGTGACAGGCGTAAGTAAGTAAGTAAGTATGGCGACAGTAAAATAGATCCTCACTTGTAGGGCATTCATCATGTCATACACTCAGTTGGCGATCATCCTGTATAGAGCACTAAATGATAGATAATAATAATAATAATGTACATTTATATAGTGCTTAACTTCCAAATGAATGGTGCTCACAATATTAAACACTAATTAGTCATATGTCACAAATCATGGAATCACGTTGTTCCATGGATGGTGCTGTACTGAGGACAGCTTCTGGAAAGAAACTGCACCTGAATCGAGAGGCTCTGGCTTTCAAAGCACGGAACCGCCGGCCAGAGGGCAAATGCTCAAAGAGATCATTGGCTGGGTGCGACAGATCTGACAGAATAGTACTGGTGGCCACATGCACAGAGGCATCATGGTGTATGTTCTTAGCCTGTATGCTGATGTGTATGTACAAAACCTACATTACAAACAAAATAAATAAATAATTTAAATAAATAAGATAAAGTAAGTCTAAGATACCTGGGACATATGCATGCTAGGTAAAGGATAGATTATGAACATACACAGATGTGCATGTCTTTGGGTAGGTGCTCTGCGGTTTTGTGTGTGTATTTGGGTAGGGGTTGGAAGCGGGCGGTATGCCACCTATTGCCATCTAAAATTCTATATATATGTGTGTATATTTTCTTCTTGTATGCTGATGTGTATGTACAAAACCTGCATTACAAACAAACAAAAGTAAATAAATAAATAATTTAAATAAATAGTTATTTGGGTTTAATGCCGAGCAGGCGACTAATGTCATCTCGTGGCTGTTACATAAATAAGATAAAGTAAGTCAAGATACATGGGCCAGATGAATGCTGAGTAAAGGATAGATTATGAACATGCACAGATGTACTTGTCTTTTAGTGGGTGTTCTGTGGTTGTGGAGTGGGGTTGGGAGTGGGCAGTATTACCATGTATGTGTATGAGAACATCAGCATATGTATAAAACCTACTTTACAAACAAATAAAAATAAATAATAAATTTTAATAAATAAAATAAGATAAATCAAAGATACCTGGGACATGAATACCAAGTAAAGGATATATTATGAACATGCACAGACTTGCATGTCTTTTAATGGGCGTTCTGTGGTTTTGTATGTGGGGTGGGGAGCAGGTGTTATGCACCTATTACCATATATGTGTACATGTATGTTCTCATCTTGTATGCTGATGTGTATGTGCAAACATACATCACAAACAAACAAATAAGTAAATAAATAAATTTTAAAAAAAATTTAATAAATAAAATAAGTCGGGGATACCTGGGACCTATGGATAGATTATGAACATGCACAGATGTATGCATATTGAAAAATAATTTCCTCTCCTTCGTGGCCACCACCATACCACCAGCGATCATGTACATCAAGGAATTCCTTCCATCCATAATTAAAAGGATAAATAATAAATAAATATGTAAGTGAATACATAAATGAATCAATAATAAAATAAATAAATAAAACATGTAATACAATGGAGAGGGCTACTACCTGTATTGTGTCTCATGCAGTACCGATAAAGCTTGATCATAGTGAGTTTTTGTGAGTACTTGAGTGTGGATTGGTTGAATGGGTTGCAAAAACTACAATTTTTATATTTAGGTGTTTAGCTGAACAAGGTGATTTAGATGGAAACGGTTCGGAGATGGATTTCACTCTGCCTGGCTTGTGCTTAAGACCAGTCGGATAAGAGTTGCTTGACCAGTTACAAATCCCATCTCCACTAATAACAAAAGAGCAGACCTACACTTAGAGCCGTTAGGCTGGAAAACGGACGAACAACATGCATGTTGTATCCGGACATAAAGTCTGCAGAATGTTGAAGATGGTCGGCAGACACAATGCACGACTAAGGTAGTTTACTTTCGATATGCTTTCCTCCCACAAATGAGACCCGAGTTCTATGGGAAAGGCTGTTTTCAAGACCAGGAAAAATAACGTATTTGACGTTGATAAGATGCTCGCGCTGGGACCATACGGCGTTGAGGCGCGTCCCCTGGGTGGTGGATAGGGGGTCCCTCGTGAGAGGGGTGCACCGAATGAAATAAGGTGCCGTGAACCAACATGGTCTAAGGGAAGGTGACCCCGACAGAAAACCCCTGGTCCTCCTAGTAAGGGGGTTGGGCGTGGGGGTAGCTTCCCCACCCTGCAAAAAAGGAAATAGCTACAAAAACGCCGACGAAAAGACTAACAGTAATTCCTTTCCTGGAGGAGGAAGGTTCTTCTACCAGAAGACTTATGACGTCCTGTGGTGAAAGCCGGAAGTCTTCGGAAGCCACAGGACCGAGCCGCCTCTCTCTATCCAGGGATACAACCATGGGCACATGGAACGTTAAGACCGTGTACCAGAGCGGCAAGGCCGCCCAGATAGCAGCGGAAATGCAAAAGTACAACCTTTCCCTGCTAGGTATCAGTGAAGCCAGATGGACGCAGTCTGGCCAGAAAAGGCTGTTAAGTGGGGAGATGATTCTGTATTCAGGTCATGAAGAGGAGAATGCCCCCCATACAGAAGGCGTAGCATTCATGCTGTCACCAGTGGCACAAAGAGCGCTGATGGGCTGGGAACCTCTTGGGCCAAGAATCATCACAGCAGCCTTTAGAACCAAGAAAAAGCTCAAGCTGAACGTCATCCAGTGTTATGCGCCCACTAATGACAGGGACGAGGAAGAGAAACAAGAGTTCTACGACCGACTCCAGAGTGCCTTGGACAAATGTGCGGAGCGAGACATCACCATCGTCATGGGCGATTTTAATGCCAAAATAGGGGAGGACAACACCGGATACGAAGAGGTGATGGGGAGACAGAGACTAGGCTCGGAGATGAGTGAGAACGGGGAGAGGTTTGTAGACTTTTGTGCTCTAAACCGACTTGTTATTGGAGGCAGCATCTTCCCACACAGAAGGATACACAAAGCAACTTGGGTCTCACCTGACCATACAACAGAGAACCAAATAGACCATATCTGCATTAGCAAGAAATTTAGAAGATCCCTTCAAGATGTTCGAGTTAGGAGGGGAGCAGATGTCGCCTCCGACCACCATCTGCTTACCTTAAGAATGAAGCTCAAGCTAAAGAAAAGCCGCACAGAGACAACAAGAAGACAGCGCTATAATGTAGGCCTCCTGAGAGAAACTGGAGTTAGAGAAGAGTTCAAACTGGTGCTGTCCAACCGGTTTCAAGCGCTACAGGAGCTAGTAAATGAAGAGGAGGCGGTCACCACAGAGCAGCAGTGGAAGGCAGTTAGAGAGGCGCTGAACTCAACCTGCAAAGACACTGTAGGGTTCAGGAAACACCATCACAAGGACTGGCTGTCAGCACAGACCTTGAAGAAGATAGAAGTGAGGAAGCAGAAGAAAGCAGTTGTCAACAACAGTCGCACGAGAGCAGCCAAAGTAAGGGCACAGGGGGAATACTGGGAAGCCAACCGCGAGGTGAAGAGGAGTATCAGGGCAGACAAGAGGGCCTACACAGACAACCTGGCAGCAGAGGCAGAAAAGGCAGCAGGCAGCGGCAATATGAAACAGCTCTACGACATTACCAGAAGATTGTCAGGCAAGTATGGCCATACAGAAAGACCAGTAAAAGACAAAGAAGGCAAGCCTATTGCAGACAGAGCAGACCAACTCGACAGATGGGCCGAGTATTTTGAAGAGTTACTGAACAGACCTAGCCCACCCGACCCCCCAGACATCCAGCCGGCAGAGACCGACATACCCATCAGCTGTGACAGACCCAGCGGGAAGAGATCAGAAGAGCAGTGGCATTTTTGAAGAACGGCAAAGCAGCAGGCCCAGATGGCATCCCAGCGGAGTCTCTGAAAGCAGACCCAGAGACAACAGTGGAGATGCTGTACCCACTGTTTGGAAAGATCTGGGAAGAGGAGGTGATGCCGGCTGACTGGAAGGAGGGGTACCTAATCAAGCTTCCCAAGAAAGGCGACCTCAGCAAGTGTTCCAACTACAGAGGAATCACCTTGCTGTCAGTACCAGGAAAGGTCTTCAACAGGATCATCCTGGAGAGAATGAAGAGCTCCGTTGACCCCCAGCTGAGAGACCAGCAAGCAGGATTCAGGAAGAACCGATCATGTACAGACCAGATCGCCACTCTCCGCATCATCGTGGAACAGTCTCTGGAGTGGAGCTCCCCGCTGTACGTCAACTTTGTGGATTGTGAGAAAGCATTTGACAGTGTGGACCGAGAGACTCTGTGGAAACTCCTACGACACTACGGTGTACCCATAAAGCTCGTCCGCCTGATCAAGAGCAGCTACGATGGTATGACATGTCGCGTGATCCACGAAGGGCAGTTCACCAGGGAGCTCCAGGTCAGAACTGGTGTCAGGCAGGGGTGTCTGCTGTCTCCGTTCCTCTTCCTACTGGCCATAGACTGGGTCATGAAGATGACCACGGAGCACAGACGAAGTGGAATACAGTGGACACTGTGGACACAGCTTG
>BTPG01000004.1:165754944-165815944 GCA_036245525.1 Semisulcospira habei
TGGAAACAAACGGCAGGCTGACTGGTATTACATGCTTATGAAAATCTTAGCACGGGCGTGTATCCACAAACTGATTTTACAATCATTGCATGAAATGGCGATACAAATTAATTCATTCAGCCCTGACGCACTACAGCAGGAGATAGGTCGACCATGATAATTCAAGGGCAGTGCCAGATTAGCTTGGCGCCGACAGGCGCCAAGCTAATCTGGCACTGCCCTTGAATTATCATGGTCGACCCATCTCCTGCAACTGGTGTATAGTCATTAGATGACGCTTCCAAAATTTGGGGAAATACGGCCGTCGGGCTGAAAGAGTTAACCAATAATAATGGAATACGTCAGTTAAGTATAGTTTCAAGACACATGAAATACTGTGAACGTACCGCAAATTTAGGAATGCTTACTTATTACAGTCGTTTAGATCAGTCAGTCTGAAAACACAGAGATAAAAGTGTGTTCTCATAGCACCTCATGTTCATCTCGTCCTGGGCCGTGTATGGTGGATCAGGCCATAGTTACCAGATAGACGCACGCGAGGAGTACTCGTCAAGTACAGTTCTATTCCAGCTGATTCGTGCTTTATTTGAAGAGTAAGTGTACTTGTGGTGTACTCCCCGCGTGGGTCTATCTGGGGAGTAACACCCGCCAGCGGTACGGGGAGGTCCAAACGACCCGGTGTTCGTCCATTCTTGCAGCACCAACTAGAGCTTGCGGCTGGGTGAACGGAGATTATCCGCCCGGTCGTTTTATACACGACCAGAAGGTCTCCAGCGATCACCTGTGTTGACTGTGGCGAAATAGGAAGTCCCCAGTAGCAAAACGTGTAGGGGCCCACTGAGGGCAGCCGTGGGCCCGCGCACAGCCGTGCACGGGCCCACTGAGGGCCGTCGAGGGTCCGAAGACCTTTGCTTACTGGGTTTGGATCAGGTGTCCGTGTGAAACAGTTGACTATACACACCTGACTGTCTCTCTGTTGGACTAGGCAGCTGTGCCAGGTACCATGGAAACACGAGACGGAAGTGGGAGATGCGTACACCACCCAGCAACATGAAGCAAAGATCCTAATGAGCCCTCTCAGATGCGGCCGGGGGTTGGCGTGGTTCTGTGCATCTTGCTGGTAATGTTGAACAGTACTGATTTATCCGCATGGATCGTGCTCCAGGACTGAACGGGGTGAAAAAGTGTGCACAGACGCGCTGTGGGGCGTCAATGGCAGTAATCAGATAGACAAGAAAACAGTCAATAACCGTGAATGGAGTGTGTGTGTGTGTGTGTGTGTGTGTGTGTGTGTGTGTGTGTGTGTGTGTGTGTGTGTGTGTGTGTGTGTGTGTGTGTGTTGGGGGGGGGGCGACGTGGGAATGAAATGGTAGGAAGGACCATGGTCCCGTCTGCTCCCCCCTCCTCCAATCGGAGAAAAGTATTTAAGATTTTTTTTGCGGGTCACATTTCTTTCTTTCTTTCTTTTGAGGAAAAACTAAAACTATCAGTCACAAGACATTGATTTTACCAGCTTAGAACGTCGTTCGGCGAGTGCCCCCCCCCCCCACCCCCCTTTACCATGTAGGTCTTCAGTATCGCGCTATATCCCTGGGGATCGTGCGATTTAAACTGTTCTGCGTGGTGCCAAATCGTATCAAGCAACCACCCGAGCCAACCACCCACCCAGCCACCCAGCCATTTAACCATCCATCCATCCAGCCAGCCATCCATCATTCAATCCATACAACCAAGCCACCCACCCACCCACCCATCCATCCATACATCCAGCCATCCAGCCATCATTCAATCCGCCGGCAGGTAGCCAGCCATCCCACCCAATCCCAGTCCACCCATCCTAATCCATCCATCCATCCCAATCCACCCAGTCCGATCCACCCATCCCATCCGACCCTCCCCACCCCTTCCCATATACCCCCCTCGCCATCTCCCCTCTCCCTCCATCCCCCCCCCCCCCTATCCCATCCCATCCTATCCATCCAACCATCTATCCATCCATTCAATTAAACTGCAGGAGAAAAGACGACTGAGGTGCACAATGCAGGCACACATGACAAGGTCCAGCCTAGCGGTTCACAGAGTCGAGTTTGCCGCCTGCTGCGTCCGTAATGTAGAAACAAACACGAACTGGACTCGGATGTCGCTTTGGGCCACAGCCCTGCAGGTGAAGACACAAAGCAGTGTATGATAATGTCTTACTGTTAACCCTATGGGTGTCGGTAGCGGTTTTAGTCGCGATGATTCCTGTAGGAATCATCGCGACTAAAACCGCTACCGACACCCAAAGGGTTAATATGATATACACAGCGTATTGTGGGCTATCTGTAGCACGCTGTTGATTCTTGGCTATCTAGTGATGCAAACTGACGCCCCGGTGACAGCACGACTGTGTGCGCCGCTTGGTGTTCGTCCCCTTCAGACCGGAAATACTAACAATGCCGTGGACAGATCGTGATGGTTCAAGGGTGATGCCGCAATAGCTTGGCATGCACGCTCTCTCGTGACAAGCGAAATTTGAAAAGCTTAATATAAATTGACGCCTGGGCAGCTTCACCGTCTGCAGTTTAACTCTTTCAGCCTCGACACACCACACTAGCAAGGCATGGATCGAGCATCAAGGGTGGTGCCAGATAGCTTGGCGCCCAAGGTTGCCAAGCTATTCTGGCACCACCCTTGAACTATCATGCTCGATATGTCTCTAGCCTGGAATTGTAATACAGTCCTTCAGGTGGCAACTTCAACATTTGGTGATTTCGGTCCTGGGGTACAATGTGTTAACGCAAGACAGTGTACCTCGTGCACAGTTTAACATAGTACAGTGTACACGGGGTACAGTGTCCTAAGCAGTATAATACAGTGCCCGCTAAAGATCAGCGTCTGTGGGAGATTATGAGGATCTGTGTCTCGTGTCTCTTGCACTTGTGTGCTTTGTCCCGGCAGTGAAGGGGTTAACCTGGCGCCAGGTGGAATCGCTTTTCTTCCGCAAGCAACACTAGACACGCCCAGTACAGTTCCCTTTTTCAATTTGTACTTTTAATGGATGTTAAAGACCCACTACCGCCGTAATTGTTTCAAATATACACTTTTGTAACAGATGGTTACGAAACGCTACACACAGGTCTAGTTATGGTTCATTTAGACACAGGAGAATCCAGTTCAGCACACGTCGTCTTCATATCAGGTAACGTGACAATGACTCCACTTCATTCTATAAATACAACGGTATCAGTACGAGAAACAGCTAAAAATAGATTTAACGTGTGCGCAGAATAAATAGGTGCGATTACGCGTGGGTATTTTCTGCAAGTCCAAACTGCCGGAACCCGACTGGTGCTGAAATGTGTCTTCAGATTTACGCGTAATGGTAGGTTGAAGGCCCACTACCCCTGTAACTGTTCAAAGATACACTTCTGTAACAGATGGTTACGAAACGCTACACACAGGTCTAGCTGTGATTTATTTAGACACAGGACAATCCAGTTCAGCACACGTCGTTTTGATATCAAGTAATTTGACAATGACTCCACTCCGTTCTATAAATACAAGGGTATCAGTACGAGAAACAGCTAAAAATAGATTGACACGGTAACTGCAGCGCAGAATAAATAAGTGCGATTACGCGTGTGTTTTTGCTGCGTGTCCCAACTGCTGTTAAAATTCATTAGGTGTGTCGTCAAGGCATAAGAAATGTGTGTTCAAATTTACGCGTAATGATACTTTAACTCATTCTACCCCAACACCGAAATGTCTAAATTTTGCCGTTGTTCTCTGAAGACTGCCTTGCAGTGCAGAACACAGATCGACCATGATAGTTAAAGGGTGATGCCAGAATAGCTTGGCGCCCATAGGCGCCAAGCTATTCTGGCATCACCCTTGAACTATCATGGTGGATCCTTATCTTGCTGTGGTGTGTCTGGGGTAGAATGAGTTAAGGATTCGAGACAAAGGTGTTAATTTAGGCGTTTGGTTTTTTGTTTTGTTGTTTTGTTTGTTTTTTGTGTTTTGTTTTGTTTTGTTTGTCAGGTCTGTATAGTCAACTGTTTCACACAGCCACCTGATCCAAAGGTTGTATTTCACAACAGTCAACACAGGTGATCGCTGGAGACCTTCTGGCTGTCTATAAAACAGCCGGACAGACAGTCTCACTTCACTCGGCCACACGCTCCATCAGATGCCTCAAGAATGGACCAACACGGGGTCGTTTGGACTGTACCCGGACCGCTGGCGGGTGCACTCCCTAAACAGACCCACTGGTGGAGTACACCACAAGTACTCTTTCTATCCAACCCCAGAAGCAAAAAGCCTTCGGGCTCACGACTTTGCTGACTGAGAAATGAAACGCAAAGCAAGCATGTCATTCGAATAGAAGTGTACTTGAGGTGTACACCCCGAGTTGGTCCTTGTACACAAGTACACTTCTATGCTTCGCATCTTATCTGGATACAAATGTACTTGTGGTGTACTCCTCGAGTGGGTGCATCTGGGTGACTATGGTTATATCCACCCGGGGCACAGCCCTGGGGTGGGTTGCATATGCTTGCTTAGCGCGCAAATTTCTTGCTTAGCGCTAAGTTCACAAGCTTAGCTGAAAATGTGCGTTGCATGAGCGTGCTTATCTGCTGGAGCGAGCTTAGTGGCGTGCTTAATTCTAAGGACGGTCCCCCCCGTGCGTAGCGGCGTGCTTAGCTGAGGAAGAGTTCTTAGCTGCCGTGTTAACGCGAGAACGGAAATGTGAATTCACTCTCTTAAACCTTGTGGCAGAAACAGCCTTCCATCTAGGATAGAGAAGGAGGAACACGAAATGTACGTGGGAACGCACGGACCCCCCACCCAGCCTCGTCTCACGGACAGCTGGGAATTATCGGTGAGGAGTCTGCATAACTGATTCAACTGACCCTGCACACCGATGGGTATAACCCAACACCCGCCGTTGTCAGAGAAACATAGATCCTCATACTATGGGAGCCTCAGTACTACACGGTAGTCCTTAACTAATGTACATCCACATTAGACTTGAGACATAGATCCTCATACTATGGGAGCCTACACGGTACTCCTTAACTAATGTACGTCTACATTAGATTGACAAGCAGGGTTGCCTGCACGAAAAATTTGCCATTCTTTCTCTCTTGACTTCTTGTTTTCCATCACCGCCATTTCACCGGCGTTTTGTCTACTTCGTTTCGGTTAGGTCAGAAGAAACGAAAACCGTGCGTTTTTATTGGCCGATTTCTACAATCTATGATGACGTAGGGGAGAACCCCACCATAAGCTACAAATAACCTATCCCCGCTTGCTAAGAACTCGTTCGGAGCTACGCACATCGCTAAGTCGCTCCATGCAACAGAAAACACTCGCGCACTAAGCAAGAGCTTTACTAAGCAAGAAAGACCTTAAGTCAGCGAGCTTAACACACTATATTTAAGCACGCTACATGCAACCCACTCCAGGACAAGATGAGCACACAACACGAAGACTGCAGTGTCGCGCAGAAAATCTAACAATGTAATGTGGGCATAGAGTTAGAATTCTATTGTAGGTATATACTGGAAGGGCGGCCCTCTCTACTACGTGTTTTTTGAAAGATTGACCTGCATATTGTGGGATGGACCACGATACCTCACGGGTGGCAGTGAACTAACTTCTTCTTCTTCTTCCTCGATCGCTGACTGAACTAACTAACATTGAGCTGTCACAGGTCTATACCACGAGACAGTTCGAGGACAGTGCCACACTAACTTTGCGCCCCCACAGAGCTCCCTCACGCGATGGCTGAGGAGCAGTGCCAGATTATTTTTGCGTGTGCCTATGTCTTGAGCGCGCTGAGCGATCATCCCGGTTAGTCCAGCACTGAGGTCATGGTTGGCAATCTTCTGGCAGAAGCGTCGTGTGGCTCAACGAGATGACAAACTATGGACAATTCTTAACTCATTCGTGGCCAACGGCCGTGTTTCCCAAATTTTGGAGGCGTCATTTAAAAACTATGCACCAGTTGCAGGAGATGGATCGACCATGATAATTCAAGGGCAATGCCAGATAAACTTGGCGCCTGAAGGCGCCAAGCTAATCTGGCACTACCCTTGAATTATCATGGTCGACCCATCTCCTGCTGTAGTGCGTCAGGGCTGAATTGGTTAACAATTTAAAGAATATCTGCATACATTAACCTCTTTGTACATGCAGCCACAAATACAGTGTACAGCACGGTGGCTGCATGTACGAGGGGACAACGATCGTTATTCGCCAAATTGTCGTCAATCCAGCTTGTAATTTCAGCTCAATCAATTTTCATCGTAGCATTCTACCTGTCATTTTTCTTCTGTAGTTAAATTACCTTTTTGATGAGGAGGTATTGTTCCTGTTGTGATCAGTAACGAGGAGTTCAGTTGAGTTGAGTTGATTTAGGTTAACTTGATTTGATTTGACTTGACTTGTCTTAACTTGACTTGACTTGAATTGACTTGATTTGATTTGATTTGATTTGATTTGATTTGATTTGATTTGATTGGTGATGAATCCTGTTGTGATCAAAAACAAAGAGTTGATTTGAGTTGATCATTATGATATTGATTTGATTTGACTTTTATTTTATTTTATTTTATTTTTTATTATTTTTAATTTGAGTTGATTTCATTTCATTTTATTGCATTGCAGTTTTTATCTGCCTTTGTTTACTTTAATGTAATGAATTTGTTGTTGTTGTTGTTTGGTTGGTTTTATTTTTTGTTGAATTGTTTGTTTCAGACGCCACTCGGTGCGCTAACGGACCAACAACTGACAGATCCCACCTCGTGCAGATCCCACCTCGTGCAGATCCCACCTCGTGCAGAAAGCAGCGTGCGGACATGCGCACACACATACACCATTGCCTACCGACCTTCATATCACCACCTTCATCACACTCATTATTTCCATCGTCCTCTTCTTCTTCGTTAGCGTCGCCTCGGCCATCATCGACAATCAATCGTTCACCCCGTCACTGCCACAGACTGAGGCATATTGTGATTTTGGAAATCTTAAATTCAACGTCAAAGATCCCCAACCCGTCAACGGAACATGGATTTAAACTAGTTTCAGCAAGAGGTATAGATCCTCATGAGCCCCCGCTATCGCGGGGGCTCATGAGGATCTATACCTCTTGCGGATGGGTGGGATTTTTGAAATTGTCTCGGGAGTGAAGGGGTTAAACGTGTGTGTCGTCGCCTTTTTCATTACAATCGTCAGCTTGGTTCGTCGCGCAATTAATCTCATGACGGCACGTACTTCCTGTCTCTCCACTGTCCTCGCTCAACTGCATGTATCAGTGGCCTCACAAGCGGGCTAGACTGCGATTGGCGAGGTTCAGTTTGCAACGAACGACCACTAACAGCGGACGAGACCGAACTCACGGGGGATGTAGCCAGCATCTATGATAAACATTGACAACATGCGGAACATCTCCAAGAGGCATAGATCCTCATCAGCCCTCCGGGCTCATGAGGATCTATGCCTCTTGGAGATGCGGTCTGGAGTGGTGTTTGTGCTTAATGTCACACATAGTCGTTCGTTACAAAGGAAACCTCACTACTGTCAACCTTCTGGGTCCTGGATCACAAATCAGGACACGGGAATCTCTTGCTCTACTACATTGCATGATCATTTGTTTTTAAGCTGAGGCGGTCACCGAGCCCCCCACAGAACCACCGACCACCACCACGACACCAGCACCCACCACCACGGTACCCACCACCACAGCAAGGACCACCACGCCACTACCCAGGATCCCAACAACAACCACGACCTACAGACCAACCACCACCACAGCAAGGACCACCACGCCACTACCTAGGTATACAACAACAACCACGACTTACAGACCAACCACCACCACAGCAAGGATCACCACGCCACTACCTAGGTATACAACAACAACCACGACTTACAGACCAACCACCACCACAGCAAGGACCACCACGCCTCTACCCAGGTATACAACAACGACCACGACTTACAGACCAACCACCACCACAGCAAGGACCACCACGCCTCTACCCAGATACACAACAACGACACCAAGACCCACGACTACAACATGTAAGTACTGTTCTAGAGAATTCGAAAAGCGCTTTGAGCCTTCTTGTGGGGATCCTGCGCTATATAAAGAGACATTATTATTATTATTATTATTATTATTTTATCTTAATTTTATTTTTGAATTATTATTATTATTATTATTATTATTATTATTATTATTATTATTATTATTTATTCTGTATGGATTTACGTTTAGGGCTTATCGTCTTTTGTCCACCATGAAGGTGAATTTAAAGACGGCGCACCGATATCATTGGGGGTCTGAACAAATTTTGACCCCAGCTGGATTCGAACCGGGGACCTTTCGGACTAGGGTCGAACGTTCTACCACCGAGCCTCCCCCCCCCCTCCCCCCCTCCCCCCCCCCATGCTCCCACTATAGGGATATTGGCCTGGTACTTCTCTGAGTGGGATGGTTATCAGTGACGGAAGATCAAGATGTTCTGCCACTCTGCAGCCCAACCCGGGCGACCCCGTCCCTCCCCGTACCGCTTGCGGGATTCTCCCTAGACAGACCCTCTAGCTGAGTGCACGGCATGTACACTTCTGTTCCAGACGGTCAGACGCTATGACTGCGAGGCTATGCGGCCTCTCGTGTGAAAATACTCAAGTGCTTTCCTATGTGCATCTCACGTGAATCGAAGACTAGTCTGTAGACCCACCTGCATCGCCCTACTTGACACAACCCAGTAAGCAATGGTCCTTCGGCCCACGATGGCCGCAGTGGGCCGGCGCACGGATGTGCGCTGGCCCACTGCGGCCGTCGTGGGCCCGAAGACGTTTTGCTCGCTGGGGAAATCAGTTGCGAGTGCTTTCTGTTCCCTCCGTCGCCTTGGCAGTAGACCCTTTTCCAAGGACGCCCGCTATCAGGGCGCACAGTGCGCTGCGGCGAGCACGCGTCGTGCACGTGACACACGTCTCCATCTGAGGCGTCAGTCCTGTGCGTCCGTCTGCACGTGTTGTCTGCAGTAGACCGGGCAGTCACTCCCCAATTCCACGGTATTATTGGAGTTACTGCCCATTGCTCCAGTTGAGGCGGTGAGGGGTTCGCCAGCGCCAAGGCCAAAGTACACAGTGGCCGGCATCCCCTGCGGCGGCAGTCCCTTCTGTTAAATTGCCCTAGCCTTAGTCATCCCCTAATATTTCAATCGCCTAAACAACACTACCGCCCTCTTGCTGCACATCAGTGTTTGCCATGCACAAAGTGCCCAAAACAAACAGCAATGAGACAAAACTGTCTCATTTCTTGGCTATCAACCTGATTCCGTACCAGCCCCACACCCAAGCACAGCTGAAATCAGCGTGCCCTTCAAATCACCATGGCAACGGTAATTCAGTCACCATAGGCCCACAATTGTCCACTGGATACGGCTCAGGATGGTATGAATCAAAGCACCAAACACGTCTCTTCTCATCTATCAAGAGATTTTAAGCAAAATCCAGCATACTGTCTCTGTACAAAATGCCAAAGAAGGGCGAAGATATCACCGGTCCTTGCACTGCTTCACCTACCTCATTTGAATATATAACATGACCTGTCACTGAGTTTACTGAAAGGCGTGATACATGGCGGGCTTTGGTTGCTAAAGTTCGGCCGATATTAAGTGTTCTCAATGTTGTCTTGCCACAGCTAGGACTTTTTTACCCGTCTTTTCACAATAAAAATAAATAATAATAAATAATTAAGGTATTTATAATGCGCCTATCTTATAATAATTATAACTCTAAGCGCTCACTCACAACTCGCGCACGCATGCGCACGCTTTAGACAACGACTCACGTACCACAAATAGTGAAATACATTACGACAGTCTGCTTGGGGTGGGGAGTGTGGTGGTGTAGTGCTAGAACTGATGAAAGAGGTGAGTTTTGAGGGCGGACTGGAAGGAGGAGAGAGAGTGTTTCTGACGGAGAGAGAGTGGGAGAGTGTTCCAGGTGGATGGACCGTATACTGAGAAGGAGCCGGGGCCGAAAGTGCTGAGTTTGGTGCGGGGGATGTGGAGGCGGATAGGGTCGGAGGCGGAGCGGAGGGAGCGGGGAGGAGTGTAGGGGTGAAGTAAGTTGGAGAGATAGACAGGAGCGCAGTTGTTCAGGGATTTGTAGCAGAGAGACAGAATCTTGTATTGGATGCGTTGCGGGATGGGGAGCCAGTGAAGGAGTTTGAGCAGGGGAGTGATGTGGTCGGATTTTTTTCTTTCTGAGGACGAGGCGGGCAGCATTGTTCTGGACGCGCTGGAGAGTGAGAGTGGTGGAGTGAGGGTAGGCACGCCGCCGCGTACCAAGAGGTTTTCCGCTGCCTTTTTAAGCCGCGTAACGGAAGAAACTCTTCTGTGTAGATAGGAGACGAAAAGCAGAAAAAGTCTTTCATTGTGCGACATTCAAAGTTCATCATTTAAGTTAACTCATTCGCGGCCAGCCGCATCCGAATGCGCGGCGGCTTATGCCGCGCATCGGGATGCGGTGGCCGCGAAATAGTTACTAAACCGCCGGCCCTTTAGTTCGGCAAGCATCACTGCAAGACACTACTAACAACTGACGTGAGATACCGCTGCAAACTATAGGGCTCGGCGGGACGCTGACGTCATCACGCTAGTCGTGGCGGCCATCTTGAGAGGATTCGCGATAAGGCCTACACTGAGTAGGGAAATCGCTGTCAGAACAATAGTCATGGCTGAAAGTCCTGGTGACGTGCTATAGGCAATAACAGCAAGTCTTGCCATCACTTTAGGTAACCGCTCACCAGAATCTGTTTTTGTTTGTTTCCAAAGAGGAAGAAACATGAAGAAAAAATGCGTTAAAACACTACTTCGCTACTTCTATGACTTCTTAAGATGGCGGCTGACGCGCCGACGCTGCTAGGTAACGACTTTCCGAACCCCGGCTATTAACTCTTTACTGCCTGGGGTAGGTTGCTTTAACAATATGGCTGTGGGTAGCGGGTTTTTTCGCGATGACTGGTGCAGAAGCCATCACGACAAAACCGCTGCGGACACTCATGGGTGCCTGACGAGCGATGCGCGCTGACAAGCGACACAGTCCTCGGCGCGCTCAGCGCACCACTCATTCCATAGAGCATTATGGGAGATGCCAAGGGAAGTAACTTCCCTCACGTCTGAAAAGACCCAGCGCCCGCAATTATCCCCAAATGCTCTCTGTACCCAATGCACAATAGGCCATCGGGCCGACGTTTGCCGGCGTTGGCCCGCGCACAGCTGTGCGCGGGCCAACGCCGACAGACGTTGGCCGGCCGACTGATGGCCTTTGCGCGCTGGGATCTTGAAATCTGTCATTCCGATGGGAGGCTATGCGCGACTCTTGACTGAATGTTCATGAGGTGAAGGTCAGAAATCGCAAGCGAGGCTTGGCTGCTATACTGAGTTGACGTTAGTCTGAGTTTCACATCCAGATCCAAGGGACATGTCGCAGTTTGGAACATTAACAGAAGAAAGTTGCAAAGAATGATATCGAAAGAATGGTGTAGGTCGTGGCGACCAAGCCTCGCTTTCACTCGCGTGACCTCTGACCGCCCAGCTCCATAAGAATAGTGCATTATGGTCAAACGTGTGCAGGTCCCGGTACACAGTTGTGTTTCCGTACCGTACAGTCTCTTAGCCATAGTCAGTCCCAGGCATCCCCTAATATTTCAGTCCCCTCAAAAACACTACTGCCCACCAGCTGCACATTTGCCATGCACAAAATAACCATAAAAACAGTACATTGACAGTCTCATTTCTTGGCTATGAACCCGATTCCTTACCAACCCCACACCCAAGCACAGCTGAAATCAGCGTGCCCCTCAAATCACTACGTCAACGGCAACTCAACATAGGCCCACAATTGTCCACTGAATAAGCTCAGGATGGTATGAATCAAAGCACCGGACATGTCTCCTCTCATGTAACCAGAAATTTCCAGCAAATTCTAACATTCAGCCCTACTACAACATTTCAAACAAGGCAAAAATTATTTTTAAAAACACCGGTCCTTGCACTGCCTGAACTGCCCAAATTTGACTATGTAATGTGACCTGCAGACTGGAGCTACTACCTGAGGAATTGGTACGACCAATGGTACAACCAGAACAAGTACCGCTACTACTCATCATACTACGACTGGAAGAAATAAGCGCCTGGCTCTTCCGCCGTCCACGCAGCCTCCCTACGACAAACACGCCTTCTTGTCGACCCTGAGTATTCTGCACCGACACTGGACGCTGAAATTAATGTGAATGAGTGTCTTCTTTCGCGCCGTGAAAAGTTACCTTACAACAGTTACATCTCTCGATCAATCAAGGGATGTAACTGGTGTCAACTCCGCTAACGCCATTTGTAGGCGGACGGCGAAGTTTCCATGTGCTAACCCTTTGCGTGTCGGTAGCGGTTTTAGTCGCCATGTTTCCTACAGGAATTCCTACAGGAATCATCGCGACTAAAGCCGCTACCGATAAATACGGAGCATTTTGCGTGGATAGCCAGTGTATTTCTTGCTGTACGTGACTCTTCACGAGCAGCCAATACTGTACATTCAAACTGCCAACTGCGGCGTGGAGATGCGTGTGCAGATTTTGATGTTACGGCAAAGCTGTTTGTGAGTTTGAGTCTACAGAAATAATAAAATGATTCAAAACACATGCTGTCTCCGGCCATTGTCAGTTTCGTTCAATTTCTTTTTTCTGCTGCTCTTCCAACTTTGTTTCTTCGTTTTGTTTCTACGTGGTATTTTACTGCTGAGAAAACATGGACGCGATCCACCTAGAGGCCGCGATAGATCGTCACGAGCCCCCGCGACTGGAACATGGATAGAAATTGATGTCATCAAGAGGCATAGATCCTCATGAGCCCCGCTGTCGCGGGGGCTCATGAGGATCTATGCCTCTTGATGACATCAATTTCTATCCATGTTCTTTGGACGGGTGTGACTTTTGGTGGTTCAATGATTGCATATTTCACAATTCTGCCAGCGCTAGCCTCACCTATCTGGTTTGTGAATATTTCACAAACAAGCTATGCGCCCAGTAGTAAGCAAGGGGTTACAACCATGCTGCAGTGAGAGGCAATACAAACGCTCATTTTTCACTGTAGCGTTTTCACGCCGTTTTACCTAAATATACTTTCGGGTTCATCTGGCGATCAAATGTGAGAGAAAGCTATGGGGAGTCGGTGTCAAAGCCCCTTTTCACAGTAAACATACAAACAAAAACACAATGCAACTTTCAGTAATTTAATTAGAAGATGCAACTGAAGGTGTGACCTGACAATAAATGAACAACTCAAGTGCGTAATACAAGAACGTAACACAACAAGAAAGCCAAAGCCATGATGGCTCACGTGTATGACCGATTTACATGGCAAAGGCCTGGCTTCTGCACCAGCAAACTCCATGTTTTCTCAAAATATAAGCATTTTTCACACATCTGTCAACCCCCGTGACCCTTGACCTTTGCGATAAGTCTACTAAATTAGTATGCATAGGAAGGTCTGTACTCATATCATCGGCTACCTTTGTGCCAAATTTGATTGAAAATTTTGCAAAAATTTTGATAATACCTACATTTCTATCAAAAATTGGCATTTTATACACATTTGCCGACCTCTTGTGACCCTTGACCTTTCCGAGGGGTCATCCAAATTAGTATGCATAGATAGGTCTTACCATCAGGTATCTCTGTACCAAGTTTGGGTTTGAAGTTGTGAATAGTATTTTGAGAGAAAAAAACATCTTTGTCCAAATATGGCTATTTTGGACCTATTTTCTGATCTCTTGTGACCCTTGACCTTGCCGAGGGGTCAGCCAAATTAGCATGCATAAAAGGTCTTCCCACCAGGTATCTTTGTAGCAAGTTTGGGTTTGAAGTTGTGAATAGTATTTGAGAAAAAAATACATTTTGTCAAAATATGGCTATTTTGGACCTATTTCCTGATCCCCTGTGACCTTGACCTTTTTGAGAGGTCACTCAAATTGGATTGGATTGTTTCGAAAGGTCTTGCCAAAAGGTATCCTTGGGCCAAGTTTGAAGACTGTGGCTTGAATAGTCTCCGATAAAATGTCAAGACTAAAGTTTACCACGGACGACGGACGACAGACGACGGACGACGGACGGAGGACGACTAGCCCAGAACATAGACGTAACTCATTTTTGCTTCGCACGTGATCCAAAAATGACGTAAATTAAATGTGTCAAAAAGACAATTTTTGTCCGCATTGAAGGTGTTTTTTTTTTTTTTTTTAGCCTGAAAACTGTCAGCAACACTTCACTGCAAGACGCCAAGAACGTCATCAGCATCCCCTCATCAGAATGTCCTCCGGCAGTGTGGTAGTGGCAGCATGTGTCCGGGTTACGCGCGCTTGTGGAACTCGGCCAGCATCTGCTGTCGGACTTTCTCGGCCAGGGCCGCCACGTCCTGTTCTTGCAAGCCTCGTGTAGGGACGAGCGGCAGGCAGGTCACGGTCACAGTGCCTGCACACGCACGCAGGCACACGCACACACGCACGTACGCACGCATGCAAGCACACACACAAACAAACGCATGCACACACACGCACGCACAAACACACACACACACACACATGGCACAGACGCATGCACACGCATGCACACGCACGCACACAAACACACAGACGTATTCGTCAAACACAGCAGCAAAGCAAATATCTTCCAAGTTCAGGGCCTACCTTTAAATCACAGGAGTAGATCACAGTAATAACGCTGCTACTGTCACTACTAAAGAATTTTGTCAGTACTAACGCTGCTACTCTCACTACTAACGAATTTGTCATCACAGAAATAACGCTGCTACTCTCACTACTAACGAATTTGTCATCACAAAAATAACGCTGCTACTCTCACTACTAACGAATTTGTCATCACAGTAATAACGCTGCTACTCTCACTACTAACAAATTTGTCCATCACAGTAATAACGCTGCTACTCTCACTACTAACGAATTTCTCATCACAATAATAACGCTGCTACTCTCACTACTAACGCATTTGTCATCACAGAAAAAAACGCTGCTACTCTCACTACTAACGAATTTGTCATCACAGTAATAACGCTGCTACTCTCACTACTAACGAATTTGTCATCACAGTAATAACGCTGCTACTCTCACTACTAACGAATTTGTCATCACAGTAATAACGCTGCTACTGTCACTACTAACGAATTTGTCATCACAGTAATAACGCTGCTACTCTCACTACTAAAAAATTTGTCATCACAGTAATAACGCTGCTACTCTCACTACTAACGAATTTGTCATCACAGTAATAACGCTGCTACTGTCACTACTAACGAATTTGTCATCACAGTAATAACGCTGCTACTGTCACTAATAACGAATTTGTCATCACAGTAATAACGCTGCTACTCTCACTACTAAAGAATTTGTCATCACAATAATAACGCTGCTACTCTCACTAATAACGAATTTGTCATTACATAAATAACGCTGCTACTCTCACTACTAACAAATTTGTCATCACAGTAATAACGCTGCTACTCTCACTACTAACGAATTTGTCATCACAGAAATAACTCTGCTACTCTCACTACTAACGAATTTGTCATCACAGAAATAACGCTGCTACTCTCACTACTAACGAATTTGTCATCACAGAAATAACGCTGCTACTCTCACTAATAACGAATTTGTCATCACAGTAATAACGCTGCTACTCTCACTACTAACGAATTTGTCATCATAGTAATAACGCTGCTACTCTAACTACGAACGAATTTGTCATCACAATAATAACGCTGCTACTCTCACTACTAACGAATTTGCCATCACAGTAATAACTCTGCTACTCTCACTATTAACGAATTTGTCATCAGAGAAATAACGCTGCTACTGTCACTACTAACGAATTTGTCATCACAGTAATAACGCTGCTACTCTCACTACTAACGAATTTGTCATCACATAAATAACGCTGCTACTGTCACTACTAACGAGTTTGTCATCACAGAAATAACGCTGCTACTCTCACTACTAACGAATTTGTCATCACAGAAATAACGCTGCTACTCTCACTACTAACGAATTTGTCATCACAGTAATAACGCTAATAATAATAATAATAATAATAATAATAATAATAATAATAATAATAATAATAATATCGTTTTTATAGAGGCGCTTTTTCTCAATTTTTGGGCGAATCGACTCAAAGCGCCGCGAACTGAAACCCAACACGCACACTCACGTAACAGACACGGATTTACGTCATTTAAGACAAACATAGTACAAGACAGATGAAGGGCCAGTTCAGCTACTGAAGTTACAGAGATTTTTTGATCGCTTGTATTTGAAATTTGTAAAGTGGCCTCAAACCGGTACCAAAGTGTGGGGGGTGAGGGGTTGGGTGGGGGGGGGGGTGGAAGAACCGGAGTACCTGGAGAAAGAACCCCCGACGGTCCGCCCGAATTAACGGTGACACTTACCAGAGGAGAAAAGTCCGACGCCGGAACCCGTTTTCGAACCTCGCACCTTTGGCATTGGTGGCAGGCGCCTTAACCACTGCGCCAGGGACCGCAACTGTCACTACTAACGAATTTGTCATCACAGAAATAACGCTGCTACTCTCACTACTAACGAATTTGTCAACACAGTAATAACGCTGCTACTCTCACTACTAACGAATTTGTCATCACAGTAATAACGCTGCTACTCTCACTACTAACGAATTTGTCATCACAGTAATAACGCTGCTACTCTCACTACTAACGAATTTGTCATCACAGTAATAACGCTGCTACTCTCACTACTAACGAATTTGTCATCACAGAAATAACGCTGCTACTCTCACTACTAACGAATTCGTCATCACAGTAATAACGCTGCTACTCTCACTACCAACGAATTTGTCATCACAGTAATAACGCTGCTACTCTTACTACTAACAAATTTGTCATCACAGAAATAACGCTGCTACTCTCACTACTAAAGAATGTGTCATCACAGAAATAACGCTGCTACTCTCACTACTAACGAATTTGTCATCACAGTAATAACGCTGCTACTCTCACTACTAACAAATTTGTCATCACAGAAATAACGGTGCTACTCACACTACTAACGAATTTGTCATCACAGAAATAACAGTGCTACTCTCACTACTAACGAATTTGTCATCACAGTAATAACGATGCTACTGTCACTACTAACGAATTTGTCATCACAGAAATAACGCTGCTACTCTCACTATTAACGAATTTGTCATCACAGAAATAACGCTGCTACTCTCACTGCTAACGAATTTGTCATCACAGAAATAACGCTGCTACTCTCACTACTAACGAATTTGTCATCACAGAAATAACGCTGCTACTCTCACTACTAACGAATTTGTCATCACAGAAATAACGCTGCTACTTTCACTACTAACGAATTTGTCATCACAGAAATAACGCTGCTACTCTCACTACTAACGAATTTGTCATCACAGTAATAACGCTGCTACTCTCACTACTAACGAATTTGTCATCACAGAAATAACGCTTCTACTCTCACTATTAACGAATTTGTCATCAGAGTAACTAATGATAACGCTGCTACTCTCACTACTAACGAATTTGTCATCACAGTAATAACGCTGCTACTCTCACTACTAACAAATTTGTCGAAAGGAAATACAATAACTTGCGCAAAGTGAACACGCCAGTAACCATTTTACTCTTGAACACAACCTTAAATTAACTCTTTGATCCATACCGGACTCACCTCGACAAAAAGCGCTACCTACAGCCAAAGAGTTCCTCTCTTCAATGGTAACGGACACAGGCTGTTCCTGTCAAATAGTTGCTGATCGCGCGGCAAATAACTTGACTCCATTCCTCCATTTAACGTGTGTGTAGCTGACGACCACGAGAGAACAAGGCAAATCTCTCCGTCATGAGACCCCCACCCCGGGTACAATCAGTGCCAAATAAAGATACCCGACCCACGGCGAGGAATATTTAACCCATTACATCCTGAGGCTGATTTGTTGAAATTTGCTGATTGTCCTATGAAGGCTGCATTAATTACAGATCAGGAGATAGATCAACCACTTTAGTTCAGGGGTGGTGCCAGAACAACTTGGCGCCTCAGGCGCCAAGCTATTCTGGCACCACCCTTGAACTAGCATAGTCAACTTAATTTCAAGCAGTACTAGTGTATTAAGATGAAAAGGGTTAAACGCGACCAGCACAAGGCAAAAGAACCTCGTGAGGACCCACATCCACGGGGGGTTTCACAAGGGCCTTGGCACAGGCGCTGGATGAGCGTTCGTCGTTGGTCACGACTTGTACGACTACCCTGCCAGCCATCATCCTCTGCCTGTGGTTTTTTTTCCCCGTCTGCAGCTGGTTGGTGTTTGTCTGTGCTCGGCAGTACAGCGGCAAACCCATTGACCGCCCAGTGGACGCGGGCCGAGTTTCTCGAGAAATCTTTGTTCATTCACAGCCAAAGAGCCCAGACCGCCCAAAGAACGTGGACGTGGATACAAAGTAGTGTCCGCAAGACGCAGAGATCCTCATCAGGCCTGGCGAATGCGGGGGCTCACGAGGATCTATACCTCTTGCAGCTGGGTGGTGTTCATTTTTACAAGGCATTGAAGGGGTTAAGCTGATTAACCCATTCAGCCCTGACGCACTACAGCAGGAGATGGGTCGACCATGATGATTCAAGGGTAGTGCCAGATTAGCTTGGCGCCTGTCGGCGCCAAGCTAATCTGGCACTGCCCTTGAATTATCATGGTCGATCCATCTCCTGCAACAGGTGCATAGTCGTTAGATGACGCCTCCAAAATGTGGGAAATACGGCCGTCGGGCTGAATGGGTTAAAGATGACTTACCGGCGTCAAAACGTTTCAGTTTGGAGTTGTAGAACTTCTGGTAGCCAGTGAACACCAGGGGAACGACTGGAACCTGGGCGGGGAAGAAAAAACAACAACACTGTCACAGAGTTGCAACAACAGACACTGATATGACCTCGGCACTACCTACAACCAACGCGGTTCACTGTGTCAGCACCAAGAGCTGTCTGACTCCATGCTCCGGTAACCCATATAATGCCGACAAAACGTGAACGCTAAATCATCTGCAAGAGTTATAGATCCGCATGAGCCCCCGCAACTGTGGGGGGCTCATAAGGATCTAAAACGCTTGCTGACACCACTGTACATCTATGTTTCTTGGGCGGATGGGAAGATCTCGGTTCGTCGTACTCCAAAGCGTAGCACGGGCTGCTGAGACTCCCAATGGTTTGTATAACCCCAAAGATTATTGTTTTCATAACTACGTCACACGACCATTGTCTTTAGCGCAAACCGTACCACGTGATATCGCTACAATATAAGTTATTGGTAGCAGGGGTTTGCTATACGGACCCTTGTAGGCCTTCGGGAGGTCAAATGAACCGCCTTCGGGGTACAATGGTTCCTTTGAATTCCCGAAGGCCTACAAGGGTCCGTGCAGCAAACCTCTGCTGTCAATAAAGTATTTGTTTTCATTCCTCTACTATTTTCGTGAAATAAATCAAAAAGAAATCTTCCGACCTGGATCACGCCAGACATGACTGACGTCAAAGGAACATACATGTATACATAATAGACTTATGACCTAATTTAAACTCTTTTAGGACGTATGCCTGTAACTAAGTAACTTTGTACTTTAGAACGCTTTGCTGATCTTTTATAGAACAAAACTGGCATCCAAGACGCGTCAGAAAGAGGGCTACAAAAAGTCCGCCATTTTTTCGCTGCAAGGGTTTTTGTTTTCATCCCTACGTCACACGACCAATCCCTTTAGTGCAAACTGTACCAAATGACCGGGCTACAAAAACCCTTGTAGCGACAAATGGCGGACTTCTTGTAACCCTCCTTGTGACGCATCTTGGATGCGAGTTTTGTTCTGTGAAAGATCACCAAAACGTTCTAACCTAAACAGTTACTTAGTGTTGTTTGAAACAACAAGCTCACTCAGTACTGGGGACGGCAACTTCATTAAATATTTTAAATTATGTCATAAGTCTATTATGTATAAATGTATATTCCTTTGACGTCAGTCATGTCTGGAGTGAACCAGGTCGGAAGATGTCTTCTTGATTTTTTTTACGAAAGTATTGGAGGAATGAAAACAAATACGTTATTATAACAGGGGCTTGCTGCACGGACCCTTGCAGGCCTGAGGGAGGTCAAAGTTACCATTGTACCCCTCAGGTCTTCGGCCTTCGGGAGGTCAATGGAACCATTGTACCCCTCAGGCCTTCGGCCTTCGGGGTACAATGGTTCCTTTGATCTCCCTCAGGCCTACAAGGGTCCGTGTAGCAAACCCCTGCTACCAATAACTTATATTGTTTTCCTCCCTACGTCACACGACCAGTCACTTTAGCGCAAACTGTATCATGTGACCGTGATATATAAACCACTGTAGCGAAAAATGGCGGACGTTTTATAGCCCTCTCGATGACGCGTTAGGACCTCGTTTTCGAGTCTTGACAGCGGCAACTCGGTTCGACAAAATAGCAGAAAAAAACGCACTAAAGTAGTCCAATTTGACGTAATACACATCATCTGCCTTATTTTTTACGACGTGAGGAGCCCACTTAAACAATATTTCACCACTAATTACACAGCGCAAACAGCAAAAGCCTTCGCCAAATCCATCTCATCGCCATGCACCGAGTCATTTTCAAAGTTCGGGAAACCAGGGAACAAAAATAGCTTCCGAGGTTTTTTTTAACCAATCAGAGACAGCAATCTTGCAAACCGGCAACACACTGTCGTCTGCTCAGCCACCAACATGCCACAATTTCACCAAAGCACAGAGCAACAAATTCAAGAACTAAAACGAAAATACACACCCAGCAACACTATACACAAAGCACGCTATTGCCAAAGTTCTCTCTTCACGTCACTCAATGCGGGACTATCTGAAGAAAAACATCTCACGAATTTTCGAAGACTATCTGACATCATGTCAACGCTGTAAAATAAAATCTTACCTTAAAATCCATCTCAGCACTAGTCCTGCTGTTAACAACGAGCGTGTTTTTTTTTTTTTTTTTTTTTTTTTTTTTTTGGGGGGGGGGGGGGAGGGGGTATTCCTTTTACCAGATATCACAACACACATGACACTTTAGGATATAACAACGACAATCTGCTGCACACTCGAAGCATCCCCTTCAGTCGTCTTGAATCTAAAAGCACGAGGCACCATGCTAACTTGCACAAGCTGTCACATCGGTGGTCAAATGCCGATCGCTTCATCAAAAAGTTCTTAATTTTTCTGAATCACACAGCAGTCAAGAAGCACTGTCACTGTCATACTTTGACGACCTTTTGTAGACATTGCAGCTTGAATCATTCTGTACACAAGCCAAGATTAGCTTTTTACTCCCGAAACTTGCGCTTCACACGGGATCATGATACGTCACACTCTGTCTCGTAAAGACTGGGAATCCCCGGCAAAACATGTATATTCAATGGTGTCACCTATCCGCCACAGAAGCGGCCGTCTTCATAAACTGGATTTTTTCTAAACAATAAACAGAGGAAGGAAAACAAATACGTTATTGGTCGGAGGGGTTCGCTACACGGACCCTCCGACCAATAACTTATACTGTATCACTCAGCAAGTACAGTGTACACTTCTATTCAAAAGAGATCTGAGATGAAATAGAAGTGTACTTGTGGCGTACACCCCGGGTGGGTCTTTCTGGAGAGTACGCCCGGCAAACAGTAAGGGTAGCCTTGATCTGCCATGGTCACCCGTCTCCAGACGCGCTTAACTCATTCTACCCTAGATACACCACAGCAAGATGAGGATCGACCATGATAGTTCAAGGGTGATGCCAGAATAGCTTGGCGCCTATGGGCGCCAAGCTATTCTGGCATCACCCTTGAACTATCATGGTCGATCTGTGTCCTGCACTGCAATGCAGTCTTCAGAGGACAACGGTAACATTTGGGGGTTTTGGTGTTGGGGTAGAATGAGTTAACGTAGGCTTACCTGTGCCTGAACCGCCAGGTGGAAAGCCCCTTTCTTGAAGGGCAACATACCGCCATCAGCATTGCGCACTCCTTCTGTGTAGGCAAACACGCTGGTCTGGTTCCGGGCCAAAAAATTAAGTCATGAATTAATTCATTTCATTAAAAAATAATACATTTTATGCTTATACACTAGGGGTTTGGTAATTCATTTAATTAAAAATAATACATTTTATGCTTATACACTGGGGGGGTTGGTAATTAATTTCATTAAAAATAATACATTTTATGCTTATACACTAGGGGTTTGGTAATTCATTTCATTAAAAATAATACATTTTATGCTTATACACTAGGGGTTTGGTAATTCATTTCATTAAAAATAATACATTGTATGCTTATACACTGGGGGTTTGGTAATTCATTTCATTAAAAATAATACATTGTATGCTTATACACTGGGGGTTTGGTAATTCATTTCATTAAAAATAATACATTGTATGCTTATACACTGGGGGTTTGGTAATTCATTTCATTCAAAATAATACATTGTATGCTTATACACTGGGGGTTTGGTAATTCATTTCATTAAAAATAATACATTGTATGCTTATACACTGGGGGTTTGGTAATTCATTTCATTAAAAATAATACATTGTATGCTTATACACTGGGGGTTTGGTAATTCATTTCATTAAAAATAATACATTGTATGCTTATACACTGGGGGTTTGGTAATTCATTTCATTAAAAATAATACATTGTATGCTTATACACTGGGGGTTTGGTAATTCATTTCATTAAAAATAATACATTGTATGCTTATACACTGGGGGTTTGGTAATTCATTTCATTAAAAATAATACATTGTATGCTTATACACTGGGGGTTTGGTAATTCATTTCATTAAAAATAATACATTGTATGCTTATACACTGGGGGTTTGGTAATTCATTTCATTAAAAATAATACATTGTATGCTTATACACTGGGGGTTTGGTAATTCATTTCATTAAAAATAATACATTGTATGCTTATACACTGGGGGTTTGGTAATTCATTTCATTAAAAACAATACATTGTATGCTTATACACTGGGGGTTTGGTAATTCATTTCATTAAAAATAATACATTGTATGCTTATACACTGGGGGTTTGGTAATTCATTTCATTAAAAATAATACATTGTATGCTTATACACTGGGGTTTGGTAATTCATTTCATTAAAAATAATACATTGTATGCTTATACACTGGGGGTTTGGTAATTCATTTCATTAAAAATAATACATTGTATGCTTATACACTGGGGTTTGGTAATTCATTTCATTAAAAATAATACATTGTATGCTTATACACTGGGGGTTTGGTAATTCATTTCATTAAAAATAATACATTGTATGCTTATACACTGGGGGTTTGGTAATTCATTTCATTAAAAATAATACATTGTATGCTTATACACTGGGGGTTTGGTAATTCATTTCATTAAAAATAATACATTGTATGCTTATACACTGGGGGTTTGGTAATTCATTTCATTAAAAATAATACATTGTATGCTTATACACTGGGGGTTTGGTAATTCATTTCATTAAAAATAATACATTGTATGCTTATACACTGGGGGTTTGGTAATTCATTTCATTAAAAATAATACATTGTATGCTTATACACTGGGGGTTTGGTAATTCATTTCATTAAAAATAATACATTGTATGCTTATACACTGGGGGTTTGGTAATTCATTTCATTAAAAATAATACATTGTATGCTTATACACTGGGGGTTTGGTAATTCATTTCATTAAAAACAATACATTGTATGCTTATACACTGGGGGTTTGGTAATTCATTTCATTAAAAATAATACATTGTATGCTTATACACTGGGGGTTTGGTAATTCATTTCATTAAAAATAATACATTGTATGCTTATACACTGGGGGTTTGGTAATTCATTTCATTAAAAATAATACATTGTATGCTTATACACTGGGGGTTTGGTAATTCATTTCATTAAAAATAATACATTGTATGCTTATACACTGGGGGGTTGGTAATTCGTTTCATTAAAAATAATACATTGTATGCTTATACACTGGGGGTTTGGTAATTCGTTTAATTAAAAATAATACATTGTATGCTTATACACTGGGGGTATGGTAATTCGTTTCATTAAAAAAAATACATTGTATGCTTATACACTGGGGGTTTGGTAATTCATTTCATTAAAAATAATACATTGTATGCTTATACACTGGGGGTTTGGTAATTCATTTCATTAAAAATAATACATTGTATGCTTATACACTAGGGGTTTGGTAATTCATTTCATTAAAAATAATACATTGTATGCTTATACACTGGGGGTTTGGTAATTCATTTCATTAAAAATAATACATTGTATGCTTATACACTGGGGGTTTGGTAATTCATTTCATTAAAAATAATACATTGTATGCTTATACACTGGGGGTTTGGTAATTCATTTCATTAAAAATAATACATTGTATGCTTATACACTGGGGGTTTGGTAATTCATTTCATTAAAAATAATACATTGTATGCTTATACACTGGGGGGTTGGTAATTCGTTTCATTAAAAATAATACATTGTATGCTTATACACTGGGGGTTTGGTAATTCGTTTAATTAAAAATAATACATTGTATGCTTATACACTGGGGGTATGGTAATTCGTTTCATTAAAAATAATAGGTTACAAAGTAAAGTAGATTATAGCACTGTCAGGGGAGAGAAATGTGCATGATCGACCAGCGATCATAGATCTACTGTGGCCAAAGCACAAAAAAAAAGAGATAGGAAAGAGAGGGGGCGCTAAAAAAGTGACTGAAAGCAATGCATATGGAAGCCCCCCCCCCCCCCCCCCCCCCGAAGGGGGGCGTATCACATATCCCACTGTTCCAGCCACTCAGTGCATGGAAATTTAAATCTAGGTCCCCCCGAGGGGGGTCCAGATATTTAGCCGGTGTGGACAGCTGTTTCGGTCTTGGCGACCTCCTCAGCACACCATCGGCGATACTGGAGGAGGCAGGAATTTCTGCCCACCTGCAAAGACAACCACATTTTACATTTTTGCAGGTGGGCAGAAATTCCTGCCTCCTCCAGTATCGCCGATGGTGTGCTGAGGAGGTCGCCAAGACCGAAACAGCTGTCCACACCGGCTAAATATCTGGACCCCCCTCGGGGGGACCTAGATTTAAATTTCCATGCACTGAGTGGCTGGAACAGTGGGATATGTGATACGCCCCCCTTCGGGGGGGCTTCCATATGCATTGCTTTCAGTCACTTTTTTAGCGCCCCCTCTCTTTCCTATCTCTTTTTTTTTGTGCTTTGGCCACAGTAGACCTATGATCGCTGGTCGATCATGCACATTTCTCTCCCCTGACAGTGCTATAATCTACTTTACTTTGTAACCTTCCTAAAATATTAGCACTGGCAGTCTCCCCTTTTCTTTTCATTTACTACTACAATATCGACTGCAGCCCCTTCCCCCCTTTTGGTAGGTTCTCTTTTAGGGTGCATGGAGATTTGGCTCTAGGTGGTGGCATGGAGTGTGTGCCCTTGCAGACACCACAGTAAAATGTGGTTGTCTTTGCAGGTGGGCAGAAATTCCTGCCTCCTCCAGTATCGCCGATGGTGTGCTGAGGAGGTCGCCAAGACCGAAACAGCTGTCCACACCGGCTAAATATCTGGACCCCCCTCGGGGGGACCTAGATTTAAATTTCCATGCACTGAGTGGCTGGAACAGTGGGATATGTGATACGCCCTCCTTCGGGGGGGCTTCCATATGCATTGCTTTCAGTCACTTTTTTAGCGCCCCCTCTCTTTCCTATCTCTTTTTTTTTTTGTGCTTTGGCCACAGTAGATCTATGATCGCTGGTCGATCATGCACATTTCTCTCCCCTGACAGTGCTATAATCTACTTTACTTTGTAACCTTCCTAAAATATTAGCACTGGCAGTCTCCCCTTTTCTTTTCATTTACTACTACAATATCGACTGCAGCCCCTTCCCCCCTTTTGGTAGGTTCTCTTTTAGGGTGCATGGAGATTTGGCTCTAGGTGGTGGCATGGAGTGTGTGCCCTTGCAGACACCACAGTAAAATGTGGTTGTCTTTGCAGGTGGGCAGAAATTCCTGCCTCCTCCAGTATCGCCGATGGTGTGCTGAGGAGGTCGCCAAGACCGAAACAGCTGTCCACACCGGCTAAATATCTGGACCCCCCTCGGGGGGACCTAGATTTAAATTTCCATGCACTGAGTGGCTGGAACAGTGGGATATGTGATACGCCCCCCTTCGCTGGTCGATCATGCACATTTCTCTCCCCTGACAGTGCTATAATCTACTTTACTTTGTAACCTTCCTAAAATATTAGCACTGGCAGTCTCCCCTTTTCTTTTCATTAAAAATAATACATTGTATGCTTATACACTGGGGGTTTGGTAATTCATTTCATTAAAAATAATACATTGTATGCTTATACACTGGGGGTTTGGTAATTCATTTCATTAAAAATAATACATTGTATGCTTATACACTGGGGGTTTGGTAATTCATTTCATTAAAAATAATACATTGTATGCTTATACACTGGGGGTTTGGTAATTCATTTCACTAAAAATAATACATTGTATGCTTATACACTGGGGGTTTGGTAATTCATTTCATTAAAAATAATACATTGTATGCTTATACACTGGGGGTTTGGTAATATATTTCATTAAAAATAATACATTGTATGCTTATACACTGGGGATTTGGTAATTCATTTCATTAAAAATAATACATTGTATGCTTATACACTGGGGGTTTGGTAATTCATTTCATTAAAAATAATACATTGTATGCTTATACACTGGGGGTTTGGTAATTCATTTCATTAAAAATAATACATTGTATGCTTATACACTGGGGGTTTGGTAATTCATTTCATTAAAAATAATACATTGTATGCTTATACACTGGGGGTTTGGTAATTCATTTCATTAAAAAATAATACATTGTATGCTTATACACTGGGGGTTTGGTAATTCATTTCATTAAAAATAATACATTGTATGCTTATACACTGGGGGTTTGGTAATTCATTTCATTAAAAATAATACATTGTATGCTTATACACTGGGGGTTTGGTAATTCATTTCATTAAAAATAATACATTGTATGCTTATACACTGGGGGTTTGGTAATTCATTTCATTAAAAATAATACATTGTATGCTTATACACTGGGGGTTTGGTAATTCATTTCATTAAAAATAATACATTGTATGCTTATACACTGGGGGTTTGGTAATTCATTTCATTAAAAATAATACATTGTATGCTTATACACTGGGGGTTTGGTAATTCATTTCATTAAAAATAATACATTGTATGCTTATACACTAGGGGTTTGGTAATTCATTTCATTAAAAATAATACATTGTATGCTTATATACTGGGGGTTTGGTAATTCATTTCATTAAAAATAATACATTGTATGCTTATACACTAGGGGTTTGGTAATTCATTTCATTAAAAATAATACATTGTATGCTTATACACTGGGGGTTTGGTAATATATTCCATTAAAAATAATACATTGTATGCTTATACACTGGGGGTTTGGTAATATATTTCATTAAAAATAATATATTGTATGCTTATACACTGGGGGTTTGGTAATTCATTTCATTAAAAATAATACATTGTATGCTTATACACTGGGGGTTTGGTAATTCATTTCATTAAAAATAATACATTGTATGCTTATACACTGGGGGTTTGGTAATTCATTTCATTAAAAATAATACATTGTATGCTTATACACTGGGGGTTTGGTAATTCATTTCATTAAAAATAATACATTGTATGCTTATACACTGGGGGTTTGGTAATTCATTTCATTAAAAATAATACATTGTATGCTTATACACTGGGGGTTTGGTAATTCATTTCATTAAAAATAATACATTGTATGCTTATACACTGGGGGTTTGGTAATTCATTTCATTAAAAATAATACATTGTATGCTTATACACTGGGGGTTTGGTAATTCATTTCATTAAAAATAATACATTGTATGCTTATACACTGGGGGTTTGGTAATTCATTTCATTAAAAATAATACATTGTATGCTTATACACTGGGGGTTTGGTAATTCATTTCATTAAAAATAATACATTGTATGCTTATACACTGGGGGTTTGGTAATTCATTTCATTAAAAATAATACATTGTATGCTTATACACTGGGGGTTTGGTAATTCATTTCATTAAAAATAATACATTGTATGCTTATACACTGGGGGTTTGGTAATTCATTTCATTAAAAATAATACATTGTATGCTTATACACTGGGGGTTTGGTAATTCATTTCATTAAAAATAATACATTGTATACTTATACACTAGAGGGTTTTGTAATTCATTTCATTAAAAATAATACATTGTATGCTTATACACTGAGGGTTTGGTAATTCATTTCATTAAAAATAATACATTGTATGCTTATACACTGGGGGTTTGGTAATTCATTTCATTAAAAATAATACATTGTATGCTTATACACTGGGGGTTTGGTAATTCATTTCATTAAAAATCATACATTGTATGCTTATACACTAGGGGGTTTGGTAATTCATTTCATTAAAAATAATACATTGTATGCTTATACACTGGGGGTTTGGTAATTCATTTCATTAAAAATAATACATTGTATGCTTATACACTGGGGGTTTGGTAATTCATTTCATTAAAAATAATACATTGTATGCTTATACACTAGGGGGTTTGGTAATTCATTTCATTAAAAATAATACATTGTATGCTTATACACTGGGGGTTTGGTAATTCATTTCATTAAAAATAATACATTGTATGCTTATACACTGGGGGTTTGGTAATTCATTTCATTAAAAATAATACATTGCATGCTTATACACTGGGGGTTTGGTAATTCATTTCATTAAAAATAATACATTGTATGCTTATACACTAGGGGGTTTGGTAATTCATTTCATTAAAAATAATACATTGTATGCTTATACACTAGGGGGTTTGGTAATTCATTTCATTAAAAATAATACATTGTATGCTTATACACTGGGGGTTTGGTAATTCATTTCATTAAAAATAATACATTGTATGCTTATACACTGGGGGTTTGGTAATTCATTTAATTAAAAATAATACATTGTATGCTTATACACTAGTGGGTTTGGTAATTCATTTCATTAAAAATAATACATTTTATGCTTTTACACTGGGGGTTTGGTAATTCATTTCATTAAAAATAATACATTTTATGCGTATACACTAGGGGTTTGGTAATTCATTTCATTAAAAATAATACATTGTATGCTTATACACTGGGGGTTTGGTAATTCATTTCATTAAAAATAATACATTGTATGCTTATACACTGGGGGTTTGGTAATTCATTTCATTAAAAATAATACATTGTATGCTTATACACTGGGGGTTTGGTAATTCATTTCATTAAAAATAATACATTTTATGCTTATACACTAGGGGTTTGGTAATTCATTTCATTAAAAATAATACATTGTATGCTTATACACTGGGGGTTTGGTAATTCATTTCATTAAAAATAATACATTGTATGCTTATACACTGGGGGTTTGGTAATTCATTTCATTAAAAATAATACATTGTATGCTTATACACTGGGGGGTTGGTAATTCGTTTCATTAAAAATAATACATTGTATGCTTATACACTGGGGGTTTGGTAATTCGTTTAATTAAAAATAATACATTGTATGCTTATACACTGGGGGTATGGTAATTCGTTTCATTAAAAATAATAGGTTACAAAGTAAAGTAGATTATAGCACTGTCAGGGGAGAGAAATGTGCATGATCGACCAGCGATCATAGATCTACTGTGGCCAAAGCACAAAAAAAAAGAGATAGGAAAGAGAGGGGGCGCTAAAAAAGTGACTGAAAGCAATGCATATGGAAGCCCCCCCCCCCCCCCCCGAAGGGGGGCGTATCACATATCCCACTGTTCCAGCCACTCAGTGCATGGAAATTTAAATCTAGGTCCCCCCGAGGGGGGTCCAGATATTTAGCCGGTGTGGACAGCTGTTTCGGTCTTGGCGACCTCCTCAGCACACCATCGGCGATACTGGAGGAGGCAGGAATTTCTGCCCACCTGCAAAGACAACCACATTTTACATTTTTGCAGGTGGGCAGAAATTCCTGCCTCCTCCAGTATCGCCGATGGTGTGCTGAGGAGGTCGCCAAGACCGAAACAGCTGTCCACACCGGCTAAATATCTGGACCCCCCTCGGGGGGACCTAGATTTAAATTTCCATGCACTGAGTGGCTGGAACAGTGGGATATGTGATACGCCCCCCTTCGGGGGGGCTTCCATATGCATTGCTTTCAGTCACTTTTTTAGCGCCCCCTCTCTTTCCTATCTCTTTTTTTTTGTGCTTTGGCCACAGTAGACCTATGATCGCTGGTCGATCATGCACATTTCTCTCCCCTGACAGTGCTATAATCTACTTTACTTTGTAACCTTCCTAAAATATTAGCACTGGCAGTCTCCCCTTTTCTTTTCATTTACTACTACAATATCGACTGCAGCCCCTTCCCCCCTTTTGGTAGGTTCTCTTTTAGGGTGCATGGAGATTTGGCTCTAGGTGGTGGCATGGAGTGTGTGCCCTTGCAGACACCACAGTAAAATGTGGTTGTCTTTGCAGGTGGGCAGAAATTCCTGCCTCCTCCAGTATCGCCGATGGTGTGCTGAGGAGGTCGCCAAGACCGAAACAGCTGTCCACACCGGCTAAATATCTGGACCCCCCTCGGGGGGACCTAGATTTAAATTTCCATGCACTGAGTGGCTGGAACAGTGGGATATGTGATACGCCCTCCTTCGGGGGGGCTTCCATATGCATTGCTTTCAGTCACTTTTTTAGCGCCCCCTCTCTTTCCTATCTCTTTTTTTTTTTGTGCTTTGGCCACAGTAGATCTATGATCGCTGGTCGATCATGCACATTTCTCTCCCCTGACAGTGCTATAATCTACTTTACTTTGTAACCTTCCTAAAATATTAGCACTGGCAGTCTCCCCTTTTCTTTTCATTTACTACTACAATATCGACTGCAGCCCCTTCCCCCCTTTTGGTAGGTTCTCTTTTAGGGTGCATGGAGATTTGGCTCTAGGTGGTGGCATGGAGTGTGTGCCCTTGCAGACACCACAGTAAAATGTGGTTGTCTTTGCAGGTGGGCAGAAATTCCTGCCTCCTCCAGTATCGCCGATGGTGTGCTGAGGAGGTCGCCAAGACCGAAACAGCTGTCCACACCGGCTAAATATCTGGACCCCCCTCGGGGGGACCTAGATTTAAATTTCCATGCACTGAGTGGCTGGAACAGTGGGATATGTGATACGCCCCCCTTCGCTGGTCGATCATGCACATTTCTCTCCCCTGACAGTGCTATAATCTACTTTACTTTGTAACCTTCCTAAAATATTAGCACTGGCAGTCTCCCCTTTTCTTTTCATTAAAAATAATACATTGTATGCTTATACACTGGGGGTTTGGTAATTCATTTCATTAAAAATAATACATTGTATGCTTATACACTGGGGGTTTGGTAATTCATTTCATTAAAAATAATACATTGTATGCTTATACACTGGGGGTTTGGTAATTCATTTCATTAAAAATAATACATTGTATGCTTATACACTGGGGGTTTGGTAATTCATTTCACTAAAAATAATACATTGTATGCTTATACACTGGGGGTTTGGTAATTCATTTCATTAAAAATAATACATTGTATGCTTATACACTGGGGGTTTGGTAATATATTTCATTAAAAATAATACATTGTATGCTTATACACTGGGGATTTGGTAATTCATTTCATTAAAAATAATACATTGTATGCTTATACACTGGGGGTTTGGTAATTCATTTCATTAAAAATAATACATTGTATGCTTATACACTGGGGGTTTGGTAATTCATTTCATTAAAAATAATACATTGTATGCTTATACACTGGGGGTTTGGTAATTCATTTCATTAAAAATAATACATTGTATGCTTATACACTGGGGGTTTGGTAATTCATTTCATTAAAAATAATACATTGTATGCTTATACACTGGGGGTTTGGTAATTCATTTCATTAAAAATAATACATTGTATGCTTATACACTGGGGGTTTGGTAATTCATTTCATTAAAAATAATACATTGTATGCTTATACACTGGGGGTTTGGTAATTCATTTCATTAAAAATAATACATTGTATGCTTATACACTGGGGGTTTGGTAATTCATTTCATTAAAAATAATACATTGTATGCTTATACACTGGGGGTTTGGTAATTCATTTCATTAAAAATAATACATTGTATGCTTATACACTGGGGGTTTGGTAATTCATTTCATTAAAAATAATACATTGTATGCTTATACACTGGGGGTTTGGTAATTCATTTCATTAAAAATAATACATTGTATGCTTATACACTAGGGGTTTGGTAATTCATTTCATTAAAAATAATACATTGTATGCTTATATACTGGGGGTTTGGTAATTCATTTCATTAAAAATAATACATTGTATGCTTATACACTAGGGGTTTGGTAATTCATTTCATTAAAAATAATACATTGTATGCTTATACACTGGGGGTTTGGTAATATATTCCATTAAAAATAATACATTGTATGCTTATACACTGGGGGTTTGGTAATATATTTCATTAAAAATAATATATTGTATGCTTATACACTGGGGGTTTGGTAATTCATTTCATTAAAAATAATACATTGTATGCTTATACACTGGGGGTTTGGTAATTCATTTCATTAAAAATAATACATTGTATGCTTATACACTGGGGGTTTGGTAATTCATTTCATTAAAAATAATACATTGTATGCTTATACACTGGGGGTTTGGTAATTCATTTCATTAAAAATAATACATTGTATGCTTATACACTGGGGGTTTGGTAATTCATTTCATTAAAAATAATACATTGTATGCTTATACACTGGGGGTTTGGTAATTCATTTCATTAAAAATAATACATTGTATGCTTATACACTGGGGGTTTGGTAATTCATTTCATTAAAAATAATACATTGTATGCTTATACACTGGGGGTTTGGTAATTCATTTCATTAAAAATAATACATTGTATGCTTATACACTGGGGGTTTGGTAATTCATTTCATTAAAAATAATACATTGTATGCTTATACACTGGGGGTTTGGTAATTCATTTCATTAAAAATAATACATTGTATGCTTATACACTGGGGGTTTGGTAATTCATTTCATTAAAAATAATACATTGTATGCTTATACACTGGGGGTTTGGTAATTCATTTCATTAAAAATAATACATTGTATGCTTATACACTGGGGGTTTGGTAATTCATTTCATTAAAAATAATACATTGTATGCTTATACACTGGGGGTTTGGTAATTCATTTCATTAAAAATAATACATTGTATACTTATACACTAGAGGGTTTTGTAATTCATTTCATTAAAAATAATACATTGTATGCTTATACACTGAGGGTTTGGTAATTCATTTCATTAAAAATAATACATTGTATGCTTATACACTGGGGGTTTGGTAATTCATTTCATTAAAAATAATACATTGTATGCTTATACACTGGGGGTTTGGTAATTCATTTCATTAAAAATCATACATTGTATGCTTATACACTAGGGGGTTTGGTAATTCATTTCATTAAAAATAATACATTGTATGCTTATACACTGGGGGTTTGGTAATTCATTTCATTAAAAATAATACATTGTATGCTTATACACTGGGGGTTTGGTAATTCATTTCATTAAAAATAATACATTGTATGCTTATACACTAGGGGGTTTGGTAATTCATTTCATTAAAAATAATACATTGTATGCTTATACACTGGGGGTTTGGTAATTCATTTCATTAAAAATAATACATTGTATGCTTATACACTGGGGGTTTGGTAATTCATTTCATTAAAAATAATACATTGCATGCTTATACACTGGGGGTTTGGTAATTCATTTCATTAAAAATAATACATTGTATGCTTATACACTAGGGGGTTTGGTAATTCATTTCATTAAAAATAATACATTGTATGCTTATACACTAGGGGGTTTGGTAATTCATTTCATTAAAAATAATACATTGTATGCTTATACACTGGGGGTTTGGTAATTCATTTCATTAAAAATAATACATTGTATGCTTATACACTGGGGGTTTGGTAATTCATTTAATTAAAAATAATACATTGTATGCTTATACACTAGTGGGTTTGGTAATTCATTTCATTAAAAATAATACATTTTATGCTTTTACACTGGGGGTTTGGTAATTCATTTCATTAAAAATAATACATTTTATGCGTATACACTAGGGGTTTGGTAATTCATTTCATTAAAAATAATACATTGTATGCTTATACACTGGGGGTTTGGTAATTCATTTCATTAAAAATAATACATTGTATGCTTATACACTGGGGGTTTGGTAATTCATTTCATTAAAAATAATACATTGTATGCTTATACACTGGGGGTTTGGTAATTCATTTCATTAAAAATAATACATTTTATGCTTATACACTAGGGGTTTGGTAATTCATTTCATTAAAAATAATACATTGTATACTTATACACTAGGGGTTTGGTAATTCATTTCATTAAAAATAATACATTGTATGCTTATACACTGGGGGTTTGGTAATTCATTTCATTAAAAATAATACATTGTATGCTTATACACTGGGGGTTTGGTAATTCATTTCATTAAAAGTAATACATTTTATGCTTATACACTGGGGGTTTGGTAATTCATTTCATTAAAAATAATACATTTTATGCTTATACACTAGGGGTTTGGTAATTCATTTCATTAAAAATAATACATTGTATGCTTATACACTGGGGGTTTGGTAATTCATTTCATTAAAAATAATACATTGTATGCTTATACACTGGGGGTTTGGTAATTCATTTCATTAAAAATAATACATTGTATGCTTATACACTGGGGGTTTGGTAATTCATTTCATTAAAAATAATACATTTTATGCTTATACACTGGGGGTTTGGTAATTCATTTCATTAAAAATAATACATTTTATGCTTATACACTAGGGGATTGGTAATTCATTTCATTAAAAATAATACATTGTATGCTTATACACTGGGGGTTTGGTAATTCATTTCATTAAAAATAATACATTGTATGCTTATACACTGGGGGTTTGTGGTTTAACTCCTTCGAGACCGGCAGTGAGATGGCCTTAGTTGCATGCTCGGCGTTAAACAAAAATAACTAAACTAACCGCATTCGAGACGTTCTGCATTACGGAAACCCGACTTTATGCCGGCTTTATGTCTCGTGTCCGGATGCGGCACGTTTCGAATGAGTTAACCCCTTCACTGCCGAGAAAAATTGGACACCGCCCAGCTGCAAGAGGCATAGATCCTCATGAGCCCCCGCAGTTACGAGAGCTCATGAGGATCTATACCTCTTGCTGAAACTGCTTATATCCAGGTTCCTTGGACGGCCCGGAATCACTGACGCTGAAATTACAGTGATGTAAAAAACACAGCCCATGTCTACCGGAAACACAGACACGATCCACGTCCACCGCAAACAAAGACACGATCCACATCCACCGGAAACAAAGACACGATCCACGTCCACCGCAAACAAAGACACGCACGATCCACATCCACTGGAAACAAAGACACGATCCACGTCCACCGCAAACAAAGACACGATCCACATCCACCGGAAACAAAGACACGATCCACGTCCACCACAAACAAAGACACGCACGATCCACATCCACTGGAAACAAAGACACGATCCACGTCCACCGCAAACAAAGACACGATCCGCGTCCACCGGAAACAAAGACACAATCCACGTCCACCGCAAACAAAGACACGATCCACGTCCACCGGAAACAAAGACATGATCCGCATCCCCGGGAAACAAAGACACAATCCACGTCCACCGGAAACAAAGACACGATCTACGTCCACCGGAAACAAAGACACGATCCACGTCCACCGGAAACAAAGACACGATCCACGTCCACCGCAACAAAGACACGATCCACGTCCACCGCAACAAAGACACGATCCACGTCCACCGCAAACAAAGACACGATCCACGTCCACCGCAAAGACACGATCCACGTCCACCGGAAACAAAGACAAGATCCACGTCCACTGGAAACAAAGACACGATCCACGTCCACCACAAACAAAGACACAATCCATGTCCACTGGAAACAAAAACACGATCCACGTCGACTTGAAACAAAGGCAGAGCGTGATTGTAAAAACAGCACTGATACAAACCACGACAGGTAGAAAGCTACTACTACTACTAACGAATGCTTGATATATCGCCTAACCTATAAACGGAGCTTTATTTCTATAGACACGAAGTGTTTGTGATGAGTAGTGTTGACGGAGCTAAGCCCATGTAGACGCTGTAAGATCAGTACAAACCTTGTGTTCCCGGATGTCCTGAAGAGCCTTGTTCATGGCGGCCAGGGCCTTCTGCGTGTTTCTCTTGTGCACGAAGACCGTGCCAATGATCATGGCCGCCACTCCGAACGTCAAGAAATAACGCACTTCTTGCTTGGCGATTAGCGCGCACCTGGGTGGTCTCACCGCCATCATACCTACACAAAAGTGGAAAATTTGACAGGTCACGTTATATATTAAAATGAGGTAGGTGAGGTAGTGCAAGGACCGGTGTTTAAAAAAAAATCTTCTGCCTTCTTTGACATTTTGTACAGAAGCAGTATGTTGGAATTTGCTTAAAATCTCTTGATAGATGAGAAGAGACATGTTTGGTGATTTGATTCATACCAGTCTTGGCTTAACCAGCGGATTCTTTTTGGCCTAGTTTGAGTTGTCAAGCGGATGGCGATTTGAGGTGTGTACCAGTTTTGGCTGCGCTTGGATGTAGGGTTGGTACAGAATCATGTTGATAGCCAGGAAATGAGACGGGTGATGGTTTTTTTTTATTTTTTTTTTTATAATTTTTTTTTTATTTTAAATTTTGTGCTTGGCAATGTGCAGCAAGTTGGCGGTAGTGTTGTTTAGGAGATTGAAAAATTAGGGGATGACTGGGACAGACTAAGACTAAGGTATTTAAACAGATGGGACTGCAGGGGAGGCCCACTCTGTACTATGGCCTCTAGGGATTTGTGTTTGGCTACCCTTTCAACCCTACACATAACAACCACCCGTATCGTTTGCGGGGTACTCCCCAGATAGACCCACTCTGGGAGTACATAACAAGTATACACTTCTATTCAAATGAGACGCTTCGCGTCTCATTTGAATAGAAGTGTATACTTGTGGCGTGCTGGCGTCTTATTTTAATAGTAGTGTACTTGTGGTGCACTCTCCGAGTATGTCCATCTGGTGAGTACACCCACACACGTCACGGGCTGTTACTGACCGAAGAGATCGAAGGCAGTCTGGTGGTTGGCAACCAGCACACAGGGCGTTGTGGGCACGTGCTGTCTGTTGACTATCACCACCACCACGCCCAACAGGCGGCCCAACAGGGCCACAACCTGCCCTGCGTAACTATACAGACACACAGGACACAGGGCGTCAGGATTAGACTGCGTAACTATACACACACACTCACAGGACACAGGGCGTCAGGATTAGACTGCGTAACTATACACACACACTCACAGGACACAGGGCGTCAGGATTAGACTGCGTAACTATACACACTCACAGGACACAGGGCGTCAGGATTAGACTGCGTAACAATACACACCGACAGGACACACTGCGTCAGGATTAGACTGCGTAACTATACAGACGCACGCAGGACACAGGGCGTCAGGATTAGACTGCGTAACTATACACACACACTCACAGGACACAGGGCGTCAGGACTCTAGACAGCGTACTATACACACTCACAGGACACAGGGCGTCAGGATTAGACTGCGTAACTATACACTCACACGGGACACAGGGCGTCAGGATTATACTGCTTAACAATACACACTCACACAGGACACAGGGCGTCAGGATTAGACTGCGTAACTATACACACTCACAGGACACAGGGCGTCAGGATTAGACTGCGTAACTATACAGACACACAGGACACAGGGCGTCAGGATTAGACTGCGTAACTATACAGACACACAGGACACAGGGCATCAGGATTAGACTGAGTAACTATACAGACACACAGGACACAGGGCGTCAGGATTAGACTGAGTAACTATACACACTCACGGGACACAGGGCGTCAGGATTAGACTGAGTAACTATACAGACACACAGGACACAGGGCGTCAGTATTGTTCAAGTGCTGTCTGTCCCCTCCCGTGCCATTTATGAGTGTACACCCGAGACATGCCCACCGTCGGGGAGTACACCACATGTTCTTCTGAGCTTAACATTTTGAAGAAGCTAGCCGGTCAACCGTTTGTGTAGTTTCAAGTCGCTCGGAGCTTTTTCGAGTCGCCACGGTCCTGTTTCGCTAATACTAGTGAGGTTTCGTTTGCCTACAACGATTCGCAATGTTCAACGAACGAGAGCGAAATGACGGTGGATAACCAGTCTTTTCCATAAGCACAGACAACACTCCAAAAAGGCATCTCCAAGAGGCATAGTTCCCGGCCTCATGCGGATCTGTGTCTCTTGGAGATGCTGGCGGTTTGCCTACGTTGATGGCGGTACGAGCTGGTTACCCGCCGTGACTCAGTCGCTCTCGTCCCTTGTTGCCAGTCGTTCTCTGCAAGCCAAACCTCAGTACTGATGATGACGACGACCATATTATAATAATACGATACGATATCACAAAAATAACAAATCAGTATAACGACCACGCAAATTTGGCGAGAATCATAATGAATCGAATTATATGCTCAGGAGCAAAAGAAATACGACATTTTGGGAATCATCGGAAACACTTTAGGGTGTGATGTAGAGGACACTTTAGTGTGTGATGTAGAGGACACTTTAGTGTGCGATGTAGAGGACACTTTAGTGTGTGATGTAGAGGACACTTTAGTGTGTGATGTAGCGGACACTTCAGTGCGTGATGTAGAGGACACTTTAGTGTGCGGTGTAGAGGACACTTTAGTGCGTGATGTAGAGGACACTTTAGTGTGTGATGTAGAGGACACTTTAGTGTGTGATGTAGAGGACACTTTAGTGTGTGATGTAGCGGACACTTCAGTGCGTGATGTAGAGGACACTTTAGTGTGTGATGTAGAGGACACTTTAGTGCGTGATGTAGAGAACACTTTAGTGTGCGGTGTAGAGGACACTTTAGTGTGTGATGTAGAGGACACTTTAGTGTGTGATGTAGAGGACACTTTAGTGTGTGATGTAGCGGACACTTCAGTGCGTGATGTAGAGGACACTTTAGTGTGTGATGTAGAGGACACTTTAGTGTGTGATGTGGAGGACACTAGTGTGTGATGTAGAGGACACTTTAGTGTGTGATGTAGAGGACACTTCAGGGCATGATGTAGAGGACACTTTAGTGTGTGATGTAGAGGACACTTTAGTGCGTGATGTAGAGGACACTTTAGTGTGTGATGTAGAGAACACTTTAGTGTGCGGTGTAGAGGACACTTTAGTGTGTGATGTGGAGGACACTAGTGTGTGATGTAGAGGACACTTTAGTGTGTGATGTAGGGGACACTTTAGTGTGTGATGTAGAGGACACTAGTGTGTGATGTAGAGGACACTTTAGTGTGTGATGTAGAAGACACTAGTGTGTGATGTAGAGGACACTTTACTGAGTGCGTGATGTAGAGGACACTTTAGTGTGTGATGTACGGACACTTTAGTGTGTGATGTAGAGGACACTTTAGTGTGTGATGTAGAGGACACTTTAGTGTGTGATGTAGAGGACACTTTAGTGTGTGATGTAGAGGACACTTTAGTGTGTGATGTAGAGGACACTTTAGTGTGTGATGTACGGACACTTTAGTGTGTGATGTAGAGGACACTTTAGTGTTTCCGATGATTCCAAAAATGTCGCATTTCTTTTGCTCGTCGGTATAGTTATCACTACTGAGTGCCGAGGAAAAAAATGGCCAGAACGGTGGGAACCCCTTACTGCAAGAGGCATAGATCCTCATCAGCCGCCGCAGATGTGGGTGCTAATGAGAATGTGTGATTCCTGGTGTTATTATACACATACATTACATGTTTTCCTTGAGTGGACGGATGAGGTTGACGTGGTTATTCCCCCTACCGTCTGCGAGTACTGACAGTCCACAGATATAGCTACTCGGAGAGTACACCAAAAGTACACTTGTCTTATTGTCAACAGAGATGTGAAAACTCCCCAGACTGACCTGCTAAGAATGTACACCACAAGTACACTTCTATTCAAATGAATAGAAGTGCACCTGTGGTGTACTCCCCGAATGGGTTTCAGTATCTGGGGACTATACTTGCAAACGGTACTGATGGTGAAGTAATAAAGCGACCTAATTCAACAACTCGTTAAATTGCTTACCAATAGTTGTCCACGTTGCCGGGGCAAGGCAGAGACCTGACGATGGCGTACAGGGAGCCAATCAGAAAGCCGACACCAATGATCGTCACTTTGACGTAATAGCGAACGGTGCTGCTGACGTCATACAATAACCTCAGCGGCACTAGTGCGAAAAGAACAGCATAGAGACAGTACATCACATCCAACATGGTCACTCCGTGCGTCTGCGTAGCTAGGGAGCAGTTTATTCAGAATGAAGCAAGTTTGTCCGTCTTGCAAATCGTACGGGAACGGGCTTTTCAGCAGCAGTCACACGGTTTCGTCAGTCTTTCTACGTCAAAACTAGGAGCAAATGTTCTGCGGCATTTAGAGAAGGACCCAGCTTGGAAAAAGATTGTTACAACACAATTGTGTTGTAACTGGTTTATCTAATGGCGTGTTTCTTTCTCCGTTTGTGTTCTTCTCTGCATTTTACCCTCGAAGCAGTCACCTTTTCGTTGTTTATTCCGTTGTTTAGCCCCGTTTATAATGACATTCCCCAGTGCGCAAAAGACATCGGGCCGATGTCAGCCGTCGTTGGCCCGTGCGCGGGCCAACGGCGGCAGACGTCGGCCCGATGGCCCGTTTTGCGCACTGGGTCGCTGATCAGAAGCGCTGAATTATGTGCGAAAATACTCATGAATATTTACGGCGGGCTCGAGCCATGCTGAAGTAATCGATTAAGAAAAGCGCCTACGGATATATCGACACGATTTAGCGCATTCACTCACAAAACACCGAAGCTGAGATGCTTATGCTATAATAGCTCAGTGGTAGTGTCAGATTAGCTTGACACAATAAAAAGCGCCAGGCAAATCCAGACAATCGCGGCCAATCCGTAAGCGCCACGCGGGACACAGTCTCGCTGGTGAGAGAGGAAGGTACACCGTTAATTTATAAACATGCGAGGACCCTAAGACCAGCATTAACCAGCTGACAATGTGCGAGTCGATTGGTTGTTGGATGTACATTGCTGAACGTCCCGACAGTAACATGAGTTGACTTTCAAATTGTGACCCTAATTTTGATGTGTTCAAAGGACGGTTTTAACCGACAGAAAGTTGTCTTGATATGATGCGTCAATATAATTACACACACACACACACACACACACACACACACACACACACACACACACACACACACACACAAGATACTTGTGCTCGACTCAGTCAAGTCACGGCGCCCCCCTCATCAATAGCTTCGGAAGTGTCGTATAGCGTTGCCGCCGGCAACGCTTTACGACACTTTCGCAGCTATTGATGCGAGGGCGCCTTTAATCACTTCACTGAACGCCGACAAAGTCTCATCTTCAAGGTTTTATTGAAAACAGGACAGAAATGGTCCACCCGGACTAGACAGCTTTGTAATCATGGCAATCACACACACCGCACCAGCAACACAGTCAAACCTCAGTGGCTGTGGTGGTCTGTGACCTTGGACCTTACGGCTTCTCGTCGCAAAGTCCAAAATTACAGGCCAGCGCACGTACGAGGCGTTGCTCGATCCAGGCCTGTCATGGCGGTGGGACCAGAGAGGCAGTTGTGGAATGGGGGCGTCGTGGCTCGGTCTACGCTGTATTAATGACTTAGTTCTTGTTGCTTTGGCCATCCGTACCGGTCTGTCGGTCGGCGTCGCCCTCCAATCTAGTTCTCTCATTTCCAACGCCAAATGCTTTAACCCAGACGATGCAGCACTGAACCCTGTGACTGTCGGTAGTGCTTTTTGTCGAGGTGATTCCTGCCGGAATAACAGCAGCCTGACGTCCTGCCGGAATGATAACAGCCTGACGTCCTGCCGGAATAATAGCAGCCTGACGTCCTGCCGGAATAATAGCAGCCTGACGTCCTGCCGGAATGATAACAGCCTGACGTCCTGCCGGAATGATAACAGCCTGACGTCCTACCGGAATAATAGCAGCCTGACGTCCTGCCGGAATGATAACAGCCTGACGTCCTGCCGGAATGATAACGGCCTGACGTCCTGCCGGAATAATAGCAGCCTGACGTCCTGCCGGAATGATAACAGCCTGACGTCCTGCCAGAATGATAACAGCCTGACGTCCTGCCGGAATGATAACAGCCTGACGTCCTGCCGGAATGATAACAGCCTGACATCCTGCCGGAATGATAACAGCCTGACGTCCTGCCGGAATGATAACAGCCTGACGTCCTACCGGAATGATAGCAGCCTGCCGTCCTGCCGGAATGATAACAGCCTGACGTCCTGCCGGAATGATAACAGCCTGACGTCCTACCGGAATAATAGCAGCCTGACGTCCTGCCGGAATGATAACAGCCTGCCGTCCTGCCGGAATGATAACAGCCTGACATCCTGCCGGAATAATAGCAGCCTGACGTCCTGCCGGAATGATAACAGCCTGACGTCCTGCTGGAATGATAACAGCCTGACGTCCTGCCGGAATGATAACAGCCTGACGTCCTGCCGGAATGATAACAGCCTGACGTCCTGCCGGAATGATAACAGCCTGACGTCCTGCCGGAATGATAACAGCCTGACGTCCTGCCGGAATGATAACAGCCTGACATCCTGCCGGAATCACCTCGACAAACAGCGCTACCGACAGTCAACTGGTTCAGTGCTGCGTCGTCTGCCAAGCACGCTACAAGTCTCGGGCGGTAGATCGGCCGAGATAGCTATTAACCCTTTTCATCCTGATACACCATAGATTGAAATAAATTTGACGATAGTTCAATGGTGGTGCTTGAACTATAATGGTTGATCTATCCCCTAATCTGTAATGCAGTCTTAAATGGGCAATAAGCACCTTTTAATAAAGTCAGCCTCAGGACAAAATGGGTTAGGGCACACGCTATCGTGGTCGATCCATTCTCTTGCGTTGGCGTTGGAAGTGAAACAGTTCCACGTGCAAAACCATCTCACCCTAGTGGCAATACGTGGCAAGTCCAACTGTACAAGTCAAGCTCTCAGTCGTCAAACAACTTCCAGAAGCTGGTAAAGCGAGCAGGAGACAAACAAGCAAAGTACAAAATACACAGAGGAATGGCACAGTTCAAACACCAAAGTCTGTCATTTGATATACTGAGATATGCGAGCGACAGATCACGATTCATTATCAATGGTACAGTAATGACACCCACTCTCCGAGGTTGTGTTTCCATACCAGCTACGCCACAGCGGCGCAGCAGGCAACATGGAAAACAGTAGCTGAGCAGCAGGCGGAAAACCGCTTCGCGTGTTTCCATAGAGCGGCGTAACGGGTGGCATCACGACCCTATGTAAGCTGTTTAGAATTGCTGCGATTCGCTTCAAGTGATGACATTTTTCTTTCACACCAAAATTGCAGATGAATGACTTTCAAATCCTCCATGGAGTGATGAAATTTTGTTGCGCTGCTGTCGTCTGTCACCCAGCAATCGTGCAGCTGTCGTGTGGCGCGTTTCCGAACACTCCTCCTTTACTTCTCTGTTCCCAGTTCATGTCGACACTAACTTCCGCTTCTCGCTGTCCCGCCGCTATAGAAACACTCCTTAACTCAACCCCACGCAAGTATTTCCCAAATTTTGGAGGCGTCATCTAACGACTATGCACCTATCGCAGGATATGGATTGACCATGATAATTCAAGGGTAGTGCCAGATTCGCTTGGCGCCTGTCGGCGCCAAGCTAATATGGCACTGCCCTTGAATGGTCGATCCATCTGCGGTAGTGCGTCAGGGCTGAATGGGTTGAGTCTGTCACACTGGTTACGTGTTGTACTCGCCGTCTACCCATGATGGCATGTTAACCCTTTGAGCTACAGGAGCAGTTTTTATTGCCACCTCACTGACCTGCGGGAATCATCACAACTGAAAACGGCACTGCCGACAGCCAAAGAGGTTAACGCCGCTGAAGACTCCAGCCGAGAGTTATATTTGCATTTGCGGACGATAGCACTTACTTACACCTGTCACCCCTCCCAGGGTACAGGCCGTCGACGAGAGACCTCCAGCGACTCCAGTCCTGTGCTTCTCCTTCGATTTTACTCCAGGTGGTTCCCAGTCTCTTGATGTCTGCTTGGAGGTTTCGACGCCAGGTGTTTCTCGGTCTGCCTCTTTTCCTCTTTCCCTGGGGGTTCCATGACAGTGCCTACCTGGTGATATTGGAAGCTGACTTTCTCAGACTGTGACCGATCCATCCCCATCTTCTTCGTCCAATTTCATTCTCTGCTGTTATCTGCTCTGTTCTCTCCCAGAGTCTGACGTTGCTGATCTTCTCTGGCCAGTGGATTTTCAAGATTCTTCGTAAGGCAACTGTTTATGAAGATCTGTACTCTGGACGATAGCACCCTGCCGTCATTTGATAACAGCCCAATTGTTATGCAATGAAAATCGCCCCGTTTCTGAAGAATGCTCAAAGTGGCTTTTACCACTAGTCGAATTTCCTACTACAACGATACCCGCAAGGCGGCGCTGCCCGTGAAAACTGCTGGCCGCAGCCACAAAGTTGCCGACTCTGGCTACTTTCTAGTCACAGCCACCCGCTCTATCCTGACGGCTACAATTCATCAGTACACGTTTAACCTCTTCGTTGTCTTGCCTCAACTAAGACTGTTCTACTCTTCTTTCAACTCTTTTTATCATGATACACGACTGCTTGAAATTAATTTGACTATTTTAGTTCAAGGGTGGTGCTAGAATAGCTTGGCGCCTGAGGCAGCCAAGCTATTCTGGCACCACCCTTGAACCAAAATGGTTGATCTTTCTAATAATCCTTCACAGCTCAGGATGTAAGGGGGAGCAATCCATGTGAGTCGGCACACAGAAGGGAGGTTGTTAGTGCCCTATGTGCACAATGCGGCAACTCTCCCATGCAGAAGAGCAGGAAAGTCTTTCTGATACGTATCACAAATGGAATTCAGTCCTCTCCTAAGCTACAGCTATGTCGAGAAACAAAAGGACGAAAGCTTTTAAGTAGTAGCTCATGAAAAAACACAACATGTCGACACATTTATTTACATTGTAATCATGCAGTTTCACAAAATGCTATAAAGTAACACAAGTGTAAAGATTGAGAGAAGATCTAGACTAACAAAACATCAGTTCTGCAGCTCATTGACCCCTTTACCGCTTGCAAAACCCCCCCAAAAAAAACACCTGAATGCAAGAGACAAAGAAGCTCATGAGCCCCCGCAGATGCACTAACTTACCGCAGATGCTCACGAGGTTCTTTGCCTCTTGCAGACACAATTCATATCTGTGTTCCTCGGATAAATGGGATTATTCATTGTCTGCTGAATTTGGCTACTTCATGAAGTCATTGTGCATCCACTGGCAGTGAAGGGGTTAACGACACGTCACTACAAGTAAATACAAGCAACTGTTGGCTACACAGCCAGATTTACAAACACACTGCCCACTTCTAGTACCTAGCACTTGAGGCAGGGCAGACTCAGCCCTGAAACACGGCATTATCTACCGACTATGATAGTTTATAGGTGGTGCCAGAACAGCTTGATGCTGCTGGGCACAAAGCTATTCTGGCACTGCCTCAAAGGGAAAAGCCATTCAGACACCATCCCGTAACTATCACGGTCAATCTTGTCTTTGTAATCAAGTCTTCAAAAGACAGCTTGCAAGTGAGAGAACAGAGGATTTCTTTTGATGCAAACCGGCAGCGGATTAAACGCCGGGACAGACGAGCACTGTCTGTCTGGGTCGTTAATCCACTCTTTTCTTGAAATCTTCTTCTTTTGGAGCAAACTGTGGATTAAAAGCCCAGCTCTATGACAAGTTTGTCCGGCGCAGATTTTAATCCCTGTTTTCGTCAAAACGCTTAGGTGCAGTTTTTACCTACTTCTGATTTTGTAACAACATCAATTCTGACCTCAAACCTCAATAAGCCAATCCCACCAACACCTGTACATGGAATGCGCAGGAAAATAATGAGCGAAGCACTTATGGTAGTCTCTGATTACTACACAACTCTTTATACAAATGTAACACGTGTACTGCAAGCTTTTGGTCAACAATAGCAGCAAATGCACACTTTTACACCAAATACACTTGAAACACAAAACCAGTCACAAATGTTGGCATGACAGTTTTAACCCTTGTACCCCCAAGGTCCCATTTCTCACATTTTGGAGGTGTTGACTAATGACTGTACCAGTTGCAGGAGCTGGATTGACCATGATAATTCAAGGGTAGTGCCAGATTAGCTTGGCGCTTTCAGGCGCCAAGCTAATCTGGCACTACCCTTGATTTATCACGGTCGATCCATCTCCTGCTGTAGGCACTCGGGGCAAAATGGGTTAACTGAACAATGTCATTTTAGCCTTCAAGACAAGTAGTCAAAATGATGATCAGAGTTGCGGCAGGTTTGGCCAGCAACAGGCCTGTGCAGATTGGGTTCCCAAACAGGTAGCACGATTTGCATGCTGACCGCATGCTTACCTAATCCCCGATTCATTAACCCATTCAGCCCGATGCACGCATTTCTCAAACGTTGGAGGCGTCATCCAACGACTATGCACCTCTTGCAGGAGATGGATCGACCATGATAATTCAAGGGCAGTGCCAGATTAGCTTGGCGCCGCCCTTGAATTATCACGGTCGACCCATCTCCTGCTGTAGTGCGTCGGGGCTGAATGGGTTAACCATGGGCACCACCAGTTGATGCTGATATGTGACACGAGATGCTGTCTTCTCTACTGCTATGCCACAAAAATAAAGTCAATACTTGTATCATTTGTTCCCCGGTTTATTTACTAAAAGTCGCAAACAGCGGTCAATGTACCGTGCTCTTCAATGATAATGATAATCAAAGATATGGCTTCCGCCTGCTGTTGATCATCCAAATCTGTAACAGCAAATCAAACCAGACTCAAGTAAAAGCTGGATTTTTTTATGAGGCAAGGAAACAATTCAAGTTACATAAAGATCTCTCAAACACTTCCCCCTCCGGCTGTCTGTGGCGGTTCTCCTTGTTATTCCTGCTGGAATCATCACAACAAGCGACAGCGAAAGGGTGCGATAATTCATGCATAAAAACGTCACGGCAGAAAGTGTTGATGACAGTCAAAGTTTGAAACACACACAGTATACAGCCAGTTGTGTTATGTGCTGGTCGCTAGTTCTAGACACTACACTTTTCAGCTGTAAGGTCCAAAATCAAAGACCTGCGCACGTGAATATTTGGGCTGTCAGTAATGCTTTTTGTCCTAAAGGAATCATCGTGACAAAAAGCATTTAGACAGCCAAAAGGTTAATATTATTGTCAGAAGTAAGATGCGCTTTGATTGCCTCTACTGCATGTCACCCTCATCAAATGCAGACTAGAAATATCACATGTACTGAAATACATTGCGTACAAAAATCATTGGCACATATCATATGATCCGTGATCACAGAAGACCTCGACAGAAACTGCCCCACCTGTACCCTTCTTTTCACTTCAATCACTCTCACGCAATTCCACGAATACTGACACACTGGATTCCCCAATTAACCCTATGGGTGTCGGTAGCAGTTTTAGTCATGATGATTTCAGCAGGAATCATCGCATCTAAAACCGCTCCACAGGGTGAAACTACGTACCATGAAATTAGTTACCCATGGCATCTAAGGCCCTCCACTGCTGAGAACAAGTCAACACAATCCAACTGCATTAGACATAGATCCTCATGAACCCCCCACAACTGCAGGGGCTGATGAGGATCTTTGCCACTTGCTGAGAATCTTTGGAACTTGCTGAGACCAATTTGTATCTATGTTCCTTGGATAGTTGCATCTTTTGGTCATTGAATGAACAAAGATTTGAGAAACAAAACATGCTTCCAACAAGGGGTTTATACAAGAAAATATTTGACTTGCCAAAGATGAGTTTAAACGTGATGTATCAAGACAAGCGTACAGTACAGTGTACACACCATCATGCTTTTTGTGATACAAATATATCATTTGTATTTAGCCCATATCATTCGGGAATACACCAGTGTGTGAAATAAGTTTGAACTATCGGTCACATTTATTTCAAGCAAAGGGTGTATCAGGATAAAAAGGGTTAAACTTCATCAAAAAAAAAGGGGGGGGGGGGGGCAACCCATATTTTACGGACAGAAAATTACACGGCAAAGGTCTTCAATACATGTACATACCAAATACACAAAAATATGCCTGTACCTACACCAGGGGTCGCGATTATTGCTTTTTTGTGTGTGCATAAATCATGCAGTTTTGGGAAGTCTTCCCCATTTTAGGAGGTGTCTGCATTCATCTTCAAGACAACCTATTTGTGTCTGGGGCAAGTGCTAGTTTAGCTACACTCCACTCAGTCACTGTGATGACTCGGCTTGTCACTGTTTAGAAGCAGACAAGTCTGGGGCAAGTACAGTTTAGCTACACACCACTATGGCTGAGTTGGTATACCGCGCCTTTTACCTAGGTTAAATGCACCAGCGGCACCATTGTTGCTATTTTCACAGCAGACTGGTTGCTCGGACGGGTCATGTGCGCCAGAACTGCGCACCAGTTTTGTGTAGACTTGGAGATGGCGGAGGTTTGTGTCACGCCGCACGCCCCTGTATCAAGTCCATTGTACTTGTAGTGTGATCATCTCTCGTACTTCAAATACGATGGTGCAACAGTGGCGCCGCTGGTACGTTTAACCTAGGCACAGGGCGAGGTATACCAGCTCAGCTCCACTATGGTGACTGGGCCTCTCATTGTTTTAGAAGTATACATGTACAGGTGAACTACAGGTGAACTACAGGTTGTGGACAAAGAAATGTCAGGCAACACTGCTGATGAGAAAATCTCAGAAGAGATGAAAACTGGCCGGAAAGTGTCTTCCCCCCCCCGCCCCCCCCCACCCCCCCCCCCCTTCTCACGTGTCATGTGCATTTTTACCAACCCTTTGGAAACAAGCAAACAAAAGTGAAAACGTCATCGCGACCCTATGGCATACATCAAAACGAGCAAGGGGCAAACATTCCTACCTAGTGATACACACTGAAAATAATCCAAAATCTAACATACTTTTTCACAGCGACATCCATCTTCAATAGTGTTTGTGCAAGTGTACTTATACCTTAATCCTTTGATTGTCTGTAGAGTTTTCTTGTCAAGGTGATTCCAACACTCTACAGACAGCCAAAGTGTTACTACGTGCAGTGGCAACAGCTGTTATAGGAACAGTCAGTCATCAAAAGCGTGAGGTGAAGCAAAAGCTATAATAGTGCAATACACACATCTCTAGCAATGACACCAAGTCCTCCCTTCCTCCGTCACGACCCTATGTACACTTTGGCAATCACAAATGATTCAGTGACATTTCCTCACTGACGCCATTAACCCCTTCACTGCCCGGATAACAATGCAATAAAGCTGCAAGAGACATAGATCCTCATCAGTCCCCGCAGTTGCACTGACTTACCGCAGTTGCGGGGGCTCATGAGGATCTATGCCTCTTGCGGACACCACTTCTCATGAGACTCTTTGACATTGAAGTACACGGAACAAAGATTTCAGAAACACAACTGTGATGACTAGCAGTGCAGAGGTTAACCTATGATGTCAATCACTGTAGATTAAAGCCACCTGCTCTGGACAGTAAAGAGTTAACAGGTCACAACAGTCCTTTCCAAATGTGCTTAGTGCGTCTTACAATGATGCTGGACACAAGGGCTTCTGAAGTTAGAATGTCCCCAAATGACAGGCTTTTCCGTTCTAATTCATATGTGGAAGAATTCCACCAGTCTTAGTTAAAGGCAAAGGCAACATGGACAAACCCGTTTCAGCAACCGTTAGCAATCAAAGCCCACCCTGAAGCAGATCACTTTCACAAAGGGCACGTCATGGCTGTCACTTCACACAGACATGTACTCAACATTGTGAAACATCTTTCTACATCAAGCCAGGGTGCTGGTCCCCCGAATATTTACGAGACCCAAATACATGTACGGTCGACTTTGTTTATAAAAAGGTCGGGTATAACCCAAGTTGGATATAACTCATTCTGCCCGCGACACACCACAGCAAGATAGGGCTCGACCATGATAGTTCAAGAGTGGTGGCAGAATAGCTTGGCGCCTATAAATGCCAAGCTATTCTGGCACCACCCTTGAACTATCATGGTCGATCTGTCTCCTTAATTGCAATGCAGTCCTCATTGTGGGTATCTCATACCTCGGGCGCAATGAGTTACCATTTCTGGACAACAATTTTTGAAGACAAATGTCTTGGCTTTTAAAAAACTGTGGGTATAACAAGGAGCACATTTGGGCTGACAGGCGATTTGTCATGTCCGAAGGTAACTGTGATGTACATATATGTTATCTGTGCCACTGGAAAAACTGTTTATATACGGCAATAACATTATATAATTATGTACAGTATACATTGTGGGTTGAAACTGCATCCATTCTTTTATTCATATGCAGTTTTGCGGGTCACCGCAACAACTAATAACTGTGACAGAAAGCCAGCTCTTTATTTTAGCCTCAACACACTACATCTAGAGATGGATCTACCGTGATAATTCAAGGGTAGTGTCAGATTAAATTGTGCCATCAGACGCCAAGCTAATCGGACACTACCCTTGAATTATCACAGTAGATCCATTTCCTGGAACTAGTAGTAAATAGTTGCAAAGTGACACCTGTCAAGTTTGATTGATTGATTGATTGTACATTGCTTAACGTCCCGACAGCAACAAGACTTTCTCATGACGTGCCTGCACTGCTTGCGAAAAAAAAACTAAACAGAACATTGAATGTATGTCGCCAGCCGGTCCAATACGTTAAATAAACCTATGACATGGGGCCTAAATAAAGCTAAGACCATTTAGCAACACATCCAATATCAAGAGCTACAGGCAGCGCAGACAGTAGGGAGAGTTTAAAAAAGGAAAATACAGGTGAATGGACCAAGGGTAGACAGAAACACGTGCCCCAGAATAGAGAGGCAAACCCACCCTGTGGGGCTGACCAGGGTGACCCTGGGAACTAAAAAGTAGTTAACCCCACCCAAGTCCCCCAGAGCAGACCCTGTAAAGTTTGAGAAATTCAACCTTCAGGTTAAATGGTTTAATCCGTCCAGCTGATAAAGTCCTGAAGTGTTATGGTAACACTTGTTCCGGTACCTTACACAACACGCTCTACAACCGTCTCTGACAAGCAAACACTTGCTTTTCTGGTGATCTTCTTAACAAAACACTTTGTGTGTTTATTTGAACAACAAACCCAATATGTAAAAGTTGACGATGGAGGACGAAATGAATACAAAGCAGAATGAACACCTTCACATTTTATTTGCGCAACTGCTGTTAAAGTTGAAATAGGTGAGAGAAAACAAAAGCGGATGTTACCAAATATCCTAGCTTGCTCAGTTACTTTAAACGCAGTGACAATACCGTCTCCTGCAAAACCAGTCTGAAAGATGACTGCATGTGAGCGTGGATTCCCCATCCGCTCAAACTACTTAATTCCGTTCAAGTGACATGTGCCCAACAGTAGCCCGCAACGAGAGCTGCCAAAGCCAGCGTGATCTCTTGTACGGCGCTGCAACTTTGGACCCATTTTTCCTACAATCCAGCGCTCGGGACTTTTGACAATACTCCACACACACACACATATATATATATATGTATATATATCCCATCTTTAAAAAATACTTTGGCCACATTAACCCTTGTAACCCCACGGCCACATTCCCAAACTTTTTGGAGTCCTCTAATGACTGTACCAGTTGTAGGAGATGGATTGATCATGATCATTCAAGGGTAGTGCCAGATGAGCTTGGCGCCTGAAGGCACCAAGCTCATCTGGCACTACCCTTGAATGATCATGGTCAATCCATCTCCTGCAACTCGTACAGCTGTCAAGTGACACCCATCAACAAGTTGGGACATGCAGCCTCAGGGCTTGATTGGATAATTCATTTTAGGAATGGCGTATACGGACACGCAGCTATCTGCCACATATCTGCAAGCAGCACATCTCAAATGAGTTAATTTACATCAGCTAATCAGATATGTCTGCACTGTAGAGGCCTTACTCTGTACTCCTACCTGATCAAGTTTCTGCCCTAACGCAGCTATCTGCCACTTATCTGCAAGCAGCACATCTCAAATGAGTTAATTTACATCAGCTATCAGATATGTCTGCACTGTAGTGGCCTTACTCTGTACTCCTACCTGATCAAGTTTCTGCCCTAGTGTCAATACACAATTTCAAACGCAGAATACAATTTAGAGTAGCCGTGGCCTACTACGTATCGCTATCATAGGAAAACTGTCAAAGAAGTCTGACAATTTTTACCACAGCACCTGTTCGAAACACACACCTGTCAAGTTTTGAAAAGCAGAAATCTGGAGATGTTTTTGCAGATTTACTTTGTGTCTACACTATTGCACAAAATGTGTAAAATTACAGACTGATAGAAATATGGCACGGCACCTTGGAACTGGTATCTATTAAAACCACATGCGTCAAATCATGTGTTGTTCTAGTGCTAACTAATTTTGGCAGTTTAGAAACTATGGCTAACCGTTTGGCTGTCCACAGCACCTCCTGCAGGAATCACCTCAACAAAAGGTACTGTGTACAGCCCAAAAGACGTTATGGGCAGCCAAAGGGTTAGTTTGTAATACCCACGCTTCACCCCTCAAAACTGTGGGTCAGCATCATCAGTGTAGGACATCTAGGAATCATGAAATCACGCAGACCATATTATTCACCGTTTGTGGTGCTGAATCTTGTTCTCATTTATGAATAAAGCATCTAGTTGAGATCAACACGACAGCATACCAATGTGAATTGAGAACGGCACTGACCGTATCGGCTCGATTCTTATGACAGCTGAACTCTCAGGGCAATGAGCGCAATTATAAGCACCAAAATTTCATTTTTTGTTTTCAAAGCAGCAAGTTTCAAGTCGAATGTTGAAACCGCAGATCTGCTGTTACACAGCAAAACCCAGCATCCCCACGCCAGACTTTCACCGTCGTACATCGGAAAACTCTTTCTCCAAAACGGACGTACAGGCTTTGGCCAAGTAACGGCGGAGATGTCTTGTTTTAGGCACAAGATGGAGGTCAGTCAGTCCCTGCACCCTATAGCAGGACACAGATTCACCATGATAGCATCACCTGTTCACTGCCACAAAAATGTAACCTCACCCAACCGCAAGACGTAGAGATCCTCATCAGCCCCCGCAGTTGCACTAACTTACTGCTGTTGCGGGGGCTGATGAGGATCGATACGTCTTGTTTAACTCAATAAGCCTGACGGCTGTATCTCCCAAATTTGGGATGCATCATCTAACGACTATGTACTAGTTGCAGGAGATGGGTCGACCATGATAATTCAAGGGCACTGCCAGATTAGCTAATCAGGCATTGCCCTTGAATTATCATGGTCGACCCATCTCCCGCTGTAGTGCAACCAGATCATATCCAGGTTCCATTCATGTTAAATTGACAATGGTTTCCAAATGACAATCTGCGTCAACAGGAAGTCAAGGGGTGAAGGGATCCATTGTGGTCCACCCATGTCCTGCAGACAGGTTTAACAAGACGCCTCCCAAAAACCCAACACTTTTCATTTGGCAAAAGGAAATGGGCCTCAACACACTCAAGACCCGACACATTTGGAATTGCTCCATAAAGCAGCGTATCCGAAAGCAGTGCGTGTCGAATGTGTTAACCCCTCTAAACATGCAGTAACCAGGCATTGTTAACACTCCGGTGGCTGCATGCACAATGGGGCTGAGGCTGGACAAGTTGGAGATCCTTGTAGACAGATTCGCTGCTGCGGAAGACTGTGTCTTATCTGGTGTTGTTGGCCATCTTTGGTTGACGCGACTCAGCCGAGATGCGGTTGAACTCCTCCAGCATGCGATTCCTGATGGACTCGGTCAGCTCGCCCACGTCCCCCTGTGTCAGCCCCTCCGTCGAGATCTTGGGCAGAATCTGAATGGTCAGTTTACCTACAACAAGAAAAGGACAAAATTATTCAGGCTTTAGCCCACTCAGCTGTGACGCACTTCAAAAATGAATTGTTCATTAAAATGCATTTTTGGAAAAATACTTACCGATGGTATTACATATCGGAAATAGCTCTTAGCTAGCCTAATTTTAGCCAAATTTTGGTTGTGTCCGTATAAGGGAGTGTTGGCAGGAGTGGGGCGCCATAGACCATGCCAAACCTGAATAGCCTCCCCTTACTCACGTCCGGTACAAGATTACCCAGCATACACCAGTTTAGTTTCTTAGCGAACTGGCGGCAAGCGGGGCAGGCGGGAGGGACCTTCGAGTAATACCATCGGTAAGTATTTTTCCAAAAAATGCATTTTAATGAAAAATTCATTTGTTTTCTCAAAAACACATTTACCGATGGTATTTACATAATTGGGAAGAATTCCCAAAGAGGAGGTGGGGTGCCGCTATAAGCGCCCTACTGCCAACAACATTGCCCACAGACCGCCCTCCCGCAGCAAACTCCGATAATTTTAGCATAAGATACCTGCGCGGCGCCTAGGGCGCGGCGACGGAGGGAGTGTTGCGCTGCTGCGATGTCTCCCCCCAGCGAGAGGTTCTGCCGCTGGGTAGAGAGGACCCCCAGGTAGCGGCGAAAGTGGTCTCTGCTCGCCATCTCACAGCCGCCACAAAGTCCTTGACTGCACCGGTGCTGTAGAAGCGGGACTTGCAGCCATGGCTCTGACCTCGTGCGCCTCGATGTTCAACATGTGGCTGCATCAGGTCGAGGTCCTGGAAGGTTGGGCGGATCACTCCCCAGAACCAGGAGGAGCAGGTCTGCGGCTGAGATGTCACGTCTACCTGGGGACAAAGGGAGAAACAGGTGTGTGCGTCCTCTGCGCAAGCTTGGTCCGGCGCAGGCACACACGTAAGGCTCTCACCGGTTCCTATTGTCTGGTCTATCCGAGTGGAGTCTGACACTCGTAAGGGCAGAAAGTCATCAACAGTATGACAGCCAAGGCGACCACGACTTGGCCCCGAAGGCTGGTAACGTTAGCAGTTGCACGGCTCCTTCCGTCCGTAACTGACAGCAACCCGTGTGTGACAACAGCGCGTACGTTTACTGACCCTGGAAGAGGTGGCTAGGCCACACGTAAGGTTCTCAGCGGGTTCTTAAGTCTGTTCTCCCGGGTGGAGTCCGTACACGAGCCGGAGCGAAACATCTGTCGCCGTCAGGGAGGCCGCGTCTTGGTCCAGGAAGATGTTTCAGGTAGGCAGTAGCATGAAGCCGGTTTGTCTGGCACTGCAAGCAATCTGGGTGTGTGGGCAGCGCGCGCGTAGTGTACTGACCCTGGAGGTTGAGTCAAGGACCGCCAGGAAGCACTTCTTCCTAGATACATCCGTCAAGTGCGTCATGTGCAGGGTTCCAAGGACGGGGTTGAGACCACGTAAGCCCCCATGGTAGATCACTCTTGGCCCCGCGAAGCATGTGCTGGGCATCCAGGACCGAAGAGAGCCTCCGAAATGCGAGGTCTTGCGAGCTACCCGGGTCTGATGAGCGTAATCGCCTGTAGGTGTCGGCGATCATGGTTAGATAGTCCCGAACGGTAAAAGGACGACCGTCCCTGGGCGTTGAATAGCCAGAGGAAGCACTCCGTCAGCTGGGGCTTTGCCAAGTCCGGAGGGAAAGAAGGCTGTCGTCAGTCGCGTCACCCAGCGCTCGTCGTCATCCCTCGCAACTCGTATGGTTGAGGGTCTGCGGGTTGTCCTCGGTAGCATCCATGGCCGCCCTTGGGATAGCCTCTGTGGTAGAGGGCTTGCTGCCACAATCTTCCGGGTGTGTCAGAGGGAGTTCAGGGCCCGGCGTTTATGGGCGGCTGTTCCGTAGCTAAAGGCATCGTGCGAGTAGTGGAGGAGCTGCAGAGGGGGGCATGTGGTGACGAGCTGACCCCGACTGGTGAAGAGACAAGTGCCCAAGCCAGGAAAACCGCCCATCCTACCTCCGCAAACCTGCAACAAAGGGAATGTCGGACAACCAAGCGTATAACTCAGCATTCAATCTCGATGGCGAGCAGTGAAGTTAAAAAATCTGGCCACAGCGACACCTCCCCGCGCCGCAGGCCTCAAGCGCACTAGCATCTCCCATAATTACACCCTCCTTCTCCAAGCAGAAGAGGTGTCAGGCTGAACGGCGATCCCCTAGCATGTCATCAGTCCTAAGCGAACTGAAGAAGGTACTGATAGTCGCTGCTAGTCTGCCCTACTCCCGTCCTACTGGGAGTCACCACTCGAACAGGACGACCACGCACTCCATCCTCGACGGAATCCATGCGAAGAAACACGTAGTACCTGTCCCGTAACGTAGGCAGCCTAGTCGACGGCGAAGAGGGCAGAATCCCAGCCTACCGCCCGGCTTGCCAACTGGTTACAACTTCGAACCTCGAGTTGTCCCAAAGTCCTGGAGACGCACCGCTGCTCTCAGGTCTTTGTCTAGCATCTGCCAAGATGTCGAGGCACTTGTGTCGAGTCGATAGGACGAAGATCGTGCGCCATATCCACCGACTAGTGTACGAGAAGAGTCGACCATACTGCCGCGGAACTGAGCTCAAACCACCTCGTATCGGAAACTAATTCCTGCCATGCTGTTGTCACGTCCTAACTCCCGGTACTTGCGCCCCCGGCCGCAGGATCCCCAGTGCCGAGCGGGTAACTTCACAAGGAAGCTCTCGAGGGCAAGTCCATCCGCTCCGGTCAGGCGCCCGCAGCATGGCCGGAAACTCAAGTCGTCTCCACCCAGGCAAACGAACGCTTCCGCTAGGTCCCGAAGCTGTCATCTTAGAAGAAGAAGACCGTAGTGCTTGGTCGCCGCTGACCACGGCCAGGCCAATGCGAAGTGGAGGGTAGCACCCCGCCGGGAGAAGGATGCGACGAGCCGAGAACTCGTCTCAGCAGGAGCTTAATCTGAACTGTGTGCGTTACCCCCGATGTAGACCGAAGTCGGCCCCTGCAGTGAGGTCGGTCGGACCAGTCCTCAACCCGCGCTGACCTCTATGAAGGTAGACTGCTACTTGGTAGTCATCAATCGCACGCCTGGAGTATGCTGCCACTGACGTTCCCGGGACTGTGCCGTCGGCGTCACAAAACGTCGCCTCCGTCCCTCAGATGTAAGCCACAAAATCCAGTGCAGCAGAAGAACTGCGCCTCCGCGGAAGAGTGGTCCCTGTCAAAACCGTCCGACGGTCTGCGATGACCGCGCGCCTGTCCTGCATCAGTGTTCCTGGAAGACTGCTACATCCAGCGGTGTAAGCAGCGTGCATCGGCTGTGCCAGAGTCCTTGTTAGCCTCCTTGTTGGTCTGCCAGGGGGGCCAAGGAAGTTCTCCATCGCGCGGTGCCCTGCGTGGCCGACTCTTCAACTCGATCGGCCGCGAGAAATCGTGCAGGACGGTATCTCGAATCATCAGATCGAAGTCTGTAGCCGCAGCGAAGCGCTGGCAGCGGAAGTGAACGTAGGATCACAAAGTTGAAGCCACCAGTGCCTCCCCCGGCGCCCTGAAGCGGAGACAGAAGCCGGCGACAAGAATCCGGCACCTGAACGGATGAGGAAGGGACTTGAAATACTTGGACGCGATGAGGGGACCCGCTTCGTCCAAAGCCCGAGGAGACTCCCTCCTCTATCTCCACGCAGAAGGCGGCGAATCCAAGATCTCTCGGGAACTGCGAGCGTAGCGACTTAGAGTAGCTATCATCGCCCAGCCACGGCGAATGACGTCCTCTGGAATCAAGCGGAAAAGTCGTCTGTCCCGCACGCAGGAAAAGGGATATCTAACTGCTCCAAAGTCCGGGGAACCCCGGGCGGCGGCGATCCAACGAAGGTGGACCCAGCACTTGGAAGGAACAGCGTAGCCTCAGAGGGCCTGGGTCCACGAAACTCGAACGGCGACGAAGATACTTCGGAGCGCCTGTCTTCCCATATGCGTAGCGACCCAACGGAACTGGGACGTCGTCTCCTGTTCCTCTTGTACCCCTGGTCTCTGTGTAGTGAGCACATGCTTCCGAAGTCGGGCGAACTGAAAGATTGTGACCTATTGCCGGGAACAGAATCCCATCGTGGGGTCGTCTCTCTGCACTGCATCTAGAGCGGGCTCTCGTCTGCACGGTCGGGGTGAGGCGTGGCCCAACATCACTGAGCCGGGATCTTGTCGTGTGAAGTGCAGCGGTCCTGTAGCACTTGCGGTCGCCGCAAGCCTGTAGTAAGTAGTGCGGTGTAACCCACGACGGGAGATGGCGCCAACGGCGTGTATTAGCCACGGCGAGGGCGACCCAAAATAATCATAATCATAATAATAAATTAATTAATCAATGCTTATTGAAAGAGTTTTATTGATTGTAATTGCCCTTTCAGGGATAAATCAGGTATTTGAATTAAATTGAACTATGAGAGTCAGAATACCACTCTGTGTTCATCTCCATTTTCTCAAAACGTAAAGTAATCGTTCAGTGGTTCCAGGATTATAGCCTTTTAATGGATAAGAGGTGTGTTGCGCCCCAGCGGTCTGGCGAAACCGCTGCGCAGCTGGGAATGCAACATTTTAACACCTGTGGCAAAAGGGTTAAAACGCCTAGCTTGAAAGAAAGGCACTAGGTGCTGTAAAACGACAACTAACATACACCAATCTTGCACGCTACCGCGCAATATATGCTCTCACAACACAGTCGTCACTGATCTGAGGCCGAGCTGTCGTCTCTAGGGGCAGTATCCCGCCGTTCAGTGGGTCTGGCCGTGCCTCTTCCGTTCGTCACGGTAAGGGGAACCCTTAGGAGGGCCCTCCGCTGTTAGTATGCGACTGTATGCTAACTGGCCCGTGACGTCATTGTCCCGGAGTGGACGAGTCTCGTGGCTCACCGTGCGACTCCCAGCACGTGGTCGCTTCTGCATGTCATGCCTACGATTTGTTCGCTTGGGGCCGGGACTGGAAGCGTCGTAGGTTCGGTTGCCGACGTCAGCCCAGCAGAAGTAAATGATCTAGCCATCCCAAGAAGGGGTTGTCAGCGATCCCTCCGGCTAGCAAGTGCTCAGGATATGGAATCTTGGTCGCCACGGTAAGGGGAACCTTAGGAGGGCCCTCCGCGATAGATGCGGCGTACAGGCTTACTGGCCCGGGACGTCTAGGCCACCGCCAGAGTCTTGGTTCCCACCATTGTTTACTCTGGGCCGGCTCTGTCAGATCGTCGCGTGTCCACTCTGGCCTGCAGACGGGCGGTGGATAGCGTCAATTTCTCGAGGCCGGGGGTCCTGGTGTGAAACGAGTCTTGTGGGCCACTGTGTGACTTCCCTCATGTGGTCGCTACTGCCTGTCATGTCTACGATACTCGGAGCGTCATAGGGTCGGTAGCCGACGCCAGCCTGGCGGAAGAACCATTGGTTTTAGCCATCTGAAGCAGCGCTTTGTCAGCTATCCCTCCCGCTGACCAGTGCTCAGGACAAGGTATCTTGGTCGCCACGGTAAGGGTAACCTGAGGAGGGCCCTCCGCGATAGTTGCGACTTACATGCTTTACTGGTCCGGGACGACATAGCCACTGCCACTGACTTGGGTCCCACCTTGATACTCTTGGGCGGCTCTTGACAGTCGGGTCTCTGATAGGAGTCGGTACGCTCTCGGCAGTTAAAACCCCTCAGCTGTGACCAATCTTTCTTCCAGCCATGGGGCGCACACACCACAAGTATGAGTCGATTCGCATCCTGAACAGGGTAGGCAGACCACATGCTCGTAGGAGGGCCACTGAAAATCGCCATACATCGTGCAGGTACGAACCTGGTAACTGCAACAAGAGGGTACAATGAACAACGAGCGAGCGAGGCCTCTGAGGTCACGCAATAATAAACCGCGCGCGATGGTGAATCGAACATAATCGAATACAATCGAAATCAAACGAGTGTACACAGAGGTGCCTACCCCTCTTTGACCATTTTGTGTAATGGGCTGCTTAAAAATGTGTTTGTTTCATCAAAAACATTACCGATGACATGACCTATGGGAGTGTCTACTACTTACTCAATTCTAGCCTAAGAAACTCGTTGTCCAACACACAACCCGGGAGGCACTCGAGGGAACCACGAGGGGGCCAAGAGTTGTCTCCCGATACTCCCCATCCGGCATCGAGTACCCATAATTCCTCAGTCAGTCTACTTAGGCTTACGCTGTTCAGACGTTTGCTCTAGCCTACGGATTTTGGGATTTTCGACCGGTTCGCCGGTCTTCGACGGACTTGGTTCTTCTCTTCACCTCTTCTTCGTCGGGGCCCCCCTGTGCCCTGTGGCTCTGGTGTCCCTTCTTCGTTGGCAGCTGCCCGCTTGGCTACCTGAAGTGCCTGGGCTACGCTGTGGACTTCGCTGGGACTTCGCCGCGCGTGCCTTGGTTTTGAATTC
>BTPG01000004.1:165816444-165839258 GCA_036245525.1 Semisulcospira habei
AATGACTACTCACAGATTTAGAACCTTCCTAGGCGTGCATCTATCAATGGCACTAGGCGACAATAGCTACACTGAAGGAACACTGCATGTGGTCCTGTAGCTCGAATCTGTGGCTTACTTCGCTACCGTTGCTGCTCGTAGCACCAGTGATGGTAGGACGAAGGAGAGATGAAGGCTTGATGATGTCCGCATTCCGGTCACGTACGTGATGCTCAGGACAGCTTCATCGGCCATACACCAGGGGTTTCCGCTCCGTACCGGCCCCGCTGTACACAACATTTATACACTCATAAATGTTCGCTCATATACCCAAAAGTCTGAATGTCTTCGACACATTATTATTCTTCAGAGCGCTCTAGATCATTTCCTCTGAAAAATGTCTTCTTTATGCCACCATACTACAGTCACTATTGTCATAATTCTTATGACAATTCCTATAGCCACTTTAACACAGTGCACACAATTCCTATAGCCACTTTAACACTGTACACACATTTTGCGTACCTACACACAATGAATTATGAGCCAAATATTACAATCACAGCTCACCTTCAATTCGTAACATTACTGCACATTTCATCATTAGGTATACCTAAATATATACTGAATTTTATTCCTATTTCAGTCCCACATCTTCGCATATGAATAAATACAACATGACATCCTAGTTATAAACTATATCACATAATTACATGACTAAACAAGTATTGACACGAGCCATCGCATTTCCTTCAAACATGGCTCTTCTGCACTCTAATACTAATTCATAAAACAAAACTTTCCTTTTCATCTGAATAGCGTTATAGGTCATTATAAATACCGGTACTAAAAGAATAAATACCTGTATTCAATATACAGCTATCGAATTCTCTAGCCAGAATTCTTCCTCGGAGCCCTAGCAAAAACGACCGCTCGGCTCGACTGGTGTAGCATCTCTAACTTGCAATTATTCCCGATGCCACACTGTCACTCCCACACGTGACACGTGAACATCGCTCACCTACATTACCACACGTGAACATGGTTTATCTGTACATTCCCGCTCGTGAACAATGCTTATCTCTACATTATTCGCATGTGTACATTCGGTCCAACTGCTAATGACGTCACACCATCGTCCGACCGAAAACCTGCACTAAAGGCGTTCCTTACACTACCCCCCTCTCAACGAAAAAAAGAACCGACCGAGGGTCTTTTTTACAAGTTCGTAGGATAATGTGAAAATACAGTAACGACTATGAAACCTTGACCTATGGAACCGACTGATCACGATCAGCGCGTGACAACAGATCCGCGAACACATTCTGTGTACCTGGAAGTGGTTCGAGAATGAATCTAAACTCTTGTAAGGACAAGGACCAACGCATGATGCGAGAATTCTTAAAGCGACTTGTATGCAAGTACGTCAGCGGTCTGTGGTCAGTCTGGAGAATGAAATCGACCCCCCAAAGAAATTTGGAAAATTTCGAAATGGCCCAAACAATAGCCAAACAACATGAGAGGAATAGTGGGAAGACCACCAACATCATCATCATCTTGGACAACACCAATAGCCACTGATGGGACAGTATGCAAATTTGAAACGTCCACATGAGGAACAGCACACTTAGGCTCCACAACCTCGACATCTGGAAGCAAAAAAGGAGAAAAGGCCCAACGAGATCAATAGCGAACGGAGTCGAGATAAGAGGCACAGTCGCCAAAGGAACAGGGAGAACATTGCCTTTTGAAACTGACGTCTGACAAATGTCACAAGTGTGAACATAAGTACTCACATCAGCAGAAACACCAGGCCAAAAGAACTGGGACAAAATCTGAGTCAGAGTTCTATGAACTCCACAATGACCAGCCAAAAGTTGATCATGCGCAGCAATCATGACTGAAGCACGAAGTTTCTCTGGAACAACAACCTGATGCAAAATATCCTTTGATTTCCGATACCTCCTGTACAAAATATCATCTTGAAAATAGAAAGAATATGTAGCAGAACCAACAACCTTTTCTTCACCTGAGGCAGCTAAATTGAAACAACCTTGCAGAGTAGCATCACCTTTCTGCAACTGAATGAGGTCAGTACGAGTGACCTTCAAATCATCGCACACAGTGACAAGAGGTCTGTGCGGGAGACCTTGTTTTCTAGCCTGAGCACGAGTAGTGACAGCAGCAACAGGGATCACATCAGCAGCAGCAGCAACTTTGGTATCTTGGGCCTGCCGGACAATCAAACCTGGAATATTTCCTACAATCAAGTCAGCAACTGGATCCTCAAGAACACAACAAAATATGGACAAGAAACAACAACTTTAGCCTGCTGGTAAATGTTGACTTCTCCACCAAAAGTTTTACAACGGACAGTACCTGGTACATACTGTTCATCAGAAACCAAACGTTTTCGAACACCACAAATGGTAGCACCTGTGTCTCGCAGAACTGAGCAAGCAGTAGAATTGACAGAACCAACTTCTAAATGCAAGTGACCAGCTGACTGATCAAAAATAGAGCAAACAACTTCCGAGTCTACAGGGACAACTGCACAACCTGAGCTCGAGTTACTCTTATCATCTGAAGCTATGGTTTTTTTCACAACAAAGGGACAAGTTTTTCGAGTATGACCACCAATGTTGCAAACAGAGCAAGGGTTTGGACTGTTGCGAAGAGGACACTGCCTGGGACCATGACCTTTACCATCACAAAGAGGGCAATTATCAAAATTAGTGTAAAACGAACCACCTCCACGTCCACGTTTCAAAGATCCTCGAGTTTGATCAAAACGACCTTCGACCTTTTGGTTCGAAACCGAGGGTGTTTGGTCGGTCTGTCGAAAACCACCACGATTTCTCCAATAGCTGCGACCTCGATAGTTTGAGTAACCACCGCGAGAATCTGCAGAGCCAGCAACAGCTTGTGACTCTTCAGCTAAATCAACTGATCCTACTGAGCCGAAAACCGTAGCAGCCGATCTGCGCGCCAAGTTCTTTCCGGGACGAGCAAGACAATAACTTTCAGCGGTTTTAACCATATCATCCAATGTGACAAGTCCACGCTCGCGAATGAAAGTAGCAAGATCCTGTGACACACATTCTAGAAACTGCTCACCTAACACAAGATTCATAATTCCCTGCATGTCCCTAGGAACACCGGACAAAGCTATCCATCGATCAGACAATCTGTTTAGCTCAATACCAAAAGTTTGGAAAGGTTCGTTCGAGTCTGGTCGGATTTCACGGAACTTCTTGCGAAAACCTTCTGCAGTACATTGGAACTTCTTAAGCAAATTGTCCTTCAATGTCTGATAATCTACAGGACCATGAGCAGCAAGACTGTGGTACAAGTTCAATGCGTTACCTTCTAACAAAGCTGAAAGAAATGTAACCCATTTGCTTTGATCCCAGCCAAGGGCTGTAGCATGAGTCTCAAAACGAAAAAGGTATGAATCGATATCATCTTGTCTTTCTTTGAAAATAGGCAATTTGGGGTAAACAGGTCTAGCACCAAAAGAATTACTATCTCTACCTCTGTTTCCATGACCAGCATCTTGTCCCTCAAGTCTACGGTCAGAATGTAACTCAAGTTCCATCTGTTTTGTTTTCTCTCTTTCCAGTTCTAACTGAACATCTGCCTGTTTATTTGCTAGCTCAACTTCTGCTTGTTTATTTGCTAACGCTAACTGAACATCTGCTTGTTTATTTGCGAGCTCAACTTCTAATTGTTTCTGTTTTGTCTCTTCTTCTTTTTCCAATTTTTTCTGTCTTGTTTCTTCTTCCAATTTTTTTTCATCCCTCAATCTTTGTCTCTCAAGACGATCAAAACAATCCTGTACATATTTTGCACGTTCCTTATCAGGGATACCCAAAGTTGTAGCTTGAGCAATAAAAGATTGGAACAACTTATCATAATCGTCAGTCATGGCTAAGTGCAATGTAGATCAACAACCAAAAGAAAACTTACTAAAAAAAAATATCAAAATGTCTAAACAGGAAATCAATAAAGTACTAAAGTGTCAACAACGAAATGGCAAAATGCAATTAATCACAATAAATTGTTCTATAAACCTTATGAAACAATGAAGTGTCTCCAAAAGTAAATTTACAGGACAATGTACAGTCCGAGTTACAATGAAAACAGCAAAGTCTTACAAGTATACAAAGCAAAGTATGTATTGTATTAACTCAATATGTCTATAAGTGACCAATTTTATACCAAATAGAACACACTAACTTAATATATGCTGAAGAACGTCAACTTTAGTTGATAGAAGCACAAGAAATGTACAGCGAAAAAAGAAGTTACGAAGTTCAAAGTTTTAATTCAAATATATATTCAAAGAAAAATAAAATGAAATTTATGTCAAACACCTCAAACACTATAATCGCTAATACTAAATACCAAATGTACGGCGAAAGGGAAATAAACCCAATCAAATTATCAAAGTCTCAAACAAAAATGAACCAAGGGAAACAATCTATTGACAACTAAACCAAATCAAAAGAAACAATTTAACAAAAATAACCAATTATGACCACATATATAAATACAAAAAAGACTAGATCAAAATCAATACAAAAACAAACAAAATAAATCAAATGAGGCTGAAATCCCAACACGATAATCTACTTAAAATAAGGGCAAAGAGAACATACCCCCAGACACACGCATAAAAGGATAGGACCCTACAACAGCAAAGAACTAGTAAAACAAATACAATTCCCTAACAGAAGAATAGAGCCGAAGAAGAGAATAGGAACCCCCAAGACAGAAAAAGAGCTAAATCCTTAGTGCCCAGAAACTGTACACAGACACAGCCGTTAAACTGGAGACGGCAAATATCACACAAAACACCACATCCCAGTCATACACTATAACAAAATTTCAAAAAAATAAGCCCACTAGTCTACCGATATAAATCTATAACAACTAGTGGTGCCCTCACTAAATATGAATATGTATGACCTAATGTTAACACAGAGAAAGTCTAGGGTCACCAAATGTAACGACGGTGTTTTTAGTGTACTACTGAACTAAATTGTTACATATAAACGTTTATGGAATGAGTGTGTGCGTGGGCTTTCTGCCAATCTGTATAAAGGTGGGTGTTCTATCTCTGTTTACTAGACTCTTTCATCCACCACACACGCGCTTACAAACAAGGACAAAGGCCACACAGTTATCTCTCTTTGCCCTCTGTTTAACTTATTCTCATACACTCATAACATACATTAAACCACACAATTCACATCATATAAACCAATCCACAAATAACAATTCACATCATATAAACCAATCTGCACAAATAACTAACAAGTGGCATACAAGTTATTCACACTTCGGCGCTCACACATTCACTCGCTACCGTAGAGGTCGTTGTCTCTCTCGAGAGACGTCACTCGACTCCTCTTTATACTAGTGTCGACACAGTCAATATCACATTGACGACTTGACGGAGATTTCCCGAACTGAATGTTACTATTCAATGACTACTCACAGATTTAGAACCTTCCTAGGCGTGCATCTATCAACGGCACTAGGCGACAATAGCTACACTGAAGGAACACTGCATGTGGTCCTGTAGCTCGAATCTGTGGCTTACTTCGCTACCGTTGCTGCTCGTAGCACCAGTGATGGTAGGACGAAGGAGAGATGAAGGCTTGATGATGTCCGCATTCCGGTCACGTACGTGATGCTCAGGACAGCTTCATCGGCCATACACCAGGGGTTTCCGCTCCGTACCGGCCCCGCTGTACACAACATTTATACACTCATAAATGTTCGCTCATATACCCAAAAGTCTGAATGTCTTCGACACATTATTATTCTTCAGAGCGCTCTAGATCATTTCCTCTGAAAAATGTCTTCTTTATGCCACCATACTACAGTCACTATTGTCATAATTCTTATGACAATTCCTATAGCCACTTTAACACAGTGCACACAATTCCTATAGCCACTTTAACACTGTACACACATTTTGCGTACCTACACACAATGAATTATGAGCCAAATATTACAATCACAGCTCACCTTCAATTCGTAACATTACTGCACATTTCATCATTAGGTATACCTAAATATATACTGAATTCTATTCCTATTTCAGTCCCACATCTTCGCATATGAATAAATACAACATGACATCCTAGTTATAAACTATATCACATAATTACATGACTAAACAAGTATTGACACGAGCCATCGCATTTCCTTCAAACATGGCTCTTCTGCACTCTAATACTAATTCATAAAACAAAACTTTCCTTTTCATCTGAATAGCGTTATAGGTCATTATAAATACCGGTACTAAAAGAATAAATACCTGTATTCAATATACAGCTATCAAATTCTCTAGCCAGAATTCTTCCTCAGAGCCCTAGCAAAAACGACCGCTCGGCTCGACTGGTGTAGCATCTCTAACTTGCAATTATTCCCGATGCCACACTGTCACTCCCACACGTGACACGTGAACATCGCTCACCTACATTACCACACATGAACATGGTTTATCTGTACATTCCCGCTCGTGAACAATGCTTATCTCTACATTATTCGCATGTGTACATTCGGTCCAACTGCTAATGACGTCACACCATCGTCCGACCGAAAACCTGCACTAAAGGCGTTCGTTACAATGACATGACTTTATGGAAGTGTCTACTACTTACTCATTCTAGCCTAAGAGCCGGTTGTGTTAAAACACAACCCGGGAGGCACTCGGGGAACCCCGAAAGGACCAAGAGTTGTCTTCCGACACTGCCCATCCGGTACCGGGTACCCATAATCCCTCAGTCAAGTCTACTTAGGCTCACGGTTCAGATGTGTTGCTCTACTGCTCTAGCCTACGGACTTCGGATTTTTCGACCGGTTCGCTGGTCTTACGGACTTTTACTGAAGGAGGAAGGAAGAGAAGGGAGGAAGAAGAGATACGAGAGAGAATCGTTTCGTCGGCCCTGCCGGTGCTGCTGCGTGGCTATCTCGTCCCCACTTCGTTGGCGGCTGCCCGCTTCGGCCTCTGGTGGACCTGGGCTGCGCGGTGAGCTTCGCCGGTCGTGCCAGGCGGGTTTTGGACTTCTCCCCCCGTTCCCCATCGGCGGAGAGGTAAGGTAGCTGGGTTGACCCTCGGCCGGTTCCCGGGCTGGGCACTGGTTTGAGCAGGTACGAAGATTGTCGTCTTCTTCTCACTGTAGTTTGCGCGCCGAATTTCGCAACTCTTAGCTTGGCGGGGCCCCTCGCGCCCGCGCCCACTCACCTTCGGTGAATTGTTGCGACGCTTACCTACGCATTTGTACCTTTTGGAGAATTTCTTACTCCATGGCTTGATTAGCTTGGCGGGACAGCTTGGGTCACGCCTTGTCGACATTGCGTAGTATTGTTCTGTGCCAGCACCTGTTTCTTGACTGTTCTGGTTCACTTGCTGGAATGGTTGTATAGTAAGAGGGATGACTGCTGTAGTTTTAGTGCGCTAATCTTGTGGTGGTTGATGAATTTAAGCGCACACTCACAACTCGCATACGCATGCATACGCTGTGGACAAGTACTCACGTACCTATAGAGTGAATGTACATTACGGCGGGCGGCTTGGGGGTTTACGCTCCTTGGCTGGGCGTGCCCCACGTGCCATGTCCCCATTAAGTGGTGATTTGTTTCCTCAAAAACATTACCGATGACATTACTGTCTGGAAGTGTCTACTACTTATTCAATTTTAGCCTAAGAACTTGTTGTGTTCCTTCACCACCCGGGAGGCACTCGGGGAACCCTCATTAGGGCTGAGAGTAGCCTCCCGTCCCAGTCCAGTCAGGCGTCCACTACGTGGCCCAATCACAAATCAGTCGTTTCTACTTAGCTCTGAAGTTTAGACGTGTTAGCCTATCGCTCCACCGACCGTTGCTAACGGTTTTTCCCTGCTCTTCTTTTTGTGGATTACTGTGTTCCTTCAGATTTGTGTGCTTGGATTTATGTGCCTGTGTGTGTTTTTTCAAGGATTGTACTTCGAGTGAACTGTGTTTTTCTTCGTTCTGGTGATAACGGAAAAAAAAAAAAAAAAAAAAAAAAAACCCAAACAAACAAACAAAGGAAGGTACTCCCTGTGGTGTTTACTGCTCCGGATATGGAGCTTCCTCCACCCGTCGCCACGTCGCAGGAGAGGTAAGGTCTTGGCCCCTCCCTCACAAGGCCCTGGCCCGGGTGCCTGTTTCCGTTGGTTTCGTCGGATCGCGCATCGCTTTCGTTCTCGTTTTCGCGCATTCCGAGTGCTTGCGCCCAGTCGCCTGCTCTTTCTGTTTGTATGTTGCAGTAACCCCGTGCGTACCTGCGACAAGTGTGGATCTTTCCGGTGGCCGTGTGACGATCATGATTTTTGCCTTCCTTGTACGGGATGCAATTCGGACCATACTTGCACCGTCTGCGCCGCCTGGCCCGAGCAGCAATGGTCGCAGCTTTGGAGTTTTTACAGGCGCGAGCGTCCGCATTCGCCTAGTGACAGGGCTTCTTTCCTAGAGCCCACATCAGTGCTTGGCGCTGTTTCCAAACGCGTGGGCGCGGACCGTGAGGATCCACGGAGCCGTCGGCCGCTTGAGCTTCGCTCATCTTCCCTCACTTCTCATCGGACACCGCCTGCTGACTCTTACGGGGAGTCCGCCTTAGGGCGCAGCGTTTGCCTTACGGGGGCACGCATACCGCGACTACCCTCGCGTATTACGTTGTCCAAAATTAATCGAATTTCTGGAGACCGTGAGGATCAGCTGAATCGTTCTCCGCTTGCGATTTCCTCATCCTCTAAACTCTCTAACCGGACACAGCCTGCTGACTCTTACGGGGAGTCCGCCTTAGGGCTTATCGTTTGCCTTACGGGGGCGCGCATACCGCGACATAATTCGCGTCGTACGTTGTCCGCAACTAGTCGCGTTCTAATGGACCGTGACGATCACCTGCGCTATCGGCCGCTGCACATTGGCTCATCCACAAAGATTTCTAAACGGACAACGCCTGCTGGCTCTTACGGGGAGTCCGCCTTAGGGCGTAGCGTTTGCCTTCCGGGGGCACGCATTACATGACATGCTTCGCGCAGTCCATTGTCCGAAAATCGTCGTATGCGATCTCATTTACACAAGTCTGCGTGCTCTTACGGAGAGCCGCCTATGCGACAACGTACCCGCCGTACAGAGACTGGCGAGAGATCCCGGTCCCGGCGTCATCGGTTTGATGACCGTGTTTCTCTTTCTCACGTGACCTCCAATACTCCACACACTCACGCGTCGGGTGACTACCATCAGGAGCATCGTTCTACTGTCCGTTCCGATCGCCGCCGTCCTCGGCATTCATCATCATCTTCCCTTTCATCTCCTTCTCCCGCTTCGGTTCCCCGTTCGGCTTCCAGCTTGTCTCGGTCTGCCCCTCCCCTCCCGTCCCGTCACCCGTCCCCTTCCCCTCCTCGGCCCCGTAGTCGGACCTCCACTGGTAAAGTTCACCGGGACCACCACTCCCGTCATCGCAGCCGCTCCCGTCATCGCAGTCGTTCTCCCCGTTCACGTCACACGGTTCCCTCTAGGTCCCCCCCTTCCGTTTATACCTTTCCCCTGCACCCGCTTCGCCATCTTCCCGCGGTACGACGTTCGCCGGTGGCTACAATTTCTCATCCGGACGGGCTCCGCGCCGTTTCTCCCTCACAGACCCTCCATCGGATCTCCCTCCCTACACGCGAGGAGGACACCCTTAGTCTACTTCCTGAGGATTCAGTCTCTAATCTCCTTGACTTTGGTGGCCGCTCCCTTTCGCCGCGCTCTGATGTATCGGATGCGCCTGTGTCGACTACACTCCCTTCGTCGTCGCGCACGGAAACGCTTCTTTGCATTAATGAAGCGGCTCGTATTGTCGTGGCCGCCCTACCGAAAGACGAGTGTCCTCCGTCCCCCCCGCTCAAACGGAAGGTGTCCGCCTTTGTTGATTCGGACCGGCAACAGAAGAGATTCAAGTCGCTGCCTCAACCGCCTGGATTTCAAGATATGCGGGATTCATTCTCCGCTCATCTACACACGGATTCACAAGACTCCTCCTTTTTTGCGGATTGCAAGTGGCCGACTGACCTTGACATCGCGTTCCGCCAATCTTGGTACGCGGGCCATTCACAGTCTTTTCAGTGCACACTTCCCACGTTGGACCCTCCAGTTGTGGCGCAACTTGGCGGCAACTCTAAGCTACGTTACACTTTCCCGCGTGGTTTGGATAAGACGGCGTCCCTAGTGCGGAACACCTTGGCCTGTGGGGGTTTTCTGGAGCTTATCACGCAAGCTTTTATTCGTCGCATTGAAGACTCACGAGAATCTTCACCCCTTCTTGGTGATCTCCTCACTTTAGCGGTCGCGGCTAACCGGGCAGCTTATCACTCTTCCGTCAACGCGATGGCGGCTGCTGCTAACTGTGATCTCATGCGTCGGGATGCCGTTCTACAAGCCTGTCATGGATTGCCCCCTGATTTGAAGTCTCAACTGCGTCGGGCTCCTCTTGGTGGACGTCTCCTCTTTGGTGAGACTTGGCAGAAAGTAAAGGACGGAAATTTAGACCGCTGGCCCAAAGGCTTTTCCACTTCTCGCTTTCACGCCGCCCGCAAGGCCGTGAGTCGCGCCCTGTGGAACTCCAGACCCTCTTCGACCTTCATTCCCCGTCATTCCAACGCGTCCCGGAGGGCTCCCACTTTCGGCCGCGGTAAACCCGTTCAGACCTCTATCCCCTCCTGGCCCAAGCCTGCCTGCCGCCCTGGTCGAGGCCGCGGCAGGTTTCAATGACTACCTTCCGTTCCAGTTCCCGCCGACCCCTCGGGAGTCTCCGGTCGGCGGGACACTGGCCCTTTGCAGCGACGTATGGCGGGCGCTGCTACCGGACGACCCTTGGGTCCTTACTACCATCTCCGAGGGTCTCTCGATTTCGTTCCGTTCCCCTCCGCCGTTGAGACGATCTCCGGTATGGACAGACGTTCCATCCGACGAGTTAAGAGCTATCGCCTTGCGCGGAGAGGTAGCCTCCCTTCTACAGAAGGCTGCCACGGAGGTAGTGTCTCGTCTCCACTCCCCGGCATTTTACAGCCACATATTCGTAGTTCCGAAGCCAGACGGAAAGTGGCGTCCTGTCATCGATCTCTCGGCGCTGAACAAGTTTATACTGGCTCCGACTTTTCGCATGGAGACCACCCGGACGCTCCGGGTCGCTGTGCAACCTATGGATTTTGCAGTCAGCCTCGATCTTTCAGATGCGTATCTCCATGTTCCCATACATCCGGCATCCAGACGGTATCTCCGCTTCACTTTCGAAGGCGTGATCTACCAGTTTCGCGCCCTTCCCTTCGGTCTCAACCTCAGCCCGTGGGTTTTCACTCGCATCATGGATGCAGTCGTCACCAAGGCTCGACAGTCCTCCTCCAGTCCGATCTCCAACTACTTCGACGACCTTCTCTTGAGGAATGCGTCGGAGTCGGTGCTGCGGATGGACAGGGACGCTCTACTCCTGCTCTTGTCCCGCTTGGGATTTCTCCTCCATGCCCGCAAGTCGGACCTCTCTCCATCTCGCCGGTTTATTCATCTTGGGATGGAATTTGCGACCGACCTCAACCGTGTGTGTTTACCGGAACCTCGGATCACGAAGTTACCCTCCCTCACTTCTCGGGTTGCCCGGTCGGAATCCGTTCCCGCCAGAGTCTGGCTGCAACTCCTCGGCTTGATGAATGCAGCGGCGGATCTCCTCCCCCTGGTTCGTCTTCACTCCCGCCCACTTCCGTTACACCTCCTGCTTCATTGGAGGCCATCCTCCGGCGACCTCGATGCCCTGGTGCCAGTGTCTCCAATCCTTCACTCTCACCTACGGCGTTTGATGGACACTTCTTGGCTAGCTTCGGGAGTCCCTCTTGCCTCACCGCCTCCTCAGCTCTCGCTCTGTGTGGATGCGAGTCTCGCTGGGTGGGGTGCACACCTGCTTCCGAGTTTCCTTTCGACGTCCGGCCTCTGGACACCGGACCTGACAGACAGACACATCAACTGGCTCGAGCTACAAGCAGTGTGGCAGGCGCTCATGGTGTGGGAAGTCCACCTTTGCAACCAGACGCTTCTTGTCCTGTCGGACAACACTACGGTCGTCTCATACATTCAGAAGCAGGGAGGTACACACTCTCCGGATCTTTGCATTCTCCTCTACCGCCTGATGTGCTGGTGCGAGGACCGCGGCATCTCTCTCCGAGCTTGACATATCCCCGGACGCTTGAACGTCTTGGCCGACTCCCTCTCTCGACGCGGCCAACTTCTCCACACGGAATGGACTATTCACCCGGACATCTTTCAGATGATCTGCGCTCACTGGGAGACTCCCATGATCGACTTATTTGCCACAAGGTGGAATCATCAACTTCCCCTCTTCGTCTCCCCCATTCCCGACCCTCTCGCCTGGGCGGTCGATGCACTATCCATTCCGTGGGATGGACTGATTGCGTATGCCTTTCCACCGACGGTTCTCGTCCCCAAAGTCCTACCCTGGCGCATGTAAAGATCTCGCAGACCTGATGGCACATTTTGGACTGCAGCGTCCGGTTCCCCGCTCTCTGATTCCTCGCTGGGACCTACCCTGGGTCTTGACGTGGCTTAATTCGGACAGATTTGAACCCCTTTCCCTGGCTAGCTTCGCGGATGTGACACGGAAGACATGCTTCCTTTTGGCCTTAGCCTCGGCGGCCAGGGTAAGCGAACTACACGCTCTGTCAGCGAGTTCTACCTGCCTCCAATTCCGAGCGAATGGTTCTGTACAATTACTCACAGACCAGCCCTTCCTCGCCAAGACCCGGTCTCCTTTGACTGCCCCCCAGGTCATAAATATTCGACCTTTGAAACACGCGACCTTTTCTAAGGAGACGCGCCAACAGGATCCCGTGCGCGCCTTACGCATTTCCATACGCAGATACAAGCCCGTCCACCGAGGACGATCACGCCTCTTCTACCTTTGAACCCCAAAAGAAATGACATAACAGCTCAGACAATATCTTCCTGGCTACGTTGGGTCATTCGGTCTGCCTATCAGGATCTTTCCCCTGACGGGGCGAGGCGGCTCAGGATCCGCGCACACGAGGTTCGGGCCATGGCCACGAGTGCCACCTTCGATCGCACTTGTGCAGTTCGATTTCTAAACGGACACCTCCTGCTGACTCTTACGGGGAGTCCACCTTAGGGCGTAGCGTTTGCCTTACGGAGGCACGCATACCGCGACATACTTCGCGCAGTAAATTGTCCGAACATCATCATAAGAGATCTCATTTGCAAAAGCCTGCGTACTCTTACGGAGAGACGCTTATGCGGCAACGTGCCCACCTTACGGAGGCAGGCGAGAGATCCAGGTCTTGTGGCAGCAGTGGGCTGGCGGGCAGAGTCAACATTCGCCCGCTTCTACCTCAGGGATCTGTCGGGCCAGCGAGAGAATCTCGCACTGGTGGGGGGACATCGCCACAGCGCAACACTCCCTCCCGGCGCCGGAAGCGCCGTAGGTATGCACTTAGCTAAAATTGTCGGGAGTTTGGCGAATGGGTGTGGGGCTCTGTCGTCTGCCCTTTCGGATGGTATTTGGGCGCGGCACCCTCCACCTTTTCGCCATTCTTCCAGACAGTAATGTCATCGGTAATGTTTTTGAGGAAACAAATTAATTTTTCTCTAAAATATATTTTTTCGAAAAATACTTACCGATGACATTACTCGAAGGACCCTCCCACCTGCCCCGCTTGCCGCTGGTAAGCTAAGTATCACGACTGATTTGTGATTGGGCCACGTAGTGGACGCCTGACTGGACTGGGACGGGAGGCTACTCTCAGCCCTAATGAGGGTTCCCCGAGTGCCTCCCGGGTGGTGAAGGAACACAACAAGTTCTTAGGCTAAAATTGAGTAAGTAGTAGACACTTCCAGACAGTAATGTCATCGGTAAGTATTTTTCGAAAAAATATATTTTAGAGAAAAATTAATTTTACTGGCCCAGATGTTATGCTTGCCTTTGCTTGTCATCGCGTGTTGAGTTGTTGTACAAAATCCGTCCGGTGTTCTTTTGTCCACACGCGGTCGCCCTTTCAGTATGATGTTTTGGGCCTGACGCTTTTCGTGCTGGTTCTGTCGTGACATGTTTGACTTTTGGTACATATGTTGTTGGCTCGCCTTAGCGCTTGACGGCAGTGAGCCAACCTCCTTACTGCACTGCTAGCGTGCAGGCTTGACAGATCGGTACCTCGCTTTTGTGCTTTGTGTTTTTTGTCGTTACAAAGGCTAGCCTTTTCGTGGCGGAGTCCCACAGGACTCGCCCGCGTGCTTTCTGGTGTGTTATCTGTTGCAGGGTCGTGCTGCTTGCCCATTCGCAGGGTGGACAGATGACAGTGGCTGGTTCAGTTCCCAGGGGTCTGTCTCCACTGCACCGGATACGCCGCCGACTATGCTTGCGGCACCTACTCTACTTGTACTGAGCGGCGTGGCCCTCAGCTATGGGGGTACAGGCACAAGCGATCGGCACCTGTGTAGCCGCCTTTCAGACACTGCGGGCTGTCCGCACGACAACGGACCGACCTGGGAGAGAAGCCACACCTGACGTGACGACTAGTGCAGGAGCGGGTGGATCATGGAGGCCGCTTCCAGAGGGAGCGCGTATGGACAGCCTTCTGTCAAGGAGAGGACTCGCCTCCCTGGGCCTTGTTCCGAGAGACGCGGCTCGCGTCGTCCCATGTCCTTTTCGGCCCCCGCTCGTCTCCAGGAAGCCCGCGGGGCTCCCACTGGGGGTCCCCTTGCTGGCAGGAGAGCCCGCCTCTTAGGCCTGCTCGGGGAGACATTTACACACGCGTCCGACGCCTTCAGGACGACACAGAACTCTACCACCACTTGAGGACAACGCAGCTTTTCGGCAGGCGGTTTCCTCCCCGGCTGCTACTAGTGGGTGTGTTCTTCGTGGCCAGGCGACAGCGGCCAGTTGGTGACAAGGCCTGTCTTCCTGGCGCTGGGGGTACCTCCTACCACGTTGTGATGTCTGTGCCACCTGGCCTCAGCAGTGCTGGTAGCAACGTTGGAGCTTCTACAGAGGGAGCTCCCGACACCTGGTTGTGCTTCGAAGGAAAGGACCCCTTGCCGCCCCGATACAGAGGGGCCTGCTGATGTCCTGCACACAAGGCGGATGTTCCAGTGGCCGTCGGACAACCACTAGGTCTGGTCTCCTATTTTCAGGATGTGCCTCCGACGACGCTTGTGACGTCTGTTCCACCTGGCTGGAGCTGCGTGGGTCGCAGCTTTGGGGCCTTTACAGACACAGTGACTGACGCCGGCTTGTGCTTCGATACCAGTCGATACGCCATCCAAGTGCCCTGGGCACCGATCGTTCGAGACCAGGACGACCCTGTGGAGGAGAGGCCACGCTTTCAGCGGACTTATACGCGGAGTGGTTTGATCGATGAGGCCGCTGTCAGGAGGGAGCACGCCCGGACTATTAAGCCTTCTACAGAAGCAGAGAACTCGCCTCACAGAGGCCAGTTCGGAGAGGCGCCTTGCGACGTCCCATGTCCACCTTCGGTCCCCACTCGTCTCCAAGGAAGCCCACGGAACGCCGGGTTCAGCGGACTTATGCGTGGAGTGGTTTTTGATCGATGAGGCCGCGGCCAGGAGGGAGCGCGCCCGGACTAGTAAGCCTTCTACGGAAGCAGAGAACTCACCTCACAGAGGCCAGTTCGGAGACGCGCCTTGCGACGTCCCATGTCCACCTTCGGTCCCCACTCGTCTCCAAGGAGGCCCGCGGGGCTGCCAGTCACGCTGGGGATTCCCTTGCCGGCAGAGAGCCCGCCTCACAGAGCCCGGCTCAGAGAGACATTCACACGCGTGTCCGGAGACTACTACCAGCACAGAACCAGGCCACCACTCGAGGTTACTCGTCAAAAGACCTTCTTCGTAGCGGCTACGCTTCGTTCGTGGTCAAGGGACTCTGTCTCGCTGGCTCTTCGACCGGTCGTGCCGTGGGTGTCATGGAACTTTCTCCCACTGTTACCGCTCCGGCTGAGAGTGGCCTGCTGATGACCTGCACATAATGCGGAGGCTTCCAGTGGCCGTCGGATAACCACAAGGTCTGTCTCTTATGCTCTGGATGTGCCTCTGACCACGCGCGTGACGTCTGTGCAACCTGGCCTGAGCTACGTTGGTCAAATCTCGGGAGCTTTTACAGACGCGAGCGACCGACACCCTCTGGTGCTTCGAAGCTTGTCGAGACACCATCCTTCGCGCCCTCAGCACCGGACGCTCGAGACCAGGATGACCCTGTGCAGAAGACGCCACTAAGATTTTAGCGGACTAGTGCGCGGGGTGGGTTGTTGACCGTCGAGGCCGCTACCAGGAGAGAGCGTGCCCGGACACAGCTTTTTGAGAAGCAGAGAACTCGCCTCACAGAGCCCAGTTCGGAGAGATGCGCTTGGCGACGTCCCACGTCCACTTTCGGTCCCCACTCATCTCCAAGAAAGCCGCTGGGATCAGGCTGGGGGTCCCCTTGCCGGCAGAGAGCCCGCCTCTCCTCAGAGCCCGGTTCGGAGAGACTTGCACGCGCTCGTTCGGAGCCTCCTGTCGACACGGATTGTAGACGCTTGGAATCTGCTTGCCATTCTCGCTCACCCTAGCGAGATCGAGGAGGAACTTCTCCCCGCATCGATGGATGGCGCCCTGCAGGTCGACCTGCCGCGGAAGAACCCCCTGTGCTGACGACTCTGCTGGTCCAGTTTCTTGGAAGTTCCTGAACTTCAGTGCGGTGAGCATACCGGAGGATGCTTCTAGGACCTTGGCTTCACTTCGCTTGCTCTTGCGCCAGGCCGGCGACAGGATGCGGTCCTCGCAGGTGGCCCTCAGCTCCACCTCCAGATCTTGGACTTCGACTTCTTCCGGAACTGCCGACCCTTGTCTCCAGGTTTCCGTGCTCTCGGCCTCCACAGAGGTTCACCTGCGAAGGAGGAGTCACCGCTTCTGGAGCTGCAGTCCGTTGGACTCACCTGGGGTTCTCAACCAACACTTGGACACTGGTGAACCAAGGCACAGCCCCGTCTCCCTGGCGTCTAACCAACTCGACAACTCTCTTCGGGCACCCGGGGGGTGCACCAGACTGCGGACAGGTGCTACTGCTTCGGCTGTGCTCACGGTTGGATGGCCTAGCCACTACACGGAAGTCGGATCTTCTCCCCTTCGGTTGTCTCTAAGCCCGGCTGCTCCAGCTATGCTTCCTACTTCCGTGGTTCTTCTCGAGGTCCAGCCCACGGACCTCCTGATTTCGCGGACAAGAGCATGTACGGCTTGGGTCCGACGCAAACGTGGGAGGAAGGATCGGTCACAGGAGCTACTTCTCCTCTCCGGCAACGTGACAGCAGAGGTGTACTTCCAGGATCAGGGCGCCTTGCAATCTTCTGACCGGTCCGTACTCTTCTACCCCGGTGATTGGTGAAAGAACTTCAACTTCCCTCCGTGCGTGACACTACCTGGACCGACGGTAGGTCTGGGCCAGCTTTTCCCCGGTGGAACCAGTGGCTACACACGGAATGCACCAGGACACCTTCGGACGATCGGCGCGCGGGCGAGACGGCTTAGTGGACCTGTTCGCCACAAGGTGGGATGACTGGCTTACCCCGCGCCTACGTGTTTTAGCCTTCCTGGCCGAGACGCCGATGCTCTGGCCTAACCTGGGAAGGATTCACCGCTCGTCCTGTTGGTCACCCCGTTCCCTTGGAACCGATCCTGGACCTCTGGCCTTCTCAGCTCGCCACGGACCCCCGCTACTGCTTCTCGCTTTCTACAAGATGCTCTTGCAGCCGCGACGGTCGCTGTTCTACCTCGCTGGAGCGCCTACTCCTTCGCCTTGGAGGTTATGCGGCAGTCGCTCAACACTAGAGTCTTCGCGTGGGCGGCAGTGGAAGCTTTCGCTATGGCCCGCATCCCGCAGCTCGACATCTCTAAGAGTAAGTTGGCGAGGCATTGTTCTCGTGGGCGGCGACCGTCACCTCACCCCCGCCTACCCTGCTGATCCCAGCTCGCAGGCTTCTTCCCTGGCTTTGGAGACCAAGGCTGGCCGTCGAGGACATCTCCATACGGCACCTGAGGTATGTTGCCACAGTGGACCGCTTTACGGACTACATGAGCTGCGACTCTCCCTGTCTACCTACAGTTAACGAGGGAACAGTTCCGTACAGCTCCTCTTGGACCATGCTTTTCTTGAACCTCCACTCCGTGGCCCACGCCACAGGTTCACCTTGCGCCCACTGAGGGGTCGCACTTCCACCAGGAGACCAGGCAGCAAAACCCTGTGCAAGCCTCACGTGTACCTACGACATAGCCGTCCGGGACGGACGCGCTCGCCTCTTTGCCGGTTCCGGCAGCACTGACGCTACAGGCTAGACGATCTTCCTGGCTACACTCAGTCATACGATCCGACTTACAGGACCCCTCCCTCAGGGAGCGTAGAGGCTAAAGTTGCATTATCAAGGTACTTGCATGGCCACGAACGTCGCATTCGTCAGGAATTGTACTGGCCTACACTTCGTGGCTACTGGAGGCTGGCGGGCAGGATGACTTCACCCGCCTCGATCGCAGGGTTCTGCCAGGCCAGCGAGGCTCCTCGCTTGGGTGGGGGCCTTTTCGGGGGGGGGGGGGGGGGGGGGGGGGCACAACTCTCTCCTGGCGCCTCAGCGCCGTAGGTTACACCTACCTAGGGTCGTCGGGAGTTTGCGTTAGGGAGGACGGCTCTAGGGCTCTAAGGTGTGCTGGAGCGCGGCACCCTCCTCCTATTCGCAACTCTTCCATAAAGTCATGTCATCGGTAATGTTTTTGAAGAAACAAATTCGTTTTTCTCTAAAAGGTATTTTTTTGAAAAATACTTACCGATGACATGACTCAAACGACCCTCCCACCTGCCCCGCTTGCCGCTGGTGAGCTAAGCATCCTGACTGAGGGATTATGGGTACCCGGTACCGGATGGGCAGTGTCGGGAGACAACTCTTGGTCCCCTCGGGGTTCCCCGAGTGCCTCCCGGGTTGTGTTTTAACACAACTGGCTCTTAGGCTAGAATGAGTAAGTAGTAGACACTTCCATAAAGTCATGTCATCGGTAAGTATTTTTCGAAAAAATACCTTTTAGAGAAAAATGAATTTTCCAACGGTAGAAGTTATTGGTAACAGGACCAGTTTTCAAACTTGCCGTTGCTACATCTACTACATAAATGACATAGACATGTAAACATACACATACCACACACTGACGCATGTATGCACTCGCTCACGCACGCATGCACATACGCACGCACACGCACGCTCTCACACACACACACACACACACACATGCACACACACACGGGTGGGGGAGGGGGTGGGGGAGTGACAGGGCAGGAGATCTGTTTGCCTGTCCAGCGCTGAGTAGTTCCCCTTGATAAATAAAGTCATATGTTATTGCACTATTTTTGTTGATCAGTCTGAGAGATAAAGGTATGTGCCTACGTCAAAATCATCGTCTTCCTCATTTTGAACACGGTGTAATTTGAATATTGGGATTTTATTTCCATGATTTTGGGGTCACGTGTAATAGCAGACGTGACTTTATACACAGAGTGGCTGAGGTAATAGGGCAGAAAGAGAAACAACTGCCAAATGAGGAACTGTGTTGATCAAATTTGACACTTGAAGAAAATGTGTTGGATGAAGTAATTGTAAAACATGTTGTAGTTCTTGCTGTTGGTGGTAGTGTTGGACTGTACACATGATTTCAATCATTGTGTCAGAACGTTCATAGTTTTGTTCTGATGACAGCAGTTTTTTTTCTTCTTTATTATGATTATTTCACTAACGTAAGACACTTTAAAAAGGCAAGCGTCATAAGAGGTGAAAAGAAGCGAAAGATTTTTTTTTTCCACTTATGAAATGCTTTATTACAAATATCCGTTTACAATCTTGATGTCTTCAGGATTTAAGCGGGAAGAAGGAAGTGTAGTACCCCTCCACCCATGATAATTCAAGGTTAGTGCCAGATTAGCTTGGCGCCATCAAGCACCAAGCTAATCTGGCACTAACCTTGAATTATCATGGTCTGATGTTCCGCTTGTTACACATCCTCAGTCTCTAAGAGACGTCCTACTAACGTGCCGCTGCAAGCAATAAGCATCAGCAAGTGACATAGGTCCTCTGGAGCTTTGCAAATGACATTATGTGGCATGAATTTCAGTTTTTTGGTGCAGCCAAAACAGCCCTTCAGCCAACTTGTTCTGTTGTGCAAGAGGCATAAATTCTCATGAGCCCCTGCATCCGAAGAGTCTCATCAGAACTCAAGTCTCTTGCTGGCCATGGAATTCAAAACATATTTAGTCTGTGGACTGTTTTCAGTCCTTTCAAATTTTCACACTGTCTCCCATGTTTTGTCTTGTGCAGGTGCCCATTGTCCCAGTGGTGTTCTCGTCCTACAATGAATTCTACAGCCAGAGAGAAAAGCGCTTTGATACAGGTACATCAGCTAGTTGAACCCTCTTGTGCATACAGGGCCTGGTACGGTGTGCGGTATTAAGGGCTTCAGGCAGAAAGGGTCAGCTAAGCTTGCACATCGCATACAGATGAGGGTGTAACATGGAATCTGAAATCACGTTAAAAAAAAAGCTGAGCAGCAGGGGGGGATGGCATGAACATTCATCTCATTGTAGACAGGAATCTTATTGCTTTGTCCTTTGTTTCTTCAAAAACATTACCAATGACATGACCTTATGGGAGGTGTCTACTACTTACGCAATTCTAGCCTAAGAGCTCGTTGTGCTACCACACAACCCGGGAGGCACTCGGGGAACCCCGAGGGGGCCGAGAGTTATCTCCCGATACTCCCCATCCGGGACAGAGTACCCATAGTCCGTCAGTCAGTCTACTTAGGCTTACGCTGTTCAGACGTGTTTGCTCTAGCCTACGGACTTGGGATTTTCGACCGGTTCGCCGGTCGTCGACGGCCTTGGTTCTTCGCTTGACTTCTTCTTCATCCGTCCTCCCTGTGCCTTGCGTGGCTCTGGTGTCCCCTCTTCGTTGGCAGCTGCCGCTTGGCTGCTTGTATGCCTGGGCTGTGCTGTGCGCTTCGCTGTGACTTCGCCGCGCGTGCCTTGGTTGAGGTTTTTCTCCCCCCTTCCCCGGTCCCGCTCCGGGAAAAGGTAAGGTAGTTGGGTTGGCCCTCGGCCGGTCCCCGCGCTGGGCACTGGTTGAGCGGGCACGAAGGCGGTCTTCTTCGGCGCTGTTGCTTTGCGCCAAGATTCTTGGCTTTTACTTGGCGGGCCCCACGCCCGTTCCCCCTCTCCTTCCGTGTTGGTGTGGCATTATTATTTCACAGGGTCAAAATCTCCCTTTCTCAAAAGAGAGGGCATTTACGCGTGAGGAAAGGAATGAGACGTTTTAATCTGGAACGGTCATTCTTAAACGGCTCAGATCCACAGGTGGTCAGCTTCGTTTTCCAAGATGGCGTCTAGCGATGCAGTGCACCTTTTCCTCGCGGTTAAAACCTTTAAAGGTCAACATCATTGAAACATAAAACTGAGCATAAATTATCTACATAATAAAAGAAGTCACATGCCGAACAACTTTTTTCCGAAAAATACTGCCTTTTTTTAATATTGAATAAAATCTACTTCGAATAAACTTTTGCACCTGCGAAAAGTCCGCTCACGTGACCACATGGCTCGTGACGTCATATGCTGTAGACAATATGGAGTCTGATAGTGCCCCTTCTCCACCAAAATGCGGGAAAACGAAGAGCAGTGGCCTATATTGTGCCGTTGGAGGTTGTACAAACAAACAAGCGGATGGGTTAACATTGCATAGGTTTCCAAAAAACGAAGAAGTGCGAAATAAGTGGGTGAGATTCGTGCAGGAAAAGCGTGTAAACTTCGGTCCGAAGTACGGGACACCAACTGCGTCGTCAGCAATTTGCGCAAAACACTTTGCTGAAGACTGCTACCCCCCAAGTGCCACTTTAATGCGGAGCTTTGTGATGAAAACAATACGGACATTAAAGCCTGGCTCTGTTCCAACGATCCAAAGTCCGCGTGCCATTGCAGCAAGCACCTCAACAACAGCAACAGTGATTCAAGTTACTAGTAGAAGGCCTACTAGTACTACTTCAACTAGAGTCACAGTGGCTACTACACATCCATCGTCTGTTATCAGTTTGCCAGGTGTCAGGAAAGTCAGAGGAGCTTTTCAGAAAAGAGAACGCGAAGAGGGTATGTATTCACTGGTCTAGCTCATATAATTATTTATTTATTATTACAATTAGTACTCAGGGGTCGAATTCGTTTCTAAAAGAAGAGAGCACCTCGGGCCCCATGGTAAAAAAATAAGGGGGCAAAAGATAAGTCATCATAACAATAAGCATATTCATTATAAAGCTGCATGCAAAATAAGAAGTGGGCAAGTCGGGCCCGCCTGGTCGAAAAAGAAGCAGGCCCGAACCCGAAGTAACAGGTTTTTTGCCCGCCGAATTCGAAGCCTACCAAGTACTGCTGATCAGAGGTGCAGAGGCAACTTGTCACTAACTTTATCATTTAGTTTATGCAACTCGCTATGCTTTTGCCAATTTATTATAAACAATTTGTAGGTTGTCATTCAGTAATTTACTGCTAACCATAGTATGCTTTTAACAGCATACATAATAAAATAATGCTTTATTGGCATGACAGGTTGTGTCCACCATTACTTGCTTCTTTGCCTGAACCTGAGTTTGAGGCTGAACCTGAGTTAGAGGCTGGACCCGAGTTTGAACCAGATGCTGAGTCAGGTCAAAATGCTGCAAGGATTGAG
>BTPG01000004.1:165845631-165866444 GCA_036245525.1 Semisulcospira habei
CATCATGATCTGCTGGGTGAATAGGAACTGTAGTGACAGGGGAGGCACCATCAAAGTTATTAAGGAAGCAAAGCCAAGTCTTGTTCGGTCTCATTCACAGTGCTTGGACCGTGTTTGCGCTGGTGTTTTCCGGTTGAACAGCTTCCTCGCCGTTGCTCTACCAGGTTCGACAAGAAGCTGGTCAGTCGGCAAAGCAGACCACAACAGTTGCCAACTCCTCTCAGTACCTTCCATCAACAACTTGAGCTTCCCCCGCGACCCGAGGAATTGTCCAGTGTACTTCACCGACGAAGGCCAGAAGATCACAAGATGCCATGTATTCTTCATTTGGCTCCTGTGGTCTGGCTGAACAACGGGGGTTAAGGTTTTCCCTCCCTGGTTGTGTGATTTATGAACTGGTGGCTTGGCTGAGGGGGCGGTCTTGGTCGCCAGACACGCTTGTGTACTGCTTCTTAGCAGGGCACCTACGTTCCCTGTTCCCAGGCTGTTGGCACCGTCGCAGTTTCCACTGTTAGTAGATGGTGTAGCACTCCTGCATTCAACTGAGGCTGTCACTACGCTTCGGAGAGCCTCCAACTTCAGGGGTCAGACACAGCAGTGGTGTGCTTGGTGATGACCCTGGCCTCGTTGTCCCTGCATGTTGCGTCCTTGCCGTTTCCCTTGTTCCTCCATAATTGATGTTATGTTAGTTGCCCTCTCCGTGCTGTTATTAGACTTCTTTACCCCCGGATCCTGCTTGCAGCGCCAGATGTGAACTTGTGTGCCCCGGTGTTTTGTGGGTGAATTAGGTTGGGGAATAAATATCGAAGTCGAAGTCAGAGGTCCCGCGTTGACGTACTTTTATTGTCGTTAAGGTGGCACACGGCATGTAATTTTCGTCAAAAATCGTTCAAAAATGTGTTTCCAGTGTTGACCCAGAAATGGGTCCTACGATGTTCTGTATTATGCATGTGTGTGATTGGTTTTGTCCATTTTATTGATTTATAACCCCTATTCTTGGATGTTTTTAGTGATGTATCTATCGCCTGGGAAGTGAAAAGAAAAACTAACGGTGGCCGTCAAAAACTCAATTTTGAGTGCCTGGTTACGGCATGTCCCTTTGAAAGAACCCCCATGTGTTTGGTACGAGTGGAAAGGTCACGGTCTTGGCCTACTTTTGAGAGGTCTGTTTGCGGAAACAAAGAATGCGATACGGGAGACACACGCAAGGAGGAAAACCCGAGGCCTATCAGAGCAGCTTACAACCAATCGAAGACCCTCGGAACATAAGCGCTTCCGTCATCCGTCTTGAATGGAAGTTTCTGATTGGCCGGGCGGGCGCACGGCGCAGCGCGTGATCACGGCCGAAGAGAGCACTTCGGCAGTTTCCGGTCCCTCGGCAACACGCGTGTTTGTAATATACTCAAAATGGCGTCGATTATCCAAGCCGTGGTGCGACAGTCTTGTCATAAACTCAAATGTAGTGCGACAGAAAATGACCCAAAAAAAGGGGACCCAAATGGGCTACTAAGCACCAGTACGGCAAGAAGAGAAAGAGGAGCAAACAGAAAAAGCAGCATGTCACACCGAATGCAGCTGCAGTAGAGTGCGGCTATCGATGCGACCTGTGACGGCTTTTGACATCGGCAGAAGTTGCTTCCGTCAAGAAAACTTCGGTAATTTTTCTTCAAGACGATCGAGTGAAAAAAGAGACCGGTGAAGCTGCACCCATTGAGGCAATAAATATTATCATCAACCCCGGAAAGTTTATAAACCAGTCTCTTCTCTCCTGTACAGTGTGATACCTTGGTGAGCAATCGGTTAAGTGAAGTTTCCTCATTACTGCTTACTTGTTTGTGTTTGTGACATGGTGACATTGGGTAAGAGTACCATGACTTTTCATGTATATATCGTACTAAAGGATTTTTCTCTGTTTATTTTTCAGTATTGTCCTTTTTGAAGACAAATCTGCAAGGATGGGGACCTCTTTGCCAGCTCTGAAAGTGCAATGTCACGGGTTGTGGGCACCATCATCAGTGAAGTGATGACATCACAGAAGACGGGCACCGTGTACACTGGCTACGAAATAAACCGGCGCGCCTGGTGACTGCTGCTGCTGCTTGCTATGAAGACGCCATTTGGCTTTCACCCAGCTTTTCCTGTTTTTGGAGAATGCTGAAACATGCCATCCCCCCCAATCCAGCCTGAAGAACCTGGCAGCACATACCAGAAGACCTCTCCATGCAGGAGCTCGTCCGCAATAGAGATTGACGAGTTTTTACGCTTCACCGCCAAGAACTGCGTTTCGTCGCAGGGTGACGGGAAGGGTGAGTGCAGTATAATCCTGGAGCCCTTCTAAACTCTCTGTGTGCTCTTAGAGACTGTTCCAGTGTCAGTACAGACTCTCTTAGTTTCCACAGGAACCATTCCAAGTGTTTACAATGAACAATTTGACTTATAGACAAAACTGTTTACCTGTCTCCAACTTTGAAGTCAATTTTCTGAAAACATGCTTTTTTTTTGCAACAGCGATGATTTTGCCCCCCTGAAAAAATGTTTGCTGCTTTGGATAAAGATATCAAGCTGAAATTTTGCACACAGATGTAAAAATAGTTGCTGAACACAATAAGACTAGTTAGAAAATTGTAGCCTTTAGTGGTTTCTGCTGAATCCATTAGGTTAATCAAGTCATGCTATGAATTTTTTTCTTGGCAACAATATGACACAAGACCAGAGACATTACCATGCATCACAAGACAGTTATCAATGCTTTATTGTGTAGTATAATCCTTTTTTCCTTCCATTTCAAACCATTTTAGATGGTGAATCAGGCCTGCTCATTATGGTAAAAAAAAATTGGTGTAGGGGGGCAAAATCGCTATCACCATCTTTTTAGTGATTATATGTTCAAAAACTATGATTAAATAATGAGCTAGGATGATTAAACTTGGTGTGAACATCATTATGCTGTCTTTGTTTTATGTGGCCAAATTTCAGAATAATAGGTCCAAACAGTTTTCGAACAATGTATTTCGAAGAACAAAAATGACGATTTTTGCACGCCATGTGCCACCTTAAACAAACAAACGGATATCGCCAGTGGAGAAGCGGTTGAAGATGGGATGCTCAGTGATGCTCAGAGCGGTGGGTACTATACAGTCAGAGTGGGGCAAACTCTTAGACAAAGACATCCCGCTCTGGCAACTGACCGCTTAAATACTCTTGTAGCCGAACCGCAAAGAAAGCCACACAGCGCGGAACACAAAAATGGTACCGAGACAGACCGGAAAATGGTGTGAATCTGAGCGTTCCGAGGTACTACAAAAAGGAGCCATTAACTCAATAATTACTTATCCACTAACGGCCCTTCAGCGGTTTTGACTAGCCATAGAAAGCCCCACAAGGAAAGGTAAAGGTAAATCGCTAGCAAACATACCTAATAAACTATATACTTTAGAGGGAAGTCCTAGGAACTTTATTATTAAATTTTGAAGGTTGTGCCTAAGAGGGCCCTCATTGAAATTTTGTAAAAGTAAGTTAAATCCGCTAATTGAAATATGGTGATCCTAAAAATCACTAAACACCGAGCATATGAGAGTAAAGGGGAGTTGCACTGAGAAACTGATGTGAGTTACGGCATTCTCGATTGCGGTTTAAAGAGCCGGTTAAAAAGTTATACGAAAGGCATTTTTAGAACACCGGACTCTCTCACTAACAACAACCTTTTAGAGCTTACTAACAAAATGCACTAGCCCCTGCACATCTGACTGTCGTTGCTGGGTAGGCTGGCCCCCTGTGCTAATGCTGTGTCGGGGTTTTTAGTTTTTTTTATATTAACACAAAGGCACCCTTAGTAGACTATTGCCGTGGCCAGAAGGTAAAGGCTATAATATAAAAACCACATCATAGGTCCCCTCAGCTGGAGGGAACCTCGCATCCAGCCGGCTTACCATTACTTTATTTTCAAACAAAAATTATTCACAATGCGCTAAGGCAGAATGAATGTTCGTAATGATACCCAAAACCTAATGTTTTTCATATTTTCTTCAAAGTACTTGTGTGGCGAAAAACCTTACTCTTTCTTTCAAATAGTATAAATTAAAACTCGCATTTAAGAAATATCCCGTAAAAAGTTTAATATGTACTTGATCATGCTAAGGAGATTGGTATATAAATTATGTGGGTGTTTGAGTTTTAATGTGTGTGCACAGGCTTAACGCTTCAAAGTCTAATTGGCAGTACTGTGGTGCAGAACGCTAGCCATTTACCTTAGTCTTGCCAAGTGCACCTTTGACCTGACAAAACCTGTGCAGTATTCCCCTCCACCCCTTACCGCCCTTGAGGGGCGATGCCATCTCACTTTACCCAAGACCAGCAAAAGAGGATCGCCAGTTTTGAATCGTCAGACACGAATTCATGCCTCAATCTCAATTGTCAATGCCGACGTCTTTAACAATCTCAGGGTTCACAGAGCACTTTCACGCAGATTTGATATACCGCTTGCTTACCATTCTTAATTCTACCGCCTCTATTTCGTCTTGTCATATTAATTATTTTACAAATTACGTTACTACTTTTTTAATTTTAGCCGTACAATATTTTGTGTACAGCGCTGTCTTCGCATTTACGTTGCCCGTCCAAGTATGTTATGTGCTCAAATGTCCATATGTCATGTACGATACTTTGTGATACTTGAATGGTTCTTAAATTGATGCTAACGTCGTATACGTGGGGCGCCGGCTCCGTTGCGCGCAGTGGGCTTAGGAGGCGCCTGCCACCAATGCCACTAAGAGGTGACAAAACTTCGTGTCTGTTATATTCCCGGCCCCTGATGTGTCCAACGGACCGCGATATAGGTTATCGTGTCTTATATATCCTGGCTCGCCTTAATATCATATCTAACCGCGCCTTTGACTGTGTTGCCAACTTACATGTAATTAGAAAACCGTTGACTAAACCCTACACATCGATTTTAGTTCGTATGCACTCTTCTGTTTCATACATTCCATAAATAAATCGCCTAACACACTTCTCTTCTACTTTAAAACCAGCGCAGGACTCAAGATGTAAAACCAAGCTCCGAACAAACAGACTACAAGACACACCATCAAAATGTTTTTTTTTCGTCAGTGTAATATAATAATAATGACAGTATATTTATGAATATATTTGAACCACATAAGGAGTGCAAAAATGGCGCCCCCAGTGACTGTCATAATGTATTTGCTCAACATTATTCTGGGGCCTACTCCCTATATATCCAGTGTACTGCCCATCCTGCGCTTGCGAAACTGTCTTTCCAGAGAATTCTTGTGTACCTGGCCCACAAGCTGCGTAAGCGGTGACCCTGATGGCGTCACCGTCCCTGCCACTTCCTAGATCCACCCGCACAATCGATGCGGTAAGCTACCATAACCGATATCAGCCTGGAAAGAAAACAAGCATACAATAATAATCAATCACCAGTAATACTGACAGCTAAACAATCCATGTGCCCAGTCAAAGGCCGCCGTTTTGCTACAAACGTCTCAGGGATTATACACGACCATCCGCGATATACAAGACGACAAAAAGCTGGGGGGTCCCCGTGGCCACACGATATCCTTTAGATTCGGGGGGGGCGTTGAGCGGCCGGCGTGGGAGTTTGGGGGGGGGGGGTGGGTACGTGGGGTTTGAGCAGGATCCGTCTGGAATAATATGTCAACCGCGATATAACGACGCAATTTTGAAGAGTCCTATCTGGATGTGTCGTACTATCCCGGCTTTTCACCCGACTACCTTGTAAAATAATTACTCATATAGCTATTATTAAGGCCGCGTCCTGATTACGGCTTCTGAGCAAGATCAAATGCCGCCCTAAAGCAATGTATAAGGTAATCGTAACTCTATAATATGTCTCTTTTCTCAGAAATTAAGCCCACATGCACAACTATAAATTATAATATACATGTGAACATCATAAATGAATGCTCTGACAATTTATATTCTTATATACTGTTGTTAGCTTCAAAACAACTCCAGTAAAGTGGCTCATCAAATCTCTATAAACCCTACCTCGAAAATATTTCTGTTCAAAACATTAAATCGTGGCCATCGCTTAAATTTATATCTCTTCTTTTTTTTGGCTACATGTCAGTATAAACTAAGTCTAACATCATCTCAATTGTGACCACCACCACCCCTACCCCACATACTCCCCTACCCTTGCTTCTTCTTAATCACGCAATCTGTTTATATGTGCTAGTAATTACTCTGTATCGTATGACATCTTTATTTGATGCTGCCTGGAGAGAGGCCGCGTTTAAATTAGACTTGTGATATTCAGGAAAATGCATGGCGTAATAAAATTTTTCTATCTATATAATTATAATTCTAAGATCTTCATGTCCATCTTTGACACCTTCATCATTTCTAATTCGTTAGACTATCATCTCTACATTTTTCAATCTCCCTAACCACCCATAAGCCCAAACCCCTAACCCTAACATCTGATTTATTTCGGTTATTACGAATTTTTCAAACGGTTTGTCCTTTACTGCCTAACCCCCAATGACCTTAATATTCGGCATTCAAGACGTCTAGGTTTGGGCTATAGTTAGATTTGAAAAACATTAAGGCGAGCGCTGAATCGCTCACTGAATATTAGAGAAGTCAGGTGTCAATTATCAGTGGAGATCGTAATCTTTTTTTTAGTAGTTTATTAATTTATTTGTGGTGCGGATTATGTGGAGACGATACGCCCCCCACTATCCGGCGGTAGGAGGTCGTCTTCCATGATGCATTGCTTTTCAGTCACTTTCTTAGCGCCCCCTCTCTTTCCTATCTCTTTTTTTTTTTTTTTTGTGCTTTGGCCACAGTAGATCTATGATCACTGGTCGATCATGCACATTTCTCTCCCCTGACAGTGCTATAACCTACTTTACTTTGTAACCTTCCTAAAATATTACACTGGCAGTCTCCCCCTTTTCTTTTCATTTATCACTACAATATCGACTGCAACCCCTTCCCCCCTTTTGGTAGGTTCTCTTTTAGGGTGCATGGAAATTTAACTCTAGGTGGTGGCATGGAATGTATGCCCCTGCAGACACCACAGTAAAATGTGGTTGTCATTGCAGGTAGGCAGAATTTCCTGCCTCCTCCAGTATTCGCCGATGGTGTGCTGAAGAGGTCGCCAAGACCGAAACAGCTGTCCACACCGGCTAAATATCTGGACCCCCCTCTGGGGGACCTAGATTTAAATTTCCATGCACTGAGTGGCTGGAACAGTGGATATGTGATACGCCCCCCCTTCGGGGGGGGCTTCCATATGCATTGCTTTCGGTCACTTTCTTAGCGCCCCCTCTCTTTCCTATCTCTTTTTATTGTTTTTTTTTTTTTTTTTTGTGCTTTGGCCACAGTAGATCTATGATCACTGGTCGATCATGCACATTTCTCTCCCCTGACAGTGCTATAACCTACTTTACTTTGTAACCCTTCCTAAATATTAGCACTGGCAGGTCTCCCCTTTTCTTTTTATTTATTTGTGCATTTAGACACAGACCCTATTTATAGCATCATGATTACAATTTATAACGAAAATATAACTTACTCGTTTAAGCATCCTGTATAGCTCTCCCATACTGCTGGATGTACCAGGAATAGCATGTCTCTAAGACGTAGAGGACTCAAGCACACTGATCTGAAGCCAGTATGGTCCGGTGATGCAGCCCACTCCTCAACATCCTGCGCTTACTGTAGTGATTCCATTTCTGAATTTCTTGACAACAGCGCATACCCCCCGGATCGAGCCCATGCCCAACACAGTTTGCACACTGACGACCTGCACACAACACAATTTTTTTACAAGTTCAGTTCAACTTCAAGATCTATGCAGTCTACAAGCTACTGAAACGGACTATCATAGGGTAGTGACTAATAGGTCTAGGCAAAACAATAAAATACTAAACCATTGGAATAACACATCACACACACATAAATATATAAATATATATATAAATATATATATATATATATATATATATATATATTAATAATTATATATATATATATATAATAAATATAAATATATATATATCATACGTGTACTTCAGTTGGGCTAGTTTTAGTTAGGGGGACTGCTAGCAATGATTGAGTGGGACCATGACTGTATGAATTGTCATGAAGAGCGAAAGTTAAAACATCGCACAACTTTTACAAATTAATTGACTGCAAAACAAGTTCTACCGCCATCGATTCAACATACATATGTACGAGTAACTTGAATAATGTCTAGCCACACACTATATAACATCATAGACATAGCTCTTTGATAACATGTAAACAAGTTTCTTACCAGTTGAGGATAAACAGCATGCGTTCGAGAGGGACTCGCTCAAATCGTCTCTGTCGAGGTGCTTCTTCAAACTCGGCAATGGGCAGCTCAGCCTCATACAGCGTTCAACACGGATATAAGTGATGTATTGCACAGATGTTAATAGGGTGCAATATCACACAGTATGCAATCCAAACCTCACTGCTGTAAACACAGACAGATCGAGTGAAAAACACTGCTTGTCTCGCTTGTAACATCTGACTTCTTCGCAGTCGGCCATTGTGTACAGTGCTGACGTCACTGCGAGGGGACATCAGCGATAGCTGCGGTTTCAGATTTATTACTTCCATACCCTTAATTACAGGTAGGAAATCCCACTTTCAGTGATCGATATCTATTAAACGGTAGAGCTTTGCTTACCGAATTTGTTTGCATCTGGTATTATTTAGTAAAAGTTTCTTTCAGCAGAAACTTTTTCACCAAGCTCTGTGGTTGACCTTTATGGAATGGATGGTGTGAAAGATCGTGAAAGTTAAGTCTAACCAATATTTCTGGTTCTGGCGCGTTACCTATTCACTTGTTTCTTACCACACTCTTTTGTACCTTGTGGGTCAGGAATGTGTTATGCTCCATCCATACCTTGACGCATTACGTTGGTGAGTGGGGCGAGAGCCGACTCTTACCATCGGTAACTGAGACGGTCACGTAATGCCTGTGTGTTTTGCGTAATGCATAACACTGTTTACCAATAACAACGGGGGCATTATCACTTGGTACACAATTTTGGCTGGTGGGATAGTGAACAACTCCTTGTGCACCTGAATTATACGTGGCATCGACATGTTTCAGTTCTTTGGAGTGTCCTGTGTTATGCGCCTCATTGAGCGGCATCGGGTCCTCAGTGGTCCACAGCCTTGCTGCCGTTTGTTATAGGTTCAAGATGACCTTTTTGTGGCGCTGGAATAGACGCAAAATCATAAACAGCAACAGGAAAAGAAAAAAAAACCAAAGTCCTTGCCACCACAGGTGCCTGCTCTACATTCAGGCACGCGCTCGTATTTCCGCAGTCTACAAGGAACAGATGGCTACAAAATGGACTTTGATTTCACGGACGGGTTGGAGCCCGTCGCCACGGCAGCTAAGGGCCGGCGCCATGTGACCTCATCACCAAACCCGAACCTACCTGTCGGCGATACAGCTGTGCTAAGACAGCCCTGTGCTCCCACTGATACTCTTTAGTATATGCTCTTTGGGTAAATTCCTCCTTGCCTAAGGCTTGTGCATGAGAATAGCAAATGTACGGTCGACAGGAGATTAATGGCCTATATAAGGCAACATAAAACTACGATCAAAGCTGCACCTGGAGCCCGTCGCTATAGTATCAGCGCCCGGTGTTTCAGCGAGGGCACCCCTCGACAAAGGTTACGGTGCCTGCCGCTTGCTTCAGGCTATAACTTGTCATGACATGCTTGAGTTGTGTTGTGCATGAGGTGTTTGCGAAGGTTAACCTTTCCAGGGCAGGGTCCACTCGGCCCACGCCCGCTGTGCCTTCGGTTTTTATAGTGTGCAGTGGCCTCTGGACGACCTGCACACTACAATGGAGGAATTCCAGTGACCGGACGCACACAAGGTCGTCGTCTACTTGTTGCCGGATGTACCATCCGAACGTTGGTAGTGACGTCTGCTCCACATGACCTGAACGCGCTGAGGGCGCTACTTGGGGCTTCCTTGGCGAGTTCGCCCGGCACCTGTGACTGGTTCCAGACCTGCTGAATTACCGGCTGCTGTCCCTGGTACTACGATCGCTCGAGTTCCGACGAGATGATGGACGGAGAATCACCATGGCCGGAGCCGTCAGTATAGTGTGCAGAGTGGGTATGATCGATGCCGGTGGTTCCGCGGAGGGAAGGCACCAGGAACTCAAGACCATTGTGGCAGACTGAAAGCCCACGCATCGACACGGAGCTCGGTGCGGAGGGACGTGCGCTAACTCCGTCCTTGATCCTATGCCGATCCCCGCTCGTCTCCTAGAAAGCCCGCTGGGCTCCTACGCTGAGGTCTCCTTCGCTGGCAGCGAGCCCACCTCGCCATAGAGCTCGGTTCGCGGAGACATTCTCCGCACGCATGCATTGATCGCTCGGCACATAATTGGAATCAGCCGCATTGGTGCGCACAGTAACGGAACCCACACACGACTCAAAGACACCGCTCAAGGTCAGCTGGGAAGCCGTCCAGAGCAGCCGAACGACGTAGGCGCAGGTTATCGGCTTGCTCGGAGCGGGGTATGCTTGGCAAACCGCCCTCTCGCACCCTGGAGGGGGCCTCCACCAGGACAGCGTCTGCTCGTCGGGAGACACACTGAGCCGGACTGCTTAGTGGTTACAGAGTCCGTTTGGTGACCAGCCGGCTAGACAAGAGGTTTCCAGTCTCCGTTTCTTACCGCTCGAGTCCTTGACGATCTTGTGGAAGAGATCACCACGGCCTGGTGTACGCAACGTACCAGGTTCGCGGGATGTAAGGGGTTCGATCTGATTGCGGTCGTTCCTCAGGAGGGTAACGCACCAGGAACAATCCTTATGCCCAGACAGAAAACCAGCACCGGAGCACGGAGCTCTGTGTGCCCTGAAGGGAACGAGCTCCATGCGCAATCGTCCTTGATGCCAATGCCGATGCCCGGCTCCGTCTCCTGCGTAAGGCCCCGCTGGCTCCTACGCGGATCGCCATCCTGCCGTGCAGCGTAGCCCACCTCCGCCCTAAGAGCCGTGTGTTCCGGCGGGAGACTCATTCACGCACGCGTGACACTTTTCACGGGCGACTCGAGTTGGAATCCTCTCGGCTCACTTAACATTCGGATCACCTCCTCTCAGAACTCACTACAAACTGCGAGGAGGACCGCTCCGCGCCATGGGAATTGACTCGTCACCGCTACGGTTACGCCCATCGTTGGAAGTCACTCTATCATCACACTCTATCGTCTACTCTCCGGCTCTCCTCATCGCACTGCGGTGGCAGTTGCTTTAGGAGCTTGCCAGTTCTTCACGTCGCGTACCTAGGCGATTCCTGTCCTCGTCTCGCATCGATCGGGTCCCGCTTACGCGTCCCGGCGCGTGCCGTTCGAATCCCTTTCCTCTCCCCCATCTACCCCCACTCAGCCCTTTCCCCCTTCTTTCGTGCTCCGTCTTCCAGGGGCGCCATGGCTGCAGTGTCGCTCCAATTCCTGGACGCTCGACCACCCCTCTCGGTGGATCCTCGGTGTCTGGGACGGCAGTCGTTACTTCGCCTAGCACACGCACCTGTTGTAATTACCTAACAACTTGGGGGAGGTTTTAACGTACACCTATCGCTTGGGTTACACTTACAATTACACTTTCTACACAGTTATACACTATATACACCTTTGAGATCTGACTACTCACTAGCTTAGACCGTTTTTACCGTGAGAATCCAAATTACCCTTAGGTCAGTTGGAAGGGTTTTTTGAACTTCACACTGGGGGTAAAACAAGGTCAGCGAGCGCTTTACGGCTTTCCTGTCTCACTGTGCCCTCTCGGATACAAGCTCGATTTGGCCGCGGCTGCCGCCTTCGTGACAGGCGCTTCGCTACCCTGCGCTTCTTCTCTCGTTTCCCGGAGCTTTCTTGCTTCGCCTTCCTTGGAGTGGTCCAGGCGTGTTGTGCTTCCCTCGCAGGACCGGGTCTCGTGAGGTCTCAGGAGATTTTGCCTGACCCTACCAGTCTATCGTATCCGCTCTGACCTCTTCTTGGACTAGATGACCTCTCTCGTCCGTAACAACCTACACAGCTGGGATCGGGAGCTCCTTACCCTCTCTTCGTTTCTCCAGTGGACAGTCTCCTGGCCCCTGGCAGGTCCTCTTGGCCGCGAATGAACCCCCAGTCTGACGACACGGCTGACCCAGGTTCTTCGTCGTTCCTGGACTTCACGTCGGGGAGCAGACCGTAGGAATGCTGCTAGGACCTTGGTTCGCTTACCGCTTGTGCCAAGAATGGCGAAGGGAATGCGGTCCGCGCAGGTGGTCCTTCCGGCTCCGCCTACCAACTTGGGCTCGCGCCTTCCTTCCGGAGCTGCCGACCTTGACTCCATTTCTCCCTGCACACGGCCTCCACAAACTTCCTTCGGTTCCCCTGCGAAGGAGAGTCACCGCGGATCGGAGGCTTTCCGCTCCTGTTACTTTTTTCCTTGGATTCACCGTGGGTTCCTTAACCTACCCATGGACACTGTGGAACCATAGCGCAGCGCCGTCCTCCCGGTGCCTAACCATACTCGAACATCCCCATTGGCCACAGGTGATACGCGGAGTTTTGGACAGGTGGTACTGCTGCGGCGTGCTCAGCGTGGAAGGGCCTAGCCACTGCTCAGAATCCGGCTCTACTCTCCGTCGATCGTCTCGCAGCCCGCGTCTAAAGCTACGCCCCCTACTTCCGTGGAGTTCTTCTCGAGTCCAGCCTAGCCATCCGACCTCGGCGGACAAGAGCGTGAACGTCTTGGATCTGACACGGACCTAGGTACTGCTCGTGGGAGGGTCTGAGCCAGCCTTTTCTCCCCTATGGATACAGTTGCTTCACACGAATGCACGAGAATACCTTCGGAGGAATCTGCACGCTGGCGAGATGGCTAAGGTAACCTGTCGCCGCTAGGATGGATCTCTGGCTTTTCCCCCCCCGCGCCTTTCTCGTGGGGCTATACCCTCCTGGACGAGATGCCAACGCTCTGGACCTAGCCCTGGGACGGATCCTCTCTCTCGTCCTGGTTGGTTTTGCACCCCTTCCCTGTTACCGAGTCCTGAATCCTCTTTCCCCCCTCATCTCGCCTAAGCCACGGTACCCCCCGCTACTGCTTCCATTCCCGCATTCTACTAAGGTCCGCATGCAGACCGCAAGGTCACTGTTCCGCCTTGCGGGAGCGCCTACCCTGCACCTTGGCGTATTGCGACAGACCCTCAACGCGCTGGAGTCTTCGCATGTGCAGCAGTCGAAGCCATCGCTATGGCCGCTCTCCCGCAACTAGACCCTCTACGATGAAGATGGCGAGGCATGTGTGCACTTGGACGGCGTCCGTCACCTCTCCCCTACCGACGCCTGCTGCCCCTCCAGCAGTAACTTAACCCCAGGAACTTACTAGGCAGGAATAGCTGCAGCTATGCCTCACGTATACCTACGACGACATAAGCCGTCCGGGAAGTGCGGACCGGCGCTTACGGAGCTTTCTTGGCCGTGCCCGGCAGCTCTGAAGCTACAGTGCATGTCAGATCTTCCCTGTCTACGCTCATTCATACGATCCAAAGTCCCAGGATCCCTTCCCTCAGGGAAGTGCATTAGAGGCTGAATTACGTCCAAATCAGTCTACGTGCAAGCAGGCCACCTGATGTACAGCCACACGCGCGTATCCAGGAACTGGTGATCTGTGCCCTCATCGTGGCTACTGGATGCGGGCGCAGCAGTTGCTCATTGTTTCGCAGAGTCTGTCAGCCTAGCGAGGTTACGCACTCTGGTGGGGGACCGCCCGGGGGGCGCACTCCTCCCCTCCTGAGCTTCAGCGCCTCGTTCTTACCACCTACCTAGAGTCGTCGGGAGTTTGGCTGGGTTGGGAATGACGGCCCTTGGGGCCTTAGGTGTGCTAGAGCGCCCAGACGCAAAGGTCACCCTCCTCCTTTTTCCCGCCATTCTCCCATAAGGTCAATGTCCATCGGTAATGTTTTTTTTGAGGAATACAAATGCATTTTTCTTCTAAAAGTGTATTTTTTCTGAAAAATAACTTACCGATGACATGAACACGGACGGCCCTCCCAAGCAGTCCACCTGCACCCGCCATTTTGCCGCCGGTCGAGCGTAATAATCGTAACCTGGTTAACCTCGTGACGACTATGGGTACTCTGTCCCGGTTGGGGAGGAATCGGGAGATAGACTCTTCGGCCACCCATCTTGGGTTATCCCACGAGTGCCTCGGCGGGTTAGTTGTAGGTCACACAACGAGCTCCTTAGGAGCTAAGAATTTGCGCTAAGTAGTTAGACACCTGCCCACAAAGGTCCATAATGTCATCGGTAAGTATTTTTCGAAAAAAATAAACCTATTAAAGAAAAATGCATTTTTTTTAAAGTACCATTATGTGTAAAACTGAAGACAAATTTCGCCACTATTTGTGTTTTGTTATGCCTTGTCGACACAGCTAATGAGCTTCTATGGCAGTTTGGACACGCAGCAAAAGCACACGCTTAATCGCACTTATTTATTCAGTGCAGGGCCATTAGCGGTCAATCTATTTTTAAGCTGTTTTTCATACTGATAACGTTGTATATATAGAACAGAGTGAATCATTGACAGGTTACTTGAAAATTAAAGTACGACGTGTGCTGAACTGGATTTTCCTGGTCTAAATGAACCATAACTAGACCTGTGTGTGACATTTCGTAACCTTCTGTTACAGAAGTGTATCTTTGAACATTTAACGGCGGAGGTGGTCCTTTAATCATGCATGCACAACTTTACACAATAAACGTTATATTCATAATTCCCCAAACTGACAGTTGTCCTCTAAAGACTTCACAATAGTTTGACCATGGCGGTTCAAGGGTGGTGCCAGCATAGCTTGACGCCAGGAGGCACCACCCTTGAACTGCCTATCACGCTGGATCCCATGTCCTTTGTTTTCTCAAACACATTACCGATGGTATTACATTCCGGAAATAGCTCTATAGCTATGCCTAATAATAACCAAATTTTGGTTGTTTTCCGTATAAGGGAGTGTTGGCAGAGTGGGGCGCCAAAGACCAGCCAAACCCAAATACCTCCCTTACTCACGACCCCGGTACAAGATTACCCACATACACCAGTTTAGTTCTTAGGCTGGCAGAAGAGTAGGTTTTAGTCATTTCGAGCTCTGCGTTTTGTACATGGAACCGCGGTTCGAACCTTGAACTGTTAGAAATCGTTGATCCATGGACCTTGTGGAACCCGTTGAGGCTTGGACGTCTGGCTGGGTTTGCCTATTGCTCACAGCCTGAGACGGTTCTGTCTTCGTCGGCCTTGGGGTTTCTTTGCCGACAGTGGAATGGTGCCGTGGGAACTGAGAGCTTGCGGACCTTACCTGACGCTGCTACGACCCTGCGTAATCAACCCGTGACGTGTCTTTGCGGCGAGCTGCTACGACCTGGTCTGAGTCTCGGATGGTTTCCCATCCCCTTCACTGGTGAGATACGTGCGAGTTTGCTCCTTTTTCTTTTATCCGCCATGGCCAGGTAATATCTCACTAGGTGAATAAGCCACTCGAACCGTACCGGCCGCTCTGATCTGGGGCTTGGAAGGAAGCGCCGAGTGTCTTCGGCACGCGCTGTACACAGAGGTGCCTACCTTATATACGCGCTGGCACGTAATTTTAAACGCATTATTCGGCTCAAGTTACGCGAATACGAACTACCCTCCAAAATACGCAATTTACGAGGTGTGGGGCTAATTTTGGACTGAAGATCGGCCGCTTTATATAGGCACCCCAGCCTCAGGAACCAGAGACATTGTCACTCTTAGAGCTTTGGCATGTAGTCCGCTAGGCACTGACTACCCAAGGTAGCAAGAATAACTCGCACACAGACGCGCCAGCTTGCACAGAAACACTGAACATCTTACTCACGGGTAGTAACTAGCGATAGCAGGGGGCACCTCTGCTACAAATTCATGCAACGTGTGGCAGAAAGGACTTTGGTGTTGCCCTCACAGTGGTGCGTACAAAAGTATGGATATTCAAGACAATATGGGAGTCATCCGACAGGGCACAAGGGGCAAGGCAGTAGTAGTGTACATCCAAAAGCTGAACAAAAACACTTTTTCGTTAACCCTTTCGGCCCGGCAACTGCAGTACTTGGTTGGCCGTACACGTAATACGTACAGCCCAGAAAACCGCTAGAGCGAGTCCGGTGATTTATATCGAGCACATCTTCCGGTGGATACGCTAGCCTCCGCCGTGGCGATGGTGTGGGTGCCCTCCGCCCGTCCGCATACTGACACAAATCATGTTTAGCACTACAGGGTCCTGACAGTGCGTGTGTACTTTGTACTTGGTATGCAGTCAGCTTTGGCGTGGTGCTAGCATACGCATTACTCGAAATGGCGATTGAATGTTGTACATATTTCGGAGTGATAATATTTTGTGTTTGGAGACATGTGTTTCAAAAGCAGATAGCTTTGATGTATTAGGGACATCAAACGTGTGCCCACTTCTACCTACCGCCGTGGCAGCGCATAACCACGATGTTGGCAGCGTCGGCTGGAGCGATCACGACGGTTTTGAGAGCCACTGCGACAACGGCAATGACGTTACAGCTTGAATTCCTGAACTCGAATTTGGAAGACGAAGGTTACTAATTGATATTTTTCGCATTCCGATACCCTGTTGCTACACCTTAGGTGCTCACGCTGTAGGAGTGAGGGGTGGGGGGGACCTGGACCGACACACATAGGTCACATTGTCACGCGTCAGTACGTGCATTGTCTATTAACAACACTTGGTACTATCCTACCATCCGAATCGTGTATGGAGATCACTAACATCCGGTCTCAATACAACGCAACAACGACTCTTCAATTACATGCTCGTCTAGGATCTGTGGAATATACCGTACAGTGGCAGGTAGTAAAACATTGACATCTATCTGGCGACGGCCGAGGACGCTGGTTAGAGAGACTTAGCAGTGTTATCGGTTTAGTGCGAACATGCCAGCCCATTGGACACAAAACTAAAATGTTGTCCGCAGTAACAGAAGTGTCCCCTAATTTTTAAACTGATTCTGCACAGGTTATGTAACAGCTACCCTGTCATGCCACGAAAGAACGATTTTTTGGCTTCACACGTGCGTAAGTCACATACGTGAGGTATATGTTCCTGCGAGACCAACGGCGGTCGTTTCCGTAACCCGCTGTCTGTTTCATATGGTAAACATTCAACTCCGGCATTTTCTCGAGACTTGAAGCTACAGTCTTGACAACTTTTTGGCCCAAGGATACTTGGTGGCAAGCACCCTTTCATAAATCACTGCACCGATTTTAGTGACCGAGTTTCTCAACAAAGGCTCAAGGTCACAGAGGAATCTGGAAATATATCAAAAATAGCTTATTATTGGGACCTGATTCTCAAATACTATTCACAAGCACAATCTCTAAACCCAGACACTTGGTACAAAATATACCTGATGAAAAAGACCTTTTATTAACACTAATTTTGTTAGATCCCTCTGAAAAGTTCAAACAAAACAAAGGGGTCCCAAGAGCTCAAGAAATATGTCAAAAATGGACCATTATATTACCCCCCCCCCCCCCCCCAACAAAGATTTCGCAAATACTATTTCACAACTTCAAACCCAAACTAGCTACAACAGCGATACCTGATAATGTGTGAATCCAATGTCTTTATTTGTAATATGTTTGCTGTTGTTGTATCTTTTTCGTTGCGTGTTGCGCTGAAATGATTACAACAAATAGTCAATTTTTCTTAAAGAGTATTTTTTTCTTTTCGAAAAATACTTAACCGATGACCATGACCTATGGGAGTTTCTACTAACTTACACAAATCTAGCCTAAGAACTCGTTGAGTCACCCACCACACCCCGGGAGGCACTCGGGGACCCCCGAGGGGGCCGAGAGTTTGTAATCTCCCGATACTAACTTCCCCTACACCTTGGGATCAGAGTACCATCAAGTCCTCAGTCAGGAATACTTAGCTTACCAGCGGCCAAGCGGGGCCGGTGGGAGGGTCGTCCGAGTCATGTCATCGGTAAGTTATTTATCGAAAAAATACCTTTTAAAGAAAAATGCATTTGTTTCATCAAAAACATTACCGATGACATGACCTATGGGAGAATCACGAATAGGAGTAGGGTGCCACGTGGCGCACCATAGCACACCTTAGGGCCCCCAAAGGCCCGGTCCTCCCCAACGCAAACGTCCCGACGACTCAGGGGAGGTTGTAACCTACGGCGCAGAAGCGCCAGGAGGAGAGGGCCCCTCCGGAGAAGCCCCCCACCAGATTGCGAGTAGCCTCGGCTGGGCTGGCAGATACTCTGCGAAACTGATAGAACATGCCCGCCAGCCCCCACAGCAGCCACGATGTGGGAAGACCGCACAGTTCCTGACGACTGCGACGTTCGTGGCCACTGCACCGTAGCTGATAGGCCGTAATTAGCCTCTAAGCTCGCTGAGGGGGGGGGGGATCCCCTGGAATCGGATCGCAGGACTGAGCCGTAGTCAGGAAGATCGGCTGACTTGTTGCTTCAGTGCTGCCGTTCCTTATGTCGAGGAGAAGCCCCGATCCGTGTTTACGCGCGTGAAGGAGAGCGAGGAGTGGCGGTCCGACTTCGAGCGAAGAGAGGATCCCGCAACGTGCCGTGACGTGGGTAGTGCGTGTGAGAATTGTCCCCTCCGCGAGCCGGGACTCTGTGGCGAAGGCGGGTTCGCCAGCGGCCGATGGAGTGATCCAAGGCCTTCCTAGGAGGACAAGAGGGAACCGGATGACCATGGATGGCGCGTAGGCACGTCTCTCCCGAACCGAGCATCTGTAGCGAGATGGGATCTCTGGCCTGGCGTAAGGCTAGGTCCAAGCGCGTTCCCTCCTGGGAACCAAGTGCCTTCGAACTTTCCCACTACCGCACACAACCTTGCGCGTCCAACGATGAGGGCCGCCTCCAACCCACGAAAGGCGAAAGAGTAGGGCTCCAGCAAGGCGGAACGGCGACCGGCGCGGATTGCATGACACCTCGTAGAAATGCGTGGAGCAGTAGCGGGGTGCGTGTAGCTGAGGGGTAAGTGGTTCAGACCGTACCAAGGAACGGGTGGACGAACAGGACGAGCCCGTCAGAATCCTTCCCCAGGCTAGGCCAGAGCGTCCATGTCTCGTCCAGGAGAAGGCTAAACCCACTAAGGCAGGGTGCGCGCCAGTGAACCCACCTAGTGGCGAACAGGTCCACGAAGCCGACTCGCCATTGCGCCCGATCCTAGACCGACGTCAATCCTTGCCCTGGTGCATTCCGCATGTAGCAACTGAATCCATCAGGGAAACAGGCTGGCTCAGAACTACCCACTAGAAGATGACCTACTCCGTCAGCTCATATTCCAAAGCCGTTTCACCTCTTGACCGCGAGGCCCGAGCCAGAGCTTGAGTTCGGTTAGGCAGGAGGCGTAGCAGAAAGCAGCCGGGCTTAGAGACGCGAAGGAGATTAGATCCGACTTCCAGAGTAGTAGCTAGGCCATCCAACCGCGAGCACATGCCGCAGCAGTTACACGAGTTCGAGAGCCCGGTGCACTCCTAGTCCCAAGGGGGTTGTCGAGTTGGTTAGACCACCAGGGAGACGGAGCTGCGCCATGGTTCCACAGCGTAGCGAAGCAATAATGTTCTAGAAGCCTCCTCTGGTCTGCTCCCCGTAGCGGTCCAGGAACTCCCAAGAAACTGGCTCAGTCGAGTCGTCAGCAACTGGGGGTCCGTGCCGCAATCATGTCGACCCGCTCGGCGCATAGTCGTCGACAAGGAGAACGAAGCGTAGGGTAAGGAGCAATACAACCTCACTACATGAAGGGAGGTACGGACAAGAGTAGGTCGTCTAGTCCAAAAGGAGAGTCAAGATCGGAATACCACAGCCGGAAATAGGGCCGGCAACTCTGTGACCTCCTGAGGCAGCGGGCCTGCCAGAGGAAGCCACACAGTCCAGCACACCATGGGGGGGGGGGGGGGCGAAGAAGGTCCGAGAACCGAGAGAAGAAGCGCAGGGTAGTCGGAAGCGCCTGTCACGAAGTCCGGAATGCCGCTGCCAACTCCGAGCTGTAATCCCGATATGGGCACCAATGGAACAAAAGCGAAGCGCTCGGCAAGACCCCGTTTACCCCACCCGTGTGAAGACAATTACTTCCACTAACTAAGTAATTAGAAACTCAACGCGTAAGGCCACAAGCTATGATACGTCAGAACTCCAAGGTGTATCTTTCCGTGCACAACTGGGTCGAAATGTGTACAGTAACCTCAAGAGGAAGGTAAAACAGGTCCGAGCAAGTCGAAGTACCACAGCAACCTCCCCGATGACTAACCCGGATGTGGTCGGTGTCAAAAGAGGAGCAACTGCGCCAGGAGACCGGCGGCCGGCACCACGAAGAAGTGGTAAGGGGCTTTAGTGAGGGTGAGAGGACGACGAACGGCAGTCCGGACTCGAAAGGACCAACGAGCGAGCAGGACAGAAAATCCCTGGAGCGGATGTGAAAGAACGGCAAACTCCTAAGCACCGCCCCGCAGCGGAGAGAGAGTACGGAGTGTAGAACCTAGAGTGTCGGAAGGTTGACTACCAACGAGGGGAGATACCGTAGATGGACGAGCATCACCAAAGTGCAGAGTGGTCCCCTCCTCGCATGTGCAGGAGAGCAAGGAGCGGAGATCCGATCTTGAGTGAAGTGGAAATTCCTAGTCGTGGCCGCGGGAAGTACGGCACGTGCGTGCGTTGACTCTGCGAACACGGGGGTCTGTATCGAGGTGGCTGAGT
>BTPG01000004.1:165866944-165871944 GCA_036245525.1 Semisulcospira habei
GTTGTTATTCGTGCAGGATGGCAGGGTGTTTGTTATTCCTGCAGTATGGCAGGGTGTTATTACTGCAGAATGTCAGGGTGTTGTTATTCCTGCAGGATGTCAGGGTGTTGTTATTCCTGTAGGATGGCAGGGTGATGTTATTCCTGCAGGATGGCAGGGTGTTATTCCTGCAGGATGGCAGGGTGTTATTCCTGCAGGATGTCAGGGTGTTGTTATTCCTGCAGGATGTCAGGGTGTTGCTATTCCTGCAGGATGTAAGGGTGTTGTTATTCCTGCAGGATGTCAGGGTGTTGTTATTCCTGCAGGCCTTCAGGGTGTTGTTATTCCTGCAGGATGTCAGGGTGTTGTTATTCCTGCAGGATGTCAGGGTGTTGTTATTCCTGCAGGATGTCTGGTTGTTGTCATTCCTGCAGGATGTCAGGGTGTTGTTATTCCTGCAGGATGTCAGGGTGTTGTTATTCCTGCAGGATGGCAGGGTGTTATTCCTGTAGGATGTCAGGGTGTTGCTATTCTTGCAGGACGTCAGGGTGTTGTTATTCCTGCAGGATGTCAGGGTGTAGTTATTCCTGCAGGATATCAGGGTGTTGTTATTCCTGCAGGATGGCAGGGGGTTGTTATTCGTGCAGGATGGCAGGGTGTTTGTTATTCCTGCAGTATGGCAGGGTGTTATTACTGCAGGATGTCAGGGTGTTGTTATTCCTGCAGGATGTCAGGGTGTTGTTATTCCTGTAGGATGGCAGGGTGATGTTATTCCTGCAGGATGGCAGGGTGTTATTCCTGCAGGATGGCAGGGTGTTATTCCTGCAGGATGACAGGGTGTTGTTATTCCTGCAGGATGTCAGGGTGTTGCTATTCCTGCAGGATGTAAGGGTGTTGTTATTCCTGCAGGATGTCAGGGTGTTGTTATTCCTGCAGGCCTTCAGGGTGTTTCTATTCCTGCAGGATGTCAGGGTGTTGTTATTCCTGCAGGATGTCAGGGTGTTGTTATTCCTGCAGGATGTCTGGTTGTTGTCATTCCTGCAGGATGTCAGGGTGTTGTTATTCCAGCAGGATGTCAGGGTGTTGTTATTCCTGCAGGATGTCAAGGTGTTGTTATTCCTGCAGGATGTCAGGGTGTTGTTATTACTGCAGGACGTCAGGGTGTTATTCCTGCAGGACGTCAGGGTGTTTCTATTCTTGCAGTATGTCAGTGTGTTGTTATTCCTGCAGGACGTCAGGGTGTTGTTATTCCTGCAGGATGTCAGGGTGTTGTTTTTCCTGCTGGATGTCAGGTTGTTGTTATTCCTGCTGGATGTCAAGGTGTAGCTATTCCTGCAGGATGTCAGGGTGTTATTACTGCAGGACATCAGGGTGTTGTTATACCTGCAGGATGTCAGGGTGTTGTTATTCCTGCAGGATGTCAGAGTGTCATTCTTCCTGCAGCTTCTCAGGGTGTTATTTCTGCAGGATGTCAGGGTGTTGTGATTCCTGTCGGACGTCATGGTGTTGTTTTTCCTGTGGGATGTCAGGGTGTTGTTTTTCCTGCAGGATGTCAGGGTGTTGTTATTCCTGCAGGATGTCAAGGTGTTGCTATTCCTACAGGATGTCAGGGTGTTGTTATTACTGCGGGACGTCAGGGTGTTGTTATTCCTGCTGGATGTCATGGTGTTGTGTTTCCTGCAGGATGTCAGGGTGTTGTGTTTCCTGCAGGATGTCAGGGTGTTGCTATTCCTGCAGGATGTCAAGTTGTTGCTATTTCTACAGGATGTCAGGGTGTTGTTATTCCTGCAGGATGTCAGGTTGTTGTAATTCCTGCAGGATGTCAGGGTGTTGTTATTCCTGCAGAATGTCAGGATGTTGTTATTCCTACAGGATGTCAGGGTGTTGATATTCCTGTAGGACGTCAGGGTGTTGTTATTCCTGAAGGATGTCGGGGTGTTGTTATTCCTGCAGGATGTCAGCGTGGTGTTATTCCTGTAGGATGTCAGGATGTTATTCCTGCAGGATGTCAGGATGTTGTTATTCCTGCAGGATGTCAGGGTGTTGCTATTTCTGCAGGACATCACGGTGTTGTTATTCCTGCAGGATGTCAAGGTGTTGTTATTCCTGCAGGATGTCAGGGTGTTGTTATTCCTGTAGGATGTCAGTGTGTTGGTATTCCTGCAGGATGTCAGGGTGTTGTTATTCCTGCAGGATGGCAGGGTGTTGTTATTCCTGTAGGATGGCAGGGTGTTGTTATTCCTGCAGGATGGCAGGGTGTTATTCCTGCAGGATGTCAGGGTGTTGTTATTCCTGCAGGATGTCAGGGTGTTGCTATTCCTGCAGGGTGTCAGGGTGTTGTTATTCCTGCTGGATGTCAGGGTGTTGTTATTCCTGCAGGATGTCAGGGTGTTGTTATTCCTGCAGGATGTCAGTGTGTTGTTATTCCTACAGGATGTCAGGGTGTTGTTATTCCTGCAGGATGTCAGGTTGTTGTTATTCCTGCAGGATGTCAGGGTGTTGTTTTTCCTGCAGGATGTCAGGGTGTTGTTATTCCTGCAGGATGTCAAGGTGTTGCTATTCCTGCAGGATGTCAGGGTGTTGTTATTACTGCAGGACGTCAGGGTGTTGTTATTCCTGCAGGACGTCAGAGTGTTTCTATTCTTGCAGTATGTCAGTGTGTTGTTATTCCTGCAGGACATCAGGGTGTTGTTATTCCTGCAGGATGTCAGGGTGTTGTTATTCCTGGTGGATGTCAAGGTGTAGCTATTCCTGCAGGATGTCAGGGTGTTATTACTGCAGGACGTCAGGGTGTTGTTATTCCTGCAGGATGTCAGGGTGTTGTTATTCCTGCAGGATGTCAGAGTGTCATTCTTCCTGCAGTTTGTCAGGGTATTATTTCTGCAGGATGTCAGGGTGTTGTTATTCCTGTCGGACGTCATGATGTTGTTTTTCCTGCGGGATGTCAGGGTGTTGTTTTTCCTGCAGGATGTCAGGGTGTTATTCCTGCAGGATGTCAAGGTGTTGCTATTCCTACAGGATGTCAGGGTGTTGTTATTACTGCAGGACGTCAGGGTGTTGTTATTCCTGCTGGATGTCAGGGTGTTGTGTTTCCTGTAGGATGTCAGGGTGTTGTGTTTCCTGCAGGATGTCAGGGTGTTGCTATTCCTGCAGGATGTCAAGTTGTTGCTATTTCTACAGGATGTCCGGGTGTTGTTATTCCTGCAGGATATCAGGTTGTTGTTATTCCTGCAAGATGACAGGGTGTTGTTTTTCCTGCAGGATTTAAGGGTGTTGTTATTCCTGCAGGATGTCAAGGTGTTGCTATTCCTGCAGGATGTCAGTGTGTTGTTATTACTGCAGGACGTCAGGGTGTTGTTATTCCTGCAGGACGGCAGGGTGTTTCTATTCTTGCAGTATGTCAGTGTGTTGTTATTCCTGCAGGACGTCAGGGTGTTGTTATTGCTGCAGGATGTCAGGGTGTTGTTTTTCCTGCAGGATGTCAGGGTGTTGTTTTTTCCTGCATGATGTCAGGGTGTTGTTATTCCTGCAGGACGTCAGGGTGTTGTTATTCCTGTAGGATGTCAGGGTGTTGTTATTCCTGCATGATGTCAGGGTGTTGTTTTTCCTGCAGGACGTCAGGGTGTTGTTATTCCTGCAGGATGTCAGGTGTTGTTATTCCTTCAGGATGTCAGGGTGTTGTTATTTCTGCAGGATGTCAGGGTGTTGTGTTTCCTGCAGGATGTCAGGGTGTTGTTATTCCTGCAGGATGGCAGGGTGTTATTCCTGCAGGTTATCAGGGTGTTGTTATTCCTGCAAGACGTCAGGGTGTTGTTATTCCTGCAGGATGTCAGGGTGTTGTTATTCCTGCAGGATGTCAGGGTGTTGTTATTCCTGCAGGATGTCAGGGTGTTGTTATTCCTGCAGGATGGCAGGGTGTTATTCCTGCAGGTTATCAGGGTGTTGTTATTCCTGCAAGACGTCAGGGTGTTGTTATTCCTGCAGGATGTCAGGGTGTTGTTATTCCTGCAGGATGTCAGGGTGTTGTTATTCCTGCAGGAAGTCAGGGTGTTGTTATTCCTGCAGGATGTCAGGGTGTTGTTATTTCTGCAGGATGTCAGGGTGTTGTTATTCCTGCAGGATGTCAGGGTGTTGTTATTCCTGCAGGATATCAGGGTGTTGTTATTCCTGCAGGATGTCAGGGTGTTGTTATTCCTGCAGGATGTCAGGGTGTTGTTATTCCTGCAGGATGTCAGGGTGTTGTTATTCCTGCAGGACGTCAGGGTGTTGTTATTCTTGCTGGAATCATTGCGACTAAAACCACTACCGACACTCAAAGGGTTAATCAAAATCCCCCATTTTGACACTCAAATTATTCACTTAGATGACTCCAACAATTTTTTTCATTTTTTTTACACATTTCTTCTCACTCTCTGAAATCTTCTGAATGTTTTTGGGTGTGTAGGATCTTTCATTATTGTTTTCTGTTATCTGCTGGACTCCATCTCCACGCGCAAGATTGAAGTAGATCTGACGTCTGAGCAGCCCGGTCATCCTCTAGACATCACCTCCAGCTGCCGCATCTCTCACATTGTGCCCAACTGCCTCACTGTGTCGTGGGTAACATTGTTTGGGAGGGTACGGTGTTGCTCTTTTTGAGTATTTCTTCACATTAGAGTTTAATTTTGCATATCTACGTAGAACTTCACATAGCGTTTATCTGTGCTTGTTGTTTTGTTGTTTATATAAATAAATAAATAAATAAAATCCGTTGGGCTCTTCTCTGCATTTGACACGCTTGGCGCTCACCTTTTTGATCTGGATTTGTTTAATCATTTATAAAATGAATAATGAACGCCACCCAACTGGAAAAAGTATAGATCCTCATGAGCCCCCGCAGTTGCCGGGGCTGATGAGAATTTGTGCCTCTTGCTGACACTACTTTGAATCCATGTTCCTGGGACAGCCTTGGATTTTGTGTGTTGAATTAACCCATATCATGCTGAGGCTAAAATCTTCAAATTTGTACACTGCCATATGCA
>BTPG01000004.1:165876944-166071944 GCA_036245525.1 Semisulcospira habei
GGAAGTCGGTTGACCCAGATTAGAGTCCGTAATTTTTGTCATATTTACTTGAACTTTTGCATACAGCAAGTTTGGAGAAAGACATTGGACGAGTTCGTTAGCCAGCTTTGTATCCTTTCAACTTCTTTAGTAAAAATTAATTATTTTCAGAAAAGAATTCGGATAAGTCACACATACACTCGTGTGCATAGAGCTCTATTTGTATACTTTGGTAGGGCCAGACTTGAAGTTTGAGGGTCTAGGAGATATTAGCTTTTTAAGATTGAAACCCGGAACTCAAAAGGGACGTTAGTAGATTTTCAAAATTCGGCGTTTTTAACTGCCTGCCACAGGATGGGCGTTTGCGGGACAAGCCCAGAAATGAGGCACAATCTACGCAGTCAAAGCATGGCCGGAGTGTGTGTACCTAGTTTGGACTCGACTCTGTGCGGCTTATAGTCTGGGTCATACAGGAGCCTAAAGTTGCCATTTTCCCCAATTTGACGATTTTGGGTCAAAACCTGGACATTTTAAAGGGCATATTTACGCTATATCTCGAGAACGGTGTATCGGATCACCATAATTCTTTTTGTGTTTTGCTTCATTCATCGTCAGCTACGTCACTGTGCACGTCTTGTACCATGCAGATCGATACAAAGTTTGGTTTGCCGATACCTTCACACGGGTTGTTTCCCGCGACCTCCGCTTTGCGAATCATGGGAGACCACCCATGTAACTCCACCTCACACTCCGCTTCCAAAGGTGGGCATCATCTACTCGGCCATCGGGCATAACGTCCATGTTGGACATGGCCATGGGAATGTAGCTTAATGGATCAGACACTGCCCTGGCTGTCGTAAGATCCCGGGTCCAAAACCACTGGGGGTAAGTTGCATGAGCGAGATTAGTCCTGCACAGCCACTAAGCAAGGTGCGCCGCTATAGCTTAGTGGCGCTGAGTTCAAGTATACCTCGCCCTGTTCCTAGGTTAAACGCACCAGCGACGCCCTTGTTGCTATAGCCGTTTCGCACCGTCATGTGCACCAGAACTGCGCGCCAGTATTGTGTAGACTTGGAGATGGCGGAGGCTCGTGTCTCGCCCCACGCCCCTGAATCAAGTCCATTGTACTTGTAGTGTGCTCATCTCTCGTACTTCAACTACGACGGTGCAACAACGGTGCGTTTAACCTATGCACAGGGCGAGGCCATGCCAGCTCAGCCGTAGTGGCTGGTGCAGGACTAAGCTCGCTCATGCAACTGGCTCCAGCTGGGCACGAATGGACTGTGGCCGACTTTTCCTCATTTCCATTTCTCTCATTTCTCGCTTTACGGTGCCTGTCTCGCCTTCGTGTGTACAGCACACATAATCATCAAGTGCGTACGTTAAAAGTCCAATCACTATTCGAAAAGAGTAGGCCCGTTAGAGCCGGTGAAATGGAAACAGAAATATATCGCATGCACCGAAGTTAACCCATTCAGCCCTGACGCACTACAGCAGGAGATGGGTCGACCTTGATAATTCAAGGGTAGTGCCAGATTAGCTTGGCGCCTGTCGGCGCCAAGCTAATCTGGCACTGCCCTTGAATTATCACGGTCGACCCATCTCCTGCAACTGGCCGTGCATAGTCATTAGATGACGCCTGCAAAATTTGGGAAATACGGCCGTCGGGCTGAATGAGTTAACAGCAGTGTGGACGTTTGCGTATAAAGTAGCGCTCAGTAGGCAGCACTGAGGCTTTCAAAGTTCCAGCTTCAATCCATGCCGGTGCCTTGATAATCTTGAAACAGATGAATACGTGCGCCTCGTAGATACCGTACATTAGTGGAAGACAGATAGGGTGTGTGACCTGGGACAATTCGCAACAAAAGGTTTTTCAGCGCTACTCGGTAAAACACTATGTAGAACTCGCGCTCAAAAGTACTCAGAAATATCGGCATTGTTGCGCCCGTAATAATTAATTAAATATTAATTTACCAGCAATAAACCGACATTACTGCATCAGTGGTTCGTCATATGCAGGTTAACGGCTGTCAGCTGGTTCCCCTAATCCGATTCAGGCAAGTCAAGGGTCAAGCGAATTGTGTCCCAAGCCGAAATCTCAGTGCCCCGATACTAGGCAGCTAGGCAGTAGGCCAGTTGGGCTGGGGTATGGTGTTCAAACCTGGCCATAAACTTCTCTCTCTTGGCCATAAACTTCTCTCTCTCTCTCTCTCTCTCTCTCTCTCTCTCTCTCTCTCTCTCTCTCTCTCTCTCTCTCTCTCTCTCTCTCTCGCTCTCTCTCACTCCCTCCCTCCCTCCATCCCTCCCTCCCTCTCTCTCTCTCTCTTTCTCTGATAATCTGTGTGTGGCGCACGGTCTGACCTAAGACACTCGAATTTCACTGCGACGGAGAAGGTGAACGCACAGTACCTAAAGAACTTGAAAATACTCAGAGTACTAAAAGAACTTGAAACACGGATACATATACCTCACTGCCCCTTTAGTGCCGAGAAACAGTAAATACTGACCAACCAAGGGCAAGAGGCATAGAACCTCATGAGCCCCCCGCATCGGCGGGGGCTCATGAGGTTCTGTGCCTCTTAATTGGTCAGTTTTGTGTTCGTCATCCTCAGCCGAAGATGACAAAATATGTTTTCCAGCAAAGGTGAATGCAGACACAACCACGCCCCGAGCAAGTTCAATAGCAAATTTCCTTCAATCCGATCCACTTTCACCGCGCGTTTTGCACACTCATCCGCTCCATCACCGGCTTAGCTGACGGCGTTGTTGCATAGCCAAACCACGTGAGCCCTAAAGCTGCATGTGATTGGCTGTCGCGTTCCAACTCAAAACAGCATTGCAAGAATATGGTTCTATTTAGGTTGAAAGTGGATGCGGAGTTGCCGGAATTCAACTCTCGCAGCTGCGTTCAAGGTCGTTTCAATCCCCGCTAAGCGCGGTTTCAAGTGTTTCAGTCCCAAACGTTGATCCGTCTACGAGCACCTTAAGTAGTGACAATGACGTTTCTCAGTGTTGCCCTTGGAACCATCCTTACTCCGCCAAGACCAGGATTGGTACGATCTCGAAAGGAACTCTGGGCGAAGACTTCTGATGGGTGGGGTGAAGCACGGTATGGGCTTTTCCGAGCGCAGAGATCCCCATCTTGACTGGACCTAACTAAAGCTGAACTACCTTTGGTTTCAGATCCGTCTGAGCGGACGATGGACTTTCATGTGATTGACCTGACGAAGGACAGTTCGGACGATGAGGACGGAAAGCGGGAGCCAGCGCCCAGGTCATCATAGCCATCGGACCGACGTCGGTACACACTCCACGCGCACAGATGGCATGCAAAGCATCTCATTTGAACTCCGTGTTCGTGTGCTGCACTCCCCTCAGGGGGAGTCCACTCCCAAACGTTAAGGGTCTCTCATCATACTGAGGCTAACGGCTTCACATTTGTACACTGCCATATGCAAGCTACATTATAGTACTTATAGATAAGGATAAGGATATAGACTAATGGCTTTAGTTCAAGGGTGGTGCCAGAATAGCTTGGCGCCTAGAGGCGCCAAGCTATTCTGGCACTACCCTTGAACTATAGAAGTCAAACTTATTCACACACTGGTGTATTCCGAATGATAAGGGTTATCCCACCCCGCCACTGCGACATACCACCTCCCTCTCCTCCCCCATTCAGTCACACTGTACCTAGTTATTACACAAGAAGAAGACATTATCATCTCCCACATAGGTCATGCGAGTTATCAGTGGCAGGTAGCAGGACCGAGGACCGTTTGCTCTCTAGGTGGGTCAAGTGAGATGTAGTGGACAGCGTAGTATCAGTGATGGCCTATGCAAACTGTTATCATCCGGTCGCACTCGCACTGACAAAACGGACCACACACCGCACATGTAACGTTTGTACTTGTAGTGTAACATTTTTTTATTTTATTTTTTATATCAAATAATAAAAGAAACACGCTTGAAAGAACAATTGCAACTGAGTTGTATCGCAATGGACCATTCTAAGCGTGTTTGTTTCTTGGGATATGCGCTTGGCAGTCAGTCACCGTTCCGCATGCGTGTACTGATTCATTACAGTCGTGTACGTACGCTCACTGACTAGCGTGTTGAATCAGTGCTTGTGAACCGGTGTGTGCAAATTGCTACTTGAAAGTCTGTGGGTGCACGTGTACGTAGAAAGCCCAGTGACGGGTGCAAATGTCGGAATGTCGGGGCGGTCCGTGGCGCAGTGGTTAAGGCGCCTGCCACCAATGCTAAAGGTGGGAGGTTCGATTCCGGGTTCCGGCGTCGGATTTTTCTCCTCTAGTAAGTGTCACCGTTAATTCGGGCGGACCGTCGGGGGTTCTTTCTCCGGGTACTCCGGCTCTTCCTCCCCCTCCACTTTGGTATCAGTTTCAGCCAACTTAATAAAATTTCAAATACAAAACGATTTCCAAATACCGTCAGTAGCTCGCTTGAGCTTGCCCTTAGCACCACGTGAATCTTCTGTGTTTACGTACAGTGTGTGAGTGAATGCGTGTGATTCACGTGAGCGTGCTTGTTGGGTTCAGTTCATGTCGCGGCTACATTCTGCGCATTGAGTTATATTATAAATATGAGAAATACGCCATATAAATGCTATGCATTATTATTATTAATATTTGGAGCCATTAGTTTCGATCGAGCTTTTACTGAAAGCGAATACCGCTGCGCCACCGCGCACGCGGTGGCGCAGCGGTATTAGCATTCAGTATTAAAAAAAGTCAATCGTGACTGAAGCCGGTGTTTCCCTGTCATCTGCATGTCAATTTTCAAATGAAGACTTCGTCACACGTGACGACAGTTCAGTGACGTCATCTGTTAGATAGACCTGGTTTCGAGACACCGTGGCCGAGACCGATTTCAATGATCAGTGGTCTGTAACTCCTTCACTGCAGAGAAAAAGTGAACTACGATGATCCAACTGCAAGAGACATGGATCCTCATGAGCCCCCGCCATCTACGCCTCTTGCGGAGTCCAATTTGGATAGTCCAATTTGGATGACTCTAGGTGTAACCCGTCTCTCCCTTTGCGCAAAACATGCGGCGGCCATTCGGCGGCCATCACTGACTGACCAACAACAACGACCTGCTGTTGTAGCCAACAGTACTACTCCAGTGGGACCAGGTCGGCGGTAGTTAAGACAGTAACGTCGGCCCGATTACATTTTGATCACTGGCTGAAAAGCAAATTAATCTATTTAGCCGCCCCGAAGCACTACAGCAGGAGGTGGATGCCTGACCATGACTGATAATTCAAGGGTTTTGGCGCCCGCAGATTAGCTTGGCGCTTATTGGCCCTACCCTTGAATTATCATGGTCTATCCATCTCCCGCAACTGGTACACAGTCATTAGGTGACTACCGTGGGGCTGTCTGGGTTAACAAGCAAGCACCGACTTGTGTCGCCACCTTCGATTGCTTTTGTTGCTGATTTCTCAGTTTTAACCCTTTGGCTGTCCTGCCGGAATCATCGCGATAAAAATCGCTACCGACACCAGGCAGGGGTGGATCTGGGGGGAGGGGGGGGGTCATTAGGGGTTCTGGCGCCCCCCCCCCCCCCAACCCAAAATTCCTTAAAATGCTATAACAAAGTCTCTTTTTGGGGGTGTTTGGACCCCCCCCCCCCTTCGCCCCCCCCTCCCCCCGTTGTTTGATATTTTTTGCAAATGTTTAAGACGCACGCACCGCCTCTCCCCCCCCCCCTTTCTACCCCTATGGTGCACATCGTCGATGATACCTGCATATGTCATTCACCTGTATGATAAACACACTGTAAATATATCGGAAACACTGCATTTGGCTTTCTCTCGACGAGATCTTTCAAATGAGATTCTTATATTTTGCAAACTAGCAACTGTATTTAACATGCGGCGAAACAGCAGTAGGCAACACGACCCACACCAGGTGTCGCATATCATACCCAGCAGGGGCGGATCTCGGGGGGGGGGGTGTGTGTGTGTTATGGGTTCCGGACCCCCCGCCCCACCCACCCAAAATTCTTTAAAAAGCTAAAATGCTATAACAAAGTCCCTTCTTGGGATGTTTGGATTCCCTCCCCCCCCCCCCCCCCCCCCCCCGTTTGATATTTTGGTGAATCTTGAGAGTCTTAATACATGCACGCGCCTTCTTCCTATCCTACTCCCACCCGTTTGTCGATTTTTCGGCCCCTGGAAGCAAGGTCTAGCGGTCGGGAGGTCTTTTGAATCAGGTTGAAGGTCCCAAACAAAAGGTTGGAACCCTCCCCCCCCCCTCCCCCGGTCGAGGTAACTGATCTGCCCCTCCCTGCCCAGTACACGTCAAACCTTTCTATATTCCAATTTGTATCGTCGAGATATTTCAAATGAGATTGTACGACGTGTCCATCTTGAAAATAAATTGATTTTTCATCGTGTGGCTTCATGTTAAAAAACAAAACAAAAAACAATCAAACCCAACAACAACAAAACACCACCACCAGCCACTTGGTTTTAATGAATGAATAAATGAATGAATGAATTTTTTTTTTGTTTTTTGTATGCGACATCTGGGTGTTTGTGATTGAGGTCTGACTGAATCGGACCAGCGTCAGTGGCCTGAGTGGTTAATCCACCATCGCACAGCCGCCATTACACTATGGGGGTTAACCCATTCAGCCCCCATGCGCTACCGCAGCAGATAGACTGTCTCTCTGCTACAAATCCCTTAACAACTACGCTCCTGCCTATCTCTCCAACTTACTTCACCCCTACACTCCTTCCCGCTCCCTCCGCTCCGCCTCCGACCCCCGCCGCCTCCTCATTCCCCGCACCAAACTCAGCACTTTCGGCCCCCGCTCCTTCTCCGTCTACGGTCCATCCACCTGGAACACCCTCCCACTCTCTCTCCGTCAGAAACACTCTCTCTCCTCGAAAAGAAAAGTGAGTGAGTGAGTATAGATTGCTTTACGTCCCGCAAGCGACAAAGGCCTTCTCAGGACGTGCCTTCGCTAAATGAAGAAAAAAACTTGCAGGAAGCGCAGACAGGAGGGAGAATTTCAAAAGAAAAATACAGATGAATGGACCAGAAAGACAGAAATACAAACCCCCAAAAGAGTAGAACCCACCTTGCAGGGGTTAGACAAGGTGACCCTAGGAACTAAAAAGTAGACAACCCCATCACGAAAAGAAAAGGGGAGACTGCCAGTGCTAATATTTTAGGAAGGTTACAAAGAAAAGTAGGTTATAGCACTGTCAGGGGAGAGAAATGTGCATTATCGACCAGTGATCATAGATTTACTGTGGCGGCCAAAGCACACACACACACACACAAAAAAGATAGGAAAGAGAGGGGGCGCTAAGAAAGTGACTGAAAGCAATGCATATGGAAGCCCCCCCGAAGGGGGGCGTATCACATATCCACTGTTCCAGCCACTCAGTGCATGGAAATTTAAATCTAGGTCCCCCCCAAGGGGGGTCCAGATATTTAGCCGGTGTGGACAGCTGTTTCGGTCTTGGCGACCTCTTCAGCACACCATCGGCGATACTGGAGGAGGCTGGAAATTCTGCCTACCTGCAATGACAACCACATTTTACTGTGGTGTCTGCAGGGGCATACATTCCATGCCACCACCTAGAGTTAAATTTCCATGCACCCTAAAAGAGAATCTACCAAAAGGGGGGAATGGGTTGCAGTTGCAGTTGCTGTTCTTTTCATTTATTACTACAATATCGACTGCAACCCCTTCCCCCCCTTTTGGTAGGTTCTCTTTTAGGGTGCATGGAAATTTAACTCTAGGTGGTGGCATGGAATGTATGCCCCTGCAGACACCACAGTAAAATGTGGTTGTCATTGCAGGTAGGCAGAATTTCCAGCCTCCTCCAGTATCGCCGATGGTGTGCTGAAGAGGTCGCCAAGACCGAAACAGCTGTCCACACCGGCTAAATATCTGGACCCCCCTTGGGGGGGACCTAGATTTAAATTTCCATGCACTGAGTGGCTGGAACAGTGGATATGTGATACGCCCCCCTTCGGGGGGGGGGGGGGGGGCTTCCATATGCATTGCTTTCAGTCACTTTCTTAGCGCCCCCTCTCTTTCCTATTTTTTTTTTTTTTTTTTTTGGTGTGCTTTGGCCGCCACAGTAGATCTATGATCACTGGTCGATCATGCACATTTCTCTCCCCTGACAGTGCTATAACCTACTTTTCTTTGTAACTCTCTCTCCTCCTTCCAGTCCGCCCTCAAAACTCACCTCTTCCAACAGTTCTAGCACTATAAAGCCACCACCCACCCCAAGCTGACTGTATTGTGGTACGTGAGTCATTGTCAAAAGCGTGCGCATGCGTGCGTAGTTGTGAGTGCGCGCTTAGAGTTATAATTATTATAAGATAAGCGCAATATAAATACCGTATTTATTATTATGGACCATTATGGACCATAATAATTCAAGGGTGGTGTCCGATTAGCTTGGCGCCTGATGGCGCCAAGCTAATCCGGCACTACCCTTGAATTATCATGGTCGATCAGTCTCGTGCAACTGGTACATGGTCGCTAGATGACACTATAAGTGCGGGCTAGAGGTTAACGGAGTTAATTAGTCAGTCTCGCCATACGGAGGACATGTGAGGGGTTTAGTCTATAAGCGTATTAAATAGCAGTGGGCGACTGAACTCAGCAGGCAAAGTCCGCCGGGAAAGTGAATTTAGTGGCATGACCTTTTCAACTGATTTGCCAGAAGGCATAGATAGACTCTTATGGAGACAGGCGGGACCGGCTTGCGTGAATTGTTCACAGCCTCCTGACACTAATTCTCTCGCTGACACGCTTTTTTACGCCACAAACGATGGAAATGGTGTGGGGTTAGGCGCGAGACTGTGCGCGCTAGTGATAAACAACAATAACACTACGGGCGTTTACTGATTGACTCGACGACAGACTGCATCACTGAGGCCAGGGCCACTGGCTGAATTGTTGCCCTGTGTAACTGGTGAGAGTTGTGAGTGCTAGTCATACAGTCAGAATTTCAGTCCTTTTATGGATAATCAAGTTGCCGTCTCATGAATCTGAATACAGTGTATTATGATTGGGCATAACTCCAGGCCGCCTGCTGTGCGAACATATTCTGCTTTGCCGGCTTGGAGACTTTCCGGCTGTGTTCACTTTAGGATTGGAGGCCCGTGCCGTTTGCGGGCGCGGTACTTGCAGACAGACCCATTCGGGGAACACACCACTCTGAAGTTCGCTTCTATTCAATGAGATGCTAAGAAGAACCCAGGGGTTCTGTTTTACGTGTTTGGCAGTCAGCGTGTTGGTATGGATTTCAAATGAGATGCTGCACTCCACAAGTACACTTCTATTCAAATGAGATGCTTTGCATGGCCGGTGTCCTCGTTTGAATAGAAGCGTACTTGTGTCATACTCCCCGAGTCGGTCTATCTTGGCGGACACCCGCAAACGTTACGGGCGTTCAAGCCAAGTGGCCAGGTTACACATAGCTTATAAACCTGGCATTGAAAACTTTTCTTTCATCGAGCCGGTTTTCTGGAAAGAAATGGTACGGCCTCTGGCACTTCCAAACTTTGGCAAGAGCTTTTCACGTTCTCTTTATCCAGACCGTCCGCGGCTGGCTGGCGGAATCTGAAGACAAACTGTATTGTAAAACGTATTCGAGGTTTGAGATCGCGGCATCTACATCGTCTCAGTCGTTCGTACGGTCACAAGGACCGGTCCGCATCGAGAACGCTACATAGAGTCGGGACAAAGACCGGTACTCATCGCGAACGCGACATAGAGTCGGGACAAAAGTATTCAAGGATCCAGTAGTTTCACCTGTCAGGATGGCTAAGCGCGTGGCTGTGATCGGCGGTGGGTGTAGCGGCCTGGCGGCCATCAAGTGTTGTGTGGACGAGGGACTGGAGCCCGTGTGTTACGAGCGGACCGACGTGCTGGGAGGACTGTGGCACTACACCAGCCAAGTGGTCCGCAACGGCCAGGCCTGCGTCATGCGCTCCACAGTCATCAACACCAGCAAGGAGATGATGTGCTACAGCGACTACCCCATCCCCAAGCACTACCCCAACTTCATGCACAACACGCACGTGTGGCAGTACTTCAAGGACTACGCTGAACACTTCGGCCTGCACAAGTACATCAACTACAACGTGGAGGTGCTGATGGTGACCAGAACGGAAGATTTCGCCACCACCGGCAGGTGGAGCGTACAGAGTAAATATGTCCCTACATACTATACTGACGAGCAAAAGAACTGCGACATTTTGGGAGTCACCGGAAACACTTTTAAAGTGTTTCCGATGATTCCAAAATTGTCGCATTTCTTTTGTTTTTAGTTATATATTTCTCTGTCCCTTCCTGCACAAACCTATCGAAGTACTGACTTGTATGTACACAGGAGACTTGTGCCTGCAGGCAGTCAATATGACGAGATGGACCGGCCATTATTAACCCATTCACTTCCGAGAAAAGCCAGCACATGCCAAGTGCAAGAGGCATAGATCCTCATGAGCCCCCGCAATTGCGGGGGCTCATGAGGATCTATGCCTATTCATGACGTCATCTTGCATCGGTATTCCTAGCAAGGCTCGGGCTCTTTGGCGTGGAATTAAAAAAATATCACGAAGCACAATCACCGACAGTGTCGGGGTTACGCCACTTGACTGCTGAGAAATAGAGAACATGATCCAGCAGCGAGATGCAGAGATCCTCATGAACCCCAGGCAACTGCGGGGGCTCATGAGGATCTGTGCCTCTTGCTGAAACCGCTTTGTATCCCATGATGTTCATGGGGTGGCTGGAGCTCTTTAGCGTGGAAATACACACAGATTTCAGACATGCGATGTGCGGTCAGTAGCAGTGAAGGGGTGAAAGCTTTACAGTAGAGACCGTAAGTCTAAAATCACATAACAGCACACGCAGTGGTTCGTTCTCAGCCCGTGACCACGTGAGCGGAGAGGAGAGGATGGACAGGTTTGACGCTGTGCTGGTCTGCACTGGCCACCACGCCCACAAACACGAGCCGTCCTTTCCCGGCCTGGCAGACTTCAAAGGCGAGGTGGTTTACTCCCACGACTACCGGGAGCCCAGCAGCTACGTCGGCAAGAGGGTCCTCGTCATCGGCATCGGCAACTCGGGGGGCGATCTGGCTGTTGAGCTCAGCAGGGCCGGGCAGGTCAGTGAGCCTGGTCGCGTAGTCCCCGTAAGCCAGCGTAGTCCCCAGATAGACACACTCGGGAGCACACCACTAGCACACGTTTATTCAAATGAGATGCTTCGCATGGTGTACTTCAGTGTGCATCGGGGCGTCTCATTTGAATAGAAGTGTACTCGTGGGGTACTCCTCGAGTGGACCTGTCTAAAGATTAAGCCTGCTAACGGTTCGGGGAGGACTAGACAAAAAAAAAAAAAAAAAAAAAAAAAAAAAAGCGCTCAGTTTCATCACCCCATTATACCCCGAGTTTGATTTGTATTAACCCGGCAATCAGCCCGACGCACGTATTCTCCACATTTTGGAGTCATCTAACGACTATGCACCTGTTGCAGGAGATGGATCGACCATGATAATTCAAGGGTAGTGCCAGATTAGCTGATGAGGATCCATTCCTCTCTTGCTGACCCCACTTTTAACATGAAGAATCACAGCTTAACCCCTTCCCTGCCGAGAAAAAGTGAACGCGTTCCATCGGCAAGAGGCATAGATTCTCATGAGCTCCCGCGACTGCGGGGGCTCATGAGGATCTATGCCTCTTTCTGAGACCACTTTGTGTCCGTTTTTAGGGACAATTGTGGCTTTTGGTCGTTCAGTGACCACGGACTTCAGGAACAAAATGGACGTGCGTCGGCAGAGAAAGGGTTAACAATGATTTCAATTTAATATGTGCTGCGTTTTCTACCGTGTTCGTCCATTTGTCATTCATTGGCGGGTGTACGGAAGGATGGATGGGGCGTCTAATATATTAACTCTATCTTGGTATGATCAGTTGTGCACGCCTCGAGGGAACATTTGCGGCTGTAGTGCCGAGCCCATGTACTGACACTCACGTGTTGACGTGTTCTGTCCGCCACTACTCCAGGTGTTTCTGAGCACCCGGCGCGACACGTGGCCGATTAACCGGGTGGGGGACACGGCCGGGGTGCCTCTAGACATCGTCAACACCCGGCGTATCAATCTGATGGTGGCTAACCTCCTGCCCAGATCGCTGCTCAACTCTTTGATCGCCGCAAACAGACTCAGCAGGTCAAGACACAGTCCTCTTCCTAAAGTACCATTACGCGTAATCTTAAAACACATTTCAGCACCACTTGTGCTCATTATGCCTTGTCGACACACCTCAGCGCCGGGATCAATCAGTTTTCAAGGGGGGGGGGGGGGGGCTCAACTTTTATTTTTTTCTATTGCCAGGGTCTAGTATATATCAAAACACCACAACCGAACCTGTTCTTCTGACGTTTTTGAAAGTTTCTAAATGGTGTTACGTACGGCACTGAAACACAAGCGTTACAACTCAATTTTAAACACACTTATTTATAGTTTGATGCCAGCCGAGGGGGGGGGGGGGGTGGTGTGCTGCTGTAGTACCAAAGCACCCCCCCCCTCCCGGATCCGGCCCTGCACCTAACGAACTGTAACGGCAGTTTGGACACGCAGCAAACACACACGCGTAATCGCACTTATTTATTCGGCGCAGCCGTTGGCGTGTTAATATATTTGTAGCTGTTTCTCGTACTGATACCGTTGTATTTCTAGAACGGAGTGGTTAGAGTTCGAGTTATTTGGGTTTAACGCCGAGCAGGCGACCAAGGCCATCTCACAACGGAGAACGGAGTGGAGTCATTGTCAGGTTACTTGATATAAAGACGACGTGTGCTGAACTGGATTGTCCTGTGTCTAAATGAACCATAACTAGACCTGTGTTAGCGTTTCGTAACCACTCTCTTGGCTTGACTTCGCGAACGAAGATTTTATAGGAGTTGCCCACGACGTCTGCAGGCTTGTTCGTGGCTGCGGAGGCCAATCCGAGACAGGCAGGTTCGACCGCAGTGGCTGCAGGGGAAGGTATGGCCAGGGTTATGAGCTGCGGCATCTCTGTTTTTTTCTCCTGAGCCGCTTGTCCTTAAGGCTAGCTCTGTGAGAGTCCTCAAAGGAGACAGCTGCCTTGTAAATGGTGGAGCGCCAGGTGTCACGGTCCGCAGCAAGCGAAGACCACTGGTGGTGGTCGATTTGGCAGGCACTAAGTGACTTCTTGAGACAGTCTTTGTATCTCTTCTTTGGTGCCCCTCTGTCACGGTGTCCAGTAGCAAGCTCGCCGAACAGGGTGATCTTTGGTAGGCGATGATCCTCCATCCTGGAGACATGCCCCGCCCAGCGGAGCTGTGTCCGCAGCAGCAAAGCCTCGATGCTCACTGTTTCAGCCTGTTCAAGGACCTCGACGTTGGTGACATAGTCACTCCAGTGAATGCCCAGGATGGTACGCAGGCAGCGCTGGTGGAAGCGTTCGAGGAGTCGTAGTTGGCTGCGGTAGAGGGCCCAGGACTCGGAACCATACAGCAGGGTGGTGAGGACCACAGCTCTGTACACGCTGATCTTGGTGCCTGTTTTCAGCTGTTGATTGTGCCACACCCGCTTGAAAAGTCGCCCGAAAGCGCTGTTCGCTCTTGCCAGCCTGCTGTCAAGCTCCTTGTCCAGCTTGGCGTCCGACGTGATAATGCAGCCAAGGTAAGTAAACTGGTGCACTGACTTTAGTTCAGACTCGCCAATGGTGATGTGAGGAGGGCGATACACTGTCTTGGGTGCCGGCTGATGGAGGACCTCTGTCTTTTTCAGACTGACCTCGAGTCCAAAGATCTGGGCAGCATCTGCGAAGCAAGACGTGATGCGCTGCAGGGCTCTCTCTGTGTGTGCAACGAGGGCAGCATCATCAGCAAAAAGCAGCTCACGAATCAGTTGGTCTAGGGTTTTCGTGTGGGCCTGCAGTCGTCTGAGGTTGAACAGGCTGCCATCGATTGATTGATTGATTGTACATTGCTTAACGTCCCGACAGCAACAAGGCTTTCTCAGGACGTGCCTGCACTGCTTGTGAATAAAAAACAACCAACTAAACAGAACATTGAATGTATGTCGCCAGCCGGTCAAACACATTAAATAAACCTAACACATGGGGCCTAAATAAAGCTAAGACCATTTAGCAACACACATCCAATATCAAGAGCTACAGGCAGTGCAGACAGTAGGGAGAGTTTAAAAAAGGCAAATACAGGTGAATGGACCTCGGGTAGACAGAAACACATGCCCCAGAATAGAGAGAAAACCCCACCCTGTGGGGCTGACCAGGGTGACCCTGGGAACTAAAAAATACCTAACCCCACCCAAGTCCCCCAGGGCAGACCCGGGTGGGGTAGGCTGCCATCGAGACGATACCTGATGTACACTGCATCGTCATCATCGAGGTCCACTGTGGCCTGCTTCAACATCATGCTAAAAAAGATGGTGAAGAGGGTCGGTGCCAGCACGCAGCCCTGCTTTACGCCGTTGAGAATAGGGAATGGTTCTGAGAGGTCATTGTTGAGTCTGACCTGGCCTTGCTGGTCCTCGTGTAGCTGGACAATCATGTTGAGGAACTTTGGGGGACAGCCAAGTCGCTCCAGGATCTGCCACATGCCTTGCCTGCTCACAGTGTCGAACGCTTTTGTTAGGTCGACAAATGTTACGTACAGCCCTTTGTTCTGCTCGCGGCACTTCTCCTGCAGCTGTCTCAGCACAAAGACCATATCGGTGGTGCTCCTGTTTGCTCTGAAGCCACACTGGCCCTCTGGGAGTTGGTCTTCAGCGATGGCAGGTACCAGCCGATTCAGGAGCAGCCTTGCAAGGATTTTCCCAGCAATGGACAGCAGGGTAATTCCCCGATAGTTGGAACAGTCAGACTTCTCGCCTTTGTTCTTGTACAGGGTGATAACGACTGCATCACGGAGATCTTTTGGTAGTGTTCCTTCCTCCCAGCAGCAGAGAAAGAGGTCATGGAGCTTGTTGTGCAGTGCTGTGCCTCCATGTTTCCAGATCTCTGGCGGTATTCCATCAATGCCTGCTGCTTTGCCACTCTTGAGCTGGTGGATGGCTGTGAGGGTCTCTTCAGCGGTGGGCGGTTCGTCCAATTCAACCTTTACTCGGCTCTGAAAGTATTCCGACCAGCGGTTCAAGATGGAGGTATTATCTGTGAGGAGTGCCTGGCCATTCGCGCTTCGCAGGGGACTTTGTACCAGGTGTCTGGGGCCATACACTGCTTTCAGTGCTTCGTAGAAGCCCCTGTAGTCACCATTGTCAGCGCAAAGCTGGGTCCTCTGTGCAAGTCTGGTCCACCACTCATTCTGGAGATCTCTGAGCTTGCGCTGGAGACTGCTGCAGACGAGGCGGAAGGCAGACTTCTTCACAGGGCAGGAAGGCTGGGCTAGGTGGGCCTGATGGGCGGCTCTTTTTTTTGCTAGGTGTTCCTGGATCTCTACATCGTTTTCGTCAAACCAGTCTTTGTTCTTCTTTCTGGCGAAACCCAAGACTTCTGCAGAGGATTTTGCAATAGCAGTTTTCAGTTGTTCCCAAAGTGTTTCAGGGGAGGAGTCTACTGGGTCCGCTGTGTCTTTGAGCCTACGCTGTAAATCTGTCTGAAAGGCAGCTTTCACATCGTCACGCTGAAGGCTGGCAACATCAAGCTTTTTCTTGGGGGGCCCCCATTTCTTGGGTTTTGGCTTGAAGTGGAGCCTGAGTTTGCAGCGGACTAGGCGGTGGTCAGTGTGGCACTCTGCGCTGGGCATCACTCTGGTGAGGAGGACGTCACTGCGGTCCCTCTGACGCACTAGGACATAGTCGATAAGGTGCCAGTGTTTGGAGCGAGGATGCATCCAGGTGGTCTTTCGACTGTCCTTTTGCTGAAAAGTAGTGTTGGTGATGACCAGTTGCTGCTCCGCACAGAACTCCAACAGTAGGCGGCCATTGTCATTGCAGTTCCCCACGCCATGCTTGCCGAGGACTCCTTTCCAGGCTTCAGAGTCCTGGTCCACTCTGGCGTTGAAGTCGCCAAGGATGATGACTTTGTCGTCTGCAGGGGTACTCTGTAGGAGGCTGCGCAGGTCAGTGTAAAATTTGTCCTTTTCAGCAGGCTCTGCCAGGAGGGTTGGGGAGTACACACTGAGAAGGGTGACGTGTTGCTGGTGTCTCAGTGGGAGGCGCATGGACATGATGCGGTCTGAGTGGCCCGTTGGTAGGTTTTCCAGCTTAGTCGCAATGTAGTAATGTAGTTTCGTAACCATCTGTTACAGAAATGTAGATATGTAAAGTTACGGCGGTAGTGGGCCTTTAACATGTTATCACGGGGCATTTCAGACGGGCCGCATCCGGATACGCGTCTTAACCTTTTCGCTGCCGAGAAAAAAAAGGCACACGACCTAATTGCAAGAGGCATAGATCCTCGTGAGCCCCCGCGACTGCGGGGGCTCATGAGGATCTGTGCCTCTTGCTGAGACCAATTTATATTCCTGTTTCTTGGACCGTGTTGACTTTTGGTTGTCGAAATAACCAAGATTTCAGACGGGAAGAAAAAAGTACGTACTGCGTACTTACAGCGGCAAATACCGCGTATCCGGATGTGGCACGTCTGGAATGATTAGTTGTAGGTTGGTTGTACATTGCTTAACGTCCCGACAGCAACAGGACTTTCTCAGGACGTGCCTGCACTGCTTGTGAAAATGAAAAACGAACTAAACAGAACATTGAATGTATATCGCCAGCCGGTCCAATACGTTAAATAAACCTACGATATCGGGCCTAAATAAAGCTAAGACCATTTAGCAACACGCATCCAATCACATCAAGAGCTACAGGCAGCGCAGACAGTAGGGAGAGTTTAAAAAAGGAAAATACAGGTGAATGGACCAAGGGTAGACAGAAACACATGCCCCAGAATAGAGGGGGAAACCCACCCTGTGGGGCTGACCAGGGTGACCCTGGGAACTGAAAAGTAGTTAACCCCACCCAAGTCCCCCAGTGCAGACCCGGGTGGGGTACGTCTGGAATGAGTTAAAGTGGAAGTCCCTTAGTATAGCTCTAGTGCGGTCACGCGTGCTACACGCGGATGACTCAACGAAGGAAAGCGCGTTCGTTAGTTGTGAATAATGATCCTACGTCGAAAGATCCGTCGACGTCACGCGAGTTACGTTGTGACGGGGACTGACTGCACTGCGCGAGGAGCAAAATGGCCACGTTTGGACCGAGACCAACACGAGAGTGGCTAAAACAGGCGTAAGAGGTGCTATACACCTCACAACAAAAACACTAGTTTTGTAGACTTGTCCATTTTCATTTTGAAACCCGAAAATTGTAACCCGCCCATTTAACCGGACGGCCGCACTGCCCAAGGGGGGTGTCGCCTAACGACTATGTACCAGCAGTTGAAGGAGATGGATCGACCATGATAATTCAAGGGTAGTGCCAAATTAGCTTGGCGCCGTCACTACCCTTGAATTATCATGGTCGAGCCACCTCCTGCTGTAGTGCGTTGGGAGGTCAAATGGTTAATAAATTGTTTGTACTTCCCTCTTAAACATGTTTCTATCTTGTTGGGATATTCTGTGTACTATTACTCTGGTAACACCTGCCCATTTCGACAGTCGTCTGCACCACAACTTGTACGGACTGACCGGCCCCAGCTACCTGCCCACCGGCGCCCAGCACCCGGCCATGGTCAACGATGACCTTGGCAACCGCATCGCCTGCGGCAGTGTCAAGGTCAAACCCGACGTCAAGCGGTTTACGGCCACGGGGGTGGAGTTTGTGGACGGCACTGCCGAGGAGAACATTGATGTGGTGAGATTTTTCACTTGGACTCTCTACCTCAGTACGAAAACGCCTTCGTGAGCCCGAAGACTGGGTTCACGGCGTCACATGTTTCCGTGTTTGTGATAAAATGAACGAAAGTTAAAAGTGGTAATTTACAGTGTATGTTTCTGTCAAAGATGTTTGTACTCAATGAAACACAAGTGGTCACAGCTGAGCGTTGATATTCCAGGAGAAAGTCATGTACAGGTATTGAGGTACAGGTAGTCAACAGCGCTAGAAAGGGAGAAAACTGTGCGTCATTGTCCAATGATCATAGAGCTAGGGGGAGAGGAGGGGACTAGGTAAGTGACTGGAAGTTGCGGAAGCCCCTTGAAAGGATCTGCATGTCAAGCCGCTGGATGTATTGTAATTTACATCTAGCCCCCCCCCCCCCCCCCCCCATTAATGGTGCAGATTTATTGGCCAGTATGGACAGTTGTTTCAATTTTGGCCTCATCAGCACACCGTAGGCCATGAGGGGCGTAGCATTTGTATCTCCTGCAGAAAGCCTTGCACATGTGTTAGCAAGATAGGATGAACCATAACCCACAAAGTCCCTTCTATATGCGAGCTGTCTTCGCTGTCCAGGGTCGCTACCTTTTGTCTTTGACCTGATGTTGAAATATCTCCTTTTTCATCCCAAAGTCTACCGTATTGTCTGGAGCTCACAGGAGTTTTTTCTTTTAGGAACATTTAGAGTTGTTCATAATTTTTAAGCTTATCCTTCTGATCCTTTTCCCTCCTCTCTAATCCAACCTCTGATCAACAAACACGAAAGGCACACACAAATAAAGACGGACACACGGCGCCTCCCGCCATTAGTACGCTCTGCGAGCTGGAGTAGCGACAGGAATTCTGAAGAAGAAAAGCACGAGCAGCAAAGTGACGTCACTATAAGCTTGACATCATGGCATCGCTAGTCTCACGACGCCGTGTACACAGTGACGAAACTGATGTCGTTTCACGTCACTCATCCGAAAGGCACGCAGCCTCTTTCAGGGCTGACTGTTTAACTCCACATAGCCTTTTCCAGGGCTGACTGTTTGATGGGAGTAGGCCTATAAATATAGTGAAACCAAATCTTGCAAAAATGAATTAAATATTATTCAAAAAGATTAAAAGATACAACTCTGGCTAACGAACTCATCCAACGTCTTTCTCCAAACTAGATATATCCTAAATTTCAAGTAAATATGACAAAAATTACCGACTCTAATCTGGGTCAAACGACTTTCTATCTATCTATATCTCGTAGTCTTGCCGACCGTTGGGGCACCACTGATGACTTGGCAACCAGCTCCCTCCAATCCTCTCTGTTCTCTGCCATTCTCAGCGTATCGCCCAGCTTCAGTCCTGTCCACTCTGAGATATTGTCCTCCCCATCTTTTCCTCTGTCTTCCTCTCCTTCGTCCTCCTTGCACAGTGCCTTGCAGGATTGTTTTGGCAAGCCCTGCTGAACGTGTGACATGCCCATACCACTTCAGTTTGCGTTTTCTCACAATGGCTAATAAGTCTTCATAGGGCCCGATGGCTTGCCTGATTCTGCTTCCCACTTCCTCGTTTGTGATGTGATCTCTGTATGAGATGCCAAGCAGCCTTCGAAAACATCTCATTTCAGTGGCTTGTATCCTCCTTTCAAGGTCTGCTGTGAGGCTCCATGACTCGCAGGCATACAAGAACACTGAGATGACTAAGGAGCGCATCAGTCTGATCTTGGAGCAGAGTGTGATGTTTCTGTCCTTCCATATGGTCTTCAATCTTGTCAGTGCTGTTGTTGTCTGCGCAATCCTGGACAGTATTTCTGGTTTTGATCCCTCATCTGTCACAATGGCTCCTAAGTATTTGAATTTCTTAACTGTTTCCAGTTTTTGGCCTCCAACCATGATTTCAGTGCCAATGCCACTGGCGTTATTGGTCATCAGTTTGGTCTTCTCTGCACTGATTTCCATTCCATATGCAATGGCTGTACTATCCAGCTTTTCCACCAGCTGAGCTAGCTCCTTGTCTCTGTTCCTGCAAGGCCATCAATGTCGTCCGCAAAGCGCAAGTTCGTGATTGTTCTGCCTCCAATACTGACAGTTCCTTCATGATCTTTCAGAGCGTCCGTCATGATTCTTTCCAGGAAGATGTTGAAAAGAGTAGGTGAGTGCAAGCAGCCTTGTCTGACTCCAACTGTAGTCCTAAACCAGTTTCCTATTTTGCCATTGAAGCAGACTGCGCTAGTGGCCTTGTTGTAAAGGTTTGCTATGACTTTGATCAGGTTGGCATTGATGTTGTATGTGAAGCCTTCATGGTGGACCAAAGGGCTGCATGCCACACCCTGTCAAACGCTTTCTATAAGCTGTCTTTTATGTCTTCAAGGAGATATCCCGTTACATATGCTTGGAGGCTCTCTTAGCCACCCCTTAGAGACAGTATTGCGCCAAGCCTTCAAGCTTGTGCGTAGAGCAATATCGGAGATTTTCGTGTTTACACACACACACCCACACACACACAAACGCGCGCGGCGCTTCGCGCCAAATGTACTTTCAGCAACGAGGTTAGCGTAACTAGACATGACGTAATTTTTATCTTGTTACTTTAGTTGTCAGAGGATTAGGCCTGCCCGCCTATGACATCATGGACATGCTATTAAATTCGCCCCACCGGGACCCGTCCTAAGCAGTCCCTTCTATAAATAGAAGGGACTTAAACATGGTTTCTTTTCAGGTCGGCAGAAACGTCCTGGCTTTTCAAACACGGCTGACGGTGTGCGGATGAAGATCACTGCGTCTGGTTTGAAGTTGTTCATATCACGCAAAAGGCTATCGCGGGGGTCAAAGTCGTGTTGGTGTGATCCACACTCTTGCAGATCAGTGGCTTTTGCGTAGTATGTTTGTGCTAAAACACTGCCCTCAGTCCCGGCCCGGTCTGTACCAACAGGTGCTGCTGGACACGGGCTATGTCTTCGGCTTTCCGTTCTTGGAGCGGAGCGTGGTGGATGTGACGGAGAACCGACTGCCCTTTTACAAGTTCATGTTCCCGCCGGACATGAAGCACAACACGCTGGCCATGATTGGCTGTGTCCAGCCGTCAGGGGCCATCATTCCCATTGCGGAACTTCAGTGTCGTCTGGCTGCGCGCGTCTTCAAGGTCAGTGCACTTAATTAGACCTGGAATTCGGGCGTGACCTCTGACAGCCGCTGAAGGCTGAAAGAAGTGCTCCAGTCGAAAAAGACGTGGGTCCTCACGAGTCCCGGCACTGAAACTGCCGGGGCTGCCGACGACCTGTGCCTCTTGTTGACTGACATCGCGTTGGTTCCATGTCCTCCCACCCGGGTCTGCCCTGGGGGACTTGGGTGGGGTTAACTACTTTATAGTTCCCAGGGTCACCCTGGTCAGCCTCACAGGGTGGGTTTTCCCCTCTAGTCTGGGGCATGTGTTTCTGTGTGCTCTTGGTCCATTCACCTGTATTTTCCTTTTTTAAACTCTCCCTACTGTCTGCGCTGCCTGTAGCTCTTGATATTGGATGCGTGTTGCTAAATGGTCTTAGCTTTATTTAGCGTATCAGACCAGCTGGCGACATACATTCAATATTCTTTTTTTCACAAGCAGTGCAGGCACGTCCTGAGAAAGTCTTGTTGCTGTCGGGACGTTAAGCAATGTACAACCAACCATGTTCCATGGTGCGGCTTCACCGAGTTGGCGTGGAATTAACCCCTAAATGTCGGGGCCAGGTGAACGCTACCTATATGCAGGAGACATAAACCCTCATCAGTGAGCCCCCGCAGTGGCGGGGGATGATGACGGTTTAATATGCATGTTGCCAGTCGCGTGTTCTTTGTGTCAATTTGTGATCCAAGTTACACCGTGTTCTTCATGCCCATGTCTGTCAGTGTGACGTGGTTTTACACGCGCAGTTTTTGTGATTACTGGCAGTGAAGGGGTTAATAACGATTTCAGAGCGTTACCTGCGTCCATGGACAGTACAGGGGTTAATTCCCATCCTGCGGGCAGCCTCCTGTACTGCTAACGGGGGAGGGGGGGGGGGGATATTTTGACGTTCTTTCATTTCACAGTTATCATAGGGTTCAGTTCAGTTCGTTCAAATGGAGATCTCTGTACTCGGTAAGGCCATACGCGCTCCACCCCATCCATCACGCAGAAGCCTTGCTAGAGTTCCTGTTGATATGGTGTCAATGCAGACCCTCTGTGTAATGGAGCTGACATGGCGTAGGAGATATTAACCCTGTCTGCAGCTGTCGGTAGCGCTTTTTGTTGAGGCGATTCCTACACAAGCCAAAGGGTTAAAATGAAAGGCGAAGTGTGTGCACGCGGAATACCGACTGTGACAGGGGGACGTGACTCTGCCCTCAGCGCCTGACATGTGGCAGGACATCCGTCTGAAGGAGGCCGTGATGGCGCAGCGGTACAAGTCCCAGCGACACACCATCCAGGTCGACTACGTCGCCTTCATGGACGAACTGGCCGAGCTCAACGGCTGTAGACCTGACCTGGGTAAGTACACACCAGTCGGCAAAAGCTCCTCCGAATCCGCGTCGACCGTAGATGCCGGGATTCCACGCACATCAGTCATGGGTCACTTGCATGGGCGAGCCTAGACTGGCCACAGCCACTAAACTAAGCAAGATGCTCCACCATTATATTATATTGAGCAACAGTTTGCGGCATGATACTTAGTGCCGATTAACAGGCACATGTGCGGATTACGAGACCCGAATCAAAATGTCCCGAGTCGTGAGACGAGGACATTTTGATTCGAGTCAAGTAATCACATCTGGCTGTTGATCTGCACTATATCATACAAAACTGTTGCTCAATTCATTTTGCAGATGATTGCGGTGTTCAGACAAAGCACATGAATAGCAGATAGGACTGCATATCGCTGTCGACTCAGCGTGTAGATTTCGTCCGACTATGAAGACATCAGTGCATTGTATAACCGGCCATGCATGTTGCTGAGTAAATTCTACTGACTTGTAACTAGATCGCGCGTAATTGCAGAAAATGCCAGCAGGTTTGTTTATTTAGTTCTTTTCTCAATTTGTCAATATCGCCTGCTGACATCTCGTCAATTTCATGGACTAGTCAGTCCAACGACTCGCACGTTTCCTGGCGTCTTTTCTCCATTCGTGTGTGTGTGTAGGATATAAATTTTGAGTGTTCATACACACAAAGAAGTATTTCATTACTACTACACGTAAGGAGCGCGTTAGTGTTGCAGTGTGAGCATATTTCACGTTTCCATTTTGAAAATGCAAGTGCAGTCTTCTTGGCGCGCAAGGGATTTGGGGAAGGAAAGTATATCAAGCAAATTCATGAATATTCATTTGCTTGTTATACACTATATCAATACATGTGTCAAAGAAGGGAAAATTTAACCATGTTAATTCAAGGGTAGTGCCAGATTAGCTTGGCGCCGACAGGCGCCAAGCTAATCTGGCACTGTCCTTGAATTATCACGGTCGATCCATCTCCTGCAACTGGTGCATAGTCCAAAATTTGGGAAATACGGCCGTCGGACTGAATGAGTTAAGTTAAAAACACGACGGTGTGATCAATAGCTGTGTATCAAGGTTTACCCCGGCCGGGCCTTGCAGAACCACCCACATGCTGGGACTCCAATGCTGTTAATGTACCAGTGTTTTTGTTTTTGTCACGTTGTTAACGCGTTCAGTGTCAGCGGACGCAACCTTCGTTAATTCAACACAAAAAAGCTTAGACGTCCCAGGAACGTGGATTCATACATCCTCATCACCCCCCCTCTTGCAGTTGGATGGTGTTCATATTTTCTTGGCATTTAATGGGTTAAAGTGCACGGCTGCACATTAGGCGCGTTTCGCTAATACTCGTCAACGCCCCGGAGAGGTAACGCTTCGCGAACAGCAGTAGGACTGACGTGACATTGACAGCTCGAGGGGTAAGGTTGGATTGGCGCTAGGAGGACCGGAAATAATGTGGGGTATCTGTGTGCGCTACGTCTGAACGAGTTAACCCTTATCATTCGGAATACACCAGTGTGTGAAATAAGTTTGGCTAAAGTAGTTAAAGGGTGGTGCCAGAATAGCTTGGTGCCTACAGGCGCCAAGCTATTCTGGCACCACCCTTGAACTAAAGCCATTGGTCTATATCCTTATCTGTCAGTACTATAATGTAGCTTGCATATGGCAGTGTACAAATTTGAAGCTGTTAGCCTCAGTATGATGGGTAATAGTGTGCTGTGTCTTTCCCCATCCCCAGTGGAGTTGTTCAAGACAGACCTCCGCCTGGCGATGCATGTGCTGACGGGGCCCTGCACACCCTACCAGTATCGCCTGATGGGGCCGGGCAAGTGGGAGGGCGCCAAACAAGCTATCTACACCACCATGGACAGGGTTCGATTCCCACTCGCCACGCCACCGGAAGAACCAGACATGGCCAGGGTTCAGCGGTTCGTGGTCAGGATAGTGGCGTTGTTGGTGTTTTTGCTGCTTCTCAGGGCGATTTGCATACACTACACTAGGTAACTGTCGGTGGTGGAGGGACAGTACAACCCACCCTGGTCAGCAAGGAACAGACTCACATCACAGCTTGTGTATCTGTGTCCCGTGCAGATGGAAGGACCCGGATGATGGACTGAACAGACAACTCTCGATCATGAAAATACTCCAAACTTGCAAACGTAAATGGTATTCGGTCATGCCGCATTGATAGTGTTCAAGTGAACTTTATTGCACAGAGTGCACATTCAATGTGTAAGGTGTGTTTCCACGTAACTGCACGACAGAGGCGTGAAAACAGTGGCAACGGCCACACAAATCAAGAACAGAGAAATAAAGCACGAGTGGCATGGCTGTGGTGGAACAGATGACAGCGGTGCCAAAAAGTGTTTGTGCCATGGAGATTTTTAACATGGATTCCACCACGATTTAGCTGTGAAAAGAGCATGGCTTTTAGTGCATGACAATTCTGAACAACGTAAATAGGGACATGACGGTGCCTGTCGCGCCGCTTTATGGAAACATGCAAAACAGTTTTCTGCTTGTCGCTCAGCTAGGACACCTAACCAAACTGCTGTGGTGTAACCATATGGAAACAGCCTTACGCAGTACTGTGGTGTAGCTATAATGTATATGGAAACACAGCCTTACACTTTACTGTGGTGTAGCTATAAATGGAAACACAGCCTTACACTGTACTGAGGTGTAGCTATAATGTATATGGAAACAGCCTTACACTCTACTGTGGTGTAGCTATAATGTATATGGAAACACAGCCTTACACTCTACTGTGGTGTAGCTATAATGTATATGGAAACACAGCCTTACACTGTACTGTGGCATAGCTACAATGTATATGGAAACACAGCCTTACACACTACTGTGGCGTAGCTATATGGAAACAGCCTTACACTGTACTGTGGCATAGATACAATGTATATGAAAACAGTCTTACACACTACTGTGGCATAGCTACAATGTATATGGAAACACAGCCTTACACACTACGGGCACATGATGGCCTTGGTACAGCATTTCAAGATGTCCCTCATCACAGGCGCCATAACACACAGCTTCACCCTTTATCTGCCAAGAAAAATGAAATAGCACCCAGAGGTCTAGATCACTATGGATCCCCGCAGTTACCAGGGCTCGTGAGGATCTACGCCTCTTGATGACAATAATTTCATAACACAATTTTGCCTCCACTGGCAATGAAATGTGACAAATTGCATGGTGTATGGACACTGGTATCATGGTGCGCCACAGATCTACAACTGTACCATAGCGGGCGACAGACTCACTCTTCCACCATGCTTGACAAATGTACAAAGTACCCTCTCACCTTACATTAGAACATATAATTTATGTCTACATGATGGGAAAAAACACCCAATACATGACATATACCTCACAGCTTTAGGTACTGTTGGTAGCGCTTTTTGTCACCACAATTCCTGCAGGAATCACTGTGACAACAAGCGCTACTAGCCAAAGGGTTACACTGCCGGTGGCAGCATGAACAAAGGGCAGTACATGTAGAACTTCTGGCCGTGCACAATACTGCACTGCCTTTGTGTTGATACAACTCAAATCAAACTGAAATCTTGCAAATACTCAGCCCCTATCGCTTGCAGGGGTAGTTTCGACCAAGACCCACTTTGGGCAGTATACCACAAGTACACTTCTATTCAAATGAGATGCAAAGTTCAAGTACACCATGCAAAGCATCTCATTTGAATAGAAGCGTACTTGTGGCGTACTCCCTGAGTGGGTCTGCCTGGGGTGTACACCTGCCAATGGAACGGGAACCATTCTTGTTGTGTGTGAGGAATGTTATCATTTAAAAAGCCATACTAGTGATGTGTCATGAAAGCAAACTTACCTTTGTTCACATTGCACAAGTCAGTCAATAAGCCTTGTACATCAAGCATACACATAAATAAAGGACAATCTTATCACCACAAACATCACAGAATCACATCCACCTGCAGCCGACCCTGATGGGCTGTGATATTGAGTATTGCCTGGAGCACATGCAACGCCCGTTGTTAGACTAAAGGTGTGTATCTATATAGCGGAGGGACTGCGGAGACTGGATGAGCGAGTCCATAATTATATGCATGGTAGAAAAGCAGCAGGGAGGACAGGTGACAGTGATGCATGTGCCCCCCAAAAACTTTCGCTCCATTGAGCAAAACACGGGCGGTGCTGCCATGCTTGAAGGGGCTCATGACAGTACGCTACAAAATATTTAACAATTGAAAACTAAACAGGCACGATTGTGCAGGTTGTGCCGTGACACATGGATACATGCGAAGCCTTTTGCCACCTGCTGCTCCGTTACTGCATGTGGCGCCACCTCCCACACCACCATTTGGATACGCACCTTAACCCTAACACCATATGGATACGCACCTTAACCTTTTTAGCCCCAAGGTCGCATTTCTCAAATTTTGGAGGTGTTGCCCAACAACTGTGTGCCAGTTGCAGGAGATGGATTGATCGTGACAATTCAAGGGTAGTGCCAGATGAGCTTGGCGCCTGAAGGCGCCAAGCTCGTCTGGCACCACCCTTGAATTATCATGGTCAATCCATCTCCTGCTGCAGGGTCCCGGGGCTAAATGGGTTAAGAATATGAATAGTTTGAATTTCATAAAATTCCTTAAAATCAACACCTGTCAATGTGTGTGTGTGTGTGTGCGTGCGTGTGTTTGTGTGTGTCGACTTGTAACTAGGAGTGCGACTTTCTCTCCAGTCTGCAGACTCCTGCCAACATCATGAAGAGACATAGACTACAAATGCGCCCTGGTGTAGTCATGAAATAACAAACAATGATGCCATTTGCCATGATTTGGTCAATGGCAGTATCAACACCATCTTACGATCATCAGTGAAAGCTAGGAGATTCAAACGTAAAATGGCAAACATTCTTGACAATGTATATAAGCTTCAAGGAAGGTCCGCTGTTTTTTTTGGTTGTTTTTGTCGCAATGATTTCTGTAGGAATCGTCGCAAAAAAACCCGCTAATGACAGGAAAAGGGCTGATGGCAGTGGTCTTATTGTAGCGATGATTCCTGCCAGAATCATGGTGACAAAAATCAGCCCAAGGGTTCAAACTGTTGCCATACTGTCGCCATATATTATGGGTGCACATACATGGCAGTCATTATTTGCTCACAATATAAATGCAAGTGTACTTTAAAATATGAACAAAAAGGCCACAATTTGTATCTAAATGTCCAAACTGATCTTTTTTTTTTAACCCATTCAGCCCTGACGCACTACAGCAGGAGATGGATCGACCATGATAATTCAAGGGCAGTGCCAGATTAGCTTGGCGCCTGTCAGCGCCAACCTAATCTGGCACTGCCCTTGAATTATCATGGTCGATCCATCTCCTGCAACATGTGCATAGTCATTAGATGATGCCTCCAAAATATGGGAAATACGGCCGTCAGGCTGAATGAGTTAAACATATTCATTTTCTTTCAAGAAAAAATATATGACGATGCTTCGTTCGCATCAGCTTGGCAGTAAAGCAGTGATGAAAGAAATATCGCAACTGTAGCTGCATTTTCAAAAAACATGTACATACATGTAAATTATATGAGCCTGTGACAAAACATCGTGCGCGTAACAACCAAAATATTTTTAGTCAAGAAAACCACACTACAACAGAAAATTAGTTCTTTTTGTGAATCCGCTATGAAGACATTGTTGTTGGAACACTGGCATTTCTCACCAAAAATGGACTAATCTACAGATGATTTTCATGTGTATGTCCAATAGAATGTCCAGTGTGACAACAAACATTTTTCTCGACTGAGTGACAGGAAAAAGTTCTTCAGTTTGTCCTTAGATGATATAACAGAAATACAGATGACTGCAGAACTTTTTTTTTGTAAAATGTGGTAAAATGTGTTTTTGTGATTTAAATTGAGCATGTCCACCGTAACAACCAACAATGATTGTTACAGAAAACCTAATTTCAAACGGAATAAAATATTCTTCATACTTCCACCTGTGAGAACAGGTTATACAATTAATTTCTTTTGAAAGACAATAATTAGAAAAGATAAACTGATCATATTTATCATCGTATTCCCACCGAAACAACCAACATTTTCAGAAAGGGCCAGATTGAATTATTCGTTGGTGGAAATTATCTGTTTCTGCAGTCACATTAATTAATTTCACATGCCCGATAATCAAAACCAACCAGTGCCTAAAACAAGCCTACTTTAAAGATATCTGTGTTGGTTGTTACTTTGGACATTTCTGTTGGTTGTTACTTTTGGTACAAACGACCTTTTGTCACAGGCTCATATAGTTACTTGGGCAGACTGGAATGTGCTGAACGTGGCGAGCATCAGACACGAGTGTGCTGCAAAAAATCCCACGTGTCGTGCCATGAGAGTCGCTTGATGTCGTCGGGCGTCAGATCCACGTTTCCAAAGGTGACGGGCAGTAGTTCCAGAAACGCGTACGCTGCTCCAGACACCAGCACCACAGTCCCGTAACTCACGATGGTCGACACTGGTATAAACCTGTTGAGGCAAACTTATTGATTCAGCCAGAAAACGAGTTGTAAGACCAAGCAGACCGACAACGCTACACAAACCACTTTCTAACACACAGACACAAATATAGCCCAAGTTAAAAACACCAGCAAGCAAACATTGCAAATCATGAATTTTTTTTCTAAAATGTATTTTTTTGAAAAATACTTACCGATGGCATTAATCGGATGGCCCTCCCACCTGCCCCGCTTGCCTCCTTGGCTAAGCGTGAAACCGAGGTGAGTTCTCCACACACATGGCGGGATAGGTTGGTAGGAGAGGACACCCGGGCGCCTATACTTGGGTCCCCGGTGTCTCCTCCCCAGTTGTGTAGGGGACACAACTTTGGGCTGAAATCTACAGGCAATTGAGTGTATTCCATATAGTAATGCCATCGGTAAGTATTTTTCAAAAAAATACATTTTAGAAAAAAAATTCATTTGTTTTTTCAAAATACATTACCGATGGCATTACTATATGGAAGAATATCAAAGAGGAGGAGGGTGCCGACACCCAACCCCAAACATAGAGCCCTCCGCTAGCCCGCAAGGAGCACTCCCGACGATTTCAGCTAAGAAGTGGCTAAGGCGCTGTGGCGCGCGGAGGGAGTGCTGGGCTGCGGAGAGGTCGCCCATCAAGACCAGGGAGTCACGCTGGCCAGATAGGTCGCAGAGGTAGAAGCGGGAGAAGTGGAACAGCACACCTGCCTACCGCCCGTCCCAAAGTCATAACCAAGCAGAAAGCGGTCAAAGGCCTTCATGCGCCCGGAACTGTAACCTTCTATCCCATAAAGGGAGAGGTTGGGTAGGCCAAAGAGTCACCCACCGAAGCCAAGGCGAACTGTCTGGGTCGAGCTACTCGGCCTGCCTGACGAAGGGGTAGGAAGAGGCGGGCAGGCAAGACGGTGTGGCCATTAGCAGTGCAGGAACTGCAGTGCCTGGACTAGGTCCTGACGACGCGCCCCGTGGGTCGGTCGTCCCCTGACCGGGAGAAAGGTCAGCCACTGGGGTGCAGCCGAGAGAGGCCGGCTCATAACCTGAAGGCCGGGTCGATGAGAAGTTGCGACGAGTGAAGGCTCGGACTGCCAACCTGCGGGGAGGACCGAGAGAGCATGCGGCTCGCACCCGCGGAAGCCGAGGCGAGCGCCAGGAGGAACACGTTTCCGGGCCAGGACGGAGAACCGTGCCAAGGCAGAGTTCGAACAGTCTATAAATAGCCCCGTCCGGGTCCAGACGAGGTCCCACCGAGGTAAGAGAGAACCGGAGAGAGGACATCTGAATTCAAGGTCCCAAGGACCCAAAACTCGCCAGGGCCGGATCCTAAAGGCCCCGGCTGAGGGAAGCGAGTACGATTATGGAGCGGTAACTCTTGACGGAAAAAGGAGCTTAACCTTGGTCGTCGAAGCGCCCTAAGGGGAACTCCGCCCATAGGGATAGTGAGATTGTGGGGTGGAACCGCCGAGAGGCGCGCCCCGACTGGTAGAATCTCCCCTAGCCGTCGCCCACAACACTGGTAACAGTCCGCGGGCTGCTGCCATAGCCGTCCCGCCCCCTCCGAGAATCCAAGGCAGGGGGGCCACCAGGAAGAGAACCGTGGAGCAGGAAAAAGATACTGCCGAATCTTCGACACCACACCGAAAGGGGGTAGGCCACAGGGAACAGACCATCCCAAGAAGAACAGCGCGTCTGCAGCCCGGGCGAGAGGCAGAGCCCGTGGTTCTCTCAGTGCCTAGGCAGAGGCCAAAGGCCCCATAACCCAACCGGCCCAGGGTAACGGGCAGGACACTAGGCTGTAACCGTACGCCTGGGAGGGCCGGTAGAGTGTGGCGTAGCCCTAGCCGCGCCTAAGTCCACAGGAGAAGGCGGGTCGAGCTCACTCAAAGTCGGGTTCGCCTGACTTCCCGAAAAGGTGAGAGGCAGCCGACAGGTATCGAAGTGTCGTCCTTACGAGGGTAACTGTCTCCAGCCTGGTCAAGGAAGTCCCCACAAGCCTGCTGCCGCGGACTTGTTTGGAGGCGGTAGCGAAGATCCGCCCTGAAAGAAGACGGGACTCAAAGTACCGAAGACAAGCTGCGCGACGACTACAGCGTCCGGCCAGTGCGCTCAACTGAGTGCGGTCCCGGAAAATCCTGACTGAAGTGCCGCGTTCTTGCCCTAGGAGCGTGGTCAGAGCCATACTCTCGGGTCTGTACCTGCTACCGGTGAAGAAGCTCGCTCTCGTATCTAACTCTCGCCGAACCATTGCCACAGGGCAGGAACCACTCGGGAAGGTCCTAAATGGAGCGCTGACCTCCTGTGTAGGGCCAAGAGGACAAGGCCCCACCTTCTTGGAAGCAGCAACGTAGGGCTAACCAGCTAAGGTGCTGCAACCTGTTCCTGCGTCCAAACTCGAGCCGAAGCAGTCGGCGGAACCGGGGAGAGTCCACTAGTTGTGTGGGCGCTGCCAACTGTTTTCTGTAAGAATCCGAGTCGCCGACGTCAGCGGAACCGGACAGCGTCCAAAGGAGGACTGTGGTAGCTGCCGGAGCAGGAGAACGAGCCCGTGACTGAAGTCGCAGCGTTGACTGTTCTGTCGCCTGCAAGAACCACTAACGTCAGCGTAACTGTAGATTAACATGTGTCGACAAGACAACGGAAGCCAGCCAAAGCGCTGTGTTAGCTGCCGGAGTAAGAACGGACACGCAACGGAAGTCGCAGCGTCGACCGTTCCAAGGCCTGGTAGAGCCCCAAACCGGGACTGTGGATCCCAGCGTGTTAGACTTGTACTTGAGAGGAGAGTCTGTACCTGAAGCTTGGCCCTTGTAGCAGCAGCCGGGAGGGTGCACTAGACGGGTCTGTGTTAGCTGTCGGCGCAGGAGGACGGGCTCGCGGCCTAAGCTGCGGCGTTGACTGTAGTCTCACCAGGTGAAAAACCACTAGTCGGGTCTGAGGGTCTTACCAGAGACGGACCTAAATCTGTGCTGGACTTGCCAGCTGCAACATAGCGTACCAAGGAACCAAGCGCAAGCGCCCCCGCAGGTACACAAGAACAGTGGAACCGCAAGAAGAAGATCACGGCGTATGCTGACCCACGGCGCCCTACCCCGTCCCATGAGCGCCGGACAGAAGCCGAGGCCGAGATTACCTCGCCAGAACGCAAGGAAGAGGCAAGAAAGAACGTAACAAAAATCGTAGCCAGGCGCCGTCCCACCAAGATGGCTCCGAAAACCGAAACCCATCCGGTCAAGGGCTGCGAACGGCGCAGGAAGCAGAGAAGCCCGTCACCACTGGCCGGCGAAGATGGAACAGAACCGCGAGGCAAAGTTAGCAACCAGGGCCTACGCAGATCCACAACTCGCCAAGGCGAAGCCAGAGTGCACAAGCCGAAGAAGGCGTGTCGTACCAGGGCGGAGAACGCACTGGTGAAGTCCCGGAAGCCGGCTGGCTGAAGGAGGGACTAGCGACGCTGGGCCTGCCTCTGCGCGTAGCTCCCCGCGGAAGCCTGTCTCTCCATAGAGTGAAGGAGGACCGAAGAAGAGGGGGAGGAACTTCGACAAAACCCAAGCGAGAAGTCGGCGAGCTGAGCGAAGAGCCGACGTCGTGCGACAGGAGACCGACGTGACCGCTAACCGCGGGGTAAAGAACCAGTCGTAGAGTCTCAAAGAAGAAGGCGGCAGCCGAATCCGAAGGATGACGGCTGAGAATATCCGGTTCGAAGAAGCGAGGCCGTCCATCCCTCGAGGCGCAAGGAGGGGCGAGAGGCTCCCAGAGCGCCGAAACGCCGCACGAGAGGAAGACGCAACCCGCCCGCGAAGCCCGTAGGTGGCACGTCATACGGGCGGAGGGACCGCGAAAGACGGATGGTCAGCAGCGACTGAGATCCGAATGCGGGTGCCGGAGACCGCTCCCCGAGCGGAACCGGTCTAGGGACAAGAGTCCGGGTCCCGTCAGGCCCGCTGGGGGGGGGGGGGGGGGGGGGGGGGGGGTGAGGGGGGACCCACCGTAGTCGCCCACGATCGCTCAGCAAAGCAAGGTGGGGAGGGAACAGTCCAAGTCACGCCAAGACCGCTCAGCAAAAGCGAAGCGGTGAGGGGACAGACTAAAGTCACGCCTAGTCCGCTCAGCGAAAGGCGAAGCGGGGAGGGTATAGTCTATAGTCACACCAAGCCCGCTCAGCGAAAGCGAAGCGGGGAGGGGACAGTCAAAGTCACGCCAAGCCCGCTCGGCGAAAGCGAAGCGGGGAGGGGACCGTCAAAGTCACTCCAAGCCCGCTCAGCGAAGCGGGGAGGGGACAGGCTGTAGTCACACCAAGCCCGCTCAGCAAAAAGCGAAGCGGGGAGGGGACAGTCTGTAATCACGCCAAGCCTGCTCAGCAAATCGAAGCAGGGAGGGGACAGTCTTAAAGTCGCGCCAAGCCCGCTCAGCGAAGAGCGAAGCGGGGAGGGGACAGTCTGTAGTCACGCCAAGCCCGCTCAGCAAAAAGCGAAGTGGGGAGGGGACTGTCTATAATCACACCAAGCCTGCTCAGCCGAAGCGAAGCAGGGAGGGGACAGTCTTAAGGTCACGCCAAGCCCGCTCAGCGAAGAGCGAAGCGGGGAGGGTACATTCTGTAGTAACGCCAAGCCCGCTCAGCCAAAAAAGCGAAGCGGGGAGGGTACATTCTGTAGTCACGCCAAGCCCGCTCAGTCAAAAAAGCGAAGCAGGGAGGGGACAGTCTAAAAGTCACGCCAAGCCCGCTCAGCGAAGAGCGAAGCGGGGAGGGGACAGTCTGTAGTCACGCCAAGCCCGCTCAGCAAAAGCGAAGCGGGGAGGGGACAGTCTATTATCACGCCAAGCCTGCTCAGCAAAAGCGAAGCAGGGAGGGGACAGTCTTAACGTCACGCCAAGCCCGCTCAGCGAAAAGCGAAGCGGGGAGGGGACAGTCTGAAGTCACGCCCAGCCCGCTCAGCAGAAAGCGAAACGGGGAGGGGACAGATGGGGCGAACGAATCCGCACCTGTGAGTAAAAGTCTGAGTCACACCGGGCCCGCCTGGAAAGTGCGGGGAGAGGGGGGGGGGGGGGGAGGGGGACAGAAAAGTGTCACGCCAAGCCCGCTCAGGAAAGGCGGAGCGGGGAGGGGACGAAAACCGGGCACGCGGCCCCCCGTCCGAGGCCTCGGAGCGTGGGGGACGCGCGACGATGTCACACCGGGCCCACCTGGTCGAGACGGGGCGGTGGGGGGGGGGGGGGGGGGGGGGGGGGGGACAGTCTAGTGTCACGCCAAGCCTGCTCAGGAAAAGCGAAGCGGGGAGGGGACGATCTATGAACCCGCGGCCCCAGCTCAGAGCTTCGGAGCGAGGGGGACGCGGGTCTGAGTCACGCCGGGCCCGCCTGGTCGAAACGGGGTGGGGGGGGGGGGGGGGGGGGAGAACAGAACAAGGTCACGCCAAGCCCGCTCAGCCGAAGCGAAGCGGGGAGGGGACAATTTTGAGCATGTGAACCCCGCTCCGACGCCTCGGAGCGTGGGTGCGCGTGACCAAGGTCACACCAAGCCCGCCTGGGGGGAGGGGGTGACATAAACGTAGGAAACCGAGTCCGCTCGGATGAACCAGAGCGGGTGGGTAACCTCTTTAGTACAAAATAATGGAGTTTCCGTCATTTAATGTCAGCAGCACGACCCTGATACTCGCCTGCCCTGCTCAGAAGACTCGGAGAGGGGAGGGAGTTTCTGCGCGGCTAAGGTAAAAGAAGGGGACTTACCTGCGGGCTGGAAGGCCCGGAAGCCGTAGTGAAGTGGGGCCCGAGAAGCCGACGTAGTGACGCCATCCTGCGGAGAAGTCCGGGGAGAACGTTGAGACCAGGAAGAAAAGACACGTCTGTAGGATCCCACACCTGAGACCGCCGGTCCACACTCCCGTCAGCCCACCCGTCGCACATCCCGTCGGAAGAGCAGTAGAGCACGGCCGGCAGGCGACGAGGGCGTCCGAGGGCCACAAAAACCACACGAAAGGGGGCAACACTTCAACAGAAGCCACCATAGCGTTCACTGTACACTGTTCACAGGAAGGAACACACTCAAGCGCCGAACTCACACCGCGAGGCAAGAGCCACGTGAGTAAAGTCACAAGCTGAAACCCCAAGGCTGCAGCCAAGGACGAAGTTCACTGAAAGTCAAACCGGTCGGAACCGGTCGGCGCTAAGTCCACACACAGTAAAAAACGTTTAAGTGTAGAACACCCAACGAAGTACACGGAGTCCTAGGAGAAGTCCAAAACAAGGCAAAGCCAAGTAGTAGTAGTAAACCACAGAAGAACCGGTCAAAAACCATAGCAAGGCAAAAGCCCGACCGTCCACGGTCGAGCTAAGAGTGAAACTGAGGTGAGTTCTCCACACGCATGGCGGGATAGGTTGGTAGGGGAGGACACCCGGGCGCCTATACTTGGATCCCCGGTGTCGCCTCCCCAGTTGTGTAGGGGACACAACTTTGGGCTGAAATCTACAGGCAATTGAGTGTATTCCATATAGTAATGCCAACGGTAATGTATTTTGAAAAAACAAACAAGACAGTGGCCTATCCAGTAGGTCAGGGAATGTGTGGAGCTGAAATGTCCAGTGTGTGGAGCTGAAATGTCCAGTGGATTCAGCAGGCACACTCCACTAACCCTTCCTGATACGCTCAACAATGAGATAAATTTGACCATGATAGTTCAAGGGTGGTGCCAGGACAGCTTGGCGCCCAAGCTGTCCTGGCACCACCCTTGAACTATCATGGTCAGTCTATCGCTGGAAATGTAATCTAGCCTTGATAGGACTACTGACAAATCTGAAAACAAATGGACCTTAGGATATAATGGGTTAACTAGGGGCATTTCTCATCCTTGCTTCTTGCAAACTGCCGGGCTCATGACAAAGTAGGTCTCTTGCCGTCAAACAGTGCCCTCCCCCGTACTGTTTACCAGTGTACTCCCAAGAAAGATCCACCCAGGGTGTACGCCACAAGTACACGTCTGTTCAGATGAAATGCTTCGCATCTCATCTGAACAGAAGTGCATTTGTGGTGTACTCCTTCAGTGGCCTATCTGGGGAGTACACTCACAAACTGTACAGGCCATTATAGCCCATTTGGTTCGAGGTCAAATGCTTCAGTTTTTGCACTGATCAGGTGATATTGTCTAACACGGCTGTGCAGAACGCTGGATTTTTCACTCTTTAGTTTAGCCAGCAACATGCTTGCTGCAGCCACTCCCACAGCGAGCAGGTTTAAAGTAGGTCACAGTCTGATATAGCTATTCCTTCTCTAATCTCTGTAACGGACTGCTGATGTGTGGTGGCTATGCCTGTGTTTAATGTTCTCTATCTCCTCTTCAAAGATTTTCTACATAGAACCGTTTGACACACTTGTGAACTGTTGTGTGCTGGTTCCTGTGTTGATGATATTATTCCAGTTACGTTTTTTTTAAGAGTGCAATCCGAGGATAAAGACAGGTACCGTGTTTGTGTGTGACTGAACATGGCTGGTAAGTTATCTGAGCCTCACAGTACCGAGTTGGTTTGAACATTCATTCTCTGTTCTGGAATACTGTTGTGTATTGTGTAATCCCTGTGCTTTATGCTCTGCTCATAGCCTCCAATATAGATGTGATACTGTTTAGTAGTATCATGTACTAACTGTTGTCTGCTCATCCATATTATCCTCGTTCCTTTGTTCCAAATGCCTAAGGAGTAGACAGTACAGTTATGGCAGGAACAAAACATACACAAGAAACATTTGCACACACAGAAGCCTTTCACTTTAAAAGGTTAAATTCTCTATGTAGAGTATGTGGAGGAAGGTCAAAACGAACACTTGATCAAAATCCAATAAAACTGTGTGAAATCTATGTAGCTGAACTTCAGGAAATACATGGAATCACTGTAGATGAAACTAGTGGACTGTGTTACTCAAATTCGTTTTGTGTAAAATGTTACCAAAGACTAATGAAACTGAAAAGAAAATCATCAATTCAATTACAAAAACTGTATTCATCCCTGTAAGGGAAATTCTAAAAACTGTTCATATAAAGGAACCACCAGTGTGATATGCTTAAGACCCGTTACTTGTGTTCGTGTCGATATAAGGCCCAGTGTGGTGCTTCAGACCTAGTTATTTGTGTTGGTGTTAATATAAAGGAACCAGTGTGATGTGCTTAAGACCTGTTGTGTTAGTGGTTATGAATTTACTGTGTAAACCCAAGTGTACTGCATAAACACTGCTGGGATCAGCATGTTTGTGTTGATCGTCTTGATGGACCTAACGGATTACCAGCTTACCAGCTTCTCAGCAGTGGAGTGCTTTCTGACGCTAGTGTTGCTCTAGCAGGAAAGAAACAAGAATTCAAGTAAGTGATAACAGTAGAGGCTAGAATGCTGCGTAGATACATCAAATTTTCATCCCACAGAAAACTTAGATGCACAACAGATTGAGCTTGAAAGTTAGTGCTTTTTGTGTCAGTGCATGTTCATTGTATTGCAAATATGAAATGTAACTGCTCTTGCAGGTGTGCTGGTAGTAAGCAGCATGGGCATGTTTAGTATGAAAAGAAAGAAAATTTTATCAGCTACAAATCTGCACTCATGTTATAATGATCAACTTGCGGAAAAAAAAAAAAAAAAAAAAAAAAAAAAAAAAGCATTTTGTGAATGTTCAGTAACTAACCCTCGCGCTGGGACCATACGGCGTTGAGGCGCGTCCCCTGGGTGGTGGATAGGGGGTCCCTCGTGAGAGGGGTGCACCGAATGAAATAAGGTGCCGTGAACCAACATGGTCTAAGGGAAGGTGACCCCGACAGAAAACCCCTGGTCCTCCTAGTAAGGGGGTTGGGCGTGGGGGTAGCTTCCCCACCCTGCAAAAAAGGAAATAGCTACAAAAACGCCGACGAAAAGACTAACAGTAATTCCTTTCCTGGAGGAGGAAGGTTCTTCTACTAGAAGACTTATGACGTCCTGTGGTGAAAGCCGGAAGTCTTCGGAAGCCACAGGACCGAGCCGCCTCTCTCTATCCAGGGATACAACCATGGGCACATGGAACATCAAGACCATGTACCAGAGCGGCAAGGCCGCCCAGATAGCAGCGGAAATGCAAAAGTACAACCTTTCCCTGCTAGGCATCAGTGAAGCCAGATGGACGCAGTCTGGCCAGAAAAGGCTGTTAAGTGGGGAGATGGTTCTGTATTCAGGTCATGAAGAGGAGAATGCCCCCCATACAGAAGGAGTAGCACTCATGCTGTCACCAGTGGCACAGGGAGCGCTGATGGGCTGGGAACCTCTTGGGCCAAGAATTATAACAGCAGCCTTTAGAACCAAGAAAAAGCTCAAGCTGAACGTCATCCAGTGTTATGCGCCCACCAATGACAGTGACGAGGAAGAGAAACAAGAGTTCTACGACCGACTCCAGAGTGCCGTGGACAAATGTGCGGAGCGAGACATCACCATCGTCATGGGCGATTTTAATGCCAAAATAGGGGAGGACAACACCGGATACGAAGAGGTGATGGGGAGACAGGGACTAGGCTCGGAGATGAGTGAGAACGGGGAGAGGTTTGTAGACTTTTGTGCTCTAAACCGACTTGTCATTGGAGGCAGCATCTTCCCACACAGAAGAATACACAAAGCAACTTGGGTCTCACCTGACCATACAACAGAGAACCAAATAGACCATATCTGCATTAACAAGAAATTTAGAGATCCCTTCAAGATGTTCGAGTGAGGAGGGGAGCAGATGTCGCCTCAGACCACCATCTGCTTACCTTAAGAATGAAGCTCAAGCTAAAGAAAAGCCGCACAGAGACGACAAGAAGACGGCGCTATAATGTAGGCCTCCTGAGAGAAACTGGAGTTAGAGAAGAGTTCAAACTGGTGCTGTCCAACCGGTTTCAAGCGCTACAGGAGCTAGTAAATGAAGAGGAGGCGGTCACCACAGAGCAGCAGTGGAAGGCAGTTAGAGAGGCGCTGAACTCAACCTGCAAAGACACTGTAGGGTTCAGGAAACACCACCACAAGGACTGGCTGTCGGCACAGACCTTGAAGAAGATAGAAGCGAGGAAGCAGAAGAAAGCAGCGGTCAACAACAGTCGCACGAGAGCAGCCAAAGTAAGGGCACAGGGGGAATACTCGGAAGCCAACCGCGAGGTGAAGAGGAGTATCAGGGCAGACAAGAGGGCCTACACAGACAGCCTGGCAGCAGAGGCAGAAAAGGCAGCAGGCAGCGGCAACATGAAACAGCTCTACGACATTACCAGAAGATTGTCGGGTAAGTATGGCCATACAGAAAGACCAGTAAAAGACAAAGAAGGCAAGCCTATTGCAGACAGAGCAGACCAACTCGACAGATGGGCCGAGTATTTTGAAGAGTTACTGAACAGACCTAGCCCACCCGACCCCCCCGACATCCAGCCGGCAGAGACCGACCTACCCATCAGCTGTGACAGACCCAGCCGGGAAGAGATCAGAAAAGCAGTGGCATTTTTGAAGAATGGCAAAGCAGCAGGGCCAGATGGCATCCCAGCGGAGTCTCTGAAAGCAGACCTAGAGACAACAGTTGAGATGCTGTACCCACTGTTTGGAAAGATCTGGGAAGAGGAGGTGATGCCAGCTGACTGGAAGGAGGGGTACCTAATCAAGCTTCCCAAGAAAGGCGACCTCAGCAAGTGTTCCAACTACAGAGGAATCACCTTGCTGTCAGTACCAGGAAAGGTCTTCAACAGGATCATCCTAGAGAGAATGAAGAGCTCCGTTGACCCCCAGCTGAGAGACCAGCAAGCAGGATTCAGGAAGAACCGATCATGTACAGACCAGATCGCCACTCTCCGCATCATCGTGGAACAGTCTCTGGAGTGGAGCTCCCCGCTGTACGTCAACTTTGTGGATTATGAGAAAGCATTTGACAGCGTGGACCGAGAGACTCTGTGGAAACTCCTACGACACTACGGTGTACCCACAAAGCTCGTCCGCCTGATCAAGAGCAGCTATGATGGCATGACATGTCGCGTGATCCACGAAGGGCAGTTCACCAGAGAGCTCCAGGTCAGAACTGGTGTCAGGCAGGGGTGTCTGCTGTCTCCGTTCCTCTTCCTACTGGCCATAGACTGGGTCATGAAGATGACCACAGAGCACAGACGAAGTGGAATACAGTGGACACTGTGGACACAGCTTGACGACCTCGATTTTGCAGACGACTTGGCATTACTGTCCCACACTCATCAACAAATGCAGGACAAGACCACGAGGCTTGCTGACATCTCGTCCCAAGTGGGCCTCACCATTCACAAACAGAAAACAAAGACAATGAGGCTGAACGCAACCAGGGAAGAACCTGTCTTGCTTGCTGGCACCCCGTTGGAGGAGGTGGAGTCCTTCACCTATCTCGGGAGCATCATAGACAAAAAAGGCGGCACTGATGCAGATGTCAGAGCACGAATCGGTAAAGCCAGAGCAGCCTTTCTCCAGTTGAAAAAAGTGTGGAGTTCCAGAGAGCTGTCACAACACACCAAAGTCCGGATTTTCAACTCCAATGTAAAAGCAGTTCTCCTATATGGAGCAGAGACATGGAGATTGACAAAAACCACAGTCAACAGAGTACAGACCTTCATGAACAGTTGCCTTAGAAGAATTTTGAAAATCCACTGGCCAGAGAAGATCAGCAACGTCAGACTCTGGGAGAGAACAGAGCAGATAACAGCAGAGAATGAAATTGGGCGAAGAAGATGGGGATGGATCGGTCACAGTCTGAGAAAGCCAGCTTCCAGTATCACTAGGCAGGCATTGTCATGGAACCCCCAGGGAAAGAGGAAAAGAGGTAGGCCGAGAAACTCCTGGCGTCGAGACCTCCAAGCAGACATCAAGAGACTGGGAACCACCTGGAGTAGAATCGAAGGAGAAGCACAGGACAGGAGTTGCTGGAGGTCTCTCGTTGACGGCCTATACCCGGGTAGGGGTGACAGGCGTAAGTAAGTAAGTAAGTCAGTAACTAACACTTTTCAGCGTTTCCGCTGCCGAGCGCCAGTATGCTGCTGTTGGCACGTACACATAGCGTAGGGTAATGAAAGAGCACTCCTTTCTAGGACCATGAACAGCTCTGTCACTCTGCCTGAAGAGGCGCGCGCTAACGACTAATTGCCCCCACGCCCGGCGTTGCCACAGATGGCTTATCTTGCACTCAGTGGCCCCCGGCCGCTCCTAACTAAAAGTGTGGTCTGCACAGCCGTGCTAAGCATACTGTCAAAGGTCACTACCTACTGTCCTTGACCTCATTTTGCATTTGGAATAATGTCTACTTTGCAGTACATACCTGCATCGCGGCACGGCCAGGTGATCGAGGAGGGCGGCCAGTGCCAGGATCTTGAAGGCCACTGCTGGCAAGTAATGGTGGACAAACAGCGTGCGGTCCGCGGCCAGAAAGGGCAAATAATGCAGCAAGTAGCCGCCCACGGCCAGCTCACCCACAAACACAAAGTGCCGCCACTCTCCTGCAAGGGGGTTAACAACGTCAGTGGCGGTCTGTGTTGTGGCTGTACAATTGTCTGCAGCGAGGAGACATTAGGCAAGTAGCTGCCCACTGCCAGCTCACCCACAAACACAAAGTGCCGCCACTCTCCTGCAAGGGGGTTAACAACGTCAGTGGCGGTCTGTGGGGATGTTGTGGCTGTACAATTGTCTGTAGCCAGGAGACATTAACCCTTTGGCTGTCGGTAGCGGGTTTCATTCCTGAAGGAATCCCCTTGACAAAAACTGCTACCGACAAAAAGAGTCAAAACTGTGTACAGAGCTAAAAATAAAACTATAGACGGTAGATTTCAAAGCTGCCCCAAAAATAATATTAACATCACATGAAAGTTAATTCTCTCTCCTCATGGCAATATGGCCGAGTGGCAAAGCACGCTAAGGCAGAACGGTATTGACGTTTGATGTTATCTTGGAACTAGCCAAGTTCATGCACTCTCATAGCAATATGGCCGAGTGGCAAAGCACGCTAAGGCAGAACGGTATTGACTTTTGATGTTATCTTGGAACTAGCCAAGTTCATGCATCTCAGTTCACCATGACCTCACACACAACAGGCACAGAGCTTCATCAGCACCTACAGCTATGGGGGCCTAGTGAGAAACATCAGCACCTACAGCTATGGGGGACTAGTGAGAAACATCAGCGCCTACAGCTATGGGGGACTAGTGAGAAACATCAGCACCTACAGCTATGGGGGACCTGTGAGAAACATCAGCGCCTACAGCTATGGGGGACTAGTGAGAAACATCAGCACCTACAGCTATGGGGGACTAGTGAGAAACTAAGCCGCTTGCAGGAGGAGAGGTACGGTCAAAGGCTGGACGTTACGTACCTTCTGTTGTGTCCAAGATGGCTCTCTGTCTGCGCAGGAAGTAGAACACGCCCAGCGTCAGGTAACAGACAACAGCGATGGTGGACGCGTACCACACCACCACATTGCCTAGCAGGTGGATCTGAGCCTGGAAAACAAGATGAGGATTTCATCCAAAAGTCTACTGTATTGTTTTAAGCTCACATGTGCCACCATAACTCCATCCCGCCTCCGCCCCCCTCCACCCCCAATCCGCACAGCAATGGCACACACAAAAACAGATGGCAGACACGCGGCGCTTCGTACAAGTTCTGTGGGCTGGTGTAGTCACAGCCATTTTGAAGAACAAGGTGGGATGGGCCATGCCCACAAATCCTCTTCTGTATGAGCCTGTATACCTTTTCCACCTTTTCCACAATACGTTCACAAACATAATAACAAAAATAGAGAGACTGTCTTCCTAAAGCAAGATGATGATTGCGTCAGCTCATACACTTGTAAAACACTTACGTGCTGGTGTTTTGGTGAGATTGTATTTGTAGTGTTTACATACATATGCACACACACGCGACCTTTAGCGCCAAAAGTAGGTTCAACAGCAAGGTTAGAGTAGCTAGACATTAGAGTAGCTAGACATTAGAGTAGCTAGACATTTGAGTAGCTAGACATTAGAGTAGCTAGACATTAGAGTAGCTAGACATTACGTCATTTTGATCTCGTTACTTCTTGGGGTGTAGGGGGGCTCTGGATAGAGGTAGCACCTTTGCTGTTCGGCAGCTGCATCCTACATAGGACGGACGGGCATCACTGGTCCTCATCCATCTCCTTAATCTCTCTCGTGTTGGCTCCAAGCGCCACACCCTGGCAAACCACCTCAGCTGGTGGGCTAAACCACGTGAGGGGATGGTGTTCACATTGCACCACTAGGCGGATGAGCTGTTTCTGACAGCCAACGGCTAGAGGACGGAGGAGATCAGGTTGGATCCAACGGCCAAATGTGGGGGAGTAAACCCTTCAAATCAGGAGTGGAGCCCCGAAGGCAGACAGTTGCCTGTATTCACGCACTGTTCTGGCAGCTCCTGCAGCCAAACTGGTGCCAAACGTACTGCTTTGCATTCCTTTGGATACATCAGCGAGGCCGAGAGGGGGATCTTGACGACTGGGCACCCCATGATCTCCATACACTTTGCCCAGGCGTGCGCCCTGGAGAGGTCACTCCAGTGACTGACCCAGCAAGCGCATATACTCCATTGTCTTCCGAGACAGGATGCCAAACAACTTCTTCACCACAATCTGCAGCCTGCCCGCCTGTAATGTCTCTTGCAGTCTACTAAACGGGCTCCAACCAGCCCCATCTTAAAGTCTACGATATTTTCAATACGGTAGACAAAAACCACATTAACTCCTTAATTCAAGAGGAACCTGATTGTGTTAGTGACATCACAGTAAATTCATGCAACATTGAGCCCTTAACTTCCAGAGGACCCTGATTGTGTTGGTGACATCACAGTAAATTCATGCAACACTGACCCCTAAACTTCCAGAGGAACCTGATTGTGTTAGTGACATCACAGTAAATTCATGCAACATTGAGCCCTTAACTTCTAGAGGACCCTGATTGTGTTAGTGACATCATAGTAAATTCATGCAACATTGACCCCTTCACTGACAGTGGATGCAGATTATGTTTTGAAATGGTAAATGAATGAAACTTCAAAAATCCCCAGCCATCAAAGTTTATTGGTACGAAGCAGTTTCAGCAAGAGGCACAGATCCTCATGAGCCCCCACAACTGCTGGAGCTCATGAGGATCTATGCCTCGTGCAGTTGAGTGGTGTTTAAGTTTTCTTGGCAGTCAAGGGCATATAACTCGCTCTTGAAAAACCAAACCAAACCTGCGAGACAAAAATAATGTGCAAAAAGCAAAAAAGACACGTATTGGTGTGCTGCTCTGTGGGTTCTGACTTTATGACTCTGGGTCGCAAGGTCCAAAATCACAGACCAGCACATGTTTATGGATCTGGTAGAAGGTCCCAGAGCCACCTCTTTGTGTTGTCCATTTTTTTTGTACAAGTACTATTTGCTTCCATCCATTCAGTCCTGACACAGGTGACACCACAAGAGTGGGGCACGGCTTACGCAACAAGCTATTCAGCTATTCTAGCACCACCCTTAACTCATTTGAGACGTGACACATATGGACATGCAGCAGATAGCTGTGTATCCGTATGCGGCATGTCTCAAACGAGTTAAACTATCATGGCCAACAGAACTTCAAAAGAGCAACAGCCTGATCTGTAACCTCTCCCATGCTGAGGACCTCTGCAACTGCAAGACACACAGACCTGCGTGAACCCCCACAGGCTTGTGAAGATCTAGACCGTTCGTCGACACCACCTTGTATGCAAGTTTTGGCCTGGCTGGGGCGGTGGCTCTTTGGTGGTTAACCCTTATCATTCGGAACACACCCATGTGTCAAATAAGTTTGACTAAAATAGTTCAAGGATAGTGTCAGAATAGCTTGGCGCCTCTAGGCGCCAAGCTATTCTGGCACCACCCTTGAACTAAAGCCATTGGTCTGTATCCTTATCTGTAAGTACTATAATGTAGCGTGCATATGGCAGTGTACAAAATAATTGGAAGCTTTTAGCCTCAGTAGCTGTTTGCCTACCGATGTCAACATCAGCCACCGTGAGATTACTTCACTTAGAACACTATCGACAGCAAGATCCGCCCAGCTAAGGCTCGCTTGCAGTACAGGTGCTGGGCTACTTTTAGTGCTGAATGGTTCGTCACAAGCCGTTACTTGGCATGAGCATCAGGTCCAGAAATTAACTCTTAACTCGTTCAGCCCGACAGCCGTATTGGCCAGATTTCTAGAGGTGTCATCTAATGACTATGCACCAGATGCAGGAGATGGATTGACCATGATAAATCACAAAAAGAACTAATTTTCTGTTGTAGTGCGGTTTTCTTGACTAAAAATATTTTGGTTGTTACGCGCAGGACGTTTTGTCACAAGCTCATATCATTTACATATATATACATGTTTTTGAAAATGCAGCTACAGTTGTGATATTTCTTTCATCACTGCTGTACTGCCAAGCTGATGCCAATGAAGCATCGCCATATATTTTTTTCTTGAAAGAAAATGAATATGCATGGGTGGGACTTTTCCGGCTACAGACGGATTTCCAGATTGAAAAAAAAAAAAAAAAAATAATAATAATTTTTTTTTACCTTCACTTAAAAAGTGCCCCAAGACCCTTCCTTCAGGATTCAACTTTTTTTTCGGTCCCACCCATGAATATGTTTAACTTATTCAGCCCGACGGCCGTATTTTCCAAATTTTGGAGGTGTCATCTAATGACTATGCATCAGTTGCAGGAGATGGATCGACCATGATAATTCAAGGGCAGTGCCAGATTAGCTTGGCGCCGACAGGCGCCAAGTTAATCTGGCACTACCCTTGAATTATCACGGTCGACTCGTCTCCCTGGTGTAGTGCGTCAGGGCTGAATAGGTTAACAAAATGACTTACTGGCAAATGACACAATACAGAAACGTGACTTAGCAGACAAAGAGTTAATGAAGATTAAAGAAACACAATCTGCGCCCGGTAGTAGGGGGGTTAATATGATCACTGATTCTGACACCAAGACCAGCACAACTACAGGGAGAAGACAACTCACGTTACTAGCAGGACTCATCCAGTAGGCGATGTTGCGTGCCATGAAGGGCCACTCGCTGGGCGTAGAGCTATATTTGTGCTCTAGCTCTGTGTCCTGCTTGGACAGCATCATTTTAGCTTGCAGCTCCCACAGCTTGGCCCAAAACGACAGCTGCGTTGGCTCCAGGGGAAGCAAGTCTGCGTCCTCCACCTCTGCTATGTGGCCTTCCTTCCCTTGGTCTGATAAAAAAAAAAAAAAACACAGAGGGGCGAATGAGGTTTCTGCTGATCATGACACTGACGGCCTGCAGGAGACCGGTCAAGTAACGTCGCAAGTCAAGCATGTGAGTGTTGCCCTCACTGTGATTGAAAAGCACTGGAACATGTCTTGTCCCGTGTCAAGGTGCTCTATCCAGTCTGACCTCATGGGTGATGATCGTCCTGGCAGTTCTAACCCCTTCACTGCAGAGAAAATGTAAACATTACCCAACTGCAAGAGGCATAGATCCTCATGAGCCCCCGCAGTTGCGGGGGCTCATGAGGATCTGTGACTCTTGGTGAGACCACCCTGTATCCATGTTCCATATGAAGTCTGGGAATCTTTGATGTTGAATTTATGATTTCAAAATTGCAGTGTGTGTGGGGTGGGGTAAGTGCAGTTCTTCTTACTCTCTTGGCCTGCTTTGTCTACATTTGGGCATTGGTACACGTGTCAATTTAGTGAATTTCCTAGTGTACTTCTTGGCCTTCATGGTGTATCTGGCAAGCCTGCATCGTCTCTTAGCCCCCTTTGTGCATGCCAACATCGGCACTCTTTACAGTACCCGTGGCCAGCTGTCAGCACTCTTTACAGTACTTGTGGCCGGCTGTCAAGCACTCTTTACAGTGCCCGTGGCTGGCTGTCAGCACTCTTTACAGTGCCTGTGGCCAGCTGTCAGCACTCTTTACAGTACCCATGGCCAGCTGTCAGCGCGTGGGGGGTTAACTTACTTTTGGTGTATCTGTGCTCTTCCACATTCCACACGGTGTCACGCTGGTTGATCAGTCGGTCAGCTGTGACCTCCAGCTGATGAAACCCCCACTCCGGAAGCTGCTTGCCTGTGATCTGAGAAAAGAAATATTCCATCGTCGATTTCACCCCTTTGGCTGTCGGTAGCCGTTTTTGTCATGATGATTGCTCCTGGAGTCATGACAAGAAAAGGAGCTTCAGAGTGCCAACAGAGTTAACGCATTTACCCCACGGATGCATTTCACAAATGTTAGACGCATCATTTAGCAGCTATGTACCACTTGCCACTACATGGAAACGCAACCTGACCTGTACTGTTGCAGGTGTACTCGCCAGGGAGATCTGCACAGGGGAGTACTCCACAAGTGCACTTCTATTCAAATGAGATGCGAAGCATCTCATTTGAATAGACATGCACTTGTGGAGTACTCTCTGACTGGGATTACAAGCTGGGGACTACACCTGTCAACAGCAAGAGGCTGGGTTTACTTTGTCATTACTGCGTTGCATTGATATCATTGATATCGCATCTCATTTGAATAGACATGCACTTGTGGAGTACTCTCTGACTGGGATTACAAGCTGGGGACTACACCTGTCAACAGCAAGAGGCTGGGTTTACTTTGTCATTACTGCGTTGCATTGATATGTATGTCAGTCACACAGTCGGAGAACGCAGCTATTCTGATCGACTGTGGGTAGGCCAGTAACAGTAGGACTGACCCGAAGCGCTGTGGACGTGTTGACGTGAATCAGACGGACCTGGCTCTGAATGGTCTGCCATGTGTCCTGGTCACTCTGTCGATTCAAAATTTCCTGTAGCAAACAAACGACGGCCAAATCAGGTGAAGGAGTAGAGTACAGGTAGAGAGTAGGTACAAAGCTGTATATAGAAAACAAGATAACAACAATGTGCAACAACCAATCCAGGCCATTAATCTGACCTTTGTGACCATGACCATTCAACATGTCACTGAAATGAGCAAGCGTTCAAGTGTCCTAACAACAGTAAACTTCAACCACAAAATACATGTAGGCATTTTCACACATTTGCCAACCTCTAGTGACCCATGACCTTTCTGTGGGGTCATCCAAGTTTGTATGCACAGGAAGGTCTTATCGTTAGGTTTCTCAGTACCGAGTTTGGGTGTAAAGTTGTGAATAATATTTGAGAAAAAAACGATTTGTGCCACAATATGACTATCTACCTATTTTGTGATTCTCCTGTGACCTTGGCCTATGAAATTGGTATGATTAGACAGGTCTTGCCACAAAGTACCCTTGGGTCAAGACTGAAGACTGTGGCTTGCAAGTCTTCATAAAAATGCCAATGTTAAGTTTACAACACAGATGGGCGACGACTGTAGGTCCAAAATCACACAGCAGCAAACAGAACTATTTATGAATGACACTGTACGTGTAAATGGTGGATGAAGTTACTTACCACCCTCCAGAGGTTTTGCGCAGGCATGGAGACGTTGTAATCAACGTAGCACGACACTTCCTGATTCTGGGGTGTCACAGGGGCCGCCACATCATGGCTGCACACACGCACACACACAGACGCGCACACACACGCACGCAAAGTCATTCATTAACCTCATCAATGTCACTATACAAACACTGTATGTACATTTTTGTTTCTGACATCGTGGTTCATTCAACGAGCAAAAGCCAGCCAACTAACACAGATACAGATTGGTGTCAGCAAGAGACATAGATCCTCATGAGCCCCCGCAGTGGCACTAACTTACCGCAGTGGCGGGGGCTCATGAGGATCTATGTCTCTTGCAGCTAGATCATGTTCACTCTTTTCTCTGCAGTGAAGGGATCAAAAGGCATTCTGCATTAAAAGCTTAATCAGTACATGGGTGGGACCGAAAAAAAAGTTGAATCCTGAAGCGCGGGTCTTGGGGCACCTTTTAAGTGGGAGAAAAAAAAAAAATTTGAATCCGGAAATCTGGCTGTAGCTGGAAAAGTCACACCCATGTCAGTATCACAAAGCATTGCACAGATATTGATGTGGAGCACCTTGACCGAGGCCAAATCCACACCAAACAGGTGACTGCAAAGTGTGCAAAATGCAGATAACATCACAAGGAAGAAGGAAAAAAAAACGCGCTTAGAAAAGACTCTCACAACACAATTTATTGGGTTTCATAATAGACATACAAACAAGCGCACACTTTGCACCTTATCTTAGTGGAACAGTACATTATAGAGAAAAGTTACTTAGCAGGCAAGGAGTCAAAGTGCTGACAGCTCTTCGGAGGTCAGATTGTAAAATACCCATCAACTTTGCCGGTGTAATCCCACTCGGGGAGTACTCCACAAGTATACATCTATGCAAATGAGATGCTTCACATCTCATATGAATAGAAGTGTACTTGTGGTGTACTCCCTGATTGGGTCTATGCTGGACTACCTTTACACTGGCAAACATAGCCTGCAAACGGTACGTGGAGTACCAACACTGTTTGACGGATAAATGCCCTTTATTATTATTATTGAATATTCTATTATTACATGACCACAATAAATAGTCAGATCAGTATTTTCCACAGAACCCAAGCACTAGTGCCCACCTGTTAAGAGCTCTGCTGGTGATTCCATGCACAAGTTGTACAATGTCCCCGTGGCGAACATACACCGGAGCATCATCAACAACAAGAGTGTTCCTGCCACAGATCAACCAGACAGTCACATACATGACACACTAAAGTCTTAACCAGGAGTCACTGAGAAGGCACCAAGAGAAGCGCTTTCCCTTGCGAGGATAATTTAAGGGTAGTGCCAGATTAGCGCTTGGCGCCTTCAGGCGCCAAGCTAATCTGGCACTACCCTTGAATTATCTCCTATTGGAATCATGGTGACAAAAAGCACTAAAAGCTAAAGGGTTAACTAAATGGAGTCATTATTGAATAACAATACAAACATCCTGGCTAGATGGAGTCATTATTGAATAACGATACAAACATCCTGGCTAGATGGAGTCATTATGGAATAACGATACAAACATCCTGGCTAAATGGAGTCAATATGGAATAACGATACAAACATCCTGGCTAGATGGAGTCATTATCGAATAATGATACAAACATCCTGGCTAGATTTGATAATAAAATAAATAAAATCGAATAATGATACAAACATCCTGGCTAGATGGAGTCATTATTGAATAACGATACAAACATCCTGGCCTCAAAAATGAACTACCAGTAGCAGTTACGCAAAAACATGTACCACACAAGAAGAAGGAGAACCGTTGTTTCCAAATTCAGTAATGACAAAAACATAGACTCTGAACACCTTCACCGACACTGATCATTCATTGTGTGTCCGAAATGTGTGTCAATTCAAAGCGAAAGAGATTCATCCTTCACATGAACAATGCATACAAAGTGGTTTAGCAAGAGGCATAGATCCTCATGAGCCCCCACAATTGCAGGGGCTCATGAGGATCTCTACCTCTTGCAGTAGTGTGGTGTCCATTTTCTCTCATCAGTCAAGGGGTTACAATTTGCAGGTTTCCTGCAAAACCAACCTTCAACCACACACACAATGAATACACGCAAACTGACACGTAAGCAAACTTTCCTGCAAATGTGTAATCTCCAGCAAGCCTCGCGGCTTTGTGTCGTGACATTGATGGCAACAATGATGATGAAGGCTGACCTGTTTGGGTGTTTGACGATCCACCAGTTATTGACGTCCTTAAAGATGTAACAGGTGACCTGCTGCTGGTGGGAGCTGCCGCGGGAATCCGCGTACCGCATGGGGTAGACGTGTGCATGGGAGTGAAGCCAGCAAGGACTGCCCCCCACGTTGGTCATTTGACGCAGCGTGATCTGGGATCCAAACGCTACGTGCAGTGGCTGGCCTTTGGTCAATGCTGCTAGACCACCCTATTCAAGAAGGGAAATGTGGCCCATATTATACACACCTAACGGAATCACTCCACAATAGACTCACATGCACACAATCAGATCTCTTTACCCCTTGGCACCAGCCCAGAATGATGACGAGGCCTAACAATGCCCTGCCATGCTTTACACAGCCTGCTTAGGTCACCAGGTGGCCACACTGTAAAAACCCATACCGCTGGCGGGGTCCAGACAGCCCACACCAGACAGACCCACACCAGACCGATCAAGACCCACACCAGATCAAGATCCACACCAGATCAACTAAGACCCACACCAGACAGACCCACACCAGACTGACCAAGACCCACACCAGACCAAGATCCACACCAGACCAACTAAGACCCACACCAGACAGACCGACACCAGATAGACCGACACCAGATAGACCCACACCAGACAGACCCACACCAGACAGACCCACACCAGATAGACCCACACCAGGCAGACCCACACCAGATAGACCCACACCAGACAGACCCACACAAGGCCAGTGTGCAGAAACAATGCTCTACAGCAGAATGGACTGGCCAAGACAATTCAAGGGTAGTGCCCGATTATCTTTTGCCATTTGGCACCAAGCTAATCTGGCATACCCTTGAATTATCATGGTCCATCCATTTCCAGCAACTGGTATATAGTTGTTAGGTAATACAGTAGAACCTCTTTGATTTTACAGTCACCTGCTGTTTATGGTCACTTTCGCTATGAATGGACGATGTTTACTATACAAAGTACCTGGATTGTACGGTCACATGCTGAACGTGCCCAACGGTGTGGGTCCGTTCATAGGAGGTTCTACTGTACCTCCACAATGGGGGAAATGAGACTTTGGGCTTGAATGGGTTAATATTGCAAACACCAGTCAAACACCAGTGCCCAGAAGCAGTGTCCATGTTCTTAATGTTGAAAACACCAGTGCCCAGAAGCAGTGTCCATGCTCTTAATGTTGCAAACGCCAGTGCCCAGAAGCAGTGTCCATGCTCTTAATGTTGCAAAACAAACACCAAACATGATCCACCTGTGCAAATGTTTTATTCCTGATGTATATATACGTTGTCATAGCAATTAGCATCATTTTCATCTGTGATGCAAGTATCTAATTTTGGACCTTACCTAAGCAAAGGTCCTAGGGCCAAGGTCGGCCGCTGTGGGCCCGCACATGACTGTGCATGGGCCCACTGTAGCTGATGTCAGCCCAAAGGTCATTTGCTTACATGGTCCTAAGGTCCCAAATCACACTAACACAGCCTGTGTGAAAGCCTGACCTCCAGACTGGCTTGAAAAGCGCTGGTCATGATGTTGTCGTGAGGCCCGGCCTTGGTCAGCAGACTAAGGTGGGTGTAGAATATCAACAGGTAGATGCCCACAGGGACCCACACCAAGGCCACCAGACGCGAAAACAGGTGCTTCACTAGGCACATCTGTCAGTCAAAACAAGGCACAGATAAACGTCCTGCCAGTCACAGGCCAGTATTCCTGACAGCTCATCTGTACCGCGTGAGAGTGTGCTCCACATATAGACAGACGTGGAAAGTACCGACACCACACAACATAATTATAATGACGAGCAAAACAAATGTGACATTTTTGAAATCATCGGAAACACTGAAGTGTTCCCGATGATTTCAAAAATGTTGCATTTCTTTTGCTCGTAGGTATAACACTTCTATTCAAAAAGAGATGTGAAGAATTTCATCTGAAAAGTCGTGTGCTTGTGGTGTGAACCTCGAGTGGGCCTGTCTGGGAAGAACACACTCAAAACAGTCATAAACAAACTGCATTCTTCAGCTTGTTGCACTGTAATATTACAATGACAACTTCTACTACACTGCAGTACAACTCCTACCACTACTACTACAGACAATAATAATGTCACTGATTGCAAGGTGTGGCTGTTAACCCCTTCATGCCTGTGCACACACACTGCCTTTCTAACATCTGTAGTTAGTTATTTGGGTTTAATAATAATACATAGTATTTATATGGCGCATTTCTCATATTTATAATATAACTCAATGCGCAGGACATAGCCGCGAACTGAACCCAACAAGCACGCTCACGTGAATCACGCGCATTCCCTCACACACTGTACATAAACACAGAACATTCACGTGGTGCTAAGGGCAAACTCAAGCGAGCTACTGAAATTTTGGAAATTTAAATCATTTTTTATATTTTGTAAATTTGATTAAGTGGACTGAAATTAATACCAAATTAATACCAAATTCGTGGGGGAGGAAAGAGCCGGAGTAGCCGGAGAAAGAACCCCCCCAACGGTCCACCCGAATTAGTGGTGACACTTACTAGAGGAGAAAAGTCTGACGCCGGAAAACCGGGTATTGAACCTCGCACCTCTTACATTGGTGGCAGGCGCTTTTACCGCTGCGCCATGGACCGCTGAATGCCAAACAGGCAACTAAGGCCATTCTCACATCTTTGTTCAGCGCCAAAGACCCCTAGCCATTCAAAGAACGTGGATACAAAGTGGTATCAGCAAGAGACATAGATCCTCATGAGCCACCGCAACTGCGGGGGCTCATCAGGATCTACACCTCTTGCGGCTGGGTGGTGGTGGATTTTTGGTGTTCGGTGTTCACGAATTTCTCGTTTGCCATCAGAAATGTGTTATGGAAGGTGCAAGAGGAAAGGAAAAAATGGAAGAGTCTCACGTCTGACAATCTGGTGTCGTCGATCATGGCCCAGTAGTCTTTTGCTGCCAGATACAGAAGAAGTAAGCCCGTGAAGGCCCCCGTGTATTTCACACTGAAACCAGGTGCAAACCACTTATTTAATCAGCCATAAAAGCATCCACGCGCACAAACACACACACACAAACACGCAAATGTGTTGCCTGGAATACAAAACATAGTCAATACATGCATATTCAAAAGGCAAACGGCTAACGGGAGATTCACGAACTACACACACTAAAATCACAACACATTGATACATGTACATGATGCAAACCAAACTCACCTGAGTGAACAGGTAAATGAGACACCTGTCAGACATAACCAGAACCACCACGCCACAGAAAAAGACCTGCACAAAATCAATAAAATACCAATTAGCCAATAATCAAAGCCCTTCAATCTGCCTGTTTGTAGCACTCTTTGTCATGAAGTTTCCTGCAGGAGTCATGCGACAAGAAGCGCTACCGACAGCCAGTGGGTTAACCCCTTAGCCCTCATCATTCGGAATACACCAGTGTGTGAAATAAGTCTGACTAAAATAGTTCAAGGGTGGTGCCAGAATAGTCTGGCGCCTATCCCAAAACATCAGCACATTTAACCGGGAGGCACTGCAGCAGGACATTGATGGACCTTGACATTTCAAGGATAGTGCCAGATTAGCTTGGAGCCTGATGGTTCATGAGCATTGTTCAAATTTCTTTTAACCCTTATCATTCGGAATACACCAGTGTGTGAAATAAGTTTGACTAAAATAGTTCAAGGGTGGTGCCAGAATAGCTCGACGCCTCTAGGTGCCAAGCTATTCTGGCACCACCCTTGAACTAAAGCCGTTGGTCTATATCCTTATCTGCAAGTACTGTAATGTAGCTTGCATATGGCAGTGTAGAAATTTGAAACTTTTAGCCTCAGTGTGATATGGCTGAAAGGTGTCTCTACTCGCCTGTGTGCCAGATTCCTACACTTGAGGAAGGCCATGATAGCGAGCAAGGAGAAGAAGATCAGCATGCCCTCCATCAACATGAAACGGGACTGCACCAGCAGGGCGTTGTCTGTGCAAAGACAAGATCATCTTATTACCACAAACAGTAGGAAATTGTCACGTACGTGAATGATGATCAATTGTTCAGAACAAAACATCAAACAAACACCACAGTCAAAGCAAACTCAACATATCAAACCACGTCACGTTAAACTATCAATTCATTAGTCATTTCTCAACATTCGCCAATGTTCTGTATACGGTTTAATGTGTAATTATGTATTTCTTTTAGCTGTTAATATATATGTGATGAGGGCCAACATTTTTTATTTTATGTGTAACATTTTATGATTTAATGGATAATACAGTTTTTAAATTCATTTCAGGTGCCTGTATGCACAGTAAGCAGATCTCTCTCTGTCAGCCACACACACACACAAACACACAGAGAGAGAGAGAGAGAGAGAGAGAGAGAGGATGATGAAACTTTATTTATCAACGGTAAAAAGTTTTGACAGAAACAAATCGTCATTTTACAAACTTGCCGTTGCTAACATCTACAGCATAAAATAGATTAAAAGATAATAATAATAATAACGAAATATATTTACACATATTATTTCATGCAACAATAAAATTTAAAAAAAAAAAAAAAAAAAAAATTACACAAACTAATAACACTTAACATTCATCTTATACCATACACACACACACACACACTCACACACAAACAATATAAATAAATGCATAATTATATTACATGAAAGCATTAACCATCAGGGTGCCCAGTGTTGTTATGTTTGGCTCATCAAGTAATTGAAAAGTTTCGTTTTAAATTCCAAGCGAGGCTATAGTCTTCAAATGTGCAGGAATAGTGTTCCATACAAACGGTCCAGAAAAGGATAAACTAGTTTTAAAGAGGTCAATTCTAGGCAGAGGTAGGGGTAAAGTATTGTTCCTTGAGGACCGTTCGCGTTCTTGCTGTGGCACAAATTTGGTGGTTAGATACTGCGGTGTCATGTTATTTGATATCTTGTGCATGAGGATGCATTTGTTGAAATTAAGTTGTTGACACAGGCCGAGAATGTTTAGATGTCTAAATTTGTCTATGGTAGGAATGGGCTGTGTATCTATCATTTTGACAGCTCTTTTATATACAGAGTTTAACCTGTTCATGTGAACATCACTACAACCATCCCACACTGTGGAGACATAATCAACGTGAGACTTGATATGGGCATGAAAAAACAGTTTACGAGTATGTGTATCCGTTACTTGTCTAAGCTGGGACAACAGGAAAGTGTTTTTAGCAATGGTTTTACAGACTGTATTTATATGCATCTCCCAACATAATTGTTCGTCAACGTGTATTCCCAAGAATTTACGCTCTGTGACTTGTTCTATCGGTTTAGCGTTCAGTTGTAAATGTAACGGCTGTGGTCGGTGTTGGTGTTTTTGTCGTGTAGTGATTAAAATACTCTTTGTTTTTCCTGGATGAAGAACCATATGATTGTCTCCACACCAGTCGGAAACCTCGCTGAGACTACTTTGTAAGCTAATGTTAATGTCAGCTGTTTTTTTACCCGAAACATGGAGGCTCGTATCATCCGCAAACAGGTTGCAATTAACATCAGTGTTAGTAATATGCAAAGGCAAATCATTAATGAATATTATAAATAGAAGAGGTCCCAAGATCGACCCCTGGGGGACACCGTAGTTAACTTGTCCTTGTTTAGAGTATTTTCCATGGGTATATACCTTTTGTTTTCTGTCTTTTAGGTATGATCTAAAAAATGCTATGGCAGTTTCACTTATATGGTATGCTGCTAGCTTCTTTAAGAGAATGTCATGGTCGACAAGATCAAATGCTTTTTGTAGGTCTAAGAAAACAGCTCCAGACATCAGGTTTTTATTTATTGATTCCAGCCAGCTGTCTACAATGTGTGCCAGTGCTGACTGACATGAGTGTTTCGGTCTAAAGCCGGACTGATGAATATTTATGAAATTGCCCTTTTCTAGAAAATTGAGGAGGTTTTTTTGTATGTGTTTTTCAAGGGGCTTTGACAGGGCCGACAAAAGTGAGATAGGACGGTAGTTATTGACATCTTCAAGATCTTTTGATTTAGGGATTGGAATTACCTTGGCCTCTTTTAAAATAGTTGGAAACGTGCTGTGTTTTATACAGAGGTTAAAGATATAAGTGAGTGCCTCTACCGTATATGGTAGTGACATTTTCAGAATTTTGTTGTCTATACCATCCATCCCGGTGGACTTTTTGTTCGGCATGCTAGAGATGAATTTGCCGACTTCAGCGACGGTAATATCAGGAATGATGAATGTCTGCAGTATATTTTTTGCCTCACAGTATTTTTCCAGTACACTAGAACATGGTACTCTGCGTTACTACTTGCAGCTGACTGAGCAAGTGTTTCAGCTGTCGATAGGAAGTGGTTATTTAATATATCAGCTGACAAATGGGATGGTATTTCAGGGGCTGATTTACCCTTTGTTATAACATTCAGGGCTTTCCACACCGATGCTGTATCTTTTTTGTCCCTAATCATTTCCTGGAAGAACAGTTTTTTTGATGCTCTCACTAAGTATTTAACACGATTTCGTTGTTTCTTATATTCATCAAACTGTTTTTCTTTCTTAAGTTTGTCTCTAAATGACATGGCCTGTTTGACATCTACTGTTAACCAGGGTGGCAGGGTAGAGTGCTTAACTCGTTTTTCTCGTATGGGCGCATGCTTATTTAGGACTCCAAGGAATAGATCCATCCAGTACGACAGGGCACTGTCAGGAGAAGTGTGGTTATACACGTCCCTGAAAGGAGTATTGCGCAGATCCTGCAGAAAGTCGCCGTTATTAAATGTTTTGAAAGAATGATATTTAATTGTTTTATGTCTCTTTTTGTTCTCTTTGTCTAATTTCATGGAGACTGTGCAACATACTGGGTTATGGTCACTGACAGCTAAGGAGGGAACATGTACATTTGATATTTTATCATCATTTGTCACATAAATATGATCAATCAGGGTTGAAGATGTACATGTGGTTCTAGTGGGGGTTTTAATTAACTGTTCTAAACCGAATAGTGCTGTTGTTGACGCCCATGCAGCATTGGACCCTTTAGATTTAGAAAGATCAATATTAAAATCGCCCAAAAGAACGTCAGCTTTATTTTGTACGAAGTCATCATACCAGTCCCAGTTGGCTGCGGGATTTCTATAAATAAAGCCAATGAGGACGGGGGGTGATTTAGATGTCTTCACTTCTATCCACAAGCTTTCCACTTGAGCTGACTCTAAGTCTTGTTGCCGTTTGACGTTACCAAGTACTGAATTATACAGCTAGTCCAGTGTGTTGTGGGCTTGAGGCATCTCTGTGGAGTACTGAGAAATTTGGGACAGAAATGGAGTTATCCCTTATTGAACTTTTAAGCCTCGACTCGGACACACCAAAAATATGAAAATGTAAGGCCGTGTTTAGGAACACAGATAAATCGGGCACCTTGTTAACTAGATGGTATATGTTAAGATGGCCAATTCTCAGTTCGTCTGTTCGTTTGGGAACAGTATTTAGATTACGATTTTGCATGTCGGTAAAAACGCAAATGTAGTAAAAGATATAATACAAAATTAATATGGTCACAAAAAAAAAATAATCCAAAAAAATAAAAAATAAAAATCAACTAATATCAATATCTATAGAATGCTTTAAATAAGCTCAATAAAAAAATACACGGCAAAGAAACACAATGTTTATCACGCGCTCAGTCAAAGTTCAGCAGAATGTTTACGGTTTTCTTGCTTGGTTATGTCAACAAAAAAATAACAAAGTCAGCAACTATAAAAGAAAACAAATGCAAAATGACTTGTCAAGGAACTATGCACGTTCACCTGCGACAAAGTTCATAATGCACAAAGCTAATTTGATGACTTAAAAATAAGAAGAAAGAAAAACAAACAAATTTAAAGTCTAAGAAAATGGTACAACTATAATAATTTTAAAAATCGCTAAGTGAAAAAAGTATATTTAAATCAGGAAATGATAATAGCAGATTGGAAATTACTGTCAATAATTGGTCCACAAAACGCGCGCAGTGGGACTTTATCAAAGAATGTCGAAATGGCTATCACCTAGGGACGCGTGTCCTAATTTCCGGCGCGTGGCCTAACTTTTGAAGAAGCGAAAACAAGGCGGCACAGTCACTCTCACTAAGCTGCGGCACTCCAGGGGGTGGGGGCGGCGGGGGATAGGGGAAAGTTGGGGGTTTGGGGTACGGGTAGGGGTACACAGGTTGACCGCCTGCCTTGTAGGAAGGGGCGCCCATGAGTGTTGATGTGCGATCATAGCCAGGCTGCTGTGGCTTGTGTTCTGGAGCAGCCCCGGCCTTTGATCCACCGCCATACGCAAACAGCGCTGGTGTACGGTCAGCATGGTTCAGATCGTGCTGACTAGAGTCTTTTGCAAAAGCCTGCTCTTGGTGGAATCTGGGCGCCATTCTGAAGACTTTCGTCACAGCCTGCTCCTCGCGGAATCGGGGCACCAAGCTTGAACTGGCTGCGTGCTGAGGGCACCGACTGTGTTGAGGCCCTTGGTCTCTAGGGCCAGGATGCTCGTTTTTACCGCCATGCGGTAAGAGAGAGAGAGAGAGAGAGAGAGAGAGAGAGAGAGAGAGAGAGAGAGAGAGAGTATAAAACAGCTAAATGCAATTTTAAGTTGCCAAATGCCATCCTGCATCACCCTAAATATATGTGCTGTCTGTTCTCTGTTCCACACTCACATATATATAAGCACTGTTGCAATAAGGGCACACACAATGTGTTGCTTTCGCATCTCATACATGTCACTGGAGTTCTGGGCCTTCGTTCACAGCTTGTCTGCAATACCGTAATATCGCCAGCTACAAATTCAACACGTTTATTTTGGAGTTACTTCCCTTGGCTTGTGGTGGCTGCGAGAAATTGCCGCTTTTCAAGCAGCATGCACTTAACCCATTTAGCTCCAACACATTACAGCAGGAGGTGGGTCAACCAAGAACATTCAAGAGTAGTGCCCGATCAGCTTGGCATCTGATGGTGCCAAGCTAATCTGGCACTACTCTTGAATTATCATGGTCGATCCGACCTCTCCTTCAACGGTACGTAGAAATGTGTCTTTAAATGGTGTCATGTTTCCTTGTGCCTAGTGTTTTAACTTTCCAGCGAAATATAAAGCTTGCAAAAGGAACCAACATCACTTTCGAAGCGGGCGGAAAAGTCTGTTCTAGTCTTCAGAGCCCCTGCACAAGGAGGGTAAACTTCAAGGGAAGTAATCCTTAACATGGACATCCTTTTGCAAGGGGTTGTTTCCCTCAGACCAACAGCTTCACAGCTAACACTAGGACAAACGGGTTAACCCCTTCAGCCCTTACGCACTACAGCAGGAGATGGGTCGACCATGATAATTCAAAGGTAGTGCCAGATAAGCTGGGTGCCTGTCGGCGCCAAGCTAATCTGGCACTGCCCTTGAATTATCATGGTCGACCCATCTCCTGCAAGTGGTGCAGTCGTTTGATGACGCCTCCAAAATTTGGGAAATATGAATTTTTTTTCTAAAATGTATTTTTTTGAAAAATACTTACCGATGGCATTACTATATGGAATACACTCTATAGCCTAGCGATTTCAGCCCAAAGTTGTGTCCCCTACACAACTGGGGAGGAGACACCGGGGATCCAAGAATAGGAGCCCGGGTGGCCTCCACTTACCAACCTATCCCAGCATGCGTGTGGAGAACTCACCTCAGTTTCACGCTTAGCCAAAACACTTAGCCAAGGAGGCAAGCGGGGCAGGTGGGAAGGACATCCGAGTAATGCCATCGGTAAGTATTTTTCAAAAAAATACATTTTAGAAAAAAAATTCATTTGTTTTTTCAAAATACATTACCGATGGCATTACTATATGGAAGAATAGCAAAGAGGAAGAGGGTACCAGCACCCAACCCCCCTGTACCTAACACCCTCCGCCGGCCCACAGGGAGCACTCCCGACGATTTCAGTTAAGAAGTGCCTATGGCGCCTGCGGCGCGCGGAGGGAGTGCTGGGCCACGGATATGTCGCCCACCATGGCCAGGGAGTCACGCTGGCCGGATAGGTCGCGGAGGTAGAAGAGGGCGAAGGTGGAGTCTGCACGCCCGCCTACCGCCGTCACAATGACTTTAACCGAGCAGTTGCGGTCAAAGGCCACTCTGGGAGCTACTGCTCGTACTTCATGCGCCTGGATCTGTAACCGTCTATCCCCGTCTGGGGAGAGGTCTTGGTAGGCCAACGAGTCACCCACCCCAGTCAGGGCGAACTGTCTAGGCCGAGACCCGGCCTGCCTGGAGAAGGAGGTAGTAAGAGGCGGGTACGCCTCAGATGGCGTGGCTGTGAGCGACGCAGGAATTCTGCAGTGCCCGGACTGGGTCCTGTTGACGCGACCCGTGGGGTCGGTCGACCTCTAAACGGACGTAAGGTCAGCGTCTGGAGCGCAGCCGAGGAAGGCCGGCTCTTGGCCTGAAGGACGGGTCGGTGAGAAGATGCGCTGAGCCAAAGGCTCGACTGCCAACCTGCGCGGCATACCGAGAGCGCAAGCAGCTCGCTCACGCGGAAGCCATGGCGAGCGCCAGGAGGCAACACATGTCCGGGCCAGATCGGCGAACCGTGCCAAAGGCAGGGGTTCGAAGCGGGCTGTATCTAGCCACGCCAGTGCCCAAGTGAGGTCCCACCGAGGTATGAGAGAACAGGAGAGAGGACATCTGAGTTCAATTGAGCCAACAGGTCCGAAGGTCTTTCCAAGGGCCGGATCCGACAGGCCCAGGTGGCGGTTAGTGTGTGCGATCACGGAACGGAAACCCTTGATGGTAATAGGTGCTAATCCTTGGTCGTCGTAGAGCCAATGAGGAATTCCGCCAGTAGGGGGAAGTGAGACTCGTGGGGGCGGGAGCCGCTGGGCGGCGCCCCACGACTGAGAGATCCTCCACTTGCCTTCGCACACATTCCTGGTAGACAGTCTGCGGGCTGCGGCCAAAGCCGCCACTGCCGCATCTGAAAATGTCTAGTGGTGAGGACTAGCTTGGCAACTTCCAGGCGTGACGGAGGAGCAGCTCCAGGCACGGGTGGAAAAGAGCCGGGCGGAGCTGCTCCAGCGTCGTGGTCGGGGTGGGGAGCTCTAGGGCCGGGTCCGTTGCTAGAACGAGCCGATCCATGGTCCAGCTCTTGGTCCAAATGAAGGGGTGGTCACCAGGAAGAGAACCGCGGAGCAATCCAGCAGATTCCGCAGGATTTTCGGCACCAGCACCGACGGGGGGAAAGTAAACGAGATCAGTCCGTACCCAGGAAGGAGAGTGCGTCTACCGCCCGGGCGAGAGGGTCCAGGATTAGAGAGGCAAACAGCGGTAGCTGGATGTTCCATCTGGCGGAAAAGGTCGACTAGCGGCGTCTCCCATCTCGAGCGGATCAGACGAAAGACGTCTGGGCGCAGGGACCACTCCGGGAAGTGGCGGGCTCAAAAAGCAATATCCGGGTCCTTGCACCGCACCAGAGCAGGAAAGGAAAGGAGGAAGCACCGGGAGGGTCAGCGAGTGCCTCCTGGTTCTGTATCAAGGCCGCCACTGTCGAGTTGTCTGGCAGACGAGGACCTCCTAGTTGGTCAGAGTCTCTGGCCAGGTGTTGAGGGCCATCCCAACTGCTATAACTCCCAGTTGATGTGACTGTGTGCGAAGTCCCCCGGCAACAGGTCCGAGGTAAGGTCCGGGAACAGTAGTGCGCCCCAGCCAGACTGGCTCGCGTCAGTGCAGAGAGATCACCGGGGCGGAGGAGAGCACAGGGACACGCTCGACGACCAGCACGCCAGATCCGCCCACGTCCGAGGCGGGGGCGGGAAGTGGGGCAACAGAAACGGAACCGTCAGGGTGCCAACGAAGGGGCGCAGCGTAGGAGGAGGTGTAGTAGCCGCGGCGAGAATTCTCACTTTGTATCCTCTAGCGCCGGCCGAAGGGGAACGAGTCCGCTGCCGCGCCGAGCAGTCCCAGGAGCTGAAGCCAGACACAGTCCTAGAAGGAGACCCCTAACTCCAACCGCTGAGCAAGTTCGACGATCTTCTGCCGCCGAGCCAAGGACAGGCGGAACAGGTTGAAGTCGGTCAGGAGTTCCGTCCCTACGAGCAGAACGGCTCGAAAGGGTGAGAACGGACTAGCCCGGGTGGACTAAGAACCCGAGGCAGCGAAGGAGAGAATGTTGGGCGTCTCTGTCCTCTCTGAGAGTCGCGGTGACTAGGTTGCGCAGCATCAAGTTGTCCAGGAAGTGAAGGACGGATTCAGCGACCGCTGGCAAAAGCTGGCCATCACCGAGTCGAGGATCCTCATGAAGACCCAAGGACTGATGTTGAGGCCAACGGGGAGGGCTTGGAAACTGGTAGACGATCCCGCCATGGCAAGTAGGTACCGGCGCGAAGACGGATGAGTCGGCACGTGAAGAACGTGCCTGAAGATTGAGGCTGAAGCGAGATCCATCGGCCGGACTGCTGAGTGAAGAGTCTGGCTGTCTCCATCCGAACAGGCGGCTCCCAAAGAAGACTTGTATAGCGCCGATGACTGGATGCCACCTGCCCAATGGAACGGGGACGATAGGAGGCGGACGTAGAACGCCGGCGAGTCGCGCCGGGAGACCACTACTGTCGCTGTTTTGTTGAGCCAGGCCTTTACCTCTCTGTGCAGAGTTGAGATTGGTCGATTTTAGAGACGATTCAAAGGTCGTCTGGGAACAGCAATCTCCTATGGTCGCTGTAGAAGGCCAGCTGCCCGCCGACTGGAGACCCAAGAACTGTCGACGGTGGTGGAGAAGGGGAAAGTCAGAGGGCCCGAGCGAAGCGAGATGCAGCGGGGGCGGACTCTCCTTTACAGTCTGCCATGTCTCACCAAAAGAGGGAACCACCGAGTGGAGCCTGGCGGAGTTGCGTCTTCACCGTCTAGGGGAGATCCGTGCCGAGTCGTAGGAGTGAACACGCGGCCAAAGGTCACAGTAGGCGGCCCCCGCCAGAGGGATGGTAGAGGAAGGTAGGCAGCAATGTTAGCAGCAACCAAAAAGGAATGTACGTCACGGAGTGGGGACGAAGCTTCCAGGTCCCAAGAGTCCTCCAGGTAAAGAAGAACCGCTTGCATCACCAAATCCGAACTAACGAAGCGAATCCGTCAAGAGGGCGAGGACAAGCATTCTGGAGTAGCCGGAGCCCACCCGCCTGGATGACGGCTGCCGCATCCATCGAAGGATCAGGGACGGTGAAGGCTTGAGAGTGTCCAGCGTACCAAGCCTGGCGAACGCATAGCTGCGAAAGATTCCTCGTCGCCGAAGGAGTCCTGGCGAAGCCGGACCGAGAAGCATCGACGAGATCCCGGAACCGTGTGGCTGAGGGAGAGACTTGCGACCTTAGCCTGCCGCAAAGCATCAACCTGGCGGAAGCCTGTCTCTTCAGAGGAGGCGAAGGTGGTCATAAGTCAGGAGGGAGGAAGTAGGCGAACAGATGGGGGCCTCTTCCAAAGCACAAACCGTCTGTGAGCTGAGCGAAGGGCCGAAATCCTAGATGATGAGGAGGCCGACGAAACAGCTGAGAAGCGGGAGGGAGAGCCAGAGGGTGATTCCCGCAAGAAGATGGCTGAAGCCGAATCCGCTGTAAGCAGGCTTAGTATGTCAGGGTCTACCTCCACCATCCGCCTACCAAGCAAAGCCGCAAGGAGGGCGACCGGCTCCGAGAGCGCGGGACCACCGAAGGCGACTGGCGAGGGCGAGCCCGAAGGAAAGGAGGAGGCGACCGCGAAGCCCGCAAGTCGGGGCGTCACAAGGGAGGAGGGACCGCGGCCAAAGGCGAAATAGGCTCTGTAAGCCACCGACTCACCGAAGTGCGAGGGAAGGGGGGCTACTAGTGACGGGAATAGCGCGCGGACGACGAGGGGAAAGCGAGAGCCGGAGACCGCGCTCCGAAAGAGCTGAGGGGAGGCGGAAGGGGAACGCCGGCACCCCCAACCTGCTCGTCGCGAATCCACACCTGTGAGTAAATGTCTGAGTCACACCAGGCCCGCCTGGAAAGTTCAGGGCGGGGGGGTGGGGGGTGGGGGGGGGGGTGGGGACAGAAAGTGTCACACCAAGCCCGCTCAGGAAAAGTGGAGCGGGGAGGGGACAATCGGGGCGCGCGAAACCGCACCTGTGAGTAAATATCTGAGTCACACCGGGCCCGCCTGGAAAGATCGGGGCGGGGGGGTGGGGACCGAAAGTGTCACACCAAGCCCGCTCAGGAAAAGCGGAGCGGGGAGGGGACAAATGGGGCGCGCGAATATGAATCCGCACCTGTGAGTAAATGTCTGAGTCACACTGGGCCCACCTGGAAAGTTCGGGGCGGGGGGTGGGGGGGGGGGGGGGGAGAAAGGTGTCACACCAAGCCCGCTCAGGAAAGGCGGAGCGGGGAGGGGACAATTTTGGGGTACGCGACCCCCGCTCCGAAGCCTCGGAGCGTGGGGTGCGCATGACAAGGTCACACCGGGCCCACCTGGTCGAAACGGGGCGGGGGGGGGGGGGGGGGGGGGGGGGGGACGTCAACATAGGAAACCGGGTCCGCTCAGACGAATCAGAGCGGGTGGGTAACCTCTTATTTTTAGTACTTTTGCGCTAGTCACGCCGGGCCCGCTCGGGAGAAAAGGAGCGGGTGGGCGTGGACGAGCGCTCAGCTTGCCCGACCCACTTGGGCGAAACGGAGCGGGGATGCAAAATAAAGGAGCTCCAGCCAAGCAAACGTGGGGAGCATGACTCTGATACTCGCCTGCCCTGCTCAGAAGACTCGGAGAGGGGAGGGAGTTCCTGCGCGGTTAAGGTAAAAGAAGGGGACTTACCTGCAGGCTGGAAGGCCCGGAAGCCGGAGCGAAGTGGGGCCCGAGAAGCTGACGGAGCGACGCCATCCTGCGGAGAAGTCCGGGGAGACTGTCGAGACCAGGAAGGAAGGACACGTCTGTAGAAATCCCACATCTGAGACCGCCGGTCCTCACTCCCGTCAGCACACACGTCAGACATCCTGTCGGAAGAGCAGTCAGAGCACGGCCGGCAGGCGACGAGGGCGTCCAAGAGCCACAGAAATCCTCACAAAAGGGGGCAAAACTTCAAACAGAAGCCGCCATAGCATTCGTTGCACACTGTCCGCAGGAAGGAACACACTCAAGCACTGAACTCACACCACGAGGCACAAGCCACGTGAGTAAAGTCACAAGCTGAAACCCCAAGGCCGCAGCGAAGGACGAAGTTCACTGAAAGTCAAACCAGTCGGAACCGGTCGGTGCTAAGTCCACACACAGTAAAACGTTGAAGTGTAGAACACACCAACGAAGTACACTGAGTCCAAGGAGAAGTCTAACCAAGGCAAAAGCCAAGTTTGTAGTAAACCACAGAAGACACCGGTCAAAAACCGTAGCAAGGCAAAAGCCCGACCATCCACGGTCGAGCTAAGAGTGAAACTGAGGTGAGTTCTCCACACGCATGCCGGGATAGGTTGGTAAGTGGAGGCCACCCCGGTGTCTCCTCCCCAGTTGTGTAGGGGACAAACTTTGGGCTGAAATCGCTAGGCTATAGGAGTGTATTCCATATAGTAATGCCATTGGTAATGTATTTTGAAAAAACAAACAGCCGTCGGGCTGAATGAGTTAATGGGTTAAAATGCCTCATCACAGCAGAGACGAAAATGGATATGACAAACAACAATCATGGAGTGCATGTTTTTAATACCCATGTAATACCCACACTTTGGTACCGGTCTCAGGCCACTTTACAAATTTCAAATACAAGCGATCAAAAATCTCTGTAACTTCAGTAGCTGACTGGCCCTTCGTTTGTCTTGTACTGTGTTTGTCTTAAATGGCGTAAAATCCGTGTCTGTTTCGTGAGTGTGTGAGGGTTTCAGGCGCAGCGCTTTGAGTCGATTTCCCCAAAATTGAGAAAAAGCGCCTATATAATAACAGTATTATTATTATTATTATTATTAAATGAAAGCGGCGAAACATACCAAGCAAGACGAACACTCCTGCAACGAGAGCTGCCCAGCGTGAGAGGTGAAGCTCAACAGCGATCTGATAGATGATGGGCACACACAGACTGCCCAACACTGCCGGCACCAGCCGCAGCAACTCCACTGGCACATTTGGAGGGAATTCGGCCCCGATTCTCTCAAATTTCACCTCCCCCTCAAAACCAGCATATCGCCCTGAAATGACATCTGTGCGCGTGAAAGGTCCATGGCATACATTGTTCTTGCCATGCACCACAGTATTAAATATACTGAAGTGCAAAAGAAATGCGGCATTTGGGGGATCATCAAGATTCAAATTTTTTTTAATGACTATTAAAGGATATTTGTCTTTGCATGCCGAGCGTAGGTCAAAGTTAGAAACATAATACCTCAATACAGTATCACAAATCTTAGTAACAAGAATTTGAAAGGCAAAGCCATTAAGGCTCACGTGTATGACCGATTTACATATGTGTGACCTTTGTGACAAGGGCTGGCTTCTGCAGCAGCAAAATCCATGTTTTCTGAAAATGTAAGCATGTTTGGCACATCTGTCAACCCCCGTGACCCTTGACTTTGTGATGAGTCGACTAAATTAGTATGCATCAGCTATCTTTGTACCAAATTTGGATGAAAAATTTGCAAAATTTTGGGAATATCTACAATTTTATAAAGAAATCAGCATTTCACACATTTGCCAGCCTCTTGTGACCCTTGACCTTTCCAATGGGTCATCCAAATTAGTATGCATAGATAGGTCTTACCATCAGGTATCTCTGTACTAAATTTGGGTTTTAAGTTGTGAATAGTATTTGAGAAAAAAACAGCTTTTATCAAAATATGGCTATTTTAGACCTATTTCCTGAGCTGTCATGACCCTTGACCTTTCCGAGGGATCAACCAAATTAGTATGCATAGAAAGGTCTTACCATCAGGTATCTTTGTAGGAAGTTTGGGTTTAAAGTTGTGAATAGTATTTGAGAAAAAACATCTTTTGTCAAAATATGGCTATTTTTCACCTAGTTCATAAGCTCTTGTGACCCTTGACCTTTCCGAGGGATCAACCAAATTAGTACAGATAGAAATGTCTTACCATTAGGTATCTTTGTACCAAGTTTGGGTTTAAAGTTGTGAATAGTATTTGAGAAAAAATAATTATGTCAAAATATAACTTTTTTTACCTATTTCCTGGTCTCCTGCGACCTTGACCTTTGTGCGAGGTCACTCAAATTGGTCTGTTTTTTACCACAAAGTATCCTTGGTCCAAGTTTAAAGAATGTGGCTTGAATAGTCTCCGAGAAAATGACAAAGATAAAGTTTACCACAGACAACCACTGGCCCAAAACATATTCACTTTTGCTTCACACGCGAGTCAAAAATGTGGACAATTGCAGAATCACATGAATAAAAACAAACTATTAAGCTATTAGCACAACAACTACTACTAAATCACCAATATGACATTAATCAGAAACACTGAAGTGTTTCCGATCATTCCCAAAATATTGCATGTCTTTCCCGATGATTCCAATTGTTACGATTGTGAGAGCATACATGTGTTAATCGTAGGAAACAATCCGATATTTATTTGAGCTTTCATCGTTACGTATCACGTACCTTTTCAGTGAGATTCTCTATCGTTCGTGCATGATAGTGGATTTTGTTTTGTTATGATACGCTAATTTTAGTACGGAAGCATCTAGAAAAGTCACACGGAGAAGAGCGGTCGATATTTTGTTTTGCGTAGATTAGCTGAGAATGAACCAGAACATTCAAGCAGGATCGCGCTGTCTAGTGACCTCGTACATGTGACGTCAAAAGAGTAAGCAACATATTTTTGTGTGATATCATTATATAAAGTTGGTGCTATGTGAGCACGTATATACATTGTCTTGCATTGTCAGTTGTAGAGACACACAGTTTATCATAGGTACGTGGCCCGTATAGGGTGTACATTGTGAGAGACGCATCGTAACGGCGTATGAGAGACTTTGTGTCGGCAGTGTGGACATTTGCAGAAGAGACATTGTATCAGTGTTGGTGCATTTGGAAATGCATTGTGTGGAGATCGCATCGCTGATTAAAATATTGTTGGAACTGTTACTCCAGTATTGTCTACATCCTTAAGCCACGTGTGACGGGTTGCAGCTGAATGAAGTTTATTTAAAAGAACCTTACGTGCATGCGTCTGGTGTGTTTATCATACTACGACTATGACTTCACCACGTAACAACAATAATGTCACATTTCTTTTCAGATGATTTTAAAAATGTTGAATTTCTTTTGCACATCAGTATACAAAACACAACAAGAATGGCAGAGCCCTTAGGGCTCATGTGCATGACAAATTCGTATCACTTCTCTGACCTTCTGGAACCTTAACCTATCCGAAAGGTCATTCAAATGAACAAATTATGTGAAAACCTTGAACAGTTGGCAGGTACATTTTTCACATTTTTATATTCGACCTTTATGGGAGGCATTCGACCTTTATGGGAGGCATTCGACCTTTATGGGAGGCCACTAAATTAGTGTGGATTAGCAGGTGTTACAGCTCTAAACAACAAATATCACACTACACATATGCACTAAAACAGGCCGACTTTAACTCATTCAGCCCTGATGCACCACAGCAGGAGATGGGTCGACCATGATCATTCAAGGGTAGTGCTCATCTGGCACTGCCCTTGAATTATCATGTTTGATCCATCTCCTGCAACTGGTGCATAGTCATTAGATGACGCCTCCAAAATTTGGGAAATACTGCCGTCGGGCTGAGTGAGTTAACGTGTGTGATAGGCCAGTGCCCCAGAAAGGGAGAGGCATGGGTGGGACCACAAAAAAAAAGTTGAATCCTGAAGCGAGCACTTTATAAGTTTTGTTTTTTTTTTAAATCCGGAAATCTGGCTGTAGCCGGAAAAGTCCGACCCATGGAGATGTGATGCTTACCAGCCAGTGCCAGCAGGAGTTTCCCCAGCGGAGGATGGATGTCAAAGAAGAAGATCCTTTGCATGTACAAGGAGACAAACTTGGCGAAGTGTAACTCATCAAACCTGAAAAATAAATAAATACAAATGCATGCCGAGTTCAGTCAACATAAGCCGTACTGTTTGCCCAGACAGGCCCACTCAGGGAGTAGTGGTGCCAAAGTACACTGCTATTCAAATGAGATGCAAAGCATTTCATTTGAATAAAATTGTACTTGTGGTGTACTTGTGGTACGAGAGCACACCCGTAAATGGTACAGGGAAAGTGCGTCTTCATTCCATGGAGAGAAACAGAATTTATCAGAATGCACTTTCCCTGTGTGAACACAGGGGATGGACTGACCGTGATAATTCAAGGGTAGTGCCAGATGAGCTTGGCGCCTTCAGGTCACGATAATTTCGCATTGACCATTACATATAGGTCACTTCTCTCAAATGGTCCGATGTAAATGGACCATTCAGACTGTTGTACCTGGTTGTGGGCATGAATGTATATCTGTCAGCTATCTCACGCGGCTAGATTATTCAAGTCATGATTCAATCGTTGGAAGTTGGTTCAGCACGCAGAAAGGATTAACTTGGCTTGATTATCTATCCACGTCAGTTAGTATTATTAGTATAAATACCAGGGAGCTTTGGCTTCTCAGGGCAGTCACCTTGGGCAGCCACCTTGAGCAGCCACCTTGAAATGATGCCTCATGCTGTTTGATCATTCATCCAACCACGTGAATAAAATAATCTTGGTACAGAAGATCTGGCTTCGCTATTTATGGTGTGACACTAACCCATTCAGCCCTGACGCACTACAGCGGGAGATGGGTGGACCATGATAATTCAAGGGTAGTGCCAGATTACCTTGGCGCCTGTCGGCGCCAAGCTAATCTGGCGCTGCCCTTGAATTATCATGGTCGATCCACCTCCTGCAACTGGTGCATAGTTGTTAGATGACGCCTCCCAAATTTGGGAAATACGGCCGTCGAGCTGAATGAGTTTACCACTTGTGGATTCATGGCAAAGGGGGTTCAAGTTTCGTATTGAGTCATTGAAAATAAATGTTGCTGCTGCTGCTGTGTGTGTGTGTGTGTGTGTGTGTGTGTGTGTGTGTGTGTGTGTGTGTGTGTGTGTGTGTGTGTGTGTGTGTGTGTGCGTACACCAAATGACTGAACTGGGTTACTTTCTTTACCATCCTTATGCAATCTGGGTCTGTGTAAAATTTTGGGTGGCCAGATCAGACACCCATTTTTTCTGAGGGTTGTTTCTGTATTATCTTTCATTCAAAATTCAGAAAAAAATATCAAAATACGATGTGCCCATTTTAACAGATTTACTTCATCGTTGTGTTTCAGGGATGCCCTGGGCCTGTGTGTGGACACGGAAGCGGCCGGAGTGTTTTCAGATCAATTTGATTGGTCCAACACCGATGAACGGAGTTCCTTCCCTTGCTTAAACGTCTTTCGTCTCCAACGGACGCACCGGTCATTCTCTCGCATTTGCAGAGGTATTTTATGCAATATTTCTTAGTTAAGAGCACGCCCAAATGTACTTGTTCAGTGCAGTTATTTAACTGAGAGATGCCTCCAATCCCCGTACCCGTTTGGCCCAGAAAAATAAGGCGTCTGCTTTCAAACGTGTCTTCGGCCGCACCGGCCGGGCCTGACCGTTGAGTCTTGTAGTAAATGATAATAGAACCCCACGATTTTAACAAAAGCTTTCTTCTTCAATGAAAGGAATTCGTTCAATAACCCCATTACAAGGTCAATCTGCCACGCGATTTTGTTTCTTCTTTCTTTTTTTTTCTGACGTGTTAACTTGCCACATGCATGCACAGTAACTATCAGTTGACTTTTTTTTTTTTTAAAAAACAAAAATGGCGCCAGATTTCAATCCTCGTTCGCAAAACTGCCTCGCGATTCGAAGAACGAACGTCCACAAACAGGTCTCGTTTAGGAATGTGCAACTGAAGTATCGCTTTTTACTGTATTGCCAGTTTTTAGTTCTCAGGGTCACCCTGGTCAGCCCCACAGGGTGGGTTTTTTCTCTCAATTCTGGGGCATGCATGTGTTTCTGTCTACCCTTTGTCCATTCACCTGTATAAATTTGCCTTTTTAAAACTCTCCCTACTGTCTGCACTGCCTGTAGCTCTTGATATTGGATGTGTGTTGCTAAATGGTCTTAGCTTTATGTCTTGGCCCCATGTGTTAGGTTTATTTAACTCATTCTACCCCAGACACACCACGGCAGGATAAGGATCCACCATGATAGTTCAAGGGTGATGCCAGAATAGCTTGGCGCCTACGGGCGCCAAGCTATTCTGGCATCTCCCTTGAACTATCATGGTCGATCTGTGCCCTGCACTGCAATGCAGTCTTGAGAGGACAGGGGCAAAATTTAAGGATTTTGGTGTTGGGGTAGAATGAGTTAACGTATTTGACCGGCAGGCGACATACATGGCAATGTTCTGTTTAGGTGGGTTTTTTTTCACAAGCAGTGCAGGCACGTCCTGAGAAAGCCTAGTGGCTGTCGGGACGTTAAGCAATGTACAATCAATCTGATTCAAAATGTCAGTTGGTTTACATGGTTGTATTGGACATGTTCTCAGCAACACCATTTTGGTCACACCGGCTCAGGACTTTCTGGCACACACCCAGCGCCGGATGGCAGCAGGATGTCCAAACCCATCGGGATCTATGCTGCAGAATCATGGCCCCCCAGCCTCTGCCACAGAGGGTGCGTCTGGTAGGAGGGTGCATGGACGGCAGCGGAATGCTCCCAATTACAAACTGGTAAGTAAAGTGATTCTATGATCATCTTCATTTTATTGGCTGGCGTGCGTGCGAAGCAAAAGTGAGTTTATGTTCTGGGCCACTGGTCGTCCGTCCGTCGTCCATGGTAAACTTTAACTCATTCTACCCCAACACCAAAATCCTTAAATTTTGCCCCTGTCCTCTCAAGACCGCATTGCAGCGCAGGACACAGATCGACCATGATAGTTCAAGGGTGATGCCAGAATAGCTTGGCGCCCGTAGGCGCCAAGCTGTTCTGGCATCACCTTTGAACTATCATGGTCGATCCTTATCCCAGGGTGGGATTCTTCCGCGTTTCCGCGGATTTCCGTGGAAATTCTTTCACAATTCCGCTGAAGCATATTTATTTTCCGCGTCTAATAACAACAAAAAAGACGAGAAAAAAAAAAAAATCTTCTTAAATGGCAAAAAAATCTCAAATGGGTTGGATTTGTATGTAGTTTGGTTCACTATCGCCCGACACTTCCAGTAGCTTTAGGTCGCAGTGGAAAATGGCGGTGAAAAAGGATATTGTCCAAGACAGAGTGCCGTTTAGTGTGCATCTGAACATAAACTGGTACGCACATTCCATTTTTATACTGCAGATCAGGAGTGTCATAACAAAGTCCATTTTCGGGTGTGTTTGGTCTCGCTCCCCCTGTCGGTTTTTGGATACTTTGGCGAACGGTGGACACGCGTGCCTATCCCCCCCCCCCCCCCCCCCCCTGTCGTTTGATTTTTCGGCCGCTGAAAATGAAGGACATGAAACCACCCCCCCACCCCCCCCCCCCCCACCCACCCACCCACCCCCCACCAATGTCGTTTGATTTTCCGCGTTTTCTTTCTTACTAGAATCCCACCCCTGTTATCCTGCTGTGGTGTGTCTGGGGGTAGAATGAGTTAACGGTGGCATTTTCTCGGAGACTATTCAAGCCACATTCTTCAAGCTTGGCCCAAGGATACTTTGTGGCAAGACCTTTTTAAACATGCCAATTTGAGTGACCTCTCTCAAAGGGTCACGCAGGGTTGACAAATGTGTGAAAACTGCTTGCATTTTCAGAAAACGTGGATTTTGACTGCTGCAGAAGCCAGCCCTCGTCACCGAGGTCACACATATGTAAATCGGTCATACACGGGATTACTCTTTTTATTCTTGTGCAAGGCCCCTTTAAACCAAAATTGGGCTGTTTCTGTTTCTAAGGCAGCTTTGGTTTTAATCTTTCTTTCTTTCTTTCTCCAGTTGGCAAATGGCGCCTGGGATGGACCCGAGACTGAGAGCAGTGCCAGCGCATCGCAATACGAGGGCAGCGATGACGAGGAGTTTGTTCCTGGCTCGAGCTCACCGGATTCAGAGGGTGTGTCAGCATCAATTGCTGGGATCTCGGACATAGACAGTATTGTATCGACTATGTTAGATTTCATCAAAGTGGCAGGTTTGGGGTGGCCAGGTGTTGGTGACGCTAGTACCAGCAAGGTGCAGTGTGCGTTAGGGGGTGGCAATGAGAATGTGGATAGGCAGGAGGAACATGATGCTGGAAAGAGTGGGGAAAGAGCACTTACAGAAGAAACGGGTGTGCACGTGTCGCAGAGAGGGAAAGGAAAGTACAAATGGGACAAGAAACATGCATGCAAATTGTGTGGCAAGCTTGTCTTGAAAATGAGCACGCACTTACAAGATGTCCATGCAGATGAGGCTGACGTTGCTAAAATTTTGTCGATGAAAAAAGGGACCAAGCAGAGACGTCGAGCATGGATCAGACTACAAGATGAGGGTGATTACATGCATAACGTTGCTGTTCTTGAAAACAAATCCGGATGTTTGATTCCTAAGTATCGCACCAAAACTAGTAAGGTAGACGACCTTCTCGCCTGTAGCCATTGCAAAGGGCTCTATCAAAAAAAGCTGATCTCTGTACACTCAAAACGTTGCTGTCAGAAGCCAGGAGGGTTTCAGATCACTCGGCGAGGGGACGCCGCTCGCCGTGGTCGGCTCATGCTTCCAATACCCTTAGACGTTGAATTTTCCTTCTACCACAAGGTCTTGGCTACCCAGAGAGATGATGAGATAAGCCGTCTCATCAGAACTGACCCCTTGCTTCTTGAGTATGGAAAGAGATTATTTGACCGCAGGGACATTGAAGAACACACGGCTGGACAAATCAGCTCCAGGATGCGGGAGTTAGGGAGACTGTTGAAGATTATCAGAGTGAGGTCAGAAATGAAAATCGCAAGTTTAAATGCTGTGATCAATTCAGCTAGCTTTGATCATGTTGTCCTGGCTGTAAAAGAGCTAGCAGATTTTGATGAGGACACACATCAGTTCAAAAAAGGCAATCTCGCAATGCGCATAGGCCATGCTTTGAAAAAGTGTTCACAGATCAAACAGTCACAGGCATCCAAACAGCTTGGACAGGGTTCAGACGACAGGTGGCAACAGGAGCTCTCTGAGGCGCAGCGGTTTGACTCTGTCTTCAACGGGGACTGGTATGATTGTGTGTCCGCTACAGCAGCCCAGTCGGTCGGGAAAATGACCATGAACAAACCCAAGCTGATCCCATCATGTGAAGATGTGAGGAAGGTCCAACAGCTTCTTGAGACAAGGATGGTTTCGGAAGATTATCCGACAGTGGTTAAAGCAACTCTTTGTGCTGTATCACTTTTCAACCGAAAACGAGGGGGAGAAGTTCAGAGAATGAAGGTGTCAGACTTCCAGAATGCTAAGATTGGATCGATCACCAATCAAGATATCTTGAAAGGTCTCACAGAGGTTGAGAAGAAAATGGTGAATCATTTTCAGCGAGTGGAAATCAGAGGCAAGTTTAATAGGAGTGTTCCCGTTTTGCTGACGAAGAAGATCATCCCAGAAAATGGCGAGTAATTTACTCGCCATGGCGAGTGAAAAAAAAATTTGGCGAGTAAAAAAAAATACCCACTCGCCAAATGCGAGTGCGATCGTGCGTTTTCCAATCCAACGGCTAACAGCCGAACCCAGCCGAACATCAGGTACTCCGGCGCGTGACCTGCCACCGCGAGCCGCCTCTATAACATCACATTGCGGCAGTAGCCGAACACGTCACTCGAACTGTGTGTACCATAACAGAGGTCGGTGACAGTCGTTCTATTTTTAGTGACGACTGAATTGTTTCGTTTAGCCGCTCGCTCAGTCGCGGCTGCGTTCAGAATCGACCCGACGCCGGGGTCAGTGTGAGTGTAACAGGGCGTGCAAACTGTTAGTTTATGTGTGGTGTCAGCATGTTCTTACAAAGTGCGCGCTGCATGTTGAACGCGTTACTTGCTGTGACGTCACCATAATACTATCATGGGATACGGCATCGTGCGTTTCGCTTTCGATCTTGAACGAAGTTGTACATGGCGGAGAAAAAGCAAAGGAAGAGCTGGAATGCTTCGGATTCTTCAATCCGGCACTGTCTGATCTTGATAATCGCTAAGAATAAAGTTGCACTTCAACACCGCCATCTCCATCGACAGTACCAGAAATGGGCCGTGTGTGGAACCACCGCTACGACAGTTTTCAGAGGTCATGGCTGTGCTGAGTGTATTTCCATGGCTAAAGCACGACGGCACTCGAATGGCATGCGCAATGAGCACTGAGGCAAACTCAAAAGCAAGTCCAGAAATTTGAACAGAAATAAGTTTGTCAGGTTTTTTTAATCGTGGTCGATCCATCTTCTGGTACACAGTTATTAGGCCAAAAATTGAGAAACACGTCTTTCTGAGTGGTTAAACGGGTTGAAACAAACTTTTAAGTACATCAGTTCACACACACACACACACACACACTACACACACACTTTAGACAAGTCAAACGTTGGTTGTCAATCTGCCGCGTTCAGCAGAAAACGCTACATTCTCTGTTACAATACATTATCAAACAATCATACAAATAAATAAATAGATATGTTTTTCTGTGTGTGAGAGAGCGAGGGAGACAGGCTTTTGTGCGATAGCTCACCAGTTAAAGAATCAGTATCATGGAAAAGACACACACACACTGTCACAACACATTTAAAGAGGAGAGAGTGAAATGAGATTTAAAATTTATTTTAATGATTGATTGATTGTACATTGCTTAACATCCCGACAGCAACAAGGCTTTCTCAAGACGTGCCTGCACTGCTTGTGAAAAAAAGAAAAGAAACAGAATATTGAATGTATGTCCCCAGCGGCGGTCCAATACGTTAAATAAACCTAAGCCATGGGGCCTAAATAAAGCTAAGACCATTTAGCAACACACATCCAATATCAAGAGCTACAGGCAGTGCAGACAGTTGGGAGAGTTTTAAAAAGACAAATACAGGTGAATGGACCAAGGGTAGACAGAAACACATGCCCCAGAATAGAGGGAAAAACCCACCCTGTGGGGCTGACCAGGGTGACCCTGGGAACTAAAAGGTAGTTAACCCCACTCAAGTCCCCCAGGGCAGACCCGGGTGGGGATAATTTATTTTAAGGAACATAAAGATGATGCAGTTTTTCTTAAATAAATCTGCGGACCCTCTATAATGCTAGGATCTGTGTACCCTCTAAAATTTATACCTGGGGGTCTACAGACCATTTAACCTGTTGTGCAAACAGAAGCCCAGCTCTACTTACAAAAAATTAATAAATAAAAAACCTCACCACAGTTCACATGGGGACTTTGTCAGTTATTTCTCCACTTGATACTAACAAAAGCTTGAAGTCAGGACATAAACATGAACTTGGTTATGATTGTCTGTTCAAATATTTGTTCTCAATGCCTCTGGGCAGAAAACACTCTAACATTGGGCGTCAAACACTTGTGGTACATTATATTGTTGAGTTGGGCTATTTTCAGTACTAGTAAAATTTTCAGTTTTGGCTAGTAACATTTTCAGTTTGGCTAGTAAAACTTGGAAGTCACTAGCCAAAGGCTGGTGGGCAAAATTTTAGACTTTCAGGGCTGAGATGATGACAACTGTGGACAGAATCCTTCAAATGAGGCAATCGGTGCCAGCTCTCGCTGATTCCCAGTACATCTTTGCCACACCTTCTGGTCAGAGGCCTTACAGAGGCCATGATGTTTTGAAGGCCCATGCCCTAGAAGCAGGGGTGTCATACCCAGCCATGTTCACATTTACTCAGTTGCGGAAACAGGTTGCAACTTTGGCTCAGTCAATGGCCATCTCGGAGTTAGACCAGGATCAGCTGGCAGATTTCCTTGGCCATGATATTCGGATACATCGCCATATCTACCGCCAACCTCAAGACGTCCTTCAAAAGGCAAAAGTGGCAAAGATTCTTCTGTCAGTTAACAATGGGATGACAGATTTTGAGAGTTGCATTAGAGCTGAGCTGGGCGATGATGAAGAGATTGACTTTGACAATGAAGACGCATCAGAAACTGGCAGAGAGGTCTCGGGGGGAACAGCACCTGTGAATGAAGCAAGTAGCAAGTCAGCAACACAGGAATCGATGAGCATGACGGAGAAAAGACGTCCAGAGCCTGATGACAATCTAGATAGTTTTGATGATGACAGTACTGCGTCAGCTCCTGTTCGAAAGAAAGCTAGATTTACAAGAAAACCATGGGGGGAAGCTGAAGAGAAAGCTGTTCAAACTCGTTTCAAGACACACCTCGTCATGAACAAACTTCCTGGAAAGGCCGAGATACAGTATGCAATGGCGCTGGAACCTGCACTTAGACATAGGCGCTGGACAAACATTAAGGATTACGTCCGCAACAGACTGAAAAAGTTACAAAAGAAATGAATCGAGGTTCCCCGCCACTCGCGGCATTTTCGATTTCATACAGATTTATTACATGAGTGTTATTATTGGGGTGGTTTCAGCATGTATAGCCTGCTTTTTTTTTTATATCTGATGGACGCCTGGATCATTTGTGACCCTCTCTCACAAAATCAGTCTTAAGAACTCACATTTTGGATGTTTTGACATATATACATTTATGAAAACTACAGTGTTTGCTGATTACTGTGATATATGACTGTATGCTGTAGTGCAAAAATTGTAAAAGCTGTTCTTAAGTGTTTAAAGTTGTTAAAGCCTCCGGCGGCCATTTTGAGAAAACAGCCTGTGAAGTTTCTGTGTGCAGCATAATTGGGGCCAAGGGCAGACTTTTAAAATCATTTTTTACCTATTTAATGGCATTTTTCATGATAAAGATTTAAACCATACGATACTTTGGTGTATGTAGAATACATTTCTCCCAAAAAGTGAAAATGCCCCAGATTGACCCCCCCCCCCCACCACATATTATTGCGTGTAGTGCTGATTGGCTCGCTGCGAGTTAAGACTGGTTTCGTGAGAAAGGGTCACATTTTGTATACTGTATAACCTTTGGATTTGCAAAACGAAACAGCCGGCTGGGGACAAAAGACAATATAATAAGATAAGAAAACCATTGACAATGTAAAAATTGATTACAAGAGTGTTATTGGGGGGGGGGGGGGGGGGGGATCATTTTGTAATATACTGCATGCCATTTTAAAAACTCTGCAAATGAAAGAATCAGAGCATGGAATTTTCCTCTTTTTGGCGGATTTCCGCTTAAATGAAGCTGCCATTCCGCCGAATTTCCGCCGAAAACAAAATCGTAAAGTCACTATTCCAATACCGTGTTTCGTGATCTTTATGTGGCGGATATCCCCAAATCGCGTATTGAAAATTGAGCGAGGCGTTAGCTTTAGCTCGCACAGGTCACTTCCGGTCTTCAGTGGAGTCGTAGTCTGGTCAAAATACGGCGAAGAGAAAATACTTAAACGCGGAGACAGAATAGACGTCAGACGATTCTGGAGCCAAGAATATTTGGAGATGGACTTGGCTCGAGAAAAGCGTAAACGACGAGCTCCGCGCTCAGTGTATTCGCAAGTTAGCGGCCTGTGGGCAGGCGTATTGCCGCGAACTGCGCAGAGTTGATATTAACTACGCTGCCGCGTAGCACTTGATGCTCACGTGTCTACAGCGAAACACAAGAAAGCTAAAAGCAGTGCCATTGGAAATATTACTCATGATGGTGAATAAATTTATTACAATGTATTTTTTCCCAGTAAAGTTTGATGAAATTATGTTGAAAAATCTATATAACCTTTCTCCAGCTCAGTGACCATGGTACATAGTATTAAATAAGAGATAAAAGGAATCCATACTTACAGCTGATTAAGCAGAGATTATTAAAGAAAGTATATATATTATATAATTAAACTCAAATTTAAAAAAAAATGGAAAGACATTCAGATGTATTTTGAATAAGCATTTGGATATAAATATTCTGTTGAATACTTTGTTTTAGTATAACTTTTAAACCTTTGACACAAAAAATAAAAAGTGCACCCCAAAAATAAGAAAAAAAAGCAAGATTTTTAGGTGGTTAAACTGCTCAGTTTCTCTCTAAAATGCACCAGATTGCACAAATTTTAATGTAAATTTTCAAAAAATTTTCCTAGTGAAAAGGGGTTTTCCTCTTTTTTTAGTACGAGTAATTCCATGCTCTGAAGAATGGTTGGTTGTACTGCCATACCATTTTGCAAATGAAAGAATGGCTGGTTGTTTGTTGGAGACGAAAGAAGGCTGAAGTTTCAAGTGATTTCTTATGTTGTCAGTTAGTTAATTAATGTCAGTGTTCTGTTCTGTCATTTTAACTCGTTCTACCCCAAGATCGGAATCCCCAAATGTTGACGTCGTCTTCAGAAGACTGCGTTGCAGTGCAGGACACAGATCCACCATGATAGTTCAAGGGTGATGCCAGAATAGCTTGGCGCCCATAGGCGCCAAGCTATTCTGGCATCACCCTTGAACTATCATGGTGGATCTTTATTTTGCTGTGGTGTGTCTGGGGTAGAATAAGTTGAGCCCAATGTTGAAGTCGTCTTGAGAAGACTGCGTTGCAGTGCAGGACACGGATCCACCATGATGGTTCAAGGGTGATGCCAGAATAGCTTGGCGCCCATAGGCACCAAGCTATTCTGGCATCACCCTTGAACTATCATGGTGGATCTTTATTTTGCTGTGGTGTGTCTGGGGTAGAATAAGTTAAGCCCAAATGTTGAAGTCGTCTTCAGAAGACTGCGTTGCAGTGCAGGACACAGATCCACCACGATAGTTCAAGGGTGATGCTAGAATAGCTTGGTGCCCATAGGCGCCAAGCTATTCTGGCATCACCCTTGAACTATCGTGGTGGATCTTAAATTTTGCTGGGGTAGAATAAGTTAAGTGTTCGTTTCTTCGTCTGGGTCTTTTTCTATCTTTGATATTTTTCCACACTTTTTGACCCGCATCATAGTCATACTGAGGCTAAATAGCTTCAAATCTGTTCACTGCCATAATTCTATGCAAGCTACATTACAGTACTTACAGATGAGGACATAGACCAATGGCTTTAGTTCAAGGGTGGTGCCACAATAGCTTGGCGCCTAGAGGCACCAAGCTATTCTGGCACTAACCCTTGGACTATTTCAGTTACACTAGTTGCACACACTGGTGTATTCCGAATGATAAGGGTTAATATTCAAAATGCTCTGTTGCTGTTTGTCTGAAACTCCAGAGTACCCCAAAACGCACAAAAAAAGTCCTTTAATTTCCAGAATACATTATGTTGATTCTCACATCAATGCCATGATAAACTGTTTTGCTTCAAAAGGACAAAACGCAGCAATGTTTAAACGATTTCCTCTGTAAAAATCATAATCGAAAGGTTTCGGGCCAGTGTTTATTGAATTTTGCACCATACTATGTAAAGAATGTTAAAGCACACATACACATTTAAGTTGGGAAAAGAAAATTAATGTGAAAAAGAAGTATTCCATGAACTTGACCTTATTACAGACGCCTACTGTTGTGAAGACACCCATTTTGACTGTAATGCCAGTTTCATTTGTGTGAGAGAGACACCCACCCACTTTATTGGCAGAAACCCATTTTTTCGGCATCTAGTGGCTCTGTTTCTAGAAAATGTCTATTTTATTTTAAGTTATAGAGCTTAGTTATAATGTGAGTTCTAAACATTCGCATCAATTCCAGAGCCCTAGAATAAATAGAAATATGGGAACCCATTTTCACATGAAATGCTAGGTAACCCACTCTGATGGTTGCGTCTCCCTGTGTGTGTGTGTGTGTGTGTGTGTGTGTGTGTGTGTGTGTGTGTAGACGAAAGACCTAAAACGGGTGACTGTCTTTACCATCCTTATGGAAACTGGGTATGTGTATAATTCTGGGTTTCCAAGTCAGACACCCATTTTTTCTGAGGGTTGTTTCTGCATTGTCTTGCGGTAAAGATTCATAAAAAGTAAAAAAATCCGTTTTTCTCATTTTGGCGTTAACACATGCACTTTTGTGTTTAACAGACACGCCGGTAGTGTGTGTTTGAAAACTTGTCCCTCCCAGCAATGTGTGTGTGTGTGTTGTGACACAGAACCCTGAAAATGAGCGTGTATGTATTACATCACCCTTCTCAGCTAGCTATAAATAACTTCATAGCTGATATGGGTCAGGGGGGATATTTTGTTGTTTTAGGGAGTAAATTGTTTATGTTTCTACAGAATTAGGTTTGTTATTTGAGGGTGTGGTTGTTTTGTTAAAAAAAAGTGTTGAGTTGTAATGTACTTCCGGGGTGATGTGGAGAAAGGTCATGTCTAGTGGCAGATTTGAGATTCATGTATACGTTCACCAGGGACTTAGCCTATACGTTTTCTACGTTTGTTTCCATGTCAGATGAAGAATATTTGATCTGAAACGTCGTTCTTTGTTTCTATTTTAAAGGGTTTTTCGCCACTATCTTCTGTTTTAGTTTGACTTAGCCTATAATTATATTCGTGCGCCGGTTGCTAAGAAGTGAAGTGATTGTATGAGTGCGCATTGTAAGAGAGGACGTTTAGACTTTGGGTGAGGCTGCTGTTGTCTTTTGTCCTGCCCGACCTTTTGGTTGAACCTGTTGCTTTATTTTGTAGGTTTGTCGATGTTATCAATGCCGCATCTCCTTTTGGATTGTATGCACAAATTGATTGAATGGAAATGACGTCACAGAGTCAGCGTCGTTTCATGCGTCGTCTGCACCAGTCAGTCGTTTAGTGCAGTTAAAAGAGTGCAGGCTTGGATGGGCCATTTTCTGATGTAATAGTAAAGTATTATTTGTGTGAATGCTGTCCGTTTGAAGGAAGGTTGATTGATTGTACATAGCTTAACGTCCCGACAGCAACAAGACTTTCTCAGGACGTGCCTGCACTGCTAGTGACAAAAACTCAACAGAATATTGAATGTATGTCGCCAGCCGGTCCAATACGTTAAATAAAACCTACGACATGGGGCCTAAATAAAGCTAAGACCATTTAGCAACACACATCGAATATCAAGAGCCACAGGCAGCGCAGACAGTAGGGAGAGTTTAAAAAAGGAAAATGCAGGTGAATGGACCAAGGGTAGACAGAAACACATGCCCCCGGAATATAGAGAAAAAACCCACCCTGTGGGGCTGACCAGGGTGCCCCTGGGAACTAAAAAGTCCCCCAGGGCAAGGACTGGAAAGTCGAGTGTTGAGGGCAGACCGGTTGGGGGTGTTTCAGGAAAGGACTGGAAAGTCGAGTGTTGAGCGAAGCCCGAGAGAAGGCGAGGATGGGAAAAATATCCAGCACTATACGTTGGAATAGATGCATATCAGTTACGACATGCTTGTAAATTAAAACACTTTTAACCCCACCCGGGTCTGCCCTGGGGGACTTGGGTGGGGTTAACTACTTTTTATTTCCCAGGGGCACCCTGGTCAGCCCCACAGGGTGGGTTTTTCTCTCTATTCTGGGGCATGTGTCTCTGTCGGCCCTTTGTCCATTCACCTGTATTTGACTTTTTAAAACTCTCCCTACTGTCTGCACTGCCTGTAGCTCTTGATATTGGATGTGTGTTGCTAAATGGTCTTAGCTTTATGTAGGCCCCATGTGTTAGGTTTATTTAATGTATTTGACCGGCTGGCGATATACATTCAATGTTCTGTTTAGTTGTTGTTTTTTTCACAAGCAGTGCAGGCACGTCCTGAGAAAGCCTTGTTGCTGTCGGGACGTTAAGTAATGTACAATAAAACACTTTTAACATTAAGAAAAGTTGAGTTAAAAGAGGTTTTAAAACAGTTTTCATAAAAACTTTTGCCCGACACGCTTCTAAAAACAACATTTTCTTAGTTTTAAACCTTGTACCGCGCCATAAACGCCACGATTGCTTTTCAGTCTTAGCTGTCCTATAGTGTGGAATGTGGGACTTTGCCAACTGGATCCATCTGGTGCACTCCAAATGAGTATTTGTGAGTGGTTTGACGTGCAACTCAGTGTGCGCCTCTGAAATGACCTACTGATTCCACTGATAATGAAACTCTTTCATTCATAAGAGTGCATTGAGCAGCTCTATAAACCAAAAGTGATGACCCCCTCTCCCCCACCCCCCCCCCACCCTCCCCTCCCCCCCCCCACCCCCCCCGCCCCGCCCCCCACACACACACACTTCTCCCCCCCCCCCCAACCCCCTTACAACCCCACTCAAACAATCATAATAGTAAAATCAACCAAAGGTATCTTTAGTGAGGTATTTTCACTGTAATCCCAGTTTTGTGTGAGAGGCACCCACTTTTGGGGTAAACACCCATTTTTTTTCCATCCAGTGGCTCTGTTTCTAGAAAATGTCTATTTTATTTTAAGTTGTAGAGCTTAGTTATAAGGTGAGTTCTAAACATTGGCATCAACTCCAGAGCCCTAGAATAAATAGAAATATGGGAACCCATTTTCACATAAAATGGTAGGTCACCCAGTCTGAGGGTTTTGTGTTCATGTGTGTGCGTGTGTGTGTGTGTGTATGTGTGTAACTTACACGACAGCGCGAGGGACCCCCAGCTGCCAGGTCCTCGACACTAACGAGGCGAAAGCCAACAGAAGCTGCATAACGTCGATCTCCGTGTGAATCGTGAAGGGCTTAGAGGTCATTCTGCCAAACTCTGACCTTGACCCTTGGTCATGACCTTTGTTCAGTGCTGAATGAAGCAATGGATCGAACGACGATTCAAACACAGGGGCTCCATCTCCCTGAGAAAAAACAAAGAAACAAACATGAACTCTACCTACAGCCAAGGCATAACATTATGACAGAAAATGAGGATCTGAAATGCAAAGATAGATCAAATTTCCACATAGCAGAGCCTAATATGGATGGTCACTTGATTTCACTGCTACGTGTCTTGAAAGGCCACATTATTGGTGCACACATGATAACTATATTACTATATAAAGTACCTTGGTTGCTAAATGCGATCAGCAGTCTGCATATCAGAGCCAAAAAACACAAAAAAAACCTTAGCAATTTAACCCTTATCATTCGGAATACACCAGTGTGGGAAATAAGTTTGACTAAAATAATTCAAGGGTAGTGCCAGAATAGCTTGGCGCCTCTAGGCGCCAAGCTATTCTGGCACCACCCTTGAACTAAAGCTGTATCCTTATCTTGCCTTCCTGACCCCCCCCCCCCTTTTCCGGCACTCCCCTCTCGTCCTTCCGCCCCGTCTCTCAGGATGAAGTCCTCAAGACCATAAAGTCCATGCCTTTCAAAACCAGCGAACTAGACCCCCTCCCAGCTTCTCTCTACCAGGACGGCCTCCCAAAACTTTTGCCCTTCATTACTGACATCATCAACACATCTCTAGAGAATGGCTCCGTCCCCAATATCTTCAAGTCCGCCATCGTCCGTCCTCTCCTAAAAAAACACAACCTCGACCCAAACGAACTCAAGAACTACCGCCCAGTCTCCAATCTCTTTCCTGTCCAAGCTTCTTGAGAAGGTTGTCCTCAACCAACTCAACCTCCACCTCGCCGACAACAACCTCCTCAGTCCTTTCCAGTCTGCCTATCGCAAACATCACAGCACTGAAACAGCCCTTCTACATATCCTAAACGACCTGCTTCTCTCCACTGACTCGGGCAACATCTCCCTTCTTACGCTACTCGATCTCTCTGCTGCCTTCGACACCATAGACCACTCTATCCTCCTCCACCGCCTTCACCACTCCTTTGGCATCACTGACTCTGCCCACTCCTGGTTTCTCTCCTACCTCTCCGACAGACAGCAGTCCGTCACCATCGACGGCGTCTCCTCCAACCCAGTCAGGCTCTCCTGCGGCGTTCCACAGGGGTCCGTCCTGGGCCCGGTCCTTTTCACACTGTACACCTCTCCCCTGTCCAACATCATCCAGTCTCACCACATACACCACCACCTCTACGCCGACGACTCACAACTACTAGACAAAGACAAACTCGACAACACTCAGACGCTACTGACTCGCACGGCTGACTGCTATGAAGACGTGAAAAACTGGATGACAGCAAACAAGCTCAAACTGAACGACGACAAAACGGAAGCCATGCTGGTAGGCACTCACCAGAAACTTTCCCAGCTCCCTCCCTCTCTCCACCTTCAACTCAACAGCACCCCCATCTCCCTCTCTGACTCGGTCAAGAACCTTGGCGTTATCCTCGATTCCTCCCTTTCCATGACCAGCTTTGTCTCCGCCACGGCCCAGGCATGTTATTTCCACCTCCGCCGCATCAGTCAGATCAGAAAATACCTCACTATCGAAGCTGCCATCAAACTTGCTGTCTCTCTCATCTTATCTCGCATCGACTACTGCAACTCTCTCATTTCCGGCCTTCCTCACTCCACCACTCTCACTCTCCAGCGCGTCCAGAACAATGCTGCCCGCCTCGTCCTCAGAAAGAAAACATCTGACCACATCACTCCCCTGTTCAAGCTCCTTCACTGGCTCCCCATCCCCCAACGCATCCAATACAAGATTCTGTCTCTCTGCTACAAATCCCAGAACAACTATGCTCCTACCTATCTCTCCAACTTACTTCACCCCTACACTCCTTCCCGCTCCCTCCACTCCGCCTCTGACCCTCTCCGCCTCCTCATCCCCTGCACCAAACTCAGCACTTTCGGCCCCCGCTCCTTCTCAGTATACGGTCCAACCACCTGGAACACTCTCCCACTCTCTCTCCGTCAGAAACACTCTCTCTCCTCCTTCCAGTCCGCCCTCAAAACTCTTTCAACAGTTCTAGCACTACATCACCACAATCCCCACCCCAAGCTGACCGTCGTAATGTATTTTCACTATTTGTGGCACGTGAGTCATTGTCTAAAGCGTGCGCATGCGTGTGCGAGTTGTGAGTGCGCGCTTAGAGTTATAATTATTATAAGATAAGTGCATTATAAATACCGTAATTATTTATTATTATTACAGGCATCAGAACTGTTCACCCAAAAAAAAATCGGAAAATGGCGATTTTGAAGAATTGTAGAGTTATTTAAAGCCATTTCCAAGTCAAAAGTGTTATTAAACAGGGGCCAGGAAAATCGGAAAATCGCCGAAAATCAGACAGTTCTGATGCCTGTTATTAGTACTATAATGCAGCTTGCATATGGCAGTGTACACATTTCAGCCTCAGTGTGATGAGTTAAACTGTCACGTGCGACAGGTCACCGACATCTCGCTCACAACCTGGCCAGCCACAATGTACCCCGACGAAGCCCAAGCACTGTGTACCCTGGTAAAAACCCAGCCACAATGTACCCTAACAAAGCCCAGCCACAATGTACCCTGACAACGAGCGAGCAGGCACAATGTACCCTGACAAAGCCCAGGCACAATGTACCCTAACAAAGCCCAGGCACAATGTACCCTGACAAACCCCAGGCACCGTGCCGTCCTGCAATGGCAGATGTGCTGTTGGTGACGCACCGTGTTGACTGACGAGCAACTGCCAAACACGTCGCGCTAGTTCATAACCACAGTTCCATTCAGTTCAGTCAAGATGGGGTCTTGGACCTCGGACGTCATCCAACAGAAGTTTTTTTGATTTTCTGCCAACATAAGACTGGTTTACTATGGATCTCTCACAGCCTTTCTCTACACCTCAGCAATGATACCACAAAAAAAACACCACCATTACAGCAGAATGCTGACGCTCACGGCCATCTGCCAGCAGCGTGACCTGCAGCCGTCCCACTCTAATATCATTTGGTTACATGTCACGCACGGGGAAAATAAAATGACACTATCAGATCATGGTGCGTGAATAAAGTACGGAGCCTGTCGCCTATGTCGAGCACGCAGTTTTCACATGTGACAATGTAATGACGCCGAGACATAGACCTATGCATTATTGTTTTAACGACATTAAGGCAAATGGCAACAAATGATATAATCTACCTAACAACTGTTGCAGATGATGGATCGACCATGATAATTCAAGGGTAGTGCCAGATTAGCACTACCCTTGAATGATCATGGTCAATCCATCTCCTGCTGCAGGGCACTCGGGCTAAAAAAAGCACTGAGGTTTACTAGGACAGTCACCAAGCCACTTGCAGTACATTATCCTGCTCCATTACTCGCCTACACAACTTGCTTGCAAATGGCCCGGGTATCTGGTCTATCAGCACTCTACAATACATTCTACTTCATCTACATCAGGCAGAGATCTCAAGACCCTCACCCCCCCCCCCCCCCTCAAACAACGGCTCATGAGAATCCATTACTGCCACTGCTTTGACCCTGACCCAGTCATTTAACCCCTTCGCTGCCGAGTAAAACTGACCCCCCCTCCCAACTGCAAGAGGCCTAGATCCTCATGAGCCCCCCGCAGTCGTGGGGGCTCATGAGGATCTATACCTCTTGCTGGCCACCATTTGCAATATGTTCCTCCGCCGACTGGGGATCCGAGACGCTGAATTGACAACAATTCCAAAACCACAACCTGCCTCCTCCGGCAGTGAGGAGGGTGGGTAAACTATTGTTTATCAACGATGTCGCCAGTGGTTCTAACCACAGCTCTTCAATTCTCAGCAGCCCCTTCAGCCTGCAATGGACACAGACTCTCACAGGCAATCCGCAAGAGACAGAGTTTCTCATGAGCCCCTGCAAATGCAGGGGCTCGTGAGAATCTATGCCTTTCGCTGGCACGCCCGGCTGTGACGACTCCCAACAGTAATTGCTGATCAAATCATACGCCAGTTGCGATACCGGACTCACCTGTTCCCGTTGATGCAGGTCGGACTGCGCCCGTGACTGTGAAGCAACTGAGGCCGTCCCTGGGGGCCCGGGGCCGGCAGACCTGTGTGTGACCGTCCCTCTGCGCTCCTCCATCACACTCCCCCAGCCCAGGCGGTCAACAGCGGTGCGGGCCGACCAGAATAACTACATCTGTGACGCACCGGGGCCGTTCCTCTACACAGAGGTTTGAGATGTGAGGGAGAACAGGAGCAAGTGGCAGTGCTGTAGTCAACTCTGTAAGCTTGAACTGTGCCAAGCTTACCCACGTGTCTATGTTGCCAGTCAAGTGGAGAAACCTGAATCGGTGACAGACAGGTGCAAACCTCAGTGAAATGAAAGATGGGTGGGGGGGGGGGGGGGGGTGTTGGGCTGTTAACCCCTTGAACCGCAAGGCCCATTTCCCAAAGTGTGGAGGTGTCGCTTAACGACTATCTGAGTTGCAGGAGATGGGTCGACCATGATAATTCAAGGGTAGTGCCAGATGAGCTTGGCACCTGTTGGCGCCAAGCTCATCTGGCACTACCCTTGAATTATCATGATCGATCCATCCCCCACTGCTGCGTGTCAGGGCTACCTCGGACACCCTACATTCAGACCTGGATCGACCAAGCTAGTTCAAGGGTGATGATAAAATAGCTTGGCATCGTAAGGCACCAGGCTTTTCTGGAACCACCTGAAAATATCTTCTGGCCGAGAACTGACAAAAATGAATGTGCATTTCTTGTGCTTGTTGCATTGCATGCATATGTTGAATGAAAACTGGAGGACTTTTCATCCCTTTTCATTTGCTCATCCAACACCAGGATGAAATTATCCAATTCTGAAAAAAATATCAAATGAGGTCTACATCACAGTTCTCGAGACAGATCGATCATCATAGTTCAAGGGTGGTGTCAGAATACCAACACCACCCTTGAACAAGGGTCAATCCGCTTCCTGTCAGAACATGTCAGGGCTTTATGGGTTAAGTATCTCTTTGGGCTTAACCCATTTCACACCACAGCCACGTTTCCCTAATATCGGAGGCGTCACCTAACGACTTTGTACCAGCTGCAGGATTGGACTGACCATGATAATTCAAGGGTAGTGCCAGATTAGCTTGGTGCCTGAAGGTGCCAAGCTAATCCAGCAATACCCTTGAATGATCATGGTCGATCCATCTCCTGCTGTAGTGCGTTGGGGTTACACGGGTTAACGCGCAGTGATATTTGCTGCGAGTCAATTAAAAATGTATCCTAGTGGAAAAAATGTATCCTAGTGGAAATCTAAAGCACAACTGTGGTTTGTGAACCACTCCAAATGTCTCGATATGGTGATGGTTTTATGACTGCATGCTGGGAGGACATCATTCGTCAGATGAACTCAAAACCTACCAGGATGTCCCCCACCAACACACACACACACACACACACACACACGATGAGATATGGTCAGCAGATGGAAACAGGAGTGGGTTGCATGTAGCGTGCTTAAATATAGTGTGTTATGCTCGCTGACTTAAGGCCTTTCGTGCTTAGTAAAGCTCTTGCTTAGTGCGCGAGTGTTTTCTGTTGCATGGAGCGACTTAGCGACGTGCGTAGCTCCGAACGAGTTCTTAGCTAGCGGGGATAGGTTATTTATAGCTTATGGTGGGGTTCTCCCCTACGTCATCATAGATTGTAGAAATCGGCCAATAAAAACGCACGGTTTTCGCTTCTTCTGACCTAACGGAAACGAAGTAGACAAAACGCGGGTGAAATGGTGGCGATGGAAAACAAGAAGTCGAAGAGAGCAAATAGCAAATTTTTCGTGCAGGCAAGCCTGCTTGTCAGTCTAATGTAGATGTACATTAGTTAAGGAGTACCGTGTAGTCGGCGTGTAGGCTCCCATAGTATGAGGATCTATATCTCTCTGACAACGGCAGGTGTTGGGTTACACACATCGGTGTGCAGGTTCAGTTGCAATCAGTTATGCAGACTTCTCACCGATAATTCCCAGATGTCTGTCAGACGAGGCTGGGTGGGGGTCCGTGCGTTCAGTTCTCACGTATTTTTCGTGTTCTTCCTTCTCTATCCTAGATGGAAGGCTGTTTCTTCTACAAGGTTTAAGAGAGTGATTTCACATTTCTCAGATTTCAAGTTCTTGCGTTAACACGGCAGCTAAGAACTCTTCCTCAGCTAAGCACGCCGCTACGCACGGGGGGGGGGGGGGGGGGGGGGGGGGGGAGGACCGTCCTTAGAATTAAGCATGCCACTAAGCTCGCTCCAGCAGATAAGCACGCTCATGCAACGCACATTTTCAGCTAAGCTTGCGAACTTAGCGCTAAGCAAGAAATTTGCGCGCCAAGCAAGCATATGCAACCCACTGGTTCCACAAGAAGAGAGTGTAACTTGTGGGGTAGGAATTGTTTTACCTCTGTGGTAAGAAAATGGTTGGTTGGTTGGTTGTACATTGCTTAACGTCCTGACAGCAACAAGACTTTCTCAGGACGTGCCTGCACTGCTAGTGAAAAAAAACAAACTAAACAGAATATTAAATGTATGTCGCCAGCCGGTCTAATACGCTAAATAAACTTAAGACCATTTAGCAACAAACATCCAATATCAAGAGCTACAGGCAGTGCAGACAGTAGGGAGAGTTGAAAAAAGGAAAATACAGGTGAATGGACCAAGGGAAGACAGAAACACATGCCCCAGAATAGAGGGGAAAACCCACCCTGTGGGGCTGACCAGGGTGACCCTGGGAACTAAAAAGTAGTTAACCCCACCAAGTGAAGTCCCCCAGGGCAGACCCGGGTGGGGGTCCCACCCAAACCGATTTTCACATGAAATTGTATTACACAACATTCTACACACTATGCGGCTACACTAGTAAGTCAATAAATCAGGCACGGAAAAGAAAAAAGAAAAATAATACCCGACTTATGGAGCGTGAAACAATAATAACAACAATGATAATAATAATAACAGCTAATTGAAAACAGAGTGAAAGATGTCAGTTTTATTTAAGGGAAGTTTGGAAGAAGATGGCTTGACCATGACAATTCAAGAGTAGTGCCCGATTAGCTTGGCGCCTCAAGGTGCCAAGCTAATCGGGCACTACTCTTGAATTATCATGGTCAAGCCATTTTTGGGGTGGTGTTTCAGAGCAGTAAGCAGTTGATCTTTTTTACCTAAATGCCAGCTGACAAGAAACATACTGATACTCACAAAGCAGATAGGTGAGGCTAGCGCTGGCAGAATTGTACACAAACCAAGGGGAATTACTCAGCGCTGGACAGACAAACAGATAGATCCCTTGCCCCCGTCTATCAGGCACCCAATCGCCAGTCCACAGAAAAATATGCAGGTACAGAACCAGACGATCATCTACATCGCTAAAAAGGATGCATCAGGTCTAGCCTATAAGTATAACCCATGTCTTTCTCAGCAACTTAGGAAGTAGGCAGGAGAAACACATACACAAACAAGAAGGTGCACTACTAAATGTAGTCGGGTAAATACCCTGATTTCCCACAGTAGGTGCACAAGACAATACACAACAATGTAACTATACAAATTGCCTCGAGTTATAGAATACTCACAAACCAGAAAAATAGCATATTTTTTTCTCAAAGCATGTCTACTTTTATCTAGAATTGGCCTCAAATGCCAACCAACAAGTTAAAGTACAATAAAAAAAAGGTAAAAAGACAATGTCCTAATCGGTATCATGTGATTCGTTGAACTTGATATCCACAGCAACCTTCCCTGCCTTATGTTGTGCTTGTTAAACTGAGAAATTGTAACAAAGTGTGCAGATGCATTGTAAAATCAGATTAGGGGCTGATGCACAGCCGATCAAGTGTATACTTAAACCTTTCCAGCCTAGTACACATTGCATAAAATAAATTTGACCATGTTAGTTCAAGGGTGGTGCCAGAATAGCTTGTTGCCTTTGGCGCCAAACTATTCAACTAAAATGGTTGATATAAATTACTTTTTCTTTTTATTAATTTAAATCCATCACATTATATATATATATTGTGCGTGTGTGTGTGAGAGAGAGACCAGGGGCTGGGACCCTAATGAGCTGCCCTATCAGGTAGGCTGGTGATGGTCCTTTCCCCTGACACAAATCAAAAGCTGTGATAAGTTGTGATAGCAAGGGATGGTACTGTGATAGAGGGAGTGGTGATAATACTGTGATTCAAAGTGATCAGTAGAATGTGAATCGGCAAGGATTGTAGATTCTAACAGGCATGGGGAGGGACTTTTATTTAAATATGTGTATAATTGTTTGTTCATGTTTGTGAGCGGAGGACAAATTTCACATTTTATACTAATATATTTAACCCATATCTTTCAGAATACACCAGTGTGTGAAATAAGTTTGACTAAAATAGTGCAAGGGTAGTGCCAGAATAGCTTGGCGCCTAGAGGCGCCAAGCTATTCTGCCACCACCCTTGAACTAAAGTCATTGGTCTATATCCTTATCTGTAAGTACTATAATGTAGCTTGCATATGGCAGTGTACAAATTTGAAGCTTTTAGCCTCAGTATATTGGTTAATGGACGAAACAGATTTTGGAATTGAATTGAATTGAATATATATAGTAGTCTTCACAGGACAAGACACAAAGTTGAAAAAGTTCACCCTCAGGATGTCACGGCGTAACGGGGGTCCACTCTGGATGATTGGAAGTTTGAGGTACGCAGCATTCACCAAGAAACACAATCTGAAGGTGTGAGTATGGCATGTGCCCAAAACAGCCAGAAATTTTCAACTTATCCATGTTTTCAAAAGGAGAAATGCCTTCAACTAATCAGATTCAAGAATCATTTAAACAAAAGACCAGCGGTGGCCAGGAGAACATTGGCTTCAACATAAGCCTATTTCAACCTAGCCGTCTTTGACTTGGGCAGATGGGACTTTGGCACTAAAATAATGAATGTGGGCGTTTTCACAATATTCTAACCAGTACCGACGGTGAAAGTGTCTTAGAAATACATTTTATACGAGTGTATCAAAATAATAAGTAATTATAGTTTCGTACGTTAGATTTCATAAAGTATATTGTACAACATTACATCAGCTCACAGCTGGAGCCAAGTTATCATTTACTTCTCACAGAAATATAGGATCATCAGTGTACACGTGTACATCTTGGGGTATTGATTGAAACGTAAGATTTGAAAGCAAGTCAATTAGTCGTGGGATGCTGAAGGTTAATGGTTGCGGCCGGGCTCTAGGTATGGAGTCAGGCGGCAGTGGAGACAAGTTGAATCAATAAGACCAGCAGTCTAAACAAGCTGTCATAACTACCACATCTCGGCTCAGTCAGACAAGACACCACCGACACCTGCAAAGGACATAGATGGTCATGGGCCCCGGAACTTGCAAGTGCGCTAAAGGATCTGCTTCCTGCAGTTGTGTTTTGACAGGATTTCCATCAGTCTTCAAACACCTCAGTCTAAAGACGCAGAGTGTAACCCGTTCTGTGCTCAAGTTGACGGCGCTGAATGCGTTTTTTAAAAATATTTTTTAACATTCATTAATTCAACACCCAAAAAAAACCCTAGCGGCCCCAGGAAATGGATTCAAAGTGGTGTCTGCAAGAGGCATTGCTCTTCATGAGCCACGCGACTGCGGTGGCTCATGAGGATCTATACCTCTTGCAGTTGGGTGCTGTTCACATTTTCCCGGCGCCGAACGAGCAGTCCTAACAATTCCACTACCGGCTCAATAAAACGATTCACTCCTTGCCTCTCCAAAGATCCTCCACGAGTCCCGGCAGTGGTGGGGGGCTCATGAGGATCCTTGTCTCTTGTCGATAATTTGCGAGGAGGTTACGACAGGTGAAAGCCACGGTTTTGCCTCGCGTCGGCAGGCGCCGTGAAGCCGATGAATTAAATTCAATAAAGCACGTGCCCTACAACCACACAACGCTGCTGAAATAACGGTACGATATCAATTGTTCGCCGCACGTGATGACAGCATGGAGACTGTGTGCATCACTTTAACCCCTATCATCCTGAGGCTAAAAGCTTCACATGTGTACACCGCCATATGCAAGCTACATTATGGTACTTACAGATGGCTTTAGTTTAGTCAAGGGTGATGCCAGAATAGCCTGGCCCCTAGAGGCGCCAAGCTATTCTGGCACTACCCTTGAACTGTTTTAGTCAAACGTATTTCACACACTGGTGTGTTCCGAATGATAAGGGTTAACCACAATCTCTCCATCGCATATTCATCCTCTGTGAGATGCGAGACTCTTTGTCTTTCCTCAGAACAATTCATACTAATTTTATTCACCGTACCTTAACCAATATAGCCCCGATGCCCTAACGCAAAACTGAGATGGATTGACTGTGATAATTCAAGGGTAGTGCCAGATTTGCTTGGCGCCAAGCTAATCTGGCACTACCCTTGAATTATCATGGGCGATCCATCTCCTGCTACTGGTGCATAGGTGTCCGGTGACACCTCCAAAACATGGTTAACGCTGCTACATGCACACATAACATTGTCACAAATACAAGAATTAATAATGATCACATAAACACAAAAACAAACAAAACACAACAGCAAACAAAAAAAACAATTAAAAAGAAAAAAATGTCATCAAATTGTGAACAGAATAATGCTCCACCTTCAGTGACTATTGATACAAACAGTGTCAGAAGTGTGAGACTGTCTGGAAATGATAGCATGCCAACACACCACTTCTATGCTATAATGCATTGTGTTCTTGTCAGTCATTTTGGATCTTACGACCTAAAGCCATAAGACAAAATTCAAAGACCAGCACACAATATCTTCTCCCCTAGCATTTTTGCACACAGCTTCTATCCATCCTCTTCCCCATTCTCCAAACCAAGGAATGGTAAATAATATATGAGTGCACCTCTAACTTTGTAGAGCAAACAAAAAAAAAAAAAATGCTAAACACACACTACTGCTCAAGTGGTCACAGTTATATTTCTTAGAACACTGCATGTGTTACAGTGTACGTGACATTACCTGTGTCACATTACCGTACAGTGTCCTGTTACACTGTGGCTGTCAAATCTGGTCACGAAAGTCAAGACCAGGGGCTGTCTGTGGCGAAGCGGTAAAGCGCCTGCCACCAATGCTAGAGATGCAAGGTTCGATACCGGGTTCCGCTATGGGACTTTTCTCTTCTAGTGTCACCGTAAATTTGGGTGGACCGTCGGGGGTTCTTTCTCCGGGTATACTCCGGCTCTTCCTCCCCCACGACTTTGGTATCAATTTCAGCCCACTTAAACAAATTTCAAATATAAACGATTTGAATTTCCAAAACTTCAGTAGCTGGCTTGAGCTTGCCCGTAGCACCACGTGAATGTTCTGTGTTTATGTACAGTGTGCGAGGGAATGCGCGTGATTCACGTGAGCGTGCTTGTTGGGTTCAGTTCGCAGCGGCGCTTTGAGCCGATTTTCAATTGGGATAAAGCGCCTATTTAATGCGCTTATTTATGTTTATTTGATTTATAATGAGACAGCATTTCCACTGAACTCCCAGTCATAAGCATTTACTCAAAAAGAGTATATATCTGTTTGTACACACTGAGAGATTCTCATGAGCCCAGCTTGTGCTTCAGATCCTCATGAGGCCGTGCAATCTGAGATATCATGGGCAGGGCTTGTGCTTCAGATCCTCATGAGGCCGTGCAATCTGAGATATCATGGGCAGGGCTTGTGCTTCAGATCCTCATGAGGCCCTGCAATCTGAGATATCATGGGCAGGGCTTGTGCTTCAGATCCTCATGAGGCCGTGCAATCTGAGATATCATGGGCAGGGCTTGTGCTTCAGATCCTCATGAGGCCCTGCAATCTGAGATATCATGGGCAGGGCTTGTGCTTCAGATCCTCATGAGGCCCTGCAATCTGAGATATCATGGGCAGGGCTTGTGCTTCAGATCCTCATGAGGCCCTGCAATCTGAGATCATGGGCAGGGCTTGTGCTTCAGATCCTCATGAGGCCCTGCAATCTGAGATATCACGGGCAGGGCTTGTGCTTCAGATCAGATCCTCATGAGGCCCTGCAATCTGAGATATCATGGGCAGGGCTTGTGCTTCAGATCCTCATGAGGCCCTGCAATCTGAGATATCACGGGCAGGGCTTGTGCTTCAGGTCCTCATGAGGCCCTGCAATCTGAGATATCATGGGCAGGGCTTGTGCTTCAGATTCTCATGAGGCCCTGCAATCTGAGATATCATGGGCAGGGCTTGTGTAGAACTGTTGATCCTCAGGACCCATCTCTATACAGGCTTTTAGGGAACACAGGGCCCTTGAGGATCTTTCAGAGTGCATGTGCTCATGAGGATCAAACAGTCTGCATGAGTTCTTGCGGATATTTCAAAGTGCTTGGTACACTCTGAATGAGTAAGCGTTTATACTGCATAGCCCAGCGCACAATCCTGAGGTCACATAGCCGCAGCATGAGAACAGAAAAGTCGTATACAGTGCAACACAAGACACTGCATGTCACATACACTGTAACAGAAGACACTGTACAGCGAACATACAGTGGCAGGGAAGGGGTTTAGAGCTCCTTTGGCAGTGATGATTATTACGCAGAAATGTGCGTATCTGACCCTCTAAAGCCATCTCTGACGCACTCTGCGTCAGACTGGTGTAAAATATTTTACTCTGACGCACTAAGCTTTATTTTTACGCACTGAAAAACGCACCAGTGCGTCATCGTAAACATGTTTCTCAGCTGCGCGGGCCGAGCAGAACAATGCTTTTGTGAGAGCGCCGTACGCCAAAGCAACAGAAATTTGTGTTTGTGTGTGTTACAAAGTATGTGATCATCTAAGACTTCCATCATTTGTGATGGTGACCCGCTGGGAAATCCTGCTGACCCTCTGGCGACTGTAAACTTAATCTGCCCCCCTATATTTAAGAAAAAAATCAACACTGTTGGGCAACAAAATCATTTATAAATTCACATACATGTACATTACACTGGCAGGGCATCAGCCCAAAGATTATTGTGTCCACTTCTGACAGCATGCACTGACAGACATCCGACACCACATTCTCCAGTAACCTGTACCATCCACATACTTCTAATACATGTAACAACTTTCTGGCTAAGACTAGAGTAAACACTGCTGAAGATTGCTTGGCAACTTAGCGGCAATGAGCAAACCCACAGTGATGATGAAGGGGTCAACTTGGTTATATTTAATTAAATGTAAATGTACGCAGCAAGAATCTAGGATACATCTACCTAGTGCAAATCAGTGTAAATTTGCGTGCCTGCAATCACACTCGTATTAGGTGTAATTCTAAACCTAGCGAGACTCAATCCACTCAATGCTTGAGGGAGCTGAATCCATCCGACTGAAAAGTGTTGAAAAAAACCAGCCGCAACACACTGTGATGTATATGCCAGGTAGATTCATGCCTGAGTGGATTCATGTCGGGTAGATTTATGCTGAATGACAGCAAAGCAAACCCACTCAACCCTAGAGACTGTCCTGTTTTCAGGGCTGTACAATCATCAGACAATCCACGCTATTTGGAGCTGTCTAGTGCATCATTTCTTTTCCTGAAGCAGTACATATTTTTGCTGCCAAATCATGACTGGTAGAAGAAAAAAACAACAATTGTGGACAAATAGACCTTCAGACACTCAGTTTAGATTCTGTTCAAGCCTCTGATATCAGTTGTTTTCCACTGGTACTGTTCAAGCTCTCTGTTAATTGTTTTGTGCTGGTACTGTTCAAGGCAAACACTGACCATGTTTGATGAGGTTTGGTTAGGGGATGTTCCTCATGACATTAGGGGCATAAACAAGGAAAATAGCATCTAACAATGTGATTAAGCCAGTTTAGGCAACACACGTACCTTGATGACAGAACTATTCAATGTGAACAATCCACCAAAACATGCAAAATTGCAATGGCTGTCTGAGCCTTCAACTCACTGCTCTTGCCAAAACATGTGTAAAGCCCGTTATTAATTGGATGAACCTTTGATCGGCAAACCGAGATTGGAGAAGATTGGCGATCTTTTGGTTTGTTTCTTAACTGAGGTTGAACGAGCCTGAATGAACCTAGGCAAACTTGAGCAAACTAGGTTTGCCATGGTTCTCTTTCTTAATTGAAGTGCTTGGTTTGGCGTAAGTAGGTCTGTAAAGGTGTTCAAAATGGCTGCCGCAATGCCACTTCGCGATTTGGAAATTGTACTCCTTGCAGGAGGGATCCCACAAACAGCGTTGCACCTTCCACAAATCAATAAAACAAGTCTTGTTCTTCGCACAAAAGTGAAATATCGCCATCCGCCATGATTGTTGGATCAGTGACTATCTTCTTATCTCCAAAGCAGAAGAGGATAAAAGTTTTGACCAATCAGAGAAAAGGATCGCCTTGGATTGCTCAACATGTCCAGCGATCTTTTTCCGACAGCAAACTATGGCTTGCCGAGGTTCGCGAACTACTTTGAACTGGTTTCGCCATATCTTTGGATCATCCAATTAAGAACCAACCTGGTTCGCCCGAGATCACGAACTCTAAATCGTCAGAGTTGGCGAACAAATGTACGGATAGATGTGTCCAATTAAGAACGGCCTTAACTGTGACCCATCTCTGAACAATCTTTAAGGGTTGGGGCATGTTCGTTATTACGCGCATAAACAAGGAAATCAGCGTTGTAAATGTGAGTGTGCCATTTCAGGCCACACACGTTCCATGATGAAGGAGCTATTCAATCATCAATGATCAATGTGAACAATCCACCAAAACCGTGACTTGACATTGTGTGATCATTCATGAATCATTAATCAGATAGATCTCGCATTTACTGCTTTAACTTACATAGGCTCATAATTTTTAATTGTTAATTGTATGTACATGATACTTCCCTGATGGCATGATATACACATGAGCACATTTTAGCACATACAATATATGGGCAGCAGTGTAAACACCTTAGATGACAGAAAATGGTCCCTATGTAACTAAGTGGTAAGCCCCATAATCCATGGCCGGCAAGAGACATATTCAGGGGCTTATATCAGGGTGGAGGTTTGCACATAAAGTAGCGCTTAGCAGCAGCAGGCTTTCAAATACACAACATTGCATGTACACGTACACAAAAATGACCAAAAGTTAGGACTACATTTACTAACTCAAACTGAACATAAACTATAAAAATGTAGTCAAAAGTGATTATGAATATGATTATCAATCTGTTGAACTCCTAACCAACCAAACACGCACACATCTCTAGACAGAAGAGAGAGAGAGAGAGAGAGAGAGAGAGAGAGAGAGAGAGAGAGAGAGAGAGAGAGAGAGAGAGAGAGCTCTATATTATGGTGCCTGTTTGCATTTGTGTAGAGTGCACAAGACAAAAATCTCATTTCCACTTTGCCATTAGGGTGTGTGAGATGGAAAACAGACAAACAATGCGCATTATGATTATCTCGACAATAATCTTGTCTAATCTGATGGTCGGTACACAGGCCGACATCTGCACTATCATACCATGCACTTTTTGTAGAGTATCAGGGTGGTGCAGACATCAACCTGTTATGGTCGGTAGAGACGAGTGAGAGTGTAAAGTTCTAGTCTACTGCAGCAGCAGTGACATGAAACAAAATAAATGCTTACAAATCAGCTGCGCTGCACGCTACATCAAGGCTCTAATAAACAGCTGGATAGCAGAAAATCTAACTCAGTCCAAAATGCTGGCTTTCATTATAAATGAATAACTACTTTCCTTTCTATTAAAATTGGTGTTGATAAGTGTGCCCATTCTTCCTTATTACGTGTTTTCAAAGTAGAAGAGTGCCGACATGAAATTAATATTGGTTTGATTTTTTAAAAACAAACTTTACAATATACTATAGTACGATGTAAATTACATATAACATATATATGTAACTTTTTTTTCTTTAAAAATCTACGTTGTTCTTATCTGCACGGCAAACCAAGCCTAATTTTGCGCTGGTTAGAGACAGCCAAGACTGCTGCCCGAAGGTGCCGCAAAAGAAAACACTGCCGACATGAAAGCTGCTTAAAAGATATGATTAAGTCAGTTAGGTCCCGTATAATTGTTCACAGAAGCTGAGTCCATCATCATGAACAACAACAGGGGCTTCCAGAGGCCGATGGTGCCTCGAGTAAGTGCTTATTTCGTGTACATGTAGTATCGGGTGTTGCAATAAAATCACGAGAACTTTGGAACCACAGATCGATGCTACATGAGTGGAAAAGCATGTGTTTTAGCGGGAGTTGCTGTCAGTAGGAATGTTACAGCAAAGCATCTTAAACACTTGTTTACAGGTTCCTTTGTCTTCTTTACAGCCGATCTTCTACGGAAAATGCAGGCTGATGTATTGAAAGTAAATTTTACAATGAAAGCAGTAGTACTACTGTCGTAGGACCGATCATTGAATTAACCCTTTGTGTGTTGTTAGCTGATCAATCGCGGTGATACCTGAAGGAATCATCGCGACTAAGACCATTACCAACACCCAAAGAGTTAAACTGTGACTATGAAACAGCATCGGGCCTACTGAATACCAGAATAATTTATTTTTCATAATGTCTAATTTCCATGATTGCTTGGAATGTGCTGAGTAAGAATACAAGAAATGGAATGTCTGTGCAAATGTTTTTCTTGTCTGAACTGGCAGGGATGAACAAATGATATGCTTGCCCATCGCCAAATGCCAGGAGATTTTCTTATCAGGCAAGACAAAAGTCCTGTCTCCGAGAGCCGAAATGGGAAATTATGCAATTTTGCATACGCAGTAGACTGCTGTAGATCTGCTGCCATAATAGATTTCACGCATACATGTGCATGCAGCACACTGCCTCAGAAACAAACAGCAACATGTACATTGTGCAACCTGAGAGCGTTAAATAATAATTATTTTTAAAAAAGGAAAGACAGGGAGTTATGAGCAGACATAGAACTAGAGTTTTCAGAATTAGCTAGAGTTTTGTGAGGTTTGTGGTTCAAACCCAGGTTTTGCTGATGTTTTGGAGCTAGACTCGTTTAGGCCGTATCATACTGAGGCTAAACTCTTCACATTTGTAGTTGTACACTTATTGCAAGCTACATGATAGTACTTACAGATAAGGATATAGACCAATGGCTTTAGTTCAAGGGTGCTGCTAAAATAGCTTGGCGCCTGTAGGCGCCAAGCTATTCTGGCACCACCCTTGAACTATTTTAGTCAAACTTATTTCACACACTGGTGTATTCCGAATGATAAGGGGTGACTGTGGTTTAGGATTCGGACCCCCATTGCTGAACTTCAGTTTTAGGACAGTCTCCAGCTGACTGAGGTTGAGTGTCATTGCACCTTGATTGCTGTTCCTGTTTGTTAATATCCTCATGCATGTAGCCACCATATTGTAAACAATACTTGTGGTTGAATGCCCAGGGCAATCCAGACCAACAAGGTGCCTGCTAAGTGTGTCAAACGCAGAGAAGAACCCAACGAATAAAGAAACGTGCTTGAATGAAAAAGAGACGTGTTGTAACTGTCTTTTCTAAGCATGTTTCTTTCATCATCGGGTTCTTCTCTGAATACACCAGTGGATTAACCCATTCAGCCCGACGCATGCATTTCCCAAATTTTGGATGCGTCATCTAACGACTATGCACCTGTTGCAGGAGATGGATCAACCATGATAATTCAAGGGTAATGCACTCCCCTTGAATTATCATGGTCGATCCATCTCCTGCTGTAGTGCATCAGGGCTGAATGGGTTAATATTAGAATTTGTTTCAGAGCATGTTTCCACCTGGCAACCCTAACATGGGAGGAAACCAGCACTTGCTGCCTCGGCATCAACAGATGCAACAAAGAATGCAACGAATGCCAGTCCCTCAGTCCCCTGTTATAAGGCTGTCGGGCATGAATCCTGGCATGTGTCGGGCAGTTGGACCCCAGTCCACACTGGGTGGGATCCCCAGAATAGGTGTTAACCAGGCAGCCATTCGCCTCAGCCAGCAGCAACAAGGGTTACAGCAGAATCTGCTTGCTGCGGCTGCCGGCCAGCTGATCCGCGGACATCTGCAGAAACAGCAGCAGCTGCAGCAACTGCAGCAGGCACACAACAAACAGCTGCAGCACCAGCAGATACAGAAACACATACAGCAGCAAATTGTCAACCGCTTGGCGTCTGGCAACCAGGCCATCAACAGTCTACGGTTTGCTGGCAATGGGAACAATGCAAGGTTTCCAGTAAATGGCAACAGGTTTCCTGCACCAGGTCAGTGTACCATGAGACCCCCACTCAATTTTCCTGGCAGTCAACTTTTTCAGGGAAATGGGGTGCGATCTGTGCAGCCCTATAGACATCAGCGGCCAGCTTTTCAGAGTCCCAGAGGCGGACATGGTGGGCAGTTTGCTGTACGACCATTTCACCAGGCTTCTGGTATTAAACAGGACATTAAACCCACGTCAGACAGTAAACCCACGTCAGACAGTGCAGAACCTAACAAAGACATTCTGCAAAATGGGGACAGGTCTTCACCTGGTGGTTTTGCCACTGCCGCAGACAAAACTTCTGACAGAGACGTGAAACCGGTTGACACGATGAAGAATAGTCCTGAGAAGCAGTATCAATTGTCTAATGAGGATTCTTACAGCAGAAATAAATACTCGGACCAAGAGAGACAGAGAGATGATAGACCAGACAGAAAGTACAGTTCACCGACCACACCAGCCAGACTTCACCCATTTTTAAAGTCGAGCGACAGGGGGAACAGCGGAAGGAGAAGTGACCACTCAAGTCCACGTTGCGGAGACAAAAAGTACAGCGCTGATTTTGAGAAGAGGACTTACTCCAGTAGCTCGCGATACCCCAGCGACAGAAGAGACAAATACTACAGCAACTCAACAATGGACCGGGAAGCCGAGGATGAAACTTACGAAGAAGGTGAAATCAGTTCGTCTGAATATTCTTCATCGCCATTCTCACACAGAGGGCGGGAGGAGAGGATGAGTCGAGACTCCATGTCTATGTCTACGTCTAGTTCAGACAGAAGCAGCACCCGAAGTGCGGCAAGGGATGACGTACGCAGGGAAGATAGGACGTATGAGACACGGGACCGTGACAGGGGCAGAAAGAGAAAGCACGATGATCTGGAGGACTGGGAGTGCGACATGAACGACGATGATGGGTAAGTACAACGTATCAAATTGGAGGGTTCTGAAAATCTCTACTGCACATTTAGCAATGTCTAAACGTTGTTTAACCTATTCATCCTCAACACAATGCATCAGGAAATGGATCAACATGATAATTGAAGGGTAGTGCCAGATTAGCTTGGTGCCATAAACCCCTTCGCTGACAAGAAAAAATAAACACCACACTACTGCAAGAGGTATAGATCCTCATGAACCCCCGCAATTGCGGGGGCTCATGAGGATCTATGCCGCTTGCTGACACCACTGCACTTCCTGTACTGGCCTAACTAGTCAACTCATAATTCTCTAGACTGTAGTAAAGGGTAATTGAGTGTAAAGGTGTGTACAGTCATATGATCAAATTTGGAAGAATTGTTCTCTGAATGGGGTAGATGTGCGTTTCTTCAAGCAGCTAAGACTGTGTATTGGGCCATCATTACCTACTGGGCCATCCATTGTTCATTCATCATGTCGTCCGTGGTAACTTTAACATTCACGTTTTCTCAGAGACTATTCAAGCCACAGACTTCCGACCACATCACTGCCCTGCTCAAACTCCTTCATTGGCTCCCCATCCCCCAACGCATCCAATACAAGATTCTGTCTCTCTGCTACAAATTCCTTAACAACTACGCTCCTGCCTAATTTCCTTGAACCCTTGCAAAGGTCAGGAGTCACAGTAGGGTTCAAAATGTGTCCAAAAAAAAGGCATTTAAAATTGAAAAAAACAAGCCAGCCTTTCACTTGTGTTGACGCTTAAACACATGCTCATTTAAGTGGCCTGTCAGAAAGGTCAAGGTCACAGAGGTCAGATTAAATACATATAATATCTTCATTGGTCATACATGTGAGCAATAAGGGCTTTGGCTTTCTTGTTTTATGAAGCTTTTAAAAATAACCTTCAAGATAAAAAACAGGTTTAACATTAAGTAGGACCTACTGGAAAAAGGAGAAAGTGTGCCCCCCACCGAACAGAAATGAAAATGTTTTGTGCTTCTTCTGTGTGTTGGTTCATTGCCATTTTAGTGTTTGCTTCATGTGCTTTCTTTTTATTCCACTTGGATTGTAGGCTTGACAAAAGGAATAGAGCTGCTGAAAGAGAATTGCTGCGCAGTCTGTTGGATCGCTCAGAGCGCCAGACAAGCCCCAAAGAACCGGTGTCGGTAGAACCAGCGCCAGAGGAAAGCATTCCCCAGTGGATCCGAAGCTCCCCTGCTGACCTATACTTCACACGCACACCCGACGGCAACATGATGGCCACGCAACGCATGAAGGAATTGGAGGACACTTTCGAAGAGGAGATCGTCAAGCGGACGGAGAAAGTGCTGGCGTCCCTACCTCCTGTTGAGCTACCACCACGCCCACCACCCCCATGCAGCCACCACCATCATCACCATGACCACGACCACGGCCATGAGTCGGACAGCAGTAGCAGCTCATCATCGTCATCATCATCGGACTCTGAGGAGGAGGACTCGGCGTGCACGCGGTGGATGGAGGAGATGGAGAGAAAGAAGAAGCATCCACACTGCCTGCATCCTGAGCTGTGGTACAACGACCCCGGCGAGATGAACAATGGCCCGCTGTGCCGGTGCAGTGTCAAGGCCAAAAAAACGGGCATCCGACACGACGTGTACCCTGGTGAGAAACACATCCAGCCCTGCGATCCCGCCAGCAACAACCTCAAGCGCCTCTTCCATTACCACATCACCATGTCCCCCTCCATCAACTTCCTCACCAACAGCCCCACCGTAATAGAGTTTGACAACCATGAGTTTATCTTTGAGGGCTTTTCACTCCTGTCCCATGAGAAACTAGAAAACGTGCCCTTGTGCAAAGTGATTCGCTTCCACATTGAGTACACCATTCATTTCATGGAGGAGACGGTGCCGGAGCACTTCACGTGTCGCAGCCTGGACCTGCTGAACCGCTTTCTCTTCAACGAGATCCTGGAGCTGGTGGATATGGACTGGAAGGGCTTCGGTGGCGGCTGTAATCGCTTCCACATCATGCCTCGCTTCGCACGCTCCCTGCCAGGTAGGACAGCATGACTGGACTGGGTGATGAAATAGCTCGTGCACTTAGAGCTAGATGCCAGTGTACTTGGTGCTACTGTTTTTAGTGTAATGTATACATGTGTAGAGGTCCACTTTATAGCATGTTAATTTGTTATGCACATTTGTTTGCAGACTAGTCAGATTTAAATTCTGATCTCTTTTTCCTTTTTGTCTACCATATTCAAAATATGGTAGACTTTGAAATGGAGCTGGTCAGAGTGCATTCCAATTTTTCCATAGAATGCTCATGATGTGCTTGGCGGGCGGGCCGCAAATTCTGGCAAAGAAGTAACAAGATAAAAATGACATCATGTCTAGCTACACAGACCTTGCTGGAGAACGTACATTTGGCGATAAACACCGTGTCTGTGTGACAGCAACCAGAACCCGCATTTTGTGGACAGACAAGCTATAAACTTTAGGATATTTTCCCTACGTGAATTCTCCCGAGGTATTTTTTTTAAAATATTTTTTTAATTAAGTTACACTTTGACAAGAAAATGGCCATTTCATAAAAACAGGTTGATCCACATTTGAGTCCACAATTTTTGTCATTCTTAATCTTACTCGAGATGCTTTGCACACAGCAAGATTAAAAGGAGATATTGAATTAGTTCTTAATCCAGCTTTGTACATCTTCAACATTTTGAATAATAGTTAATTTATGTTTGCAAGTTTTGGAGCCACATTATACTCACTTCAAACATTCAGCCCCGTGTTTATCGTGTCAAAAAGGCCAATGGCCTGTAACACACAACATAGGACATACAAATAATACAAAATACACCAGACAGTAAACAGAAGGTAATTTGTGCACACGACAAACTGTTACGTGGTAGTCGTACTATGATGCAATCACCAGATGCACTCACGTAGGGTTCTTGTACGGAAACTTCATTCAGCTGCAACTCCTCACGTGGCACAAGATTGTAGACCACACTGGAGTAACAGATCCAACAATATTTTATTGCAGCGATGCAATCTCTGCACAATGCATCCACAAATGCACCAACTGATACACTGTCTTCTCTACAATGCATCAATACTTTTGACACTCTGCGTCTCTCATAAAATGTACACATCTCCTAACACCGTCTTTTATACTATTACAGATTTCCAGAACAATCCAGTAAATTACACAACACAACCAATCAGAAAAGAAAACAACCAAAACTCCTTAATATTCATTAAAAAGAACACAAGTTTCTACTAACATCTAGGCGCATTCGATAAAATGTTGCAAAATGAAGCCAACAACTTTGAAGCAGTAGAAAGATCGTGACCCTGCTCAATCCTTCCAGTCTAATGTAGGTCAAACTTTGCAACATTGTAACAAAAATATGCATCATTCTAGCTAGACAACAGAAATTGATCACAATTCTCTGTGCAAAAGAAAATGAATCCTACTACAAAGGTACGTAATGCTTTTCCAAAACAACTCATATCAGATCTTTCCTATGATTAACACACTCATGCTCTCAAAAGAATAACACAACCACAAGCACAAACTACGATGACAATTTATATGCAACAAAGACAGGACGATACTGTGCTACATCACTATCTGTCTAGTGCGGTATATTTTGGCCAGAAAGTTGCACGTAGCCTGCATATGATTTATTTATTTTCCAAGGAAAGAGGTTTTAGGCGTGCAGGCCCATCATTACAAACCTGTCCTTGCTATAACTACTGTCATAATCAAGGCAACAACAAACGAAACAAGGTATTTAACTCTTAATCACCTATAACGCCCGTAAACGCCCGTCCTCGGTACTAAATTTAGAAGTCATGTGATACGTTGGTGGGTTCTTCTGTGAAGAAGGTGAGATTGTATACCATAGGGGGCAAGGTCAAACTAACTTTAGACACTGGGCATGCGCTCTAAGCCACTGTGTGTGTCGAATTGGGAGAGTTTTACCGTGCACCTGGCTGCTCACTAACGCACGTGTTTGCAAACATGGCGACATACACGACAGTGACCCAGAGTTTACCGCTATTTCGGAGTAAATTGGCAATTATCCAGTTTCAGAGCCAGAGGGAAGTGACATAAGTGTGTCTAGTGTACATCTAGTGTACATACTAGCGATCTGTCGGACTGGGATGACGAAAATACCGGAGTATTTCAGCAGTGTTTACCGAAGCGACGACTGCAAGATGGCGGCGGCGATGCTATCTGGCATCAGCGGCCAATTTCAGACTTTTTTGCAGCCTTTCACGCGATATGTGGGCCCAACAACTCCACTTAAGTTGGAAGCGACACCACTTGATTATTTTTATCAGTATTTCCCTGCTGAAATGTTCGAAATTTTCGCCCAACAGACGAACTTGGCGATCAATTTATAGCAACATCCGCCGACGGGGATACGTGCACTTCGATTACCTGAAGGATTATCAGTGGATTGCCTGGTAATAGTGATCACTAATGTAAAATTATCTCACTCCACTATCACACACTTTCATATTTTCGCCCACCGACACATTTTTCAGTTTTACGTCTTTTGTTTGTCATATCAAAATAATCAAGGTGCATTTTTTTCAGTTAATTTACCTGTAATTAATTACAGTAAATAATATAAACAGGTATCAAATTACACTCCACCACAACATAAAATACTATCCATCCATATGTCAGCTAAGAAAAAAAAAACCAGACTTAAATATCTGTCTATTCAAAAAAGTTATAGACGCTTTGGTGAAGTAACCCATTTTCTCAGTAATTTTCTTACTATCTTCTAGGTACAGGAGAATAGACAGTGTATGTTCTTATAGGTGATTAAGAGTTAACGTGAAGAAGAAGATGCACACACAAACACATGATACACATACACACGCACGCACGCACATGCGTGTGTGTGCACGCGCAAGGTTAGTTACATTGTAACATCAGCAGCTGTAAGCCACAACGACTTGAGGTATATATAACTGACCGTTAAAACTTAAATAAGTAAAATGAAGTACGTCAAGGTGTGAAGAATAATTTGTAGAGAGCATTTCTAAATGCTTATGAGATTTAAGAGATTTGACTTTTGTTGGTAAGGAGTTCCATAAGGATGCACCCGAAAAAGAAAAGGTTGTCTTAAATAGATCAATTCTAGGGCGAGTCACGACAAAATTGTTCCTCTGGTTTATGTAGCGCGTATGTGAATGTCGGAACATTGTAAGTAAATACTGTGGAGCTTTGCCATCGACGATTTTGTGCATCAGCATCGCTTTATTGATGAAGAGCTGCTTTTTCAATGGCAACATGTTGGACAAGCTTTTCATCCGTGGTGAAATCTGAACATGGTAGTATTAGCTTTGCTGCGCTGCGGTGGAGCGAGTTTAGTCTTTTGAAGTGATTTTCATAACAGCCATCTGTCACGACACGCCTGACTGGGTCAGGGCGCCGTGGACAATGTAAGCGCTAATCGCTCGAGAAGCCCACCCACTCTAAATAAACCACACAACGCCAGTGATAAACAACAAACAAATCCTTTATTACCTACTCTTACTCTAACCCCCACCCCAACCCACTAACGCCCCACACACTCACACATACCCACGCATGCACTCATAACGTATTAACACGTGAAAAAAATTGACAGATAACAATGACTAACAGGTGAAAATGACTAACAGGTGAAAATGACTAACAGGTGAAAATGACTAGCAGGCAAAAATAACTAACAGGTGAAAATGACTAACAGGTGAAAATGACTAACAGGTGAAAATCGGCAATGGCTATACAAGGCGGGTACTTTGTCTCTGCACAGTGTCCTCTGTCCCACACTAGACAGGGTGGCTCGTAACGTAAGAGTACTACCCCTACACCGCAGAGCACCATAGCCGCGCTTGCCCACGCACGCCTGTGACCGATGCGCAGAACGTAGAATCAGCCCGCTGTAGCCCAACGTCAAAGTACTTGTCCAACAGGACTGGCTAGCGAAGGCGTTCCAGCTCCCGATGATGCGTCACCATTGGTCATGGAAGAATGAAGAGATCGAAGAGCGACGAAATCTTCGAAGCCAGTGCACTGGAAAAGGGCGCATTGTCAGTCAAAGTGCCAACACAGTTAATTCTGGCCTATTTGACACGCACCTACTCACAAACCACGTGAGTTGTGTCTCGTCTCACCCTAATACCCGCCTTGGCCATATTAAATATACAATCATGGACATGAAAGCTTTCTATGTACATTCAACATTCACCAGGTCTGCACTATTCCATTACACTAACATTAAGCTAGCACAACCACTTTTTTTGTATAATAACATTGCCACTGCTAAAACCAACATTATCAAAATATCCACATGTACATACAAAGATATCAAATAATCACCAGCAACCACCCCACGTGACAATCTTATTACATTACATCTAGGACTTAATACAAATATATTTGAAAGGATACCCACTTTAATTCATTTTACAACATGAACCTTTAAATATACTCACTCGGCGACAGCCGAACATAAACTAAATCCGACACCCACCACATTACAACCCAACCTAAAAACCATGGTTAAAGACTCGATTAAAACATCGCTAAAAAACTAGACGAACATACCCTTCCGAACCTATGTACACATTCACACACCCGAGAGCACAGCAGCTAACTGAGAGAAATGGCATGAATAATCAAGTTACCTGTCACTGGTGAGTCCTCCGGCAGGACGAGACAAACAAGACGAACATGAACCGGAGGGGTCTTCTGTTGAGTAGCAGCCGTGGTCACAAGTCTCTTGGACACCCACACCCAGGAACACTGGCCGTGGTCTTGCAGGGAGGGTAACACAACCCTCACACAGCTTGTCAAGGGCTCCAAACGAGGCCGCACCCTGACCCAGACTCTCTCTGCGCTAGCTAACTCCGCTGACTGACTGTAATATCCCTCTGCTACCTTGCAGTTTAACTTTACTCTGAACACTGTTCGGTTAAAGCTACTCGGCGAAAGTGTGCAACCGCTGTACTCGCTCACCGTTAAGCTAGCTGCACGGGCTTTACGCTTACGCTCACACTACATTTATTAACTTCCCTAAACTAAGGCTATTTACAGAAGTCGGCGACCTACATTTATTAACAAGAAAACGACTTGGCGAAAAAATGAAACAACATGTCACATCCGTTACGTGACACCATCCCATATAAGGGAAGAATAGTCAAAATGAGGTTTGATATCTAGGCATTGTAAAACAGTTTTCTAGTTGGAAGATCTATAATGTGTTTTAAGCAGGACAGGAGAAATATTTTTTTTTAGACAAGGCTTTGCAAATTTTGTCAACATGACTGTGATTGCCACTGAAACTGAAAGTGATCGTCGATAACAACACCAAGTAGAGTATGTTCTGATACTTGCTTAATTGGATCATTGCCAATGGCCAGGTTTAGAGGGGAAGGGTGAAGCTGGTGTTTTTGGCGTGTTGCGAGGAGCATTGTTTCAGTTTTGTAATGATTCAGTACCATATGGTTTAAATCACACCAAGCTGTTACCTCATCTAGACTGCCCTGTAAAGTATTTGATATTTGTTGGACATCTTTTGCTGATGTATGCAAAGTGGTGTTTGTGTCGGACAGCTACAGGGGAAGTCATTTATAAATATGTTAAATAGGAGAGGTCTGAGAATGGAGCCTTGGGGAACCCCATATTTGACAAATCCTTTGATGACAATTTACCGTTAAGATAATACAAGTTGAGTGCGATCCATCAGGTACGATTGAAAAAAAGCAACTGATCTATGGCATCTCAAATACAATTGAAGCTTACGAAGAAACAGCTGATGGTCAATGAGGTCAAACGCTTTCTTAAAGGCATGAAAGACAGCACCTGACATGTGGGATTGGTTAATTTCGTTTAGCCACTTATCAGTTAAATGTATTAGTGCAGTCCGACGTGAATGCTGAGGCCGAAAGCCAGATTGCAATTTGTGTAAGAGTGAACGTTTATCTAGGTATTGTTGAAGACTTGGTTGAATATGCCTTTCTAATGGTTTAGATAATGCAGAGAGAAGAGATATTGGACGATAATTATTTATCAGATAAGTCTTTAGCTTCGGGAGAGGAATAGTTTTTGCTTTTTTAAAAGCAGCGGGGATGACATTATGCAGGGATTGTAGCGGGTATGCATGGATTGTAAATATATGTTAGTGTCTCAACAATATATGGAGCAGCTAAGTTCAAGACCTGCCCACTTATAAAATCAAGACCATAGGAGATTTTATTCCCCAGATGAGAGAGATGCTGTCCGACTTCATGGACCCCTATTTGCGGTATGATGAAAGCGTCATCTGCCCTAAGTTTCTCATTACAAAAAGTTTCCAGCAAGTCAGTAGTAAAGGTGTTTGAAGAATTAGTCGAAACCAGTGATTCGGCTACAGACAGAAAATGCTCATTAAATTTGTCTGCAGACAGACTTTATGGGATGTCATTAGAACGCTGACATTTGTTGGTTAGAGAGTGCAGGCGCTGAGATGCTGCGATCTTCCTCAATACATTTTTGAAATGACAGTTTCCTCGCCTCTCTAATAAGATATTTTACCTTGCTACGCTGCGTCTTAAATTCTGCAAATTGTTTCTCTCTGCATTGCTTATTTCTAAGCTCCATCGCCTGAATGATATCATTAGTCAACCACGAAGGGGGGTCAGATGCTCGAACACGCCTTTTCTTTAGGGGGGCGTGTTTGTTTAGAGATGTGGGCGGTGGAAGACATCGAGACTTGGTACCTTCTAGTTTCTTCATACCTCTCAGTGTATGCAAACACATCTCGCCTGATGCTGGCATATGCCTGACATCTGAACAAAATGTGATGCTCATCTTCTGTAGCGTGGCGACAGAATGGGCAAGAGAAATTAATAAAGTCCTAGTTTGAGAACCGGCTAGCATGGCATTTAATAAAACTCATTCCTTATCTAAATCTCATAAACAAACCTGTTAGGGCTCTCTTAATGCCAGCAACTGTTCTTGACTTCTTCACACCTGACACTAAGCATGAAGAGTCGGTCATCACAGAATCTATCACAGTGTGTTACTTTGAAGTGCCAGTCTTGCCAGAAGCAGTCCTGTAACCTGCGGGTAAATTCATGTGAAAAATGTTGTTCTTTCCCGACCCCCTGATTAAACCAGACATCCCCAAAGCTGTAGCACATTAGGATGTCCCTAACCCTCCCAGTCCATGATGACTTCCCCTGTTCTGCTAAAGCTAATGATGACTTCCTTCCCCTGGTCTGCTAAAGCTATAAGTGACATTCTGTAGGCTTGGCTCGGCAGCCTGTCTGGAGACAGTCTCCCAAGTTTCAGCCAGTACTTAACACAGCTAGTGACATTCTGATTCTGCTAAAAATAAAATCAGTGACATTCTGTAGGCTTGGCTTGGTAGTCTGTCTGGAGACAGTCTCCCAAGTTTCAGCCAGTACTTAACACAGCTAGTGAAGGTTCAGACAAACAATGGGAACCGCCCAGTACCTCCACACACCACCATGTTGGGCACACTCCTGCTAACTGACATAAAGCACTTGTGTGCACTCTCTCAACCACATCAATTTGTGTAGTTCCCCACACTTCAGAGGCATACAATAGTTCTTTGTTTCTGAGATGATTGAGTGCCAAAAGGTGGATGTGACCGGGGCAACACCTTTCCATTACAATAAACTATTTTTTAAAAAAAACAACCTGTGTTGGTGTGGCTGTGGTGTATGTCATTATGTGTGATAAAAGTTTGGAGAAATACATAATACTATAAGTATGTAGCAGCTGGCAATATTTTTAACGTACGATCCAAAAACGTGTGGAAAATGCCCTGAAACAATGGCGTCAAAAAAGGGCACTGCCAAACCGTATCGTGAAACCCTGGAAGTAACTGACACCTTAAGATTTTGTAAAACTGCTTCTAACACGGCATAAAGACATGTTAAACTAAGATGTGAAAACAGTTTTGTTGCGAAATACGTCCCGACAAAGACAATTTGATGGAAAATACACGTGGTGTCGGACACCAGGGTCACTCGGTAAGATCTTCGCCGGTCGAATCAATCTGTTTACTGAGGCAGCATTTTGGTTAGAGATTACCAGTTCATCAAAAATAGTGAGCTCAAATACTGTTCCACAAGATCAGCAGCAAGAAGGCTTGATGAAAACTTGAATCTCCGTGAAATTTGCTTCTTTGAAAATGATCAAAATAGTCAGTAAGAAATGTTGTCCGACATTTTCGCCAATTTTATGAAAATTGAAAATAAAATCGGATCCAGATTTTTACATGACTCGTTGAAGATCACGTGACACCGCCATATTTGATTTATTGATCGAAGGAAGTGTGCGACTACACGTGGCGCATGCTGAAGTATGCCTACAGTAAGAAAATTGAAAACGTGGTGTCTGACACCTGTCTGATATTCGACACCACTTTGTCGCATGTTGACGGCTTAAAATACAATGTTTCCTTTGGTGAATGCACTTACCTGACAAGAACGAAAGAAAATGATTGAGTGTGTATTGTTCGCTTTAGGTCGAGAGAAGTTATGCAGTAATGGATGAATGTAGGGCAACGAAAATCGTTTCCTACCGAATGTTGATTTTCGGTCAGGCTGGTGTCCGACACAAAGATTTATTTGTCATACAAGGGGGGGGGGAGGGGGGGGGGGGGGGCCTTCTGATTTTGTTGTATAAAAGAAAAATGCATTTTTCATTTGTATCTTTAAAGTTTCAGTATGTGGCACAAGACATCCTGCCTCAAAATGCTGAGGCTGATGTCCGACACTGAAAACTCTTTTCTGCCATTATTCTTTTGTTAGTACAGTTAATTTGACTGGTGTTTTTTTTTTCTTTTTTTTTTTCTTAGTATGTGCATGTACTTGTGTGTGTCTTGTCATTTGATTTTGGCAACATTGACAATAGGAGAAAAAGTTTAAACTTTGGTTGTTAACAATGTACAACACAATTTCACTGAATTAAGACAGATTATCTATAAGAAGATCTCCCCTTTCTAATTATATGCATAGTAAAAGGTTTTATTGTGAGGGAATTTTTAGGAAAACAAGGTTTTGTGTAAGGTTTGATGTCTGACACCGGACATACTTTCGCGTTCTTTTGCCAATTTCTTAAAAACCACTGCAGTACCTAGCTTTTGCTTCAGTAGATTTATTTGTCATATCAAGTAAAATTCAATTCACCATGACACTGGTTCCTATTCATAACTTTGTTTTGTACTGGGTCTGTCCTCAGTGGGTGACCACTTTTTGGCACTCAATCAGATTTAGATAAGGAATGAGTTTTATTAAGTGCCATGCTAACTGGTTCTAAAACTAGGACTTCATTGATTTATCTTGCACGTTTTGTCCCCGCGCTACAGAAGATGAGCATCACATTTTGTTCAGATGTCAGGCATATGCCAGCATCAGGCGAGATGTGTTTGCGTGTGAGAGGTATGAAAAAAACTAGTAGAAGGTACCACGTTTTAATGTCTAGAGGCTAATCTCTTCCTCTTCTCCCAAACAGAATCTGAAAAATCCTCTCTGATGTACACCACCTCCTGCCCCTCCGCCTCCACCTTCCTCCCCCAGCTCTAGACAGAACGAGTTCCTGTGTTTGAAGCTGCTGAACTTGACAGTTATTGCCTTTCCCAGATGGTGTACACGCTCTATCAGGATGTTCTCCCAAATGTTCAATGCCTTACAAACAAAGTCTCTCACCTTAGCCTCGTAGTCCACCCATGACTCTTGCGCAGATCCAGGACAGGAGATTGTTTCGCCTTGAGTGGTTTTAAAATGAGTCGACGTTGTCCTCAAGGCACTCAGTACAGTTTTTCTGCAGATCAAGTCTCTCTCTCTCAGTGCCTGATTCTCCAGCTCAAGTTGATCACACCTTTCCGTGAGCTCGTCGATGTCGCCCAAGCAGGCTGCAAAGTCAGAACGGATAGCATCCACCTGCCCTGACATTTCCTTTTTTCCAGTCTCCACTCTGGACACTGCATCGGTTAGAGCCTTCACAGAGGTAGCTTGTAGACCAAGCGCATACCAAGGAACAGTGCTTGGAGTCCCTGCTATGGTACTGCATACTGACTTTTGACTTCACTCCTTGGTATGGCAACCTCAGTATGAAAAACAGAGGCAGACTGTCACGTATCGTCAGAACAGCTGGGAAGATCATTGGCCTAGGACAATACCCATTAGATGATCTGTGCCATAGAGCTGGCCAAAGGATAGCTGCTAGCTTTGTCAGTGATCCTCGTCACCCACTATCTGATCAGTTTCAAATGCTACCATCAGGCAGACGTTTCAACATGCCACTTGTTTTTTTTTAATTTTATAAGTAATATAGAATAAGTCTATATAAAGACTGTCTTTGAGATGGCTGTGTCTTTAATGAAAGGATTTCTATGTTTACACTTTTGTTCACAGAGAATGGAAAGGAGATTCTGTCCATAAACGAAGTCCTCAAGTATCTGTTGAGGAGCTCCTGCCCTCTAGTGTCAGAGAGTGACTTCCCCATGATTGAGAAGATGAGCAAGGAGGACTGGCAGTCGTGGGTGGACAACGTGTGCGGCATGATCGTCACCTACCCCGGTAAGAAGCCCAGCTCTGTACGTGTGGACCAGCTGGACCGCACCAAGCTGCTGGAGGGAGAGAAACTGGCTCCTATTCTCGTTCACTTTGGCATCCGCCCAGCACAGCTAAGTTACGCGGGGGACCCGGCCTACCAGAAGGCATGGAAGTACTACGTTCGCTTCAAGCACCTGCTAAACTCCAAGCCCAAGGTGACGCGTGAAGACAAGCTGAAACTGAAGAACAAAGAGGCACAGCTACAGGAAATACAGCTGAAGAGCACCATGAAGAGAGAGGTCAGACTAGACGTGACAATCACCCAAACAGTACACACTTGTATTATTATTATTATTACATGGCATTTATATAGCACATTTCTCATATTTATAATATAACTCAATGCGCAGAATGTAGCCGCAAACTGAACCCAACAAGCATGCTCACGTGAATCACGCGCATTCCCTCACACACTGTACGTAAACACAGAACATTCACGTGGTGCTAAGGGCAAGCTCAAGTGAGCTACTGAAGTTGTTTTTTGGAAATTCAGATTGTTTGTATTTGAAATTTTATTAAGTTGGCTGAAACTGATACCAAAGTATTCAGCAGTCATACATATTCTAAGAAGTAATATACTGTAAGTGCCGTATATAATGGCATTGGCAGCACACATTATCCCATTCAGCCCTGACGCCCTGCAACTTGTACATAGTCATTAGGCGACACTTCCAACATTTTTTAAAATGCAGTCTTGGGGTTACTGGGGTTGTTGCTAGCGGTGTTTTTTCCTGCAGGAATCATCGTGATGGAAACCAAAGGGTTAACAACACATTCATTTAACCTCATGGCCGTGTTTCCTCAGTTTGGGAAATGTCACCTAACAACTACTGAACTAGGTACCAGTTGCAGGAGATGGCGCCAAGCTAATCTGGCTTCAATTATCATGGCCGACCCTTCTCCTGCTGTAGTGTGATGGGGCTAAATGGGCCAGACTGCTTGAACAGAAGTGGGTCTATAGTGGGTATAAACTGGGTCAATAGTGGGTCTATACTGGGTCAATAGTGGGTCTATACTGGGTCAATAGTGGATCTATACTGGGTCTTGTGGGTCTATAGTGGTTTATACTGGGTCTTGTGGGTCTATAGTGGTCTATACTGGGTCAATAGTGGGTATATAGTGGGTCTTTTGGGTCAATAGTGGTCTCTACTGGGTCAATAGTGGGTATATACTGGGTCAATAGTGGTCTACCCCACCCGGGTCTGCCCTGGGGGACTTGGGTGGGGTTAACTACTTTTAGTTCCCAGGGTCACCCTGGTCAGCCCCACAGGGTGGGTTTTCCTCTCTATTCTGGGGCATGTGTTTCTGTCTACCCTTGGTCCATTCACCTGTGTTTTTCTATTTTAAACTCTCCCTACTGTCTGCTTTACCCCCACCCGGGTCTGCCCTGGGGGACTTGGGTGGGGTTAACTACTTTTTAGTTCCCAGGGTCACCCTGGTCAGCCCCACAAGGTGGGTTTCTCTTCTATTCTGGGGCATGTGTTTCTGTCTACCCTTGGTCCATTTACCTGTATTTGCCTTTTTAAACTCTCCCTACTGTCTGTTCTGCCTGTAGCTCTTGATATTGGATGTGTGTTGCTAAATGGTCTTAGCTTTATTTAGGCCCAATGTCGTAGGTTTATTTAACGTATTAGACCGGCTGGCGACATACATTCAATATTCTGATTAGTTTTTTTCACAAGCAGTGCCGGCACGTCCTGAGAAAGTCTTGTTGCTGTCGGGACGTTTAGCAATGTACAATAAATCAATCGATCCCTACTGTCTGCGCTGCCTGTAGCTCTTGATATTGGATGTGTGTTGCTAAATGGTCTTGGCTTTATTTAGACCCTATGTCGTAGGTTTATTTAACGTATTGGACCGGCTGGCGACATACATTCAATGTTCTGTTTATTTTTATTTTTTCACAAGCAGTGCAGGCACGTCCTGAGAAAGCCTTGTTGCTGTCGGGACGTTAAGCAATGTACAATCAATCAATTGTGGTCTATACTGGGTCAATAGTGGGTATATACTGGGTCAATAGTGGGTCTATACTGGGTCTATAGTGGGTCAATAGTGGTCTATACTGGGTCAATAGTGGGTCTATAGTGGGTCTATACTGGGTCAATAGTGGTCTATACTAGGTCTATAGTGGGTCTATACTGGGTCTGCCTGGGGAGTACACACGGGCAACGATACGGGATACCTCACAGATTAGAGAGTATGAACCTGATGGCTGAAAGAGGTGATGAACGATTGAGGTCTTTGTGTGCAGGTGACGGTGGAGCTGTCTAGTGCTGGCTTTGTGCGCACGGGTCTCAAGTCGGACATCTGTCAGCATGCTCTGCTTCTACCAGTGCTGCTTAGTCACCTGCGATTCCACGCCTGTCTCAACGTCCTGGAGGACCATCTGCACCATCAGTTTCAGGACAGGACGTTACTACAGGTCATTATGGGGTTTTATTTCGAAGAAATACACAACAAACTGGGGTTGTTCTGAGTTTTTTTTTAAATAATTTTTTTTAAGATTGTTGAAAGGTGCACAGATGTGGACACATTTGTAGTGTGCCTAAACTGATCAGCGTTCAGGTTGTACTTCATAGGCATTGGCTAACCCTGTCCGTCTATAACCTCTTTGAAAACACAAGCCTTCGGGGTCTGTTTGGTACAACACCTGTCCCACAAATGCAGTACTCGCCTGAGATTCTGAATACACCTATTCATTGCTTCAGGAAGCACTGTGAACACCACCCACCTGCAAGAGGTATAGATCCTCATGAGCGGGGGCTCATGAGGATCTATGCCTCTTACTGAAACCACTTTGTGTTCCTGTTCCTTGGATGGCTGAGACTTTTGCATTGAAATAACGACAATGTCACAAATAGTTTGAATCCACTGGCAGTGAAGGGGTGAAATAAGGGCATTGTTGGTTGCAGTTGGCTCTGACCCACACATCCTTCCGCACCAACTACGGCACCAACTCGGCCCATGCGCGCAACTCCCTCACCAACTGTGGCTTGCGGCAAGTGGAGTATGGCGACCGTCGTGTCTACTATCAGAACACACGCAAACGCGGCATCAACATCCTGGTGGACATCATGTCTCGCATGGGCCAGAAGGAGGAGACGATGTCGGAGATCCCCCACAATGAGAGGCTGGAGTTTCTGGGCGACGCCGTGGTGGAGTTTTTGTCAAGCGTGCACCTGTTCTTCATGTTCCCCTGGCTGGAGGAGGGGGGCCTGTCCACATACAGAACAGCCATCGTTCAGAACCAGCATCTCTCTGTCCTGGCTAAGGTAGGCCCCGCCCCACCTCGACTTTTGTCTCACAAATACCTAAAGCATTCTCCCTTAACTCATTCAGCCCTACGGCCGTATTTCCCAAATTTGGGAGGCATTTAATGACTATGCACCAGTTGCAGGAGATGGATCGACCATGATAATTCAAGGGCAGTGCCAGATTAGCTTGGCGCCAACAGTAGTGCTGTAGTGCGTCAGGGCTGAAGGGGTTAATGGAGATACAGCATTGTGACTTTTTTTTAGTGGTCTGAAGCAGTTTTTGTTGTGATGATTTCTGCAGGAATCGTGGTGAAAATAAACTTACTGACAGCCAGAAGGTTATGTTTCTGTATTATACAGTTGTAATACATGACATCCTATACAGTTGTAATACATTATTGTCCTGTACAGTTGCCGGTGCAAGGCCTAGCAGTGCAGGGAGGCCCTTGCCTGATCTGGCACTACACTAGCATGGTCATGGCCTGTAAGACCCAAAATAACATACCAACACAGTTGTTAGTGGTTTCAGCAATGCTAGTAGCATCAGTACTAATTGTCAGATTGCTTCGGTTTCTTGTGTGCAGAATCTGCATCTTCAAGATTTCATGCTGTATGTGCACGGCCCTGACCTTTGTCATGAGTCGGACCTGCGCCACGCCATGGCCAACTGCTTTGAGGCGCTGATGGGTATGAGTCTCATAGCTGTAATGTTTATAGGTATTAATACTAGCAGCAAATATATGTCTTCAAAAATATCCCAAAGCATGGACACACTTATCTCTGAGGCTCTACAGCAGGACATTGATGGACCTTGACATTTCAAGGATAGTGCCAGATTAGCTTGGAACCTGATGGTTCATGAGCAGGGTTCGAATATCTGATAACACTTATCATTCGGAATACACCAGTGTGTGAAATAAGTTTGACTAAAATAGTTCAAGGGTAGTGCCAGAATAGATTGGCACCTGTAGGCGCCAAGCTATTCTGGCACCATCCTTGAACTACAGCTGTTGGTTTATATCATTATCCTTAAGTACTATAATGTAGCTTGCGTATGGCAGTGCACAAATTTGAAACTTTTAGCCTCAGTATGATATGGGATAAAATCAACATTATTTTATCGTCTTAAAAAAGCAATTGTGCCCGCTTCGCTTGAAATCAGGCTTGGAGGTGGCATACCTGACCGAGACTGGTAGACTAGTTTTTTTGCACAGTTCTTTACAGGTGTTGTCCTTGGTATACACAGGTTTACAGTACCAGGGCATTGCCAGACCTTTTGTTTGCTTTTGCGTGTGCACCTGTATGTCGGTATATCTTTATGCGTAAACCTGTTTGCAGGGATGCAAATAGACATTTCCACAAATGGGTCAGTTGTCCTGGCATTGAGTCATCAGAAACACAATTAAGTGTTTCCGATGACTCAGTGAACTTGCATTTTTTTTTCTCGTCAGTATAGTAGGTCATCATGGCATAACATTCTTGTATGCGTGCGATATTGGAATAAAACAAGACGCAGGTGTTGTGTGCAAAACAGTGGGAAGTGTAAAGAATGGCTGAAGATAAAGCGTGGGCAGCAGTAATAGTTCACGTGCACTTAAAATGGTGCTTTGTGAGAGGTCACTGCCTGCAAAGCAGGCTTGGACTGCTAATGTGCTACGCAAAATACAAATTCCAAGACAACAGAAAAGTGATCGGACATAGGCAGCTTGGAGGCAATTATAATAGGACATTTGACCTGCTGGCACCTACATTAATCAGACATTTTAGCCCTGCAGTCGGACTGTGAGGGATGTCTGACGACCAGTTGTATTCCTGTTAACATGGGTGACAGTGTGAAAATTTGAAATGACTGAAAACTAACAATGCCCCATGACCAAAAAGACACGCAAATTCTCATGAGCACCTTTGTTTATCTTTGTGTGCGACTGTCGCCCATGTGTTTATCTTTGTGTGTGACTGTCGCCCATGTGTTTATCTTTGTGTGCGACTGTCCACCTTGTGTTTATCTTTGTGTGTAACTGTCCACCTTGTGTTTATCTTTGTGTGTGACTGTCCACCTTGTGTTTATCTTTGTGTGTGACTGTCGCCCATGTGTTTATCTTTGTGTGTGACTGAGGGGCCGAGAGTTGTCTCCCGTTACTGCCCATCCGGTATTGAGTCACGAGGTGACTAACCAGTCATGCTACTTAGGCTCACACCGTTCAGACGTGTTTGCTCTAGCCTATGGACTTTGGAACTTTTTTGACCGGTTCGCCGGTCTTCCGGACTCTTGGCTTCTTCTTGGCTTCTGCTTCGCCAGCCCTACCTGGGCCCTGTGTGGGTTGGTGGTCCCCTCATCGTTAGTTGCTGCCCTCGCCTGCATCTTGGGTTCTTGGGCTGCGTGGTGAGTTTCGCTGGGACTTCGCCCCGCCGCCCTCGTTCGTGCCGTGGGTGTTATGGCCGTTTCGTCCCCCCCCCCCCCCCCTCTTCCCGCTCCGGCGGAAAGGTAAGGTAGTTGAGTTGGCCCTCGGCCGGCTCCTGGGCTGGGCGCCGGTTCGAGCAGGAATGATGACAGTCTTCAGCTTCACTGTAACTTGAGCGCCAAATCTCCCCTTAGCTTGGCGGGGCCCCACGTGCTCACGCTCCCTCACCTTTCGGCTGATTGGTGGCAACATTGGCGCTTACCTGCTGGCTTTTACTTTGTGTGATTTGCGGGATATGTTATGCGTCCATGGCTCGCTTGCTTCATACCTGTACCTGTCATGACATGCAGAGGTGCCTACCTTACGCGCTGGCTCGTAATTTTACGCATTTTCGGCTCAAGTTACGCGAATACGACTAGCTCCTCCATAATACGCAATTTACGTGGGGGTGGGGGGGGGGGGGGGGGGCTTTTTTGTGGACTGAAGATCAGCCGCTTTATATAGGCTCCCCAGCCTCTGGAACCAGAGACTATGTCACTGAGCTTTGGCGTGTAGTCCGCTAGACACTGACTACCCAAGGCAGCAAGAATACTCGCACACTGCGCGCCAAGCGTGCACTGAAGTCTGACTCACGGGTAGTAACTAGCGATAGCAGGGGGCTCCACTGCTACAAATGCATGCAACGTGTGCAGAAAGGACTGTTGTTGCTCACAGTGGCGCGTACAAAAGTATGATATTCAAAGACATTTGGAGTCCACTGGGCACAAGGTCAATGCAGTAGTACATCCCAAAGCTGACATAAAGCACTTTTTCGTTAACCCTTTCGGCTCGGCAAACTGCTGTACTGGTTGGCGGTCTCGTATACCGTGCAGTCCAGAAACCGCTTAGAGCGGTGTCCGGTGTTTTATATCGCGCACCCGGTGATACGCGAGTCTCGCCGCGCGTGTGGTGACCTCGCCCGTCGCACTGACATCATGTTTACACTACAGGGTCCTGACAGTGCGTGCGTACTTTTGTACGTGGTAATGGGTATGCAGTCAGCTTTGCAGTGCTAGCATATGCATTAAAGGTCAAAATGGCGAGTGAATGTGTAGATATTCGGAGTGATAATATTTTGTGTTTGGAGACATGGTTTCAAAAGCAGATAGCTTTGATGTATTGGGACGCGTGTGCCCACCTACCGCGTGGCGGCAGCATAACCACGTGTTGGCAGTGTCAGCTGGAGCGATCGACGGTTGAGGCACTGACAACGGCAATGACGTACGGCATGATTCTAAAGCTAAATTTGGAGGTTCTAATTGATATTCCGTTCCTCTGATGCTACACCTTGGTGCACCTGTAGCTGAGGTGACTCTGTGGACACTGACACACATTGGTCACACGTGTAGTACGTGCATTGTCTTTACAACACCGATACTTCCAGCCGATCATGTATGAGACACAACATCGTTCAATGCCGCTTATTACATGCTGTCTAGATTGTGGATATACCGTACAGTGGCAGGTGTAAACATTGACATCTGGCGACCAGGTAGGAGACTTACAGTGTATCGGCATACTGGGAATACATAGACACTAATGTGTCCCAGTAACAGATGCCCTTTTTACTGATGCACGTTAAGTAACAGCTACCTATCATGCACGAAAGACATTTTTGGCTCACGTGCAAAGTAAAAGTGAGTATGTTTTGAGACTTTAACTTTGGCATTTTCTCGGAGAATATTGAAGCTACAGTCTTCAAACTTGGCCCAAGGATACTTTGTGGCAAGACCTTTCTAAACATGCAGTTTTAGTGACAGTTTCTCACAAAGGTCAAGGTCACAGAGGATCAGGAAATATATATCAAAAATAGCTATTTTGGGACATGTTCTCAAATACTATTCACAACTTCAAACCCAAACTTGGTACAAAGATACCTGATAAAAAGACCTTTATATGAACACTAATTTCGTTGATCCCTCGGAAAAGTCGAGGCGTCACAAGAGCTCAAGAAATATGTCTAAAATGATCATATTTTTACACCCCCCCCCCCCCCCCAAAAAAAAAAAAAATAAAAATAAAAAAAATATAAAAAAAAATTCACAAATACTATTCACAACTTCAAACCCAAACTTGCTAAAGCGATTCCTGATATTGTGTGAATAAAATAGCTAATAGTGTGGATAAATGTCTTTATTTTTAATTATTTTGCTGTGGTGTATTTTTTTCGTTGCATGTTGCACTGAACTGATTACACAAAATACACATTTTTAAGCAGCCCATTACACAAAATGGTCTAAGAGGGGTAGGCACCTCTGGACATGCTTGACTTTTCTTGTACATAGTGCGTTGTTTGCTTGCCTTAGCTCGGCAGGGCCCCACGTGCCCGCGCCCTGTCGCCTTTACGTTGGTAGATGTTGCTGTGCCAGATGCTAGCTTCATGCCTGTAACTGTCGTGACATGCTTGATTTTTTTATTGTACATAATGCGTCATATGCTCTCCTTAGCTTGGCGGGGCCCCACGTGCCCACGCCCTGTCGCCATTACGTTGCTAATGTTGCTGTGCCAGACGCTAGCTTCATGCCTGTAACTGTCGTGACATGCTTGAGTTTCATTGTATATGATGCGTCATATGCTCTCCTTAGCTTGGCGGGGGCCCACGTGCCCGCGCCCTGTCACCATTACGTTGGTAATGTTACTGTGCCACGCGCTTGCTTCATGCCTGTACATGTCGTCACATGCTTGAGTTTTGTTGTACATGGTGCGTCGTATGCTCGCCTTAGCGCCCACTATGCTCTCCAAAGGTGGCTGCCACGCGTGTGGAATGCAGAGAGGTACCCAACGGGGAAGACACGCGCTTGGAAAGACTGGTACAACACATTGTTAATATTCGGGTAAATACCCTTTGGCAAAATGGACAAATGGAGAGATTAGCCGCGACCTGTCTGCATTCGCAGACGGCAGGTCGCAAGGATAGTATGCTTGCCTTAGCTTGATGGGGCCCCCCGAGCCCGCGCCCACTAGCTTACGGGGATGGATTTTGCAGGCCCAGACGCTTACTGACAGGTTTGTACCTTGCTGTTTTGTGCCTTTTTGTGTTGTGAAGGCTCGCCTTACCAGGGCGGGGTCCCACAGGTCCTCGCCCGCGTGCCTTCAGGTTGTGTGTGTTGCAGTGGCCTGTTGATGACCTGCACGCAATGCGGAGGGTTCCAGTGGCCGTCGGATAACCACAAGGTCCGTCTCCCCTGCACCGGATGCGCCTCGGACCACACTTGCGACACCTGCTCCACCTGGCCTGAGCTGCGCTGGTCGCAGTTATGGAGTGTACAGACGCGAGCGACCGGCACCTGTGTGTGATCCGAATCCAGTCGAGGCGGCTTCCCCCGTGCCCTTCGGACTGGCCGCACGAGACTGCACCAACCTTTTGGAAAGACGCCACACCGGACGCGGGAGCCTAGCGCTCGGAGCCGGACTGTGTTCGACGCGACCGCTTCCAGGAGGGAGTGCGCCCGGACAAAGCCTTCTAACAGGCAGAGAACCCGCCTCACTGAGCCAGGTTCGGAGAGACGCGCCTCGCGCCGTCCCATGTCCACTGTCAGTCCCCGCTCGTCTCCAAGGAAGTCCGCTGACCCCTACGGGGAGTCACCTCGCCGGCAGAGAGCCCGCCTCATTGAGTCCGGCTCGGAGAGACATTTACCCACGCGTCCGATGAATTGGGGCAGGAGCTTCTCACTCGGAGCAGGACTGCTATCAACGTGATCGCTTCCTGGAGGGAGCCTGCCAGGACAAAGCCGCTTGTCGGCAGAGAGCCCGGCTTGGAGAGATGCGCCACGCGCCGTCCCATCTCCTCTGTCAGTCCTCGCTCATCTCCAAACGCCCGCTGACTCTTACGGGGAGTCACTTCGCCGACTGAGAGCCCGCCTCATCAAGCCCGGCTCGGAGAGACCTTGCCCACCCGTCCGAGGACTTCTGACAGTTCAGAGCCCTCACGCCACTCTAGCTCTACCAGACGCTCGCTCTCCCCCTTCCGACTTCGTGGTTCCCGCTAGCCGACCTCATCGTCGCGTACGGACATTGGGCTTGCCCTGGACAAAGTGCTCATCTCATCGCCACCACGCTTCCCGCGGTTGACTGCCCGCCGTCTCCCCCCGCTCAAGAGGAGGATCTCCACCGGTGCACGCTGGACGACAGGTGAGGAGTTCATGTCCCTGCCGCAGCCTCCTGGCCTTCGTGACCTGCGCCTCGACTTTGCCTTCGTCAGGACTGGTACTCGGGACCCTCCCAGGCGCTCATCTGCCCTCTGCCTGCTGTGGATCTGCGGCCGGCCCTGCGGTTGGACTAGATTGCCTCACTCGTCCGTAACGCCCTAGTCTGCAGGGGATTTCGGGAGCTCCTGACCCAAGCCTTCGTCCGCCGCTTCGTGGACACCCGGCTCCCCTACTTGACTACCCGCCTTGGAATCCTACTACCTCACGGAAGCGGCCATCCGGGCAGCGTATCTTGCGTCGGTCAACACCATGGCTGCCACCTCCAGCTGCGACCTGTGACGTCGGGAGGCCGTGTTGCTGGCCTGCCGTGGAATGCCCCTTGTGCTGAGGACTCGGGCTGCGCCGTGCTCCCCTGGGTGGCCCCCCCTCTTCGGTGCGACCGGGTAGACCGAAGAATACATCTCGGACCGTGGGCCTCGCGAGACACCTCCACTTCGCTTCAGGCCGCCACCAGGCCATGGTTCTCGCCCTGCGGACTCCGGCCCTGCCGTACAGCTCGGGGATTACGCAATCACTCTGGACCTTCCGACGTTATCTCCAGATCCCATACACTCGGCCTCCGGGAAGTTCTCCGATGCACCTGCGACGGAGTAGTTTCCAGTTCGGGCACTGCGTTCGGTCTCAGCCTCAGCCATGGGTCTTCTACCGCTTCGTGGACGCAGTTGTGACCAAGGCGCGGCAGCCGTCTTCCAGCCCCACGTCGAACTACCTCGACGACCTCCTCCTGCGCAACCATTGGAGTCCACCGGACATCGGACAGGGATGCACTGATACGGCTGTTGTCGCGGTTGGGGTTCCTCGTCAACACAGGTAAGTCGGACCTCGCTCCCTCTCGTCGCTTCGTCCATCTCGGCATGGAGTTCGCCACCGACCTTAACAGGGTGCGTTTGCCGGAGCCATGGATCCTAAGTTGGGCTGCCCAGCCGGCCAGGTAGCCCAGCAGGATGCAGCCTCCCCCAGAGTCTGGCTTCAGCTCCTTGGTTGTTCAATGCGGTGGCGGATCTACTCCCCCTCGGTCGTCTCTACGCCCGGCCACTACAGCTGCACCTCCTGCTTCTATGGCCTCCCTCCTCAGACGATCTGACCGCCATGGTACCCATGTCTCCGTTGATTCGGCCACATATCCTGCGTTGGACGGACACGTCGTGGCTTGCTTCGGGAGTCCCCCTGACCGCTCCGCCTCCTCTGCTGTGTGTCGATGCGGGTCTTGCTGGTTGGGGAGCCCACCTGCTTCCGTGGTTCCTCATGACGTCCGGCCCCTGGCCCCCGGAGTTCGAGGACAAGCGCATCAACTGGTTGGAGCTGCAAGCAGTCTGGCAAGCCATCATCGCATGGGAGGAACAACTCAATCACCAGGGACTGCTCGGCCTCTCCGACAATGCGACAGTGGTGGCGTACATCCAGAAACAGGGCGGGACGCGCTCTCCCGACCTATGCATGCTCCTGTACCGTCTGATGCGCTGGTGCGAGGACCGCAACATTACCCTCCGTGCTCGACACATCCCCGGCCAGCTGAATTTCTTGGCCGACTCTCTCCCGACGCGGCCAGTTGCTACGCATGGAGTGGACCTTCCGCCAGGACATTTTCGGATGATCTGCGTGCAATGGGAGACGCCAATGGTCGACCTGTTCGCCACCAGGTGGAACCACCAGCTTCCCCTATTTGTCTCCCCAATCCCAGACCCTCTGGCCTCGGCAGTCGACGCACTGTCCATTCTTGGAACGGACTCATCGCCTATGCGTACCCTCCGACAGTCCTCGTCCCCAAAGCCCTCCTCAAGCTGACTCACTTCGGCTTGCAGCGTCCAGTGCCCCGTTCGCTCATTCCTCGCTGGGACCTTCCCTAGGTACTGACTTGGCTGAACTCTGCCAGATTCGAACCGCTGCCTTTGGCCCGCTTGCGGATGTGACTCGTAAAACATGCTTCCTGTTGGCACTTGCCACGGCGGCCCGAGTTAGCGAGCTACACGCGCTGTCAGCACGCCCTGCCTGCCTGCAGTTCGAGCGGATGGTTCTGTACAGCTGCTTACGGACCTTGCCTTCATTGCCAAGACCAGGTATCCTTTGACCGCGCCACAGGTGATCACCTTACGGCCGCTGAGAGGGACGAACTTCCCCCAGGAGACCAGGCAACAAGATCCTGTGCGAGCCCTACGCATGTACCTACGCTGAACCAAAGCCGTCCGGAGAGGACGCTCACACCTCTTTCTGCCGTTAAAGCCCGGCAGAACTGACATAACAGCCCAGACGGTTTCTTCCTGGCTTCGCTGGGTCACACGGTCCGCCTACCAGGACCTCTCCCCGCAGGGAGTGAAGAGGCTTAAGATACGTGCACACGAGGTACGCGCCATGGCCACGAGCGTCGCGTTCGACCGGAACTGCGCTGTCAAAGACATCGTGGCTGCAGTGGGCTGGCGGCCAGATTCAACCTTCGCCCGCTTCTACATCCGGGATCTGGCAGGCCAGCGAGACAACCTCGCTCTGGTGGGGGACATCACTGCAGCGCAACTCTCCCTCCCCGGCGCCACAGGCGCCGTAGGTACGCACCTAGCTAGGGTTGTCGGGAGGTTGCGACAGGGAGGAGGGCTCTATTGGCCCTTGGGGGTGGTTGGGCGCGGCACACTCCTCCTCATCACAATTCTTCCACAAAGTCATGTCATCGGTAATGTTTTTGAAGAAACAAATTCATTTTTCTCTAAAAGGTATTTTTTCGAAAAATACTTACTGATGACATGACTCGGACAACCCTCCCACCTGCCCCGCTTGCCGCTGGTGAGCTAAGTATCTTGACTGGTTAGTCACCTTGTGACTCGGAACCGGATGGGCAGTAACGGGAAACAACTCTTGGCCCCTCTCGGGGTTCCCCGAGTGACTCCCGCGTCGTGTGTTAACACAACGGGTTCTTAGGCTAGAATTGAGTAAGTAGTAGACACTTCCACAAATTCATGTCATCGGTAAGTATTTTTCGAAAAAATACCTTTTAGAGAAAAATGAATTTATCTTTGTGTGCGACTGTCCACCTTGTGTTTATCTTTGTGTGTGACTGTCCACCTTGTGTTTATCTTTGTGTGTGACTGTCTCCCATGTGTTTATCTTTGTGTGCGACTGTTGCCCATGTGTTAATCTTTGTGTGTGACTGTCGCCCTTGTGTTTATCTTGTGTGCGACTGTCCACCTGTCAGGCGCCCTGTTCCTGGACGGTGGCCTGGAGATTGTGGACAAGATCTTTGCGCGCACGCTGTTTGAGGAGGACAAGACGTGCTTCAGGGTGTGGCTGGAGCTGCCTCTACACCCGCTGCAGGAGGACGAGCCCGGGGGAGACCGGCATTGGGTCGAGTCCAGTCCTGCTCTGAAGGTATGTGGTAGTCAGACTTTCACACAATGTCGTGGGTGACAGTTGTCCACTCGTGAGGAAGAATCTGCTTGTGTGCCCCCTTCGCTAGGAGAAACAAGTCAACACCACCCAGCTACAAGAGACATAGATCCTCATGAGCCCCTGCAATTGCGGGGGCTCATGAGGATCTATGCCTCTTGCTGAAACCAATATGTACTGATGTTCCTTGGATGGTTGCTGTTTTGGGTCATGGAATGAACAGTGATTTTAGAAACCAAATATACATCTAGTCGCAGGAACAGTGTGTTTTTCTTTTTAACCTGATGTTTGAAAATTCTGCTTTTTCATGATCCACAAGAATGTTTGTTGTTTGTTATTTTAGGTTGTGTCACGTTTTGCGCTGTGGTTGACTTTATTTTCTCAAAATCATTACCGATGACATTACTAATTGGAACCTTCGCTTAACTCATCAATTTTAGCCAAAAAAACTTACTGTGTGTCCCTCATACTAGGGGAGGCAATCACTGGGGAGCCATACTGCCCATAGCCCGGATACCCTGAGTGGCCTCCAGTACTACCATGTCCAGTAGCGCACTCACTCTTTCCCGCCAGTGACTTCGCTTAGCTCATTTAGGACGGTCGTGTGCACCTCGTGCTCCGACCTTGGACTGTGTGAATTCTACTTGTGTGATTCTTGGTCCTGTTAAGGAAGGAAAAAAATAAGAAAAGAAAAAGAAAGGAGGATTATTCTGTGCTTGTGTGATTTTGTGATTCTGTATTCAAGGCATGGACAGGTAAAAGGCTTCGGTTACTGCCTTAGCTGGCGTTTGACCGGGCGACGTCATTTCCCGATTTCTCTGAATTTTCTGAATTTGTATGTACGCGACCGGTCGGGAACTCGGCCCCTCCTTGAGGCTCCGATCACTCGCAAGGCCTATGTCTGTCTTATGTTACAGTGCTCAGGTGAGGACCTGCACCCTGTGTGGTGAATTCCAGTGGCCTAGTGATGTGAAATTTTGCAGGGAGAAAGGCCGGCGTGCAGGGCGCGTCCGTTCCTTTGAATGTGAAACAAAGAAATGCAAATTCAGACCGTGGGTCACTACTATGGGCCTTTTACAGAGAGAAAGGCCAGTGCGCTGGGTGCGTCCGTTCCTATGAATGTGAAACAAAGAAATGTAATTTCAGACCGTTGGTCACAACTATGGGCCTTTTACAGGGAGAAATGCTGGCGCGCAGGGCGCGTCCGTTCCTTTCAATGTGAAACAAAGAAATGAAATTTCAGACCGTTGATCACAACTATGGGCCTTTTACAGGGAGAAATGCTGGCGCGCAGGGTGCATCCGTTCCTTTGAATGTGAAACAAAGAAATGAAATTTCAGACCGTTGATCACAACTATGGGCCTTTTACAGGGAGAAAGGCCGGCGCGCAGAGCGCGTCTGTTCCTTTGAATGTGAAACAAAGGCAATTCAGACATCGTGTGTTTGTCGGCGCAAAAGGGTCCTGCTGCCCCCTCCGGTGCCTCATGCAGAGCTGCCTCGTCCTGCGCGGACGATTGAGCCTTTAGCAGCCGAAGGGATTCGCCATCCCGCACAGCACCAACATTTAATTTATACCCTTCAATCCACAGAAGGGGAAATAGGCCAGGCAAGGGTTCGCCACCCTGTGATTAGTAAGGCCTTTGAGAGATCGGTCCCTCCGCAGAGTTTTCATTGGGTCAAATGGAAACCCTCCTGGCAATAAGAGGACCCAGGCAGCAGAAGCGGGGGACCCACCCCCCCACCCCCCTCCCCACCTCAGAGTTGAGAGCGCCCTACTGCCGTAGGCCGGACCAGCGCCTGGACAGGGTCACACCTTTGGGACCTCTCTCGGAGGGGGATGGATTTCAAGACGCCAAATTGATAGGTTACATGGTAAGAAAAGAGGAAGAGAAAAAGAAATTTCGGGGTCCAGAGATAGAGAGTCGGGAGAGGACCAGTGTGGTCAGTTTGATGAGCCATCGTATGGAGAGTGGAGAGAAAGAGGTAATAGACTGCGGACCCCCGAAGCACAGACATGCCATAGTGTTCGATCTTCGCGATCGAAGGAATGGTCACAGTGTGTGGAGTCTACACGCGGCAGAGACCATTATCATGTTGACGTCTCGTCTTTTTGCTCTTAATCGTAAGATTGGAGGACTAGTTCAAGCGTCTCGCGCCAACGGACTTCGCCGCGGCAACGGGCTTCAGAGTTCCAGCTAGGTGCAGCAGATCCTTGGACCGGTTGGGCAGCCGTCACTCCACTCAGGAGACGCAGGCTCGACGACAGCGGGACGGCACATGGCAGTTACCGTTCTCGTGATGATGTCTCATCTTCCCTCTCCCTTTCGACGGATCGGCGGACAAGTTCTGGAGCGGCGCGGCACGGACCTATTCTAGACACCGGGCTTCAGAGACCCAGCTAGGAGCTTCAGATCTTGGGACCAGTCTTGCAGGGATCGCGCGGCAGCGGAGACGCAGCTTGACGTCAGCAGCGGGACCACTCAATGACGACCAATGGATGGAGGCGGCATCCCGTTGACACCGAGACAACCACATCTCGGTGCACGGCGGATGACGAGGAGGCGCGCAGTCTGACGCAACGGCACGGGTGAACCGCAGCAGATCGCCGGACGGACTGACGGGGACCGCTCCTACCCGGAGAGGCAGCTTCGACGTCAGCGGCGGCACCACACAGATGACGACCAATGGACGGAGGCGGCATCCTGTTGACTCCGAGACAGCCTTTTCCCTCGGTGAACGGCGGATGATGAGGAGGCACGCAGTCTGACGGGGACACTGATGCAGCCGCACGAGTAACCTCAGCAGATCGTCGGACGGACAGGCGGATGACAAGGAGGCGCACAGTCTGACGAGGACACTGACGCAACTGCACGGGTGAACCGCAGCAGATCGCCGGACGGACTGACGGGAACCGCTCTTACGCGGAGATGCAGCTTTGACGTCAGTGGCGGCACCTTACGGATGACGACCGATGAAATGAGGCGGCATCCTGTTGATACCGAGACAGCCTTTCTCCTCAGCGAACGGCAGATGACGAGGAGGCGCGCAGTCTGACGGAAACACCGACGCAGCTGTACGGGTAACTGCAGCAGATCGTCGGACGGACTGGTGGGGACTGCTCTTATGTGGAGACGCAGCGTCGATGTCAGCGCCAGGACCACTAGGATGACAGCCGAAGGACAGAGGCGGCATTCCGTTGACACTGACGCAGCCCGTGTTGGGGGATCGTGGACCATGGTCTTCTTCTTCTTCTTCGCTCAGTACTAGGACCAGGAGTGACAGCAACATCTCAGCGCACCGCGGATGACGAGGCGCACAGTCTACCTGCGGAGGACTCAGTGTCAGCGCTGGGAGAGGAGGTTGAGTGTCCGACTTCTCTTGTGTCGGTGATGGACTTCATTCCGCTGATGGCGGCAGTGCGCGCCAGCAGTGGTATGCGACTCTCTACTAGTTGTTCCAAGAGGGCGGTGGAAAGGATGCCTGGCTATGGGCAAGGCTCAACCAACGTGCTGACACGAGGATTAGACAAGACGACTTCCTTGGCCCACGTTTCTCTGGGTGAACGGGAAGGAATGGAAAGAGAAGGAACAGATTAAAAGAGAAGAAGATTACAGAAGAGGAAAGAGAGACAGAGAAGGTTACTGGAGATGGCGGCACAGCCATTAGTCAAGCGTCGTTGTGGACGCGAGCATCGGGAGGACGGGACATGGCGGGGTGACGGCCATTTACAGAAGTTGACCACAGAGGTGGTTTTGCGTCCTGTCTGCACGGCATGCTACGGTTGACTCTTCTCGTCCCCGAGCCAGAGGGTTTGGTGGCGGATCTTCAACGTTTCGACGCTAAACAAGTTCCTAGGACCGTTTTGCAGGATGGAGGCAGCCAGAGCTCAGAGGATGGCGATGCGTCCTTAGGACGGCGCAGTAGAAAAGGAGCCTTGACCTAGCGGACACGATTCTGCATGCCAGCTTCGCGGCGTTTGGTGCGGGATAGTTTACCAGTTCAGGCTCATCCTTTCGGACGGGACCTTTCTCCATGTCTTCACCAGGTGTGAACGGTGTGTTGGCAGGATCCGACAAGCAGCTTCCAGTCCGACGTCCAACTAGCTGGACGACCGGCGGTTACGGAACCGCATCACGAGCGTGTGGAAACTGACAGAGATGCCCTGCTGGCTCTACTCCGTCGCCTAGGCTCAACAGAGGCAAGTCCGACTTGGTTCCGTCGCGCCATTTTGTCCACTTGAGTATGAGATTCTTGACCGACCTCCATTGAGAAGGACTGCCAGGGGGACGGATTCAGACCTTTATGGAAGCGTCATTCGGAGCTTTTCACGCAGAAGCTCTCCCGGCCAGGGCCTGGCTTCATCTGTTAGACATGCTTAGTGCGGCTACGGATCTTCATCCCTAGGCACACACTATGTAAGGACGATTCAGCTTCTTCTACCCCTACACTGGCGCCCCTCCTCAGGCGATGTAGTGGCCTTGGTATCTGTGATGGAGTTAGTACAATCTGTTCGGCGACTTGGACATTACCTGGCTGGCGTCTTCTCCCCTCCTCTTCAAGTAGCTATCTACACGGACGCGAGCCGCGCAGTCTGGGGGGCCCACCTACTACCGCATTTTGCTGCGATCTCGGGCAGCTGGACAGGAGAACAGACAGGCAGACTCATCTACTGGCTGTAGATGAAGGAGGTGTGGCTAATGCTCATCGTTGGAAAGATCGACTCGCGCAAAAGGAGGTGCGGTTTCTCGCAGACTACTCCTGTCGTACGCGCATTGCTAGTACCTAAAAGCACTCAGAAACGCAGGGACTGCTGCCTCGGGTACCTTCCACGCCGAGTCCGATGCTCAAGCAGCCAAGGCAGCAGCTGTTCCACATGTGCCCGGAGCAACTATTACACGGTTGGAGATTGCCTAGCAAGCCCTCTCAGCTAGAGGCTTTTGGGTGCTGCAGTGGAAGCAACCTCTGCAGCCAGAAGGGTTCCAACTCGTAATGTCTACGAAGGCAAGCGTCGCGTTCTACAGTCCTGGTGTGCCGAGGAGCGACTTCCCCCACGGACCTAACCATAACAGAGGAAGCAGTTGGCCGAGTTTTTCATGTGGCTGTTCTTCAGACAGGATTGGCTCCCGTCCACCATCCAGGGTGATCTGGCTATGGGGGCAGACACGCACAGACACTTGGGACGGCCAGATTCGGGAGCGTGCAAGGACTCAGCGGTTCTACATGCCCAGCCTCAACTCCAAGAGTTCGATCCTCTACCTTTAGCACAGTTGGGAGATCTTACCAGGAAGACCTGTACTTACTTGCCCTTGCCACAGCCTCGCGGTTAGCGAGATCGATGCCTTTTCGGTACGTCCCACTTTTGCCTACGCAGGACCGATGAACTGCTGAAGGACCCTGCCTTTTGGGCTAGGAACCGAGTTCCTACGTCGGCCTTACAAGTCGTAACAGTCCGACATCTCGGGGCGACGGATCAGCCACAGGACTCATGCCTAAAGGACCCTGTCAGGGCTCTTAAAGTGTACCTGCACAGAACTAAGCCACAAAGACAAGGGCGTTCACGCCTTTTCCTGCCCTTGGGCTTCGGGCAGACGACACATTTCGGCACAAAGAATTCTTGTACGTGCTACGTTGGGTGATTCGGCCGGTGTACAAGAGCTCGTCCCAGAGCAAAGCCGTACGATGCGCACCCGGGCTCATGAAGTCCAAGGAGGGATAGCGAGTATCGCAAAAGGAAAGTTGGCCGATCTGTGCAATGAGTGATATCACAACCTCTCCTGCCCTTGGCTCTGGGCAGACGAGACTATTCGGCACAAACTATCTTGGCCTGGATACTTTGGGTGATCCGTTCGGCGTACAAAGAGCTCACCCCAGAACAAGCGAAAAAGAGGTGCATCCGGGCTCATGGAGTTCGAGCAGTGGCAGTGAGTACCGCTTTTGACCATAACTGTGCAGTGAGGGATATTGTGGCAGCCGTGGGTTCGCGGGCCGAATCTACTTCACCCGCTTCTACCCAGGAGACCTATCCATCCAGCGCACCTTTCTTGGCTTGTGGGGGACATCTCGGCAGTGCAGCACTCCCTCCCGGCGGCTCAGGCGCCGTAGGTTCGCCTAGCTAAAATTGTCGGGAGTGGGTGCATAGGGAGGGACCTCGATAGTGCGCGTTCAACGCGGGCAATGGGAGGGGTTCCAAACTTGCAGCACCCACCTCCTATTCGCAATTCCAATTAGTAATGTCATCGGTAATGATTTTGAGAAAATACATTAATTTTTCTTTAAAATGTATTTTTAAAAAAAATACTTACCGATGACATTACTCAGAGGTCCCTCCCTCCTACCCTGCTTGCCGCAGTGGTGCTAAGGCTCAGTCACTGGTGGGAAAGGGTGAGTGCGCTACCGGATACGGTAGTACAGGAGGCCACTCAGGGTATCTGGGCTATGGCTCCCCAGTGATTGCCTCCCCTAGTATGAGGGACACACAGTAAGTTTTTTTGGCTAAAATTGATGAGTTAAGCGAAGGTTCCAATTAGTAATGTCACCGGTAAGTATTTTTCGAAAAAATACATTTTAAAGAAAAATTAATTTTTTCACCTGTTCCTGACAGAAATTGTTGTCGTTCGAGGAAGTCACTGGGATACGCTTTGCTCACATCCGCTTGCTGGCCAAGGCTTTCACGCACAGAAATGTGGGCTACAATCTGCTGACAATGTGAGTGACTCGTACCGTCATGTCTCTGGGTGTTTTCCAGCAGGCTCATTAACCCCTTCACTGCTGAGCAAACTGACTCAACGGAGAGTCCGAAATAGCTCAGGCGGTTAAACATCGGAGCAGGAGAGCAAAGGGAATCGCTGGGGTTGTGGGTTCGAATCCTGTCCCGGCCCCGTTAGCTGGACTCGCAATCCAGGGGGAAAAGACGGATTTGTTCAATAGCATGTCCGTTGAAAGGTCCTGGTAAATCAAAGTGGCACAGTTGGAGTGCGCCTGAGTCGATCAATGTTCAGGTCGTACGCCATAGGCAATAGATTTCCCTGTCCCCCATAACCCGCCCGTCAGGGCCGTCCATTATCACTTCGGTGCTGTGTTCGTTAAACCCCGAACTAATCAATCAATCAAAGACTCAACGGCAAGAGGCATATATCCTCATGAGCACCCGCAACTGCAGGGGGCTCATGAGGATCTATGCTTCTTGACTGACTCCGTTCTGTATCTATGTTTCTTGGGTGACTGGGGCTGTTTGGGCGTTCAGTTAACCCATTCTACCCCAGACACACCACAGCAAGATGAGGATCGACCATAGTTCAAGGGTGATGCCAGAATAGCTTGGCGCCTATGGGCGCCAAGCTATTCTGGCATCACCTTTGAACTATCATGGTCGATCTGTGTCCTGCACTGCAATGCAGTCTTCAGGGGACAACGGCAACATTTAAGGATTTCGGTGTTGGGGTAGAATGCATTATCACAGATTGCAGACACAGTCTGTGTGAAATTTCCGCGAGGGGTTTACTCTCCTGAGGCCTGAATGAGATATAGCGAGCACTTGTCACATCCAACCCGTTGATACAGTTCCATAAGTATAGTTAAGTTGACTGTACTTTAACCAAAAATTAAACAATGTACTGTTCACTGTTTTTGTGTTTTCACTTTCCAGGGGCCATAACCAGAGACTGGAGTTCCTTGGCGACACGGTGTTGCAGCTGATTGCCTCAGAATATTTGTACAAGCATTTTCCAGAACACCACGAGGGTCACCTCTCTGTAAGATACTTTGTGTGTGTGTGTGTGTGTGTGTGTGTGTGTGTGTGACCTCTGTGTCCATCTTGGTATAGTGATATTGTGAGTTTCTGCATCAGACAGTGCTGCTTTATCTTCTGCTTTTTGTTATGACGTCAAATTCACCCCAGACTGCATTGTTCATCAGTTTAAAAGTATGAAATCCATTACCTTCTCTGTATTCAGGTCCAGTTTAACTCGATCGAGACATAGCACAGACAGATATGTGTTAGCACTGACCCGTTTAACCCCAACTGTCCAAGTCCACATTTCCCACACTGTAGAGGTGTCACTTAAACAACTATGCACCAGTTGCAGGAGTCCACCATGATAATTCAAGGGTAGTGCCAGAGTAGCTTGGCACCATTCGGCACCAAGCTACTCTGGCACTACCCTTGAATTATCATGGTGGGGGCTGACTGGGTTACGGAATTTCGTCCAGCATGCTACTGGAATTGTCATCATCTCTGTGTGTGTCTTTTTGTGCAGCTGTTGAGGAGTTCGCTGGTGAACAGTCGGACACAGGCCATTGTGTGTGATGACCTGGGGATGACAGACTACGTCATCTACAGCAATGTTGGCACCGACAAGATTGACATGAAGACCAAGCAGAAGGCGGACTTGCTCGAGTGTGAGTGCTTACCTCTGTTGTCAGCCTACCTCTGTTGTCAGCATACCTGTGCTGTCAGCCTAACACTGTTGTCAGCATACCTCTGTTGTCAGCCTACCTCTGCTGCCTACCTGTTTTCAGCATACATCTGTTGTCAGCAAACCTGTGCTGTCATCACACCTCTGCTGTTAGCCTATCTCTGTCAGCATACCTCTATTGTCAGCACACCTGTGCTGTCAGCCTACCTCTATTGTCAGCACACCTGTGCTGTCAGCCTATCTCTGTTGTCAGCATACCTCTGTTGTCAGCATACCTCTGTTTTCAGCATACCTCTGTTGTCAGCATACCCCTGTTGTCGGCCTACCTCTGTTGTCAGCATACCTCTATTGTCAGCATACCTCTATTGTCAGCACTCCTGTGCTGTCAGCCTACCTCTGTTGTCATCATACCTCTGCTGTCAACATGTAGACTGCCCACAACATGGACTGACACTTTGCCAGGGGAGCTGGGTGACTCGGTGGTAGACCGTTCGACTCGAGTCCAAAAGGTCATGGGTTCGAACCCAGCTGGGGTCAAAATTTGTACAGACCCCCTTTCGGTGCCCCGTCTTTGAAATCATCTTGGTGGTGGACAAAAGACGTTAAGCCCTAAAAGTTTAATTTTTTTTCCTGACACCTTACCTATCTATACACTGCCCACAAATCTGTACACTGCCCACAACATGGACTGACTCTTTACCTATCCAGACAGAAGTTACATGAATCTCTTCCTTGCCTCTTCATATTTTGTTTCTCATATCTTTGTTCATTCAATGACAGGGCCACAACTGTCCAAGGAACATGGATACAAATTGGTCTCAAAAAGAGGCACAGATCCTCATGAGCCCCTGACACTGAGGGGGCTCGCATCTCATTTGAATAGACGTCCCCCGGGTGGAACTTTTTGGGGAGTACACTTGTGAGCGGTACAGGATGTTCAGGGAACTGAAATTTTGGAATTGCACTGTGCTCAGTATTTCTGTCAGAAACTGTCTAAGTTTTATTATTTTGTCTGCAGCATTTCTGGGAGCTTTGTACGTGGACAGTGGCTTGGAGTTCTGCAAGCTGTTCTGTGACGTCTGCTTCTTTCCCCGCTTGAAGGTAAGGCCATCACATCATTTGTTGGTGTCTCAAATACCATCATATGACTTAGTTCTATATTAACCCATATTATACTGAGGCTAAAAGCTTCAAATGTGTACACTGTCAGATGCAAGCTACATTGTAGTACTTACAGATAAAGATATAGACCAATGGCTTTAGTTCAAGGGTGGTGCCAGAATAGCTTGGCGCATAGAGGCGCCAAGCTATTCTGGCACCACCCTTGAACTATTTTAGTCAAACTTATTTCACACAGTGGTGTATTCCCAATGATAAGGGTGAACATGAGCGTTTGCTTGTTTGCAGGACTTCATCTTGAACCAGGACTGGAACGACCCCAAGTCGCAGCTACAGCAATGCTGCCTGACTCTGCGCAAGCTGGGCGGTGGGGAGCCAGACATTCCTATCTACAAGTCAGTACATTTAGTCTTTGCCGCATGTCTTCCGTTTTCGTCATTTTTAGTCTGTTGTATTGAAAGTGCAGATGGGTGACGATGGTACACGTTCAGTAGCATGTAATTCTCGCCCACGACGTCTTGGGCAGACAGATATGAAACAGTGAAGTAACAAGGTCTGTCACGCGTGACTGCCTATCCTGACCAGTCTGCGTGTGGCTGGAAATTGCAGTATTTTTGCGGTTTTTGGTTGCAGTTTACTGACCCTTGACCGCATTAAGCAGGTGACCTTAACCCATTCATCTCTGACGCACTACAGCAGGAGATGGGTCAACCATGATAATTCAAGGGTAGTGCCAGGTTAGCTTGGCACCTGTTGGCGCCAAGCTAATCTGGCACTACCCTTGAATTATCAAGGTTGATCAGTCTCCCGCAACTTGCACATAGTCATTAGGTGACGCATCCAAAATTTTGCTTCCTATGTGCAGCCATGGAGTGAAATGGATTAACCGAGCCGCAGCTGTGCAGGGTGAAATTGACGTGCAAGTGTCTTATAGCATTAATGGAGTCCTGCGTCAATTGACACAGGCAGGGTCGTTTGGTTCAATGTGGACAGAAACCAAGCATACAAAATGGAGAGTATTGCCATAGAGGGTGACACCATTCTGTGTGTAAACGTTGGCTCCCTCAGACCTGTCAGTCTGTCTTGTGATTTGCTTGACCAAGGTGCCACCTCCGCGGTGTTTTCAAAATTGTCACAAGAAAGCTGAAGTCTGACTAATTTCTTATGATTCTACAAACAAATGTGTGTTTGGACATATATTCAGACTCTGAGTGACATTTCCTGGATCATTGTCTCGTGCTAAACCTAAACAAGTGCCGGCGATATCAAGCACACCATGACCAAAGAAACAGTTTGTGGGTTTTTTCCCTCATTAGTGTGGTTACTGACATGCTAGGTTTTGTTTTGTATTTGAAAGTTCAAATCTTAGCCTTTAAGAAGTGTGTATGTTTGCTGCAGCATTCTAAACAGGTCAGTTACTAGAATTGTTTTAAAAGCCACAATATTTCTGCGCTTTTGGGAAAGAAAGGGTTCAATGTGATGCACCTTGATTGAGTTAGGCCTTTGCGCGTCGGTAGTGGTTTTGGTTGAGATGATTCCCACAGGAAGAACACCCGGACATCCTACAGAAATCATCGCAACAAAAACTGCTATTCACTGCAACGCCAATGTTGCTGTAAACAGCAGGTGGGCGTAAAAAGCCCAAAACCGGTTGTACTGTATTTCCATGTGTCCTTTGTCTGGCAGGGTGATCGAGTCATTAGGTCCATCCAACACCAGGAAGTACGTAGTGGCCGTGTATTTCCGTGGAGAGCGTCTGGCCACGGGGACGGGGCACAGCATTCAGCAGGCCGAGATGTCTGCCGCCACTAACGCGCTCAAAAAGAGATCAGGTAGGGACTTTTCTCTGTATTGGTTACATTGTCACCGTGGAGACACAGTTACCTTCTTCCCTGCCACTGTACGTACAGTTTTGTTTGTGAAATGTTTGGTCATTCAACGACCAAAACCCAGAAACGTGGACACAAATTGGTCTCGGCAAGAGGCATAGATCCTCATGAGCCCCCGCAGTCGCGGGGGCTCATGAGGATCTATGCCTCTTGTTTCTGGGACCTGTAGCTTTGTTTGGTCCTGGAGCGGGGGCTCATGAGGATCTATGCCTCTCACGTTTGATTCTTGTTCACTTTTTCTCAGCAGCGAAGGGGTTAAGAGTAGCTTGGTGCGGTACGGCAGTTTAGCACTGCCATCACAACATATATATGACCAGTGCCTCTTTCAACAGGCTTTGGAATCTTGCTGAGATCTGACTTGGTCTAGGGTTACTTTGTGGAACTGACTGTGACTTTTGGTTTTAACTCGTGTTGGGTTTCTCTCATCTTTTCTTTTTTAATGATGGCGCACAGAAAGGGATAATCGGGCATGGGAATTGTCCTCGGATCCGCAGTTTTCCGCGGAAAATAATTTCACATTCCTAAAAAAAATAAGCTCAGATTGCACAGATTTTCATCGCTTGTTTTTTTTTTTTTCCGGGGGGCATGCCCCCTTGTTTCAGCTGACTTTTCGTTTGGCAATTCCCATGCCTGATAAAGTAGTCCCAGAAAGGGATAATGATGTAGCTATAGAGATAGTGCATGGTAAGACATATCTATGCATACTAATTTAGATGATCCCTCAGGAAGGTCAAGGGTCACAAAAGCTCAGGAAATAGGTCAAGAATAGCCATTATTTTGACAAATGGTGTTTTTTCCCTTAAATACTATTCACAACTTCAGACCCAAACTTGGTACAGAGACACCTGATGGTAAGACCTATCTATGCATACTAATTTGGATGAGCCCTCAGAAAGGTTAAGGGCCACAAGAGGTCAGCAAATGTGTGCAAAATGCCAATTGTTTTTTTCAAAATACATTACCGATGGCATTACTATCTGGAATACACTCAATTGCCTATAGATTTCAGCCAAAAGTTGTGTAACCCACACAACTGGGGAGGAGACACCGGGGATCCACGCACCGGGGCCCCGGGTGGCCTCCCCTTACTACCCTATCCCGGCATTCGTAGGGCGACCCTGCCAGTTTCACTCATAGCTCGACCGTGGATGGTCGAGTTTTTGCCTTACTCCGTCCGGAACTTTTTCTAAAACCAGAGTTTGATAGTTTTTTGGCCTTCGACTTTGAGGGTTTTTCATAACCTTGGACTCTCTACTTCGTTGACTTCTTTCCTACTCGTAGTTTGTCGACTACTGTGTTTGAACTTAGCGCCGTCCGGTTCGGACCGGCTTTGACTTTCAGTGAGCTTCGCCAGTGACCTTGAGGTTGGCTTCCGCACGTGACTTTGTGAACTTGGTAGGAGTGCGACTTGACTTTTAGCCTTCGTACGGGTTTTTCAGTGACGCTATGGCTACTCCTGTGTTGAAGTCTTGCCATTTTGCGGGGATTTTCAGTGGCCCTCCGACGCCCACGACGCCTGCTTTCCGTGCTCGGGCTGTTCTTTGGACAGGACTTGTGACGTGTGATGTGTGTGACGAGTGGATGGAAGACCGGTGGTCGCAGATGTGGGACTTCTACAGGCGCGACCGGCCCTCCCGGCCGCTTCAGTCTCCCCGGAATCCTCCACAGGTAGTCGGCGCTACGTCGGCTCCTCGGGCACCGCTCCGCTCCGTCGTTCGGGCTTTCCGGCCCTCAGGTAAGTCCCCTTCTTGCACCATTACCTCACAGGCTCTCCCTCCCCACTCCGAGTCTTAGGAGGAAGGTAGGCGAGTTTCAGAGTCGCGCTCCCCATGCTCTGCTTCGACAGCACGTGGCTTGAGCCCATTGGGTTCGCTCACCCCCCGCTCTGTTTCGAGCGAGCGGTCTAGGCAAGCGGAGCGTTCGTCAGCCACCCCCTGCTCTGGGTCTCCTGAGCGGGTGCGGTTGATAGAACGCAAGCGTAGAAAGAATGAGAGAAAAGACAGGTTCTCTCTCACGCTCCGAGGCGTCGGAGTGTGACTTGAGGCCTTTAGCAGTGCTGCCCCCCCCCCCCCCCCCCCCCCCCTTCGGTTAATTCCGAGCGGGCTGGGCCAGCTTCGCTTTCGTCCACCCCCCCCACCCCTCCCCGCCCGGTCTCGTCTGGGCGGGCCAGGGGTGACGTTGACACTCGTCCCCCACGCTCCGAGGCGTCTGAGCGGGGGTCACTTGCTCAGAAATTGTCCCCTTCCCGCTTCGCTTCGCCTGAGCGGGCTTGGCGAGACCATAGGCAGTCCCCCCCCCCACCCGCCCCGTTCCGACCAGGCGGGCCCGGTGTGACTCGGACACAAGTCCCCCTCGCTCAGAGGCGCCTGAGCTGGGGCCGCGTGTTCATGAATTGTCCCCTCCCCGCTTCGCTTTTCCTGAGCGGGCTTGGCGTGACTCTAGAATGTTCCCCCACCCCCCACCCCCCACCCCGTATCGACCAGGCGGGCATGGTGTGACATCACAGCGCGTCCCCCACACTCCGAGGCCTTGGAGCGGGGGCCGCATATACAATTTTTGTCCCCTCCCCGCTCCGCTTTTCCTGAGCGGGCTAGGCGTGACTCGTTACGGCCCCCCCCCCCCCCCCCCCCCCCCCCCCCCCCGCCTCGTTTTTTCCAGGCGGGCCCGGTGTGACCAGACCGCTACGTCGCTAGACCGGTTACGTTCGGAGAGTGGTCTCCGACACCAGCGTGCGGAATCTAGCTTTGCTGCTGACCGTCTGTCCTTCGCGGTCCCTCTGTCCCCGCGATGCTCCGCCCGGCGGGCGTCATGGGCGGCCCCGTCTATCTCTCGCGCGGCGGTGCGGCGCTTTCGGAGCCGGTCGCCCTTTTTGCGCATTCACGAGATGGACGGTCTAGTTCTTCGGAACCGGATGTCCTCAGCCTTCATCCTACGGATTTGGCTTCGGCCATCTTCCTGCGGGATTCGGCGGTGGTATCCCCTTCCCGCCTATCAGTGTTCTCGTCGGCCTCCTCCTCCTTGGACATCGTCGGCCCTTCACTCGGATCGCAGACTATCAGCGCCTTGAAAGAGGCCTCCCGGCTTATTACGAAATTTCTCCCGCCCGACTTCTGTCCTCCTTCACCCCCGATGAAGAGACAGGCTTCCGCTATGGTCAACGCACAAAGGCATGTCAAGCACCGCAAGTCCCTTCCTCAATCTGCCGGCTTCCGGGACCTCACAGATGCGTTCTCCGACCAATTACGACAAGACAACTTCGGCGACAATACGGCGGCCCTAGTCCAGGCGGGCGGCCGCAGAATTGTCTTGAAAGCTTGGCCTCGTCCGCTCGACAGGATCGCTTCCTTAGTGCGATTTTCGCTGGCGTGCTCAGGGTTCCTGGAGTCGGCTACCCAGGCGGTTTTGCAGCGCCTGGAGGGAACTTGGTCCCCTCTCCGCCATGTGCAGTCCATCCTGATAGCGGCCAACCGGACCGCCTACCACTCCTCCACCAACGCCATGGCGGCGGCCGCCAATTGTGATCTTTGGCAACGGGATACCCTTCTGCATCTCTGCGCGGATCTTCCGAAGTCGGTGAAGGCCCAGCTTCGACAGGCCCCCCCCTAGGTGGATCTCAGCTTTTCGGGGACACGTGGCAGTCAGTTAAGACTCGTCCAAGGATTTGTGGCCCAGTCCTGTCTCCACGCCTGCATCGACTCGCTTTCGCGGCCCCCGCCCGTCCGGGGCTGGTGTCCGGCGGTCTTCTAGACCCTCCTTGCCTCCAGTCGGTTCGGCTAGAGGTAGGGCTCGCCCTCCTCAGGCCCCTCAGCCCTTCCCCGCCTCCCGCCCCTCTTGGTCCCGCGGCGCCCGTAAATCCGGGCGCGGTCGGGCCCGCTGACTTGCCCCCTCCCTCGCCCCCGTCGGCAGTTCCCGGGTCTCCAGTCGGTGGGCGGCTGTCTCTTTACAATGACCATTGGAGGTCGCTGTTCCCAGATGACCCCTGGATCCTTTCCACGGTTTCTACAGGCCTCCAGCTTTCGTTCCGGTCCCCTCCGCCTCTTCGCAGGTCCCCCATGTGGACCCAGTCTCCACTCGACACCTTTCAGGCGGACGCTCTGCGCAGAGAAGTCTCGGCTCTCCTCGACAAAGCAGCGACGGAGGTGGTTTCGCGTCAGGACTCACCAGCATTTTACAGCTGCCTCTTTCTCGTTCCCAAACCAGGAGGCAAGTGGCGCCCAGTCATCGACTTGTCGGTGCTAAACAAGTTCATTTCAGCCCCTCGGTTCCGGATGGAGACAGCCAGGATCCTCCGAGCGGCCATCCGACCGATGGACTTCGCGATCAGCCTCGATCTGTCCGACGCCTATCTTCACGTCCCGGTTGTTCCGTCGTCTCGCAGGTTTCTGCAGTTTGCCTTGGGGGAGTCGTGTACCAGTTCTGCGCCCTTCCCTTCGGCCTCAACATCAGTCCGTGGGTTTTTACGAGGATCCTCGATGCGGTGATGGCCTACTTCCGCCAACGATCCCTGAGCCCGGCCTCCAATTACTTGGACGACCTACTACTGCGAAATCTGATAGCCTCGGCGCTCCAAGAGGACAGAGACGCCCTGCTTTCCCTCTTGCGTCGCCTCGGGTTTCTTCTCAATCTGGGCAAATCGGATCTTACCCCCTCTCAGCGTTTTTTACGTCTGGGGATGGAATTCCTGACCGATCTCATTCTAGTCCGCCTGCCTCTGGCCCGGCGGCAGAAGATCGTCGATCTAGCGCTTTCGATGGAGGTAGGGGCCTCCTTCTCAGCCAGGGTCTGGCTTCAACTTCTGGGCATGCTCAGTGCGGCTGCGGACTTGCTTCCCTTGGGCAGGCTTTATGCCCGCCCGTTGCAGCTACATCTCCTACTACACTGGCGTCCTTCGTCGGGTTCCCTTGCGGATCTTGTACCGGTTACTCCTCTGGCTCGTCCACACCTCCAGAGGTGGGCGGACATCGCTTGGCTGGCTATGGGCGTGCCTCTTCACTCGCCTCCGCCCCGGTGGTCTCTCTGCACCGACGCGAGTCAGGCCGGCTGGGGCGCGCATCTGTTACCGGACTTTGTCTCGGGCCTTTGGCCGCGGGGTTTGGCAGACAAACACATCAACTGGCTGGAGCTGAAGGCAGTTTGGCTGGCCCTTAGTTTCTGGCAGGAGACCTTGACCAACCAGGACGTTCTCGTTCTCTCAGACAACTCGACGGTGGGGGCTTACATACAGAACCAGGGGGGCACCGCGCCCTCCCTGTGCATTCTGCTTACCACCTCCTCCTCTGGTGCAGGGACTGGGGCATTACTCTATGGGTTCGCCACATTCCCGGCCACCTGAACGTGATCGCGGACGCCCTGTCCCGCCGTGGACAGCTGCTCCACACGGAGTGGTCCCTACGCCCGGACATCTTTCGCCTGATCTGCTCCCGGTGAAAAACGCCTTTAGTGGACTTGTTTGCCACCAGATGGAACAAACAGCTCCCGGTCTACGTCTCTCCAGTCCCGGACCCGCTCGCCTGGGCGGTAGATGCGCTCTCCATCCCCTGGGACGGTCTGATCGCTTACACCTACCCCCCATCAGTCCTCGTTCCGAAGGTTCTGCAGAAGCTTCTGGTTTGCTCCGCAGTCCTCTTTCTGGTGGCCCCCTTGAACTGGAACAAGAGCTGGACCACGGACCTACTCGAGCTAGCGACGGACCCGCCGCTGGAGCTTCCTACACCTCCCACGATGCTCAAGCAGCCCCGCCAGCAGCTTTTCCATCCGTGCCCGGAGCGCCTCCTCCTTCACGCCTGGAGGTTGTCCGGCAAGCCCTCGCCGCTAGAGGTTCTCGGATGCGGCGGTGGCGGCTATTTCAGCAGCCCGCAGACGGTCTACACGGCGGGTATATGAGAGCAAGTGGAGGGTCCTTCAGGCCTGGTGCGCCTCCAGAAGTCTCCCTTCCACACATCTAGCCACCCCGGAGCTGGCGGAGTCCTCCCTGTGGCCCTTTGAAGAACAAGGCTTGCACCCGTTACCATCAAAGGATACCGCTCCATGATACCGCTCCACTTACCGCCACCTGGGCCGGCCAGACCCAGGCGCTTGCAAGAATCTGATGGACTTGCTGACACATTTTGAGCTCCGACGACCAGTCTCTAGGTCCCTAGTTCCCCGGTGGGTTCTCGCCTGGGTACTAACGTGGCTGAACACGGACTGCTTTGAACCTCTCCATTTGGCTAGTTTCTCAGATTTGATCCGGAAGCTGTTTTCTGCTGGCTCTCGCCACGGCGTCCCGAGTGAGCGAGCTTCACGCTCTCTCGGTACTTCCCTCCTGTTTGCAGTTTCGCTCGGACGGTTCTGCACAGCTTCTCACCAACCCATCCTTTTTGGCCAAGAACCGCCGCGGCCCCTCAGATGCTGACCGTCAGGCCTCTCCGTGGAACGGACATGGCCCCTGAGTCGCGTCAACAGGACCTGGTGCAGGCGCTTAGGATTTACCTGCGTTGCTCTAAGCCGCGATGCTGGGGGCGCTCTCGCCTCTTCCTCCCACTGTCCGCAGGCAGGCCCGATATCTCAGCCCTTACAGTGTCATCCTGGCTGCGGTGGGTGATTAAGTCGCCCTACCAGGACCTCTCCCCGGACGGCGATAGACTTCTTCACATCCGGGCGCATGAAGTAAGAACAGTGGCCACCAGTCTTGCCCTGGACCGCTACTGCTCGGTCAAAGATATTGTTACAGCGGTCGGCTGGCGAGCTGACTCCACCTTCGCCCGTTTTTATCTCAGAGACCTATCCGGCCAACGTGACTCCCTGGCACGGGTGGGTGACATCTCCGCGGCCCAGCACTCCCTCCGTGCGCCCCTGGCGTCTTAGTTACCTCATAGCTGAAATTGTTGGGAGTGCTCTCTCTCTCTCTCTCTCTCTCTCTGGGCCGACGGGTGGTTGGGTTTGCGGTTATAGGAACGGCAACCTCCGCCTGTTCGATATTCTTCCAGATAGTAATGCCATCAGTAATGTATTTTGAAAAAACAAATGAATTTTTTTTCTAAAATGTATTTTTTGGAAAAATACTTACCGATGGCATTACTCAGACTGCCCTCCCGCCTGCCCCGCTTGCCTTTTTTGGCTATGTGTGAAACTGACAGGGTCGCCCTACGAATGCCGGGATAGGGTAGTAAGGGGAGGCCACCCGGGGCCCCGGTGCGTTAATCCACGGTGTCTCCTCCCCAGTTGTGTGGGTTACACAACTTTTGGCTGAAATCTATAGGCAATTGAGTGTATTCCAGATAGTAATGCCATCGGTAAGTATTTTTCAAAAAAATACATTTTAGAAAAAAATTCATTTTTTGATACAATTGTATCAACAGTTTTGCAAACTTTTCAATCAAATTTGGCACAAAGGTAGCAGATGATGATAAGACCTTCGTATGTATACTAATTTAGTTAACTCATCACCAAGGTCAAGGGTCACGGGGGTTTGATGGATGTGTGAAAGTGATAAATTTTGAGAAAACATTTATTTTGCTGGTGCAGATTAAGCCATCGCTTATTGTCACAATAGTCACACTTGTAGATCAGTCATACACGTGAGCCATAAGGGCTTTGCCTTTCTTGTTATATATTATTTTCCTGTTACAAAATAAAAACAGTAGACACCTGGGTTTGTTAAAACAATTTCCTCTTCTTCTTGACAGTATTTAATGCGTGATTATATATATATATAATTTTTTTTTTTTTTTTATGTGTATTGTGCGTATTTCATGTGTGGTTATATATACATTTGTATTGTGCGTATTTCACGTGTGATGATTTGTGTGTATTGTGCGTATTTCACGTGTGATGATATGTGTGTATTGTGCGTATTTCATGCGTGATGGTATGTAAGTATTTCATGTGTGATTATTGTATGTGTATTGTATTTCACGTGTGATTCGATGTGTTGTGATTTCCTAGGAAATGCCTGCATAACTTAACACTTTGGGCTTCAGCACCATTGTAATGATTGCTTCTGGTGACTTTCCCCCCACAGAATTGTTTCCAATACTTCAGCACCAGAGACGTTTCCTGGACAAGAAACAGAGAGGTGGGGACAGGCACAGCAAGTCACGGTCACTCAAATCACCGCGCGACTACCGAGATTCCAACATTTCTTCGTCTTCTTCCAGCATCCATTCCACACCTGCGTGTGACAGAGACAAGATGTCCGTGACTTGACATCCAAACGCTGAGGGCAAAATGGGTACACTTGGAGAAACAGGCCTGATAGGGAGAGAAACACACGCATGAAGCCCTTGTTTGTGCAGCCACTGACGTAGTAGACAGCATTGGTGGATGCATGTATGAGGGTTCACTCATTCGCGGCCAGCCACATCCGGATACAGCTGGGCGCGAATGAGTTAAAACAACAAAGACAAAGCTGTAATAAGCTGTGTTTTTAACGCTTTGACTGTTGGCAGCACTTTCTGTCGAGGTGAGTCCCACAGGAATCCCTTCCTGCAGGAATCACCTTGACAGAAAGTGCTGCCAACAGTCAAAGCGTTAAATTAAAGCGCTACAGACAGCCAAAGTGTTAACCTAATCTGGTCTAACCTAGTCTTCTTCCTTTTTTAAAAACAAAATCTCCTTCACACCCTTCTTCCTTATTTTTGTGTAATGACTATGTAATTTGCATTTTATTTTGTATAATGACTATGTAATTTGCATTGTATTTTGTGTAATGACTGGGTAATTTGCATTTGGGATGAGTTAACACGATTATTTTTCTCCGATGTTTTTTCTTGCAATTCATGTGGACATTATGACGAAACAAAAATTCCATGATATTTTGCTTGTTGATGGAATTGAAAAGATTCCATGAAATAACCCTAAGATGTTTTCTGATGCATGGTTGTGGGCCTTACACTACAGTATATTAGAGTGGTATTGTCCAGGATGACAGACAAGCCGCCTACTCGTGATGCTGTGTTTTATATATGCATACCTATTGAACATTTGATGTTTGTAACTTTTGAGAAATGATCCTAACCCTTCGGCTGTTGGAAACAGTTTTTGTTGTGCTGATTCCTGCAGGAATAACAACACCCTGACATCCTGCAGGAATAACAACACCCTGACATCCTGCAGGAATAGCAACACCCTGACGTCCTGTAGGAATAACAACACCCTGACATCCTGCAGGAATAACACCCTGACATACTGCAAAAATAACAACACCCTGACATCCTGCAGGAATAACGGCACCCTGACATCCCTGCAGGAATAACAATATCCTGACATCCTGCAGGAATAACACCCTGACATCCTGCAGGAATAACAACACCCTGACATACTGCAAGAATAACAACACCCTGACATCCTGCAGGAATAAACACCCTGATGTCCTGCAGGAATAACAACACCCTGACATCCTGCAGGAATAACAACACCCTGACATCCAGCAGGAATAACAACACCCTGACATCCTGCAGGAATAACAACACCCTGACATCCTGCAGGAATAACACCCTGATATCCTGCAGGAATAACAACACCCTGACATCCTGCAGGAATAACACCCTGACATCCAGCAGGAATAACAACACCCTGACATCCTGCAGGAATAACAACACCCTGACATCCTGCAGGAATAACAACACCCTGACATCCTGCAGGAATAACAACACCCTGACATCCTGCAGGAATAACAACACCCTGACATCCTGCAGGAATAACAACACCCTGACATCCTGCAGGAATAACAACACCCTGACATCCTGCAGGAATAACAACACCCTGACATCCTGCAAGAATAACAACACCCTGACATCCTGCAGGAATAAACACCCTGATGTCCTGCAGGAATAACAACACCCTGACATCCTGCAGGAATAACAACACCCTGACGTCCAGCAGGATAACAACACCCTGACATCCTGCAGGAATAACAACACCCTGACATCCTGCAGGAATAACACCCTGATATCCTGCAGGAATAACAACACCCTGACATCCTGCAGGAATAACACCCTGACATCCAGCAGGAATAACAACACCCTGACATCCAGCAGGAATAACAACACCCTGACATCCTGTAGGAATAACAACACCCTGACATCCTGCAGGAATAACAACACCCTGACATCCTGCAGAAATAACAACACCCTGACATCCTGCAGGAATAACAACACCCTGACATACTGCAAGAATAACAACACCCTGACATCCTGCAGGAATAACAACACCCTGACGTCCTGCAGGAATAACAACACCCTGACATCCTGCAGGAATAACAACACCCTGACATCCAGCAGGAATAACAACACCCTGACATCCTGCAGGAATAACAACACCCTGACATACTGCAAGAATAACAACACCCTGACATCCTGCAGGAATAACAACACCCTGACGTCCTGCAGGAATAACAACACCCTGACATCCTGCAGGAATAACAACACCCTGACATCCTGCAGGAATAACAACACCATGACATCCTGCAGGAATAACACCCTGATATCCTGCAGGAATAACAACACCCTGACATCCTGCAGGAATAACACCCTGACATCCAGCAGGAATAACAACACCCTGACATCCAGCAGGAATAACAACACCCTGACATCCTGCAGGAATAACAACACCAAGACATCCTGCAGGAATAACAACACCCTGACATCCTGCAGGAATAACAACACCCTGACATCCTGCAGGAATAACAACACCCTGACATCCTGCAGGAATAACAACACCCTGACATCCTGCAGGAATAACAACACCCTGACATCCCGCAGGAATCATCACATCAAAATCAGCTACCAACAGCCAAAGGGGTAATGGTGGTGCTGTCAGGACGCTACTTTGTAATGATTCAGTAATACATGCCCTAATTTAACCCCCTTGGGAATGCAGCCACAAGACTGTAAACTGTGCTGGTGGATGCAGGCACAAAGGGGTTAACTGTTCAATCACAATAGCGGTGGTGGTGTTAAACTCATGTTGCATTTGAGCTCAAACTTTTGACAAGATATTTGATGGCCATTTTAGAATATTCCTCATGCTGTCTGGCAATTATGTTATTTATTTCATCAAAAACATTACCGATGACATGACAAATGGGAGTGTCTACTACGTGCTCAAATTCTAGCCTACGAACCCGTTGTGTGCACACACAACCCGGGAGGCACTCGGGGAACCCTCCAGAGGGGCCAAGAGTTGTCTCCCGGACCTGCCTATCCGGTTCCGAGTCACCTGACTCGCCAGTCAGCTACGTAGGCTCACGACCTTCGGACGTGTTCTAGCCTCGCGCTCCCTTCGACCGGTCGGTCTTGGTGCTCGAGTTCGCCGTGACTTTGGCTTCGCCTGTTGCTTCGCTTCTGCTTCGCTTCTTACTTCGCTGCAGCTTCGCTTGCGCTTCTTCGCTTGGCGTCCTCCTTGGTTGGCTTCGCTTGGCGGACCTGCTGGTTCCCGCCATTTCGCCGGTGGCGACATGGACGTCTCTTCTCCCGCTACCGCTTCGGCAGAGAGGTAGGATAGTTAGTTGGGCCCGGAGCCGGTCCCCGGGCGGGGTACCGGCCTGTGCCTTTGGACTCTACCTTGTTCGTGTTGTGTGGGTTTCGTTGAGCGGGGACTCTTAGCTCGGCGGGGCCCTGGTGCCCTCGCCTTTCCCCTTTGGGGTGAAATTACTGGCTTCCCCTGGTAGCCTTCGGGGAGCATTGTTTAAACCAGCTGCGGCGCGTGGCTCATGTTGCATCTCCGGCCTGGCTGGGGTATGCTTGTTTCGAGAGCGCACTCTTAGCTTAGAGCGCTACAGCATTATTGCCTGGGGGCACGGCCTTTCGTCCCTATTGTCGTTTGGCCCGCCGTGTGATGGCCTTAGTCGCCTGCGCGGCGTTAAACCCAAATAACTAAACTAAACTAAACCTATTGTTGTTTGGCGCACATTCCTCTCCAGCCTGGCTGGGGTAGGCTTTGTTCTAAAGACGCAAGCTTAGCTTCGGGCGCTATAACAGTATAGCCTGGGGGCACAGCCCGTTTGTCCATATCGTTCGGTACGGTTCCCCTTGGTAGGACGAGCCCTGTTGGTCTCGACCACGTACCGGCACGTTGTTTGTTTGGTGTGTTGCAGTGCCCTCCTGATGACCTGCACGCAGTGTGGAGGTTTCCAGTGGCCCTCGGATTCGCACAAGGTCTGCCTGCCGTGTGTCGGCTGTACATCTGAGCGTTCTTGTGACGTTTGCGCCGTCTGGCCGGAGCTCCGCTGGGTCCAACTTTGGAGCTTCTACCGACGTGAACGCCCGACACCTGTGCCTGTTGCAAGACCTGCGGAAGTGCCGGCTGTCATCTCAGACACACCGACCGCTCTTGCCCCCGATGGCCCCAGTCTGGAAAGATCTCCACAGCGGACACAGCAAGGTAGTGTGCGGAGTCGGGAGTTCGAGGCGCGGATTCCCAGGAGGGAACGCGCTTGGACCAAGCCTTACGACAGGCAGAGAACCCATCTCGAGACAGAGGTCAGTTCGGAGAGACGTGCCTCGCGCCGTCCATGGTCAACCGGTCCCCACTCGTCTCCTAGGAAGGCCTTGGATCCCCCTCGGCCGCTGCGAGCCCGCCTCGCCACAGAGTCCGGCTCGCGGAGACATTCGCGCACACTCACCACACCACTACCTGTGTCCAGTTCCTCCTTGCGATCGAAGTCTGACCACCACTCTCGCGCTCCTTCATGTGAGCGTCGTGAAGTTCGGGATTCTTCTCGTCATCTGGACCATGGACCTTCGCGCTCTACCTCTTCGCGGCGTTCGTCCCACGTTCCCCGCTGTCTGCCTCGTCCCGCCCGTTCCCCTTCCCCTCGCCCAGCCTCCTTCCTTCCTCCTCGTTCCCGAGGATCACGGTCTCCAGCTCGTAGTCGCTCGTCTGGTCGCCGCCGCCGTTCCCGCTCCTCTAGTGCGTCGCGTCGCCGTCGCGGACGTCGCTCTCCCCTGCGTGCTTCGGCGCCTTATGGCTCCCCTCGTCCTCGTCGAGCTGCTCGCTCTCGGAGTCACGGTCGCCGTCCCTCTTCGACGGCTCTCGGCGGCGTGGACGACGATTCGTTGAGTCTTCTCCCTGATGATTCCATCTCAGTTCTCCTCGGAGGTCTCAGCCGCTCTCCTTCGCCGCTCTCTCCTTCGGATGCGTCGACAGCCCACGGGTTACCGGCCTCCTCCCGCACAGAGGTTCTTCTGGCCCTCGACGAGGTCGCTCGCCTCATCTCCGCCACGCTTCCGGCAGCGGACTGCCCTCCATCCCCCCCCCTGAAGAGGAAGCCTTCTGCCTTCGTCGACGCGGGTAGACAGGTAAAGAAGTTCAAGACTCTCCCTCAGCCCCCCTCCTTTCGTGAGCTTCGGGATGTGTTCTCGGCCCACCTGTTGTCTGACTCAAGAGACAGTAATTTCTTCTCGGACCACAGATGGCCTCCGGACCTCGATATGTACTTCCGCCAGCAGTGGTACGCCGGCCATTCCCAGGCCTTCCTCTGCCCTCTCCCTCCGGTGGATCCAGCCGCCGTGGTTCAGGCAGGTGGGGCCTCTGCACTCAGACGCGCGCTCCCCGCGGGTTTGGACAAGACGGCTTCGCTTGTCAGGAATTCCTTGGCCTGCGCCGGCTTCATGGAGCTCCTTACGCAAGCCTTCCTCCGGCGCGTGGAAGATTCGTGGCACCCGTCCCTGACCCCCCTTCTTGGCGACCTCCTCGTCCTCGCTGAAGCGGCCAGCCGCGCCGCGTATCACTCTTCGGTCAACGCTATGGCTGCAGCCGCCAATTGTGATTTACTCCGCCGCGACGCTGTCCTGCAGGCCTGCCGGGGAATGCCTGCCGACCTGAAGACCCAGCTGCGTCGGGCCCCCCTCGGGGGACCCCTTCTCTTTGGTGACACCTGGCAAGCCGTCAAGGATTCCAATGCGGACAGGTGGCCTCCCAAGTCTGTTCCTCGGCGCTTTCAGTCAGCCCGCAAGGCCGTGGGTCGCCCCCTGCGGATCTCCAGACCCGTCGCCCCGACGTCAACAACCCAGCTGCAGTCCCTGCGTCGCCGTCGCCCCGCCTTCGGTCGCCCCGGCCAAGCTAACGCCCCCGCCCCAGCTTGGCCCCGTCCCGCCCGTCGCCCTGGGCGCGGGCGGGCTCAGTGACTCCTCCCCTCCTCCGCCTCCGCCGGCCGTCTCGGGTCCTCCAGTCGGCGGCAGGCTCGCCCTCTTCAGCGACGAGTGGCGATTACTGATTCCAGAAGACCCGTGGATTTTAGACACTGTTTCCGGCGGCCTACGGATCTCCTTTCGTTCCCCTCCTCCTCTGCGTACGACTCCGCTGTGGACCGAGATCCCCGCAGACCCGCTCAAGGAGTGCGCCCTACGGGGGGAAGTCGACTCTCTCTTGAGGAAGGATGCCACAGAGGTTGTGCGCCGCGCAGACTCGCTGGGATTTTACAGCAGACTTTTCGTCGTCCCCAAGCCTGGCGGCAAGTGGCGCCCAGTGATCGACCTCTCAGCCCTAAATCGCTTCATCGTGGCTCCTTCCTTCCACATGGAGACGGCCCGAGCCCTGCGTACCGCGGTGCGACCCATGGATTACGCCGTCAGCCTGGATCTCTCCGACGCTTACCTACACGTACCCATACATCCGGCCGCCCAGAGGTATCTGCGCTTCGCGTTCGATGGAACCGTTTACCAGTTTCGAGCCCTACCCTTCGGCCTCAACCTCAGCCCCTGGGTCTTCACCCGCTTGATGGATGCAGTTATGGCCAAGGCACGGCAGTCGTCTCTCAGCCCTATGTCCAACTACCTCGACGATCTCTTCCTGAGAAACCACGTCGAGTCCGTCTTGGAAGAGGACAGGGATACTCTGATGCGTCTGCTGTCGCGACTGGGGTTCCTCCTCAACGTCGGGAAGTCAGATCTCACGCCCTCGCGCCGCTTCATTCATCTCGGAATGGATTTTGCCACCGATCTCAACGTTGTTCGCCTCCCGGATCCCCGGATTCGGAAGTTGGCCACCTTCGCCAACCAGCTAGCTCAGCAGGAAGCAGCTCCCGCCCGAGTTTGGCTTCAACTCCTCGGACTGATCAACGCAGCGGCGGACCTTCTCCCCCTGGGTCGCCTCTACGCCCGCCCCCTTCAGCTGCACCTCCTGCTTCTCTGGAGACCCTCTTCTGGCGACCTTACCCACCTGGTCCCGGTTTCCCCCCTGGTTCGCCCTCACCTTCTACGCTGGACCGACACGGCTTGGTTGGCTTCGGGAGTCCCTTTGTCCTCCCCCCCCCCGCACCTCTCCCTGTGTGTCGACGCGAGCCTCTCGGGGTGGGGAGCCCACCTGCTTCCTCAATTCTCCTCGGCTTCCGGCCTCTGGCCCCCGGAGTTTGCAGACAAGCACAGCAATTGGTTAGAGCTGCAGGCAGTCTGGCAAGCCCTCTTCGTTTGGGAGAACCAGCTCAGGAACCAGCGGCTTCTCGTCCTCTCCGACAACTCGACGGTGGTGGCCTACATCCAGAGACAGGGGGGCACCCGATCTCCCGACCTCTGTATGCTCCTCTTCCGTTTGATGCGCTGGGCCAAGGAACGCGACATTACACTCCTCGCACGACACATTCCTGGCCACTTGAATGTGTTGGCGGACTCGCTCTCTCGCCGCGGCCAGTTGCTCCACACAGAATGGACGTTGCGCCCGGATATCTTCCAGATGATCTGCGCCCGTTGGGAGACTCCCTTAATCGACCTCTTTGCTACGAGGTGGAACCGCCAGCTTCCCCTCTTCGTCTCCCCGATTCCAGACCCGCTGGCCTGGGCAGTCGATGCCCTCTCGATTCCTTGGGACGGCCTCATCGCTTACGCGTACCCCCCGACAGTCCTCATTCCCAAGGTCCTCCACAAACTTCGAGGGAGCAACGCAGTCCTGCTTCTGGTCGCCCCGCTGGCTTGGGCCTGGTCCTGGACCACCGACCTACTCAACCTCGCCACCTCTCCTCCCCTGCGCCTGCCCACGCCCCGTTCCATGCTCAAGCAGCCCAGGCAGGCTCTCTTCCACCCTTGTCCCGAACGCCTGTCTCTTCACGCCTGGAGGTTGTGCAGCGCGCCCTCACCGCTCGAGGCTTCTCTGGTGCAGCAGTGGAGGCAATCGCTGCAGCCCGCAAGCCGTCCACCCGGCATGTTTACGAAGGGAAGTGGCGCGTCTTGTGTGCCTGGTGCGACGCCCGTCGCCTCCTACCCACCGGACTGACTAACCCACAGCTAGCGGACTTTCTCCTATGGCTCTTCGAGGTCCAAGGTTTGGCGCCCATCACCATCAGGGGATACTTATCCATGGTCGCCGACACGTACCGTCATCTCGGCCTTCCAGACCCCGGCGCCTGTAAGGACCTCTCCGACCTCATGTCCAGCTTCAGCCTCCAACGTCCGACTCAGCGTTCTCTCGTTCCTCGCTGGGACCTACCTTGGGTCCTGACGTGGCTGAATTCTTCCCAGTTCGAGCCACTCGCTCTAGCCCCTCTGGCAAATGTGACACGCAAGACCTGCTTCCTTCTAGCCTTGGCCACCGCGTCCAGAGTTAGCGAGCTACACGCTCTTTCTACCCGCCCAGACTGCCTCCAGTTCAGGGCAGATCGCTCCGTGCAGCTCTTAACGGACCCCAGCTTTATTGCCAAAACAAGGTCGCCCCTAACTGCTCCACAGATCATCACCTTGCGGCCCCTGGGAGGGCCTGCCTGCTCTCCGGAGACTCGGCGACAGGATCCCGTGCGTGCCCTACGCATCTACCTGCGCCGTACCAAAGTTACCCGTAGAGGGCGCTCCCGCCTCTTCCTGCCCATACGCCAGGGCAAGACTGATATCACAGCCCAGACGATCTCCTCCTGGCTGCGCTGGGTAATACGATCGGCATACATGGATCTCTCCCCACGCGTAGCGCAGAGACTGAAGATCCGCGCACACGAAGTACGCGCCATGGCCACGAGCGTCGCATTCGATCGGAACTGCGCTGTCAAGGACATCGTGGCCGCGGTGGGCTGGCGAGCAGAATCTACCTTCGCTCGTTTCTACCTTCGGGATCTGGCGGGACAGCGAGACAACCTCGCCTTGTTGGGGGACCTCACGGTGGCACAGCACTCCCTCCCGGCGCAGCAGGCGCCGTAGGTACGCACCTAGCTCGTTACCTGGGAATTAGCAATGGGAGGACGGTCTTGGTCTCCGGTAGTACCGGGGCGGCACCCTCCTCCTATTCGTGATTCTCCCATTTGTCATGTCATCGGTAATGTTTTTGATGAAATAAATGCATTTTTCTTTAAAAGGTATTTTTTCGAAAAATACTTACCGATGACATGACACGGAGGACCCTCCCACCTGCCCCGCTTGCCGCTGGTGAGCCTAGTATCTGACTGGCGAGTCAGGTGACTCGGAACCGGATAGGCAGGTCCGGGAGACAACTCTTGGCCCCTCTGGAGGGTTCCCCGAGTGCCTCCCGGGTTGTGTGTGCACACAACGGGTTCGTAGGCTAGAATTTGAGCACGTAGTAGACACTCCCATTTGTCATGTCATCGGTAAGTATTTTTCGAAAAAATACCTTTTAAACAAAAATGCATTTTACGATCGTCCAGGAGAAGTAGAGTAGGTGTACAAAGACAACCCGCCTGCAATCTCGTTGTTGAATATTTACTGTTTTCAGCCTCATCCTTTTGCAAATGACGTGCGAATCAAGCATCCTGTTGTTTAATTTTACATTCATATTGCAGTCTGTCGTTTGTCGCGTTCACATTTTCTATGTTACGACAGCGTCTTGTGAGATAATTGTCTGTTAAAAAATGTTGAATATAGTATACGTCTGACAATTCTTGTCCTTCACATGAAAATGGGGTCAGATAGCTTTATTTGCCTACAGTCGAGCATCATTCTACTAGTGTTAAAATTGATTCTTGTCATCCACATGAAAACAAGGTCACATAGCTTTATTACCTACAGTCGAGCTTCATTCTACTAGTGTTAACATTGAGGTCATCCGTATGAGGGAGAACATATGTGTGTGTGTGTTTTATGTACCCAGTAATCTACTTAACAGTACAAAACATCAGTGATTGAACGCATTGAGCCCCGAGGTGGACAATCTGACATTTTGAGACTGTTCTCAGTATTCTACATGACGTGTAGATGACTGACTGATCGTTATGATTCAAGGTTAGTGCCAGAACAGCTTGGCGCATTCAGACGCCTAGCTATTCTGGCACTACCCTTGAATTATAACAATCATAACTACATGTATAACTATCTTGATCAATCCATCTGGTGAAAGTAAGTCACGGCAGAACGAGTGAAAAGCACAACTGCCATGTCACAGGCTTCCTTCAGACTTGGCAGTTTTCTTTTGCTGTTACAGTTGATGAAATATCCATTGCCGGCAATGATCGTTTCCTTATACAGCTAGCTCTTCATCACTACTGATGCGTCAAGGAGATGAAAGTGTTAATTTTTTAACACATTCAGCGATAGTAATATTTTGAGATTATTTCCCGATGAAATGATGTTCTTGTACAAAGATGGCTAATGAATTGCGCTTAATACAGGGTGTACGAATGAACATTTAAACTTTATTGGTCCATATATGTTTTGATGTAGGTACAGACAGAAAATGAATGTAATTTTATGTTGAAGTAGGGGCTTTTACATATTATTTCTTTCTTTTTTTTCTGATATTGTAATAAATATTAATATGACGAAAGACAATGAACTGCAATTTATGCTTGTGATGGAACATTCAAAGTTGAAAGTGCGTTATATATTTTTTGCTTTATTGTAATGGACTGCTGTAGAGTTGCGCGCCATGATGAGTTTCGTGCATGCACAGAGTCCAACTTCAAATGATTTTGAGTAACAAACGACTGCACCATGTGTGACCTAGTAGCGCTGGCGATCACCGACTTCTGTCTATGGAGGCTAGAAGCTCTACTGAAGTCATCATTCTCTGTGCTAGAAGCTTTGATCTTTACTTGAGAAAAATACAAGGCCAGGCCCCTGGTATTCAAGAGCACGCTCACATGGTTCTCCACCATATTCTTAGCAAAGTGTACAACTCTACTGTGGTCTGTGATGTTCTGTGACAGATGACAATAATATTCATTTTGACGTTGATTATGGATTCGCAGTACATGCGTTTTATGACTTGACAAATTTAAACTTGATTTCACCCTATTTATGTTAATTATTGCTTTTTTTGCCATTGGACTGTAGAGAAGAGAAGATTTCACCCTATTTATGTTAATTCTTGCTCTTTTTGCCATTGGACTGTAGAGAAGAGAAGATTTCACCCTATTTATGTTAATTCTTGCTCTTTTTGCCATTGGACTGTAGAGAAGAGAAGATGACAATAGTGATGATTTTGCTTCGGTTCATTGCTCGCCATATGTATTCAGTATATACTGAGTGGTCTGCTGCAAGTTGCGTTTACACGCCATAAATCACTGTCGCACCAACCCGGAAGAGTACAAGTTGCATGCCGCATTCGCTTGCACAGTGTGATTGCTTAACTCGTTCTACCCCAAGACCAAAATCCCCAAATGTTGCCGTCGTCCCCTGAAGACTGCGTTGCAGTGCAGGACACAGATCGACTATGATAGTTCAAAGGTGATGCCAGAATAGCTTGGCGCCCATAGGCGGTCAGTCAGTCAGTCAACCCATAGGCGCCAAGCTATTCTGGCATCGCCCTTGAACTATCATGGTCAGTCCTTATCTTGTTGTGGTGGGTCTGGGGGAGAAGGGGTTAACCTTTTCACTAACAAGTAGTCAACAGAATCCAACTGCAAGAGGTATAGATCCTCATGAGCCCCCGCAAGTTGCGGGGGCTCATGAGGATCTATGCCTCTTGCTGAATCCACTTTGTCTCCGTGTACCTTGGTTGAAATAACCAAGATTTCAGAAAGCTATTCCGCATCCACTGGCAGTCAAGTGCTGCACCCAACATAACAGCCTCCGTTTGAGGAACAGCGGCAGCTGATCTCGGGCAAAGAGAGGAGTACATTTCCGTGAACTTCTGCAGCGGCTGCGGTGAATATGTCTCACGCAGATGAACAGACTGTAGCCGGTAAATATGTCTCATGCAGGTGGAACAGACTGTAGCCGGTGAATATGTCTCACGCAGGTGGAACAGACTGTAGCCAGGATGTGGACACGTTTTTTGAAAAACTGGTCTCATGTAGTCGCTTGCCATTACAGGCTAGGCTGAACTTGCCAGATACATCCACTCGGGGAGTACACAGGTACTTTTGCATCTCATTTGAATGGAAGTGTACTCATGCTGAACTCCCCGAGTGGGTCTTTCTAGGTAGTACAGCCCAACCTGTCTATAGCAGTCACCTAAGAAGTATACCTCCCCTTCAGTTGTACTATATCATCACCCTGCAGAAAACGGCCACGTGTCTATAGTGGCTGCATCAATCCTGTCCCTTTGGTGGCTGTTATGGCCAGGTTTGACTACAGTCAGAATGCACAGATTATCATGAGCCCGTGCAGGGGCTGATTAGGATCTGTGTCTGCTGTTGCTGGAATGGTCAAGTCAATGACGTAGACCTGGAAACGCCAACACGGACCTATACCTGAAAATTCCCACAAGAACCGGTACCGGAAGTACCCACATGGACCAAGCAGAAGGACTGGACGCGCCTCTTGCACATCCAGGCACTTCAATCAGATGCTGAATTTTAACAGTTCCAACATGCCCTCTTCACAATCATGTACTGTATTTGTGCTTTGTTTGTTTTTTTCCCCAAACCTGCAATCTTTACCTATTTGTATGATGAACTAAATTATGGCTGACTGACCTGATTGTAAGATAATTGTTGATGCCACACAAGGCGACTTGAGACAGGACCTAATGACTACAATCCGAAACTGAAGGAAATCTTTATGATCCACTGGAGTTTTTGTGATCCGCGCTTATCTTTTCACAGTTTTTGGTGTGGGCGATTTCAGTTTCCTGAACCTTTGTAATTTTTGTAATGTAAGGTAGTTATGCATGTTGTTATTGCAGAGACGATCTGACACTCGCATGTTTAACTCAACATGACACGTGCACCCAATATAAGCTAAGCTATTTTTGTTTCTCTTGATAAAGGCCCCATGGCAAGGTTAACCCTTTTAGCCCCAATGCACTTCAGCAGGAGATGGATCGACCATGATAATTCAGGGGTAGTGCCAGATTAGCTTGGTGCCTGAAGCTGCCAAGCTAATCTGGCACTACCCTTAAATCATGGTCGATCCATCGCCTGCATCCGGTACATTATTAGGTGAGGCTTTTAACTCTATTAGCCTGGGGACCCTGCAGCAGGAGATGGATTGACCATGATAATTCAAGGGTAGTGCCAGATGAGCTTGGTGCCTGAAGGCGCCAAGCTCATCTGGCACTACCCTTGAATTATCATGATCAATCTATCTACAATCAGTACATAGTCATTAGACAAAACCTCCAAGATTTGAGAAATGGGACCTTGGGTCTAAAAGGGTTAATATTTGGGAAATGTAGTCATGTGGGTAAACGGGTCAGTTGCCTGGACCCTTTTCCTTGTACAAGACAATGGCCTCAAACTTGAAGGAGGGATGACCTTGAACCTTTCTCCCTGTACAACGTGCTGCCCCGCTGGCCACCAGTGTCAGCACGACATTCACGTGTATCATCATGTTTGCTGAAAATGACGCTTGCACAGAATCGCACGTTGTCTCCCATCTAAAATTATGTGCGAGCGTCTTAACAATGTATGCCCCTACATTCGCCGGTTGTTTACCTACCTGTTTTTTTAAAAACAATTTTTTAAAAAGTGTTTTTACATCATTAGCAGTACAGTCAGATTTATACCATGCAAACCTGTCAAAGGAGCACGTAGATTTGCTGTTGATTTCACAAGAGGCAGCTTTAGAACCTCTTCCCAGTGAATGCCCCCCCCCCCCTCCCCCCCTTTCCAAAATGGTTGCGGTAAGTTGACATACAGTGCATACCACCTGCTTCCGGTAAGTTGACATACAGTAGATACCACTGGAAGCGACATACGCCAAACGTTTGCAGTTTGTTCCCCAATGAAATGTTAACTCATTTAGCGCGGACACGCCACGGCAAGACAAGGATCGAGCGTGATAGTTCAAGGGTGGTGCCAGAATAGCTTGGCGCCCATATGCGCCAAGCTATTCTGGCACCACCCTTGAACTATCATGCTTGATCTGTCTCTAGAATTGTCATACAGTCCTTCAGAGGGCAACTTCAATCAACATGAATGGATTTCGGTCCTGGGGTAGAATGTGTTAAGCGAGGGTGATTGTGACTGAAGTTTGAAGTTAACCCCTGGGCTCTCTATAAGCTTTTTTATTTTTGAGGCGACAAAAAACGCTAGCGACAGCCAGAGGGTTGCAAATGTCTGCCTCAACAAGATTTACACCGAGTCGGAACTGAATCACAGTACACCAGCGTCATATACCCTCATGTGTGCGTTATAGGGAATGCTTCGTAGCTGTTGATGCTTGGCGCCTTGAATTAGTTTTGTCTAAGCCACTTTACATATGCATTGCGACTTCTGATCTCAAATAACAATACACTACTCCCTCCAACCCCAGTTCCCAGCATTCAGCCCATGTAAATCGTGTTAACGCTTGGGGTGGGGGGGGGGAACCACGGGTGGCTTAATGAATTTTCGTGTATGTGTTTCCATTTTCCGCAAGACGTCTGACAAAAGAGACTGTTGATTTTATTGATTTGCTAATTAGATTTATGTCCAAGTCATTCACAAACCTTGTGTGCTGATGTGAACTTTTGAGTCAAATGGTTTGGAGTCGTGAGGCCCTAACAGAGAAGAACCCGGTGAAGAGTGAAACACGGTGAGAAAAGACAGCTACATGGGTGACAGTCCTCAGTTCTGGAGGCGGATTCACTTTTTTCAAAATGCAAGGAAGCTGAATTTTCACTGTTTGTTTCAGACAGAACATCCCGTCAGCCAGCCTGTTGCGTGGCATTCATTCTGCTTATGCGGGGTCTCGTGAGAATTTACGTCTCTTGCTGGCCTGCCGTGGACGCTTTTCAGTCTTTTCAATTGTTGGTACTGTCACCCATGCAGTTACAAGACAGTTGTGTTGTAACTGTCTTTCTGAGCGTGTTTCTGTCTTGGTTGGGTTCTTCTCTGCGCTAGCCTTCATCAGATGACTGACCAGTCCGCATGGACCTGTGCACAAAGCCGGAGAAATGCCAAGAAAGAAAGAAACACATCATGAAAGGACAGCTTCAGCACAGTTGTCTTTTCTAAGCATCTTTCTTGGGATTTGCTTTGCTTGCTGCATGCTTGGGAGTCACTCTTGTTTTCTGAATGTTGTTTCACCCAGATTTATCGACCATGATAATTTAAGGGTAGTGCCAGATTAGCTTGGCACCTTCAGGCGCCAAGCTAATCTGGCACTACCCTTGAATTATCATGGTCGATCTGTCACCTGATGTAGGGCGTTGGGACTAAATGGGTTAAAAGAAATTCAAGTGTGTACATTGCCATAAATAACTTTAAAAAATAGCCATGATTTGAATGACAAGAAGAGAAGGATGTCGGTCGGCTCATTTGTCCTTGTCGTTCTACAGCTTCGTTCTCTCCTTTCTCAAGTATTGTTTTAAACTGGTCAGCTGGTGACAAGTTCGCAATCTTTAATACCCCGTATCCCCTTTGATACCCTGTACCCTTTGAAACCCCATCCCCTTTGATACCCCGTGCCCATTGATACCCCGTGACCCTTGATACCCCGTGCCCTTTGCGTGTGTACTTCCCACTTGTACCTGCATAGATTTAAATGACATGCAAAGCCCCAGTAATAAACTAACTAAAAGAATTGATAGCCATCGTTCACAGATGGCTGGTTGAGCAGACCGGTTTGAGTGTCACGTGTTATGAGCAGACCGGTTTGAGTGTCACGTGTTATGAGCAGACCGGTTTGAGTCACGTGTTGTAAGCAGACCGGTTTGAGTGTCACGTGATAACTTCAGTGTCATGTTTTTACAGTTGCTGTTGGTTGTTACTAGCGTCACAAATTGCAAACTGTTGTAATGTGTGCAGTCACCTTTAGGCAAGCCACATTATGCCCCCCACAGGCGCAGTGTCAGTCAAACTAACGGGACATCCCCCCCCCCCCCTCTCCCCTCCCGTTCACCTTTTGTGGCCAAAATTTGACAAAAATTTTTGTTGTGTAGGAGAAAAATGCTGCAAAACTTCTAGGTTGTGTGACTCTGAAATTTATTTTGACCTCATGACATGCATGACATTTATTTTTGTTTATAAAAAAAAAAAAAAAAAAAAAAAAAAAAAACGCCATGCAATGAAAACGCCGTACCATTTGTAAACGTTATTACATGTGCTACCTCGTATATGCTGCAACGGGCCCGAAAGTCCTAGACATTGTACATTGATGTGAAGTGTTCTGTTCAGCTTGCTGCCCGGTACACCACAACATGGACTGGTGACCACAGCGTCAGACAACCGGCCCTAGTTCACCAACCGGCCCTAGTTCACACCGTGTGACTATTAGCATATAATTCAAGGGTAGTGCCAGGTTAGTCTGGCACTACCCTTGAATGCTCTACACATCCATTGCTTGGCCCCCCACCCGGGTCTGCCCTGGGGGACTTGGGTGGGGTTAGGTATTTTTTAGTTCCCAGGGTCACCCTGGTCAGCCCCACAGGGTGGGTTTTTCTCTCTATTCTGGGGCATGTGTTTCTGTCTACCCGAGGTCCATTCATCTGTATTTGCCTTTTTAAAACTCTCCCTACTGTCTGCACTGCCTGTAGCTCTTGATATTGGATGTGTGTTGCTAAATGGTCTTAGCTTTATTTATGCCCCATGTTGTAGGTTTATTTAATGTATTTGACCGGCTGGCGACATACATTCAATTTTCTGTTTAGTTTTTTTTTTCACAAGCAGTGCAGGCACGTCCTGAGAAAGCCTTGTTGCTGTCGGGACGTTAAGCAATGTACAATCAATCAATCATTGCTTGGCTGCCCAGGATGCACTCGGCACTTGTACGTCAAGTAAGAATGTCATCATTAACCTTTTGTGTGTCGGTAGGGGTTTTTGTCACGATGATTCCTACAGGAAACTGCTAACGACACACAAAGGGTTTGCCGTGAACATTGTGGGTTGCCGCCTTAACCCTTTGAACACCACGGCCGCATTTTCCAAATGGAGGTGTCACCTGACGACTATGTACCAGTTGCAGGAGATGGATCGATCATCAGTGATGATTGAAGCTGGATGGAGCATGATAATTTAAGGATGATGGCGCCAAGCTCATCTGGCACTACCCTTGAATTATTATCCATAATCATCCTTGATCCATCCATGTCCTGCAACAGGTACATAGTCCTTGACTAGCACCTCCACAGTTTGGGCAATGTCTTGGGGATAAATGGGTTAATATTTGATAGTCGCGCAATGACGAGTCACCTCAGTGGTGTAGATCCCTATAGGGCTCGGGAAGCTGACGTCGTCACGCTAGTCGTGGCGGCCATCTTGTGAGGATACGGGACTAAGCGCTCATAGGGAAATCGCTGTTTTTGTAATGTCAGGAAAGTCCTGACGTACTATAAGCAATAACAGCAAGTCTTGCCATCACTGTAGGAAACCGCTCACCAGAATCTGTTTTTGTTCGTTTCCAAAGAGGAAGAAAAAATGATGAAGACAAACGTGTTTAAACACTATTTCACTACTATACGATGACTATGGTATCCTCTTAAGATGGCGGCTGACGCGCCGACGCTGCTAGGGAACGCGGGGAACTTCCCGAGCCCTATATCCACATGTTGTAAGCACGCCAGCTACACAGTGACACGGATTGATTATAGTATATTATTCTGATTATTTTCCGAAACAAGCCACGTCCTTGCCGTAGCCACCTCCCACTCTTTTCCCCTGCTGAGAAAGAGGCACGCCGCGTATACTTGCCTACGTGTGCTTCCGTCTCGGTCAGTAGAGGTACAGCGAGGGCTGTGCACTGACCAGAGGCGCGCCTGGCGTGATCAGGATTGTGGTATTCAGCTGCATGCAACGCAATGGCGCCCGCCAGCAGCCGCGGCTTTGATATGACGGTATTAGTACACAGTTTCACTTCCGGAACGCAAACAAAACCCAGATGCAAGAGGTATAGATCATCATGAGCCCCTGCAGTTGCGGAGGCCCATAAGGATCTATGCCTCTTGCTGGCTGAATTGAGTGGATGCATCGCGGGCGCCGCACTAGGTTTTCGGGCGGTGAAGCTGCAATGGCGTCGCCCGGTTTTTAGTTGAGACAGTGTCGGGGTTAAGGTTTCTGACGTGATGCATTATAACGCTGGGCGCTCTGAAAGTGTTCACTGGCAGAACCCGCCAATAAGGCATGATGTCAACATGCCCGGCTTGGCGGGGAACCAGTGGTGCAGCGGCGTTCTTGCTGTTTCTGCTTGCCCGCAAACCGTGTGAGCTTTATATAGCGTCATTTACTTGATATGATTTGCCAACGGACCGTCGCCGATTTGATACACACTTTCAGTTTTTTAAATGCTTTGTCGTGAAATGAGCCATCCTGGATGTTATGATATGCCCGTCTCGTATCGTGTGTCACGTGGTGGTGATTCGTGCTCCCCCCCCCCCTCCCCCCGCCTTGTCATCCCCGCGACAGGAATAAAATTAAAATGAACAATATTATTGGACTTGTCGCCACAACAAGCATAACTCCTTAGGCACGATTCAACCTGCAAGAGACATAGACCCTCATGAGCCCCCGCGACAGTCGCGGGGGCTCATGAGGATCTATGTCTCTTGCTGAGACCAGTTTGCACCCGTGTTCTTTGCACGACTTTGGCCTTTGGTGTAGTGCGTGGGGGTGAATGGGTTACCCGTTGGTTGGTTATTGTACTGAGCGACAAGTCGGTTGTTAGTTTGATTTGATTCCTGAAACATCACGTTTCGGGGCTGTTGACACGTAATGTAGACGGACACTCGTCCATTCTGATGCGCAGAATTGACTGTGTTATATGATTGTGTATGTTTTTTTGGGTTTTTTTTGTTGTTTTTTTAATGCCGGTAGGACCGGCGTTGACACGACCGATGACTTGTGCGACTGACTTGATCCTTGCGCTGCGGATAGAACGTGGCAATGTAAACTGGTGTAAATATGCAAATTTATGCTGACATTTTTGTGTCGGACCGTTCGCGACACCTTGCGCAGACCTGAAGCGTGTTTTATCGAAACTGATGTAGTGTACGTAATGAATGCACTGTACAATACTTCGCACGGTGGTGAAACGAAGACATACAATTGTTCACATCTGATGTCAATGACGATGACTCGTTTGCTCGTGTGCTAACTGCCTCGTACCTTTTGCCGACGTGACCCTTACGCATACTGTTGGTTGGACGCCGGCGTTAAGCAATGCACAACCAACCTTACGTGCATCGGATACGGTAACCAAAATGGCGTCATTTTTGTGTGCATGTATTGATTTGTATAAAAACCAAGGGGAATCACAGCGCTGGACAGACAAACAGTTAGATCCCCTGCCCCCGCCTATCAGGCACCCAATCGCCAGCCCACAGAGAAATACGCAGGTATAGAACAAGACGATCATTTCCATCCTCAAAAACCAAGGGGAATCACAGCGCTGGACAGACAAACAGTTAGATCCCCTGCCCCCGCCTATCAGGCACCCAATCGCCAGCCCACAGAAAAATACGCAGGTATAGAACAAGGCGATCATTTCCATCCTCATTTGAGGATGGAAATGATCGTCTTGAGGATGGAAATGATCGTCTTGTTCTATACCTGCGTATTTCTCTGTGGGCTGGCGATTGGGTGCCTGATAGGCGGGGGCAGGGGATCTAACTGTTTGTCTGTCCAGCGCTGTGATTCCGCTTGGTTTGTATACAATTCTGCCAGCGCTAGCCTCACCTATCTGGTTTGTGAGTGTATTGATTTGTATAGTAACAACCATAGGGGTCCGTAGATAGTAGCTTTGACTTCACTAATGCAAATCCACCGCGTGCGCGCAAGCGCCTATACTAAGCTCAAGACTGAATGTATTTAGTCTTGGCGCAGTGGATTTGCATTAGTCAAAGCTACTATCCACGGACACCTATGGTATCAACCTGTTGTCAGTTCCGATTCAGTCTTGTGAGCGGGCCCTAGCCTGTGGTTGTGATGACAATGATGAAACTCGTTAAGTTTACACAGCTCTTTGTCTTGTGCTGCAGTTCTCACTGTTTGTTGCTGACTGACTGACTGACTGATGTTTAACCCATTCAGCCTGGGGACCCTGCAGCAGGCGATGGATTGATCATGATAATTCAAGGGTAGTGCCCGATGAGCTTGGCGCCTTCAGGTTAACGGCCTATGGCACTAAATGTGATCCAAGGGCGAGAAGTTTGTTCATTGACGGCCCGTGACGAATTAATTATGCATACCGGCATCACTGAGTTGATGACGTCCGGCTTTACTGGCCTTTCTTAGCCAATGTTGCCATGTGCCAAGACGTCAAAATTTAATAGCATCACAGTGTAAAGAAAGGATGACGTAATAGGTGATGTCAATGCTCCGCGCGAATATTACAAGAAGCTATGATGTCGTGAATGTGACACAAACGTCACTGCGTTACAGTCAGTTTTGTACTATGAAGTGAGAATACATAGCCAAGCCTTACCAGAAGATTTCCACGAGGCATTCTCAGTAAGCGGAGGCCCTCGGACCACCGTCGGCCCATTCGAATGCACCCTTTGGCTGTCTCTAGTGATGTTTGTCGCAATGATTTCTGCAGGAATCATAGCAACTGACAAAAATCGCTACCGACACACACAGGGTTTATATATAACTGCAGCAACCCCATTTTCTCCATTCCCGTATTACAAAGATTGTTTTCCAGCGTATGATTTGTAATTAACCCATTCTGCACTGACGCACTACAGCAGGAGATGGGTCGACCATGATAATTCAAGGGTAGTGCCAGATCAGCTTGGCACTGCCCTTGCCAATTATCATGGTCGACCCATTTCCTGCAACTGGTGGTGCATTGTCATTACATGACGCCTGCACAATTTGGGAAATATGGCCGTCGGGCTGAATGAGTTCAAGAAATTCTTACTGATTGGCTCCAAACTGTATGCAGCAAACTGACGGCAGAGTGGCCATGCCAGTTAGAGCATCATTCTTTCGGACATGACTTAAGCGCTATATAAATGTACATCATTATTATTTCGGCAAACGTCACGCATAGGCCTGTCACAACCTGACTTGACTACGGCATGTACGGCCACTACCCTTGTGTCTATTCCTTCAGGAGATGCCGCACGTGACTTGTGCCGTCACCATCAAACACTAACCCATTTAGCCCCAAGACATCCTTCCCCAATTGTGGAGGTGTCACCCTATGACTAAGTACCATGTGCAGTACCATGCTAACGTTAGTTGCCGCCTATCCATATGCGGGAAATGAGTAGCTCGTTCTAGGCGTCCCACACCAATAGCTGCGTAAGTGTCGTGTAGCATCGCCGCTATACACTGCGGCAACTGTCGATGCAGTGCAGGTTGAAGTGGGTAATGTTTTGCTTGATCTTGATCGGAAGATGAAACATACAACTGACTGTCTAAGCGTGTTTCTGTCTTCTTTGGTCTGGATTTCTTCTGGCTTCCGCGTGCCATTCTGTGGAGAACTGACGCCAGCACCACTTGGCCAAGAAAGTCGGTGTTGACCTGTCTGTACGTGTGACAATTTAAGGCAACTTGTTTAAATGTGTGCACCCGATCATACCCTGAAGGCCCCGTATACCACACACCGAGACCAGCTTCCTAGCGGTACTCGCTTCCACAGCCAGTCGTTTGGCTGTCGCGCTTCGCAATGTCACGTTTGACTGTCGCGCTCTGCAAAGTCACTTTGGAAGAACTTTTGTTGTTTTACTGCAATCACCATTTGTTGTTGATATGTATATATCTTGGCCACACCTAAGGGGTGTATTTATGTGTTTGCGATTAACACATTTTGGATCACATTTTCGATTTAACGCATGCAGCATTTTCCAGTCAGTACATATTTTATAATTTAACGAGTTGAAGCCTTGTTTGTTAACTGCGGTTCCAGAAGTTAGTACGAAGGTGCAGCGCCCCTAGCGTGGGCTTTTACGTTTATTTAGCATATTGGACCACATACATTCAATATTCCGTTTCGGTTTTTTTTTGTTTTTTTTAACACAACTCAAGTTCTCCTGAGAAAGTCGTGTTGTTTCGGAATGTTCAGCAGCGTCAGTTTTAGAGAGTCAGCAGTTTGTCCATTTACTGTCGGTAGCGGTTTTAAGTTGTCGCGATAATTCCTGCAGGGTGCCAGGCTGTTGGTATTCCTGCAGGGTGTCAGGCTGTTGGTATTCCTGCAGGATGTCAGGGTGTTGGTATTCCCGCAGGGTGTCAGGGTGTTGGTATTCCTGCAGGGTGTCAGGCTGTTGGTATTCCTGCAGGGTGTCAGGGTGTTGGTATTCCTGCAGGATGTCAGGGTGTTGGTATTCCTGCAGGGTGTCAGGCTGTTGGTATTCCTGCAGGGTGTCAGGGTGTTGGTATTCCTGCAGGATGTCAGGGTGTTGGTATTCCTGCAGGAATCATCGCGACAAAAACCAGCTACCGACAGCCAAGGAAGTATCGGTAGAGAGGGCTTCTTGTCCAATGTTACTCACATGGACCGCGTACCTCGGTCGAAAAAGGTGCTTGTTTTTTTGCGACTGTGGTGACTGACATGCGGCGGTCAAAATCAATGGCTCCAATGGTACTTCCATGCAGGTCTTGACTAAGTTGCTTCTCGACAGAACCCTGTTTGACCACGGCCGCTTTGCAAGCCAACAACATGATTTGGGGGGGGGTGGGGGAAGGAACGCGCAAGGTCATCGGGCCGACATCAGCCGCCATTGACCCACGCACGGACGTGCGCGGGCCAATGGCGGCTGACATCAGCCCAGCAAAAAGCTTTTAGGGCGCACACACACGCACGCACAAACGCACGCACGCACGCGCACACACACACACACACACACACACACACACACACACACACACGCACACACACAGCCGTGCGCGGGCCAACTGCGGCCGTCGTGGACCCGAAGACCTATGCACACTGGGGAAGGGGGAGGATGAACGCAGCAAGAGACCCATACATTTTAACCATATATATCCTGTTACGCATGTGCGCCGAACTTTGACCTACAATTGCAGACCTGCTCTGTGTAGTACCTGAACATGATGTTTCTTTGATCGTAGGAGGTGAGAATGATGCTTATATGTGTCAAACGAAAACTTGAAATTGAAGTTAGAAATAAGCACTGACTTTCACTGCGATAGAGTTGGATGGTTTCATCCGTATTTGCACCCAGGAATTTAGTAACCAGAATCTGTCTATCGTCATATTTACCTCTCAGCGCTCAGCTCTTGGGCTGAATGGAAATATGACACTGCCACTTGAATACATCAATACCTCAGGAACGGCCATCTGAAGAAGGTTTGAATGATTACAACACTAAGCTTTTCTCTTATTACGTCAGATTTAGCCAAACGCGCAGAGACTGATAAAACCACCGAACTTGACCCCGTGAGCATCACGTGCACACATCAGTTACCTCCACGACGCATGATCAGAAGACTGAAGGAGGAACCAGTGTGGCATGAACTGCGACCCTTGCTGACAGTGTTACTGGTAACCATATGTTTATTTCATGTTTTGCGACCAACATCACTACGTGGCAGAAAGCTGTTGGTTGATTTGCGCCAATTGGACTGTGCGGACCTTGTTCATTTGTATGATGATGATTATTTTACTGTTGACAAAAATCTTTTCCCATACCGTTTATATTACTGTTCACGGGAACTCTATTTTCCCGTGCCCTTCGCCATTGTACATCCCAGGTAGACCCCCTCGGGGAGTACTCCACAAGTACACTTGTATTCGAGTGAGATGCGAAGCACAAAAAAAAACATGCGAAGCATCTCATTTGCATAGAAGTGTACTTGTGGTGTACTCCCCGAGTGGGTCTGTCTGGGGAGTACACCACAAAGTTACAGCTTATTACGACCTTGAACTGATTTGCACCGCATAATTATACCCAATGACACCCTGACATCAAACGATTTGCACCGCATATACCCAATGACACCCTGACATCAACCGATTTGCACCGCATATACCCAATGACACCCTGACATCAAACGATTTGCACCGCATTTACCCAATGACACCCTGACATCGAACGATTTGCACCGCATTTACCCAATGACACCCTGACATCAACCGATTTGCACCGCATATATCCAATGACACCCTGACATCAACCGATTTGCACCGCATATACCCAATGACACCCTGACAACCGATTTGCACCGCATATACCCAATGACACCCTGACATCGACCGATTTGCACCGCATATACCCAATGACACCCTGACATCAACTGATTTGCACCGCATATACCCAATGACACCCTGACATCAACTGATTTGCACCGCATTTACCCAATGACACCCTGACATCAACTGATTTGCACCGCATTTACCCAATGACACCCTGACATCAACTGACGTCTCTAGACACGAGTTTTGCAGGACATGTATCTAGGCAACGGCGGAGATTGTTTCAAACACTTTTTTTTTTCCTGTTGATGTTTTTCATAGGATGAAGTTTTTACTGATTTAAGGGACACGTTTCTGAACTTTGTTCGCCAGTGCATGCGAGTGGTGTGATGATTTGTTGTAAATCATTTAAGGATAATCGCAGAATTTTTTTGGGTCAATTTCGATGGTTCTTCGCCATTTTGTTTGTCGCTGTCAGAACGTGACGACAAGTATGATCAATTACTCACACTCTTGCCTGATCGTTCCGCATGTATTTTGTGTGCAGATGACATGTAATGTATATTATAACTACTGACGCTTATAACTATTGACGTCAGCAAGGCTCATTGTAATGTGTAATTATTATAACTACTGACGCTTTTACCTATTGACGTCAGCAAGGCTCAGATTTGTTCTTGTATGTTCATTACGTCATGATCATTAATATTGTGGAATGTTTACACGTACGCACTATAATGATACCGATTTGTTTTCTGATGGAGTGTAGAGGTTACGTCTACAGCAGACGACACCCATCCAACGAACGAAACCGAAATCACGGCGGATAAGCAGCTTGTAAAATAAGCAAACACAACGCTCCAGACATCTTCAAGAGGTATAGATCCTCATGAGCCCGGAGGGCTCATGAGGATCTATGCCTCTTGGAGATGTTTGAGTGTTGTGTCTGCTTCTGATGGGAGCACGTTGTTGGACTTCGCTCGTTCGTTGTTGGTAGTCCTTCGTTGCAAACGAGACCCCACTTTTGCTGCAACTTCTACGGTCGTTCATTTGTAGTGTGGTGTAATCGTTACAGTTACACGCTGGCTCTTTGTTTTTGGTGTTTGACTATGTAGTGGGTATTGCAGTTTGTGAAGTTAATTTGCGTTTGGTGGTGATATTGTGCCGTGTTGCGGAATAGCGCGTTCTTCAATTGATCGTTTTCCCAGCGATGCGTGTCTGACGCGCAATAGGAAATGCAAGTCCATGTTCTGGGTCAGTCGTCTGTCCGTCGTCGTCTTCAGTACATTTTAAGTTAACGTTGGCATTTCTCGGAGACTGTTAACTCATTGTGCCCGAGGTACAAAAAACCCACATGTTCTAGTTATCATCTGAGGACTGCATTACAATTCAGGAGAAAGATCGACCATGATAGTTCAAGGGTGGTGGCAGAATAGCTTGGCGCCTCCAAGCTATTCTGCCACCCTATAGGCGCCAAGCTATTCTGCCACCACCCTTGAACTATCATGGTCGAGCCGTATCTTGCTGTGGTGTGTCGTGGGCAGAATGACTGAAAGCGAGTCTCTAAAGCTTGCTCCAAGGATGCTTTCTAAACATAGCAATTTATCTCAAAGGTCAAAGTCACGTGGGTCAAGAAATAGGTCAAAGTAGCCATATTTTGACCAACAATTTTCAGCCCAGACTTGGTACAACGATATCTGATGATAACTCCTTCCTATGAATACTAACATCGATGACCCCTCGGATAGGTCAAAGGTCGCAAGAGGTCAGCAACTGTGTGAAAAATGCCTGTCGGTAAGAATGTCAGTTTTTGTCAGCGTTTTGTCAAAACTCTTCAGTGAAGTTTGGCACAAAGGTAGCTGCTGATAAAACCGTAAAGTCTTTGTAAAACTCTTATTCAGGCGAGGCAAAATAGTTCGGTTGACCCCTCGCGGAGGTCAAGGGTCACAGGTTGACAGATGTGTGAAAAATCCTGTTTTTTTTTTTTTTTTTTGATGGGGGGGGGGGGGGGGGGGGGGGGGGCGAAAGCATGGATTTTCTTTTTTCGCAGGTACAAATGCCAACGCTTTACTTATGTTAACCCCTTCAGCCCTGACGCACTACAGCAGGAGATGCTTCGACCATGATAATTCAAGGGTAGTGCCCTTGAATTATCATGGTCGGCGCCAAGCTAATCTGACACTGCCCTTGAATTATCATGGTCGATCCATCTCCCGCAACTGATGCATAGTCATTAGATGACGCCTCCAAAATTTGGGAAATACGGCCGCCGTGCTGAATGAGTAAAGACACTTGGAACACTTTAGTGACCTGTGGGAAAGGTCAGGGTCACAAAGGTCAGGTGGATCGGTCATGGCTGTGAGCCAGAAGGGCTTGGCCATTCGTGTTCTCCTTCGCTACGCAGGCGAGTTTCCCCGACGCGTACTAGGGGCAGTAGAAACTCCCCGTTACGTGCGCCTACGTACTAGGGGCAGTAGAAACTCTCCGTTACGTGCGCCTACGTACTAGGGGCAGTAGAAACTCCCCGTTACGTGCGCCTACGTACTAGGGGCAGTAGAAACTCTCCCTACTGTCTGCACTGCCTGTAGCTCTTGATATTGGATGTGTGTTGCTAAATGGTCTTAGCTTTATTTAGGCCCCATGTGTTAGGTTTATTTAATGTATTTGACCGGCTGGCGACATACATTCAATGTTCTGTTTATTTTTTTTTCACAAGCAGTGCAGGCACGTCCTGAGAAAGCCTTGTTGCTGTCGGGACGTTAAGCAATGTACAATCAATCAATCAATCCCCGTTACCTGCGCCTAATCACGTGGATCGTGAAAAGAAGGGTACGGAAGTCATAGTGGAGGCAAGTCTACACTGCGAAACCGTGGTCAGCATCGGCGAATTTTTTTAGCGGTCACTTTAACTCATTCGCGGCCAGCTGCATCCGGATGCGGCTGACCGCGAATGCCGGCGTCAACCCTTTGGGTGTCGGCAGCGGTTATGTAGAGGCGATTCCTGCACTGAGGAATCACAACATCCTGACGCCCTGCAGGAATCAACTCTACAAAATGCACCACCGACAGGCAAAGGGTTGAGTTACTTAACAGCCAGCAAGTTTCGTTGTTGTCTGCGTCGTTTTGCTCCATTTGTAAGAGGCCCACATCGCTCAGCTGGCCGGCTGGGGCAGCATTTTCGGTGTGGCCTTGTGTGTATTTGTTTATTAGAACGGTTAGCTACAGACATTTGTTCTTTCTTTTCTCTTTTTTTTTTTTTTTTTTTTTTTTTCTTTCTCACACGCAGCGCAGTCTTAAACCCTTTGGCTGTTCGTTAGCGCTTTTGTGTGGAGGTGAGTCCTGCAGGACTAACACCATCCTGACGTCCTGCAGGAGTCACCTGGACACACAGCGCTGGGGACAGCCTGAGGGTTCACCCGGCTTTCAGTGCTAACTGACGCAGACTGTTGCGTCTTCATTCTTCGTTAATCCAGGACCAAACAAAGCTACAGGTCCCAGGAACAAGAGGCATAGATCCTCATGAGCCCCCGCAACTGCGGGGGCTCATGAGGACCTATACCTCTTGCAGCTGGGTGGGTTTTCACATTTTCTCGGCAGTGAGCGAGTTACTGCTTTGGGCGCGGTGGCAGCTTTTCCGCAGGCCTCCCTCGTTTCGTGTTTTATTTAGACATGCGGACAAACACAGAGAAAAGTGGATATTATGTACGGGTATTGCCATTTTCACCCAGCGTCTAAACTCCTGTGATGAACACAGTGGTGAATGGTTCATATTCTCAGAAACTTGCCGACTTCTTCTACTGCTGCTAAGCCCAACACGGTGTTTTTTTTTTCATCTGAGGCGATTGGTTGTCGCCGTAGCTAGCATATCCGGCGTATCCAAAGCGACCTTGACTTTTTGCGACCCCATTCCCCGCTTACTGACCGCACCACCATCATTATTGTACAGGCTGGTTATCTCTCTCCGTTTCCCACACTTGATGTGCTAGCGGAGTCGAGAGAGGTGACCAGTGTGTTAAACCCCTTCACTGCCATTGGCCATGACGTATTTCCGAAGCTGTCACGTGACTCCCGCACTCGAGGCCTGCTGGCAAAACCCGCGTGCGTGAGGAACACAGATCTGTATGAGTCGGACACAGGCAGGACTACCCGTACCATCGGCGGCTGTACTCTTCAGATACTTGGAGAGTCCACCACACGTATACTTATAATCAAATGAGGTGCTTTGCATGGTGTTCTTGTGCTTTGCATCTCATTTGAATAGAAGTGTACTTGTGGCGTATTTCCCGAGTGCGGGTCTGTCTTGGGCGTACCCCCTCCCCCCCCCCCCTTCCGCCAATGACCCTTTACTCACGAGCCCTCTTTTAACTCCTTCAACTCCGACAGGCCACGGCAAGACACGGATCGAGCGTGATAGTTCAAGGGTTGTGCCAGAATAGCTTGGCGCTCATAGGCAGTCAGTCAGTCAGTCAGCCCATAGGCGCCAGGCTATTCTGCCACAACCCTAGAACTATCACGCTCGATCTGTTTCCAGGAGTGTAATACAGTTTTCAGGGGGCAACTTCAACATTTGCGGATTTCGGTCCTGGAGCAGAATGTGTTAACATTGTTGCAAATACTATTGCAAACGCGTATCATTTGAAACTGGAAGTTCCGCTCTTTTAAAAAAAAAAATTCTATGTAACGCTCACATTTATGTCATTATCGTCAGGTTATTGGTTATTTCTACATAGATGTGCTTATCATAGTTCGAGCGTTGATATATATGTATTATGTGTATGTTATATAGTTGATGTTTTGTAAGTTATCCTCGTCCTAAACGATCCTAACACAATGAAGAAATTCCCAAGAAAGAAACATGCTTAGAAAAGACAAGTACGTGTTCAACTCAGTCGACGTTGTTTAGAAAACAGAAGCCGGGCACAACTGACAAGAACTGTGGATTAAAAGCCAGGACAGTCACGCGCTGTAATCCCCTGTTGTTGTCGAAACACACGTGCAGCTTGGACCTACTTCAGTTTTCCGGAAATCGTCCATTTGTTGAATTCAGTTTTCCGGAAATCGTCCATTTGTTGAATTGTGAAAAACAGACACACAGAACTAGTCTACGTGTACTAAGCTTTGCGGGCGACAAACGTTCAATATTCCGTTTCGGTTTTTTTTTTTTTTTTACACCACGACTGTCTCAGGACGTGCCTGCGCTCCAGCGCAGGCACGTCCAGAGAAAGTCGTGTTGTTCCGGAATGTCTTCAGGAACTCGGACCACTGCCGATATCAATACTGGACGCTTTATTTTTTATCCAGATTTTGAGAGACAGAGACGAAAAGACAATTTGTGTGATTTTTTTTATGGTTTATATTTTCAGATGATTTTGAAGAAAGTGGTTATTATGTTTGTTGTACAAGCTTTCCTTACAAAATTAACCCCCTCGTCCGCGCAGCCACCGGCATTGTTTAACCCTTTGGCGTGTCTGTAGCGGTTTTAGTCGCGATGATCCCTACAGGAATAACACCACCTTGACATCCTACAGGAATCCTCGCGACCAAAACCACTACCGACACGCACGGCGAAAGTCCATCTGGACAACGTGTTAGTATTCAACGCGTCATTCAGATGAGATTACAAAGAAGAGAAAACTGAGATTCCTTTTGAAATTCATTTCAACCCATTCCGCCCTGACGCACTACAGCAGTAGATGGGTTGACCATGATAATTCAAGGGTAGTGCCACATTAGCTCGGCGCCTGTCGGCGCCAAGCTAATCTAGCACTACCCTTGAATTATCACGGTCGACCCGTCTCCTGCAACTAGTGCATAGTCGTTAGATGACGCCTCCGAAATTTGTGAAATACGGCCGTCGGGCTGAATGAGGTAATATTTACTGCTTGGCGCAAAATTGCACGGTTTTCACTTTCGTGCGGTATGTGCGTACGTGTTTGTTGGGACCACACAATTCCTACTTTACAATAATGTTGTGAAGGTGTGATAAACGCAAGTACCCCGCACCGCCTGCGTCTTTAACTACCCAACCCCACCCGGGTCTGCCGGCCTGGGGGACTTGGGTGGGGTTAGGTATTTTTTAGTTCCCAGGGTCACCCTGGTCAGCCCCACAGGGTGGGTTTTTCTCTCTATTCTGGGGCATGTGTTTCTGTCTACCCTTTGTCCATTCACCTGTATTTGCCTTTTTTAAAACTCTCCCTACTGTCTGCACTGCCTGTAGCTCTTGATATTGGATGTGTGTTGCTAAATGGTCTTAGCTTTATTTAGGCCCATGTGTTAGGTTTATTTAACGTATTTGACCGGCTGGCGACATACATTCAATGTTCTGTTTCTTTTTTATTTTTTCACAAGCAGTGCAGGCACGTCCTGAGAAAGCCTTGTTGCTGCCGGGACGTTAAGCAATGTATAATTAATTAATTTAACTACCCAGATGTCCACACCATTGAAATGCATCGAGAAATTAGTCAATGTTTGTGGAAATAAAAACTATGGCGCTGCAGATGATGCGTGGAGTAAAACTACAGGTGGATATTAGTGTTGGCCTCTGGCTGCCGGTACTGCATTTTGTGGCGGTGATGCCGACGGGCATCACCGCCAGAAAAATTGATACCCATAGCCAAAGGGGGAGTAACCATTCTCTTCACTACAGGCGGCAGGAATGGAAATGTGCGATATGTCGTATACCCCCAGCTGTCGATGAAACTACGCCCAAGTGACGTTGACATAAGCTGATGCTGCGATTCGAAGACAGCTTTGTTTAGCAAGAGGTTCTTTTTTAATAATCATTTTCAGAGCAAGCCCTCTCTGACTCTATCTTGGTTTGCCAGAGCGATTGTTTTTGTCGGTTATCGATCGAGCTAATGCCTGTTTTTTGTGGGTTTTTTTTTTTTAAAGAATATTATTGCATAAAATGACCGTTGTGTATTAGTCCTTGGGCTGTCAGTAGCCAATTGTGTCGCCATGTTTTCTGCATGAATCATCGCAACAAAAAGCCCTACCTCCAGCCAAAGGGTTCAGTTTTTGCTGCACCCGACTGAAGGCAGCGCTACAACATAGGCTTACCCCATTCAGCCCTGACGCACTACAGCAGGAGATGGCCAAGCTAATCTGGCACTACCCTTGAATTATCATGGTCGATCCATCTCCTGCAACAGGTGCATAGTTGTTAGATGACGCCGGCCTCCCAAATTTGGGCAATACGTGCGTCGGGCTGAATGATTTGAGACTTGCGACAACTGGAACACACGTTATTGTTCTACACCGCGTCCACTCGCATCAACTGCACGACGTGTTTGTGTTATAGCTGGGTTAACCCTTTTAGTCCCAAGCCGTCCCATTTCTCAGATTTTGGAGGTGTTGCCTAATGACTGTGTATCGGTTGTAGGAGATGGCTTGACCATGATAATTCAAGGGTAGCGCCAGATTAGCTTGGCGCCTTCAGGCGCTGCCCTTAAATTATCATGGTCAAGGCATCTCCTGCTGTAGGGATCCCGGGCTAAAAGGGTTAATGGAGCCTGCCCTAGGCAACTTCCTGTAGACATGTCTGTCTTACAATTATGCTGAGGGTTAATTTAAATTGTGAAGTTTGAGTGTCTTTAGTGAACAGACTGTTCTGCTCTTCTCCTCTGCACCCCCACCCGGGTCTGCTCTGGGGGACTTTGGGTGGGGTTAACTACTTTTTAGTTCCCAGGGTCACCCTGGTCAGCCCCACAGGGTGGGTTTTCCCCTCTATTCTGGGGCATGTGTTTCTGTCTACCCTTGGTCTATTTACCTGTATTTGCCTTTTTTAAAGTCTCGTGTCTGCACTGCCTGTAGCTCTTGATATTGGATGTATGTTGCTAAATGGTCTTAGCTTTATTTAGCGTATTAGACCGGCTGGCGACATACATTCAATATTCTGTTTAGTTTGGGTTTTTTTCACAAGCAGTGCAGGCACGTCCTGAGAAAGTCTTGTTGCTGTCGGGACGATAAGCAATGTACAACCAACCAACCAACTTCTCCTCTGCATGCAGGAGATTCCCCACACCCCCACCCTCCACCCAGATGAGCACAAGGCGCGGAGAAGACTTCTGCTACATCTTCTTATACACATGGATTGTGAAAAGAATCGTGGAAAGTCTTAGCTGATACAAGACAACATTGAGGGCACCATTTAATTTTAGTCCTACCTGGAGCGGAACACTTCAAGTTTATGAATACCTTATGTCTTTATTACGTCACGTCCCCTTTTCACTGCCGACGGAACACATCTGCAAGAGACACAGATCCTCATGAGCCCCCGCAGTTACGGGGGCTCATGAGGCTCTATGCCTCTTGTCGAAACCACTTTTTAATCTATGTCCCCTTGAGGTTGCGCCCCACCCAGGTCTGCCCTGGGGGACTTGGGTGGGGTTAACTACTTTTTAGTTCCCAGGGTCACCCTGGTCAGCCCCACAGGGTGGGTTTTCCTCTCTATTCTGGGGCATGTGTTTCTGTCTACCCTTTGTCCTTTCACCTGTATTTTCCTTTTTAAAACTCTCCCTACTGTCTGCGCTGCCTGTAGCTCTTGATATTGGATGTGTGTTGCTAAATGGTCTTAGCTTTATTTAGGCCCCATGTTTTAGGTTTATTTGACCGGCTGGCGACATACATTCAATGTTCTGTTTAGGTTTTTTTTCACAAGCAGTGCAGGCACGTCATGAGAAAGCCTTGTTGCTGTCGGGACGTTAAGCAATGTACAATCAATCAACCCCTTGAGGTTGCATTGCGAATGATTTCAAGCCCCCAATGTGCGTCCACTATCCGTGAAGGGTAAGCCATGCGGCCGGCCTGGCGGACAAACCCTTTTCGTTGTTTCGATGCTCGGGTCGTAGTGTCCTCACGCTCCGTGTGAATGCCCACGGTCGTGGCTGTTTTTCCTCTGTTGTTCTCAAGCTTGTGGCCATAGTTTGGATTGTCCTCGCTACGTCCATTAATATGTTGGCCGTCATTTGGACTAGTGTCCACTACATGCCGAGCTTCGCAGCGCGCTCATTGCGTGTGTTTTGCGGGTGCACACCCACTACGGAATTCACCACAAGTACACACTTCTATTCAAACTGACGACATTCTTCGCATGGTGTACTTGTGCTTTGCATCCCCTTCGAATAGAAGTGTACCTGTGGTGGACTGCCCGACTTGGTTTATCTGGGGATTAGGCCTACACTGGCGAGCGGCACGCGAGATGTGGCTGTGTACCCACTCTGTCACGTTTTCACGTCTTTTGGACGCATGAATTTGTTTGGTGTGCTTTGCCGGCTTCCCCCCCAAAAAAAAACCTGCCAGGCCAAGAAGATTCAAACTTGATACTTACATTTGTCCAAACTAAAGCGAAAAATATGTTCACACTGCCACGTTAACACACGCGCCTTATGCGCACGCCTCGGACATTTTGATTGTGGTTTCGTAAAGCACGTCTGCCTGGTATCGGCACTATGTCAAGCAAACGGTGGCTGAGTATCATAATTATAGTGACTAGCGCCGGGACCGAAGACTGGGCTCCCTGTGGACGCCACGTCGGCTCCGCTGCTTGTCTAGCTCGCCCACGACAGGTTGCCCAAGAACGACCACCCTGTCCCAGCTACATCCGGCCGACTACCATGATAGCTCTGGAGGAGTGATGAGGCACTACCCATCGTACGCCAAGCTAACTCATTCAACCCGACGGCCGTATTTCCCAAATTTTGGAGGCGTCATCTAATGAGCATGCGCCAGTTGCAGGAGATGGATCGAGCATGATAATTCAAGGGCAGTGCCAGATTAGCTTCGCGCCGACAGGCGCCAAGCTAATCTGGCACTACCCTTGAATTATCATGGTCGACCCATGTCCTGCTGGAGGGCGTCAGGGCTGAATGGGTTAATTAGATGATAACTACCCATGAACGTTAACAGCTAGCACGCAATGTCTTGTCTACCTGCGTTATGATGGGCCAACTGACGGAAACGGAACTTGGCATGCCAGACCCGGTGTGACGTAGGCAACATTTGTCGTCACCGCTGATGTCGGCAAACTGTACGCCTGATGCACTACTGCATGAAACTAATTTGACTACGATAGTTCAATTGATTGATTGTACATTGCGTAACGTCCCGACAGCAACAAGGCTTTCTCAGGACGTGCCTGCACTGCTTGTGAAAAAAAAAAAAAAAAAAAAAAAAAAAAAAACATTGAATGTATGTCGCCAGCCGGTACAATACGTTAAATAAACCTAACACATGGGGCTAAATAAAGCTAAGACCATTTAGCAACACACATCCAATATCAAGAGCTACAGGCAGTGCAGACAGTAGGGAGAGTTTTAAAAAGGCAAATACAGGTGAATGGACCTCGGGTAGACAGAAACACATGCCCCAGAATAGAGAGAAAAACCCACCCTGTGGGGCTGACCAGGGTGACCCTGGGAACTAAAAAATACCTAACCCCACCCAAGTCCCCCAGGGCAGACCCGGGTGGGGGGACTACGATAGTTCAAGGGTGGTGCCACAATTGCTTGGCGCCTCAGGCGCCAAGCTGTTCTGACACCACCGTTGAACTAAACTGGTCGATCTATCTCCTAATCTGTAAGGTAACCTTCACAGGACAATAATCAAGTTTCATAAAGTCAGTCCGAGTATGTGTAGGTTAATAATTATAGTCCGTGTGGTTTTGGTCGGCGTATCGGCCTCCCTGCTGTCATTTGCCAAAAGACAGTGTAACCATGTTTTGGTTGTTTGACCATGCCAATCTGGCTTCTCTCGCCAAAGGACATGCTTGCTTTTTGCCTACGTGACGACAGAAGCGTGGACACCACGCTTAAACAGGCGGTACTGAAATAATGACGTCAGCTTGTGTTCGTGACGCTGGTTGGCAACTTCTCTCATTTACGTCATGTTTCCACACGTTTTTGCGAATAGACTCGTCAGTCCACGGGATACTGACATTTTACCCATGTGTGTGTGTGTGTGGTTTCGGACTGTAGACACGTCAACAGGCTATCCCCCCTCCCCCCCCCCCAACCCCCTCAAAGAAATTGCGAGACAGTCTTAACTCATTCGAGACGTGCCACCTCCGGATACGCGGCGTAAGCGGAGGCTCGACGTCTCGAACGAGTTAAACCTTTGGCTGTCGGTAGCGATTTGTGTCGCCAAGACCCCTGCACAAATCACGGCGACAGAAAGTGGGTACCTAATGCTCAACAGACCATCGCCCCACCCGGGTCTGCCCTGGGGGACTTGGGTGGGGTTAGGTATTTTTTAGTTCCCAGGATCACCCTGGTCAGCCCCACAGGGTGGGTTTATCTCTCTATTCTGGGGCATGTTTCTGTCTACCCTTTGTCCATTCACCTGTATTTGCCTTTTTAAAACTCTCCCTACTGTCTGCACTGCCTGTAACTCTTGATATTGGATGTTTGTTGCTAAATGGTCTTAGCTTTATTTAGGCCCTGTGTTAGGTTTATTTAATGTATTTGACCGGCTGGCGACATACATTCAATGTTCTGTTTAGTTTTTGTTTTTTTTCACAAGCAGTGCAGGCACGTCCTGAGAAAGCCTTGTTGCTGTCGGGACGTTAAGCAATGTACAATCAATCAATCTCAACAGACCATCGGGCCGACGTCGGCCCCCGTTGTCCCGCGCCCGATGGCCTTTTGCGCATTGCGCACCGACAGCCAAAGCGTTACAATTTCGCAGTGTTGTACTTATTTGAAATGATCACAGTTTATCCGGGTGGCCCATAACTTATTGTCTTTAAATGTCAGCTGGTCAAGGTGTAATGTTCAAAATCACAGATCAGTACACATCAGGAAAAGTTGATTTTTTTATTTGTTTGGTAGGGTTTTTTTTGTTTGTTTTTTTTTTTGTTCCATGTGAATGCTTGATTTACTGATTGTGTTAGTTTGGCGCTGTGCAAGCAGCAAGGACTAGCTAAGGGGGTGTTTCCATGTAGTGGCGCGACGCAGTCGAGAACACAGAAGTGAAGAAACAGTGTTTCCATACGCGCGATTGCGGTGCCAAATGTTGTCACCCCATGGAGCGATTCGAAGATGATTCCGCCGCGAATTGAAAGGAGCGTGGCTTTCAGCACGTGACACGCAAATCGTAACAGTTCTAAACAACTTAATATAGGGGCGCGGTTTTGGCGCCTTTATATAGAAACACGAAAGCGATTTTCCACCTGCTGTTCAGCAGCCTTCTTTGCCGTGTCGCGGCGCTATTTATATGGAAACACGGCTTAAATATGATCGATGTTTAACCGATGTTTAACCCATTTAGCCCCGAGTCCCTGCAGCAGGAGTTGGATTGACTAGGATAATTCAAGGGTAGTGCCAGATTAGCTTGATTTAAGGGCAGCGCCTTCAGGCGCCAAGCTAATCTGGCACTACCCTTGAATTATCATGGTCAGTCCTTCCCCCGCAACTGGTACATAGTCGTTAGGCAACACCTCCAAAATTTGAGAAATGGGACCTTGGGGATAACGGGGTTAAGTTTGAGATGTTCATAATAATTATAGAAGAAATCAAATGTTAGCACGATTGTCACAAGCGACCACTGGGGACAGAGAAACGTCACTTTTACACTATTAAATATACTCTTTGTGTCAACCAGTTTTTATGACTTTTTTTAGCACGCGCGCGTGTGTGTGTGTGTGTGTGTGTGTGTGTGTGTGTGTGTGTGTGTGTGTGTGTGTGTGTGTGTGTGTGTGTGTGTGTGAAACAATCGAACAATCTATCACTAGCGAAGTTGCGTTCGCCACAACTGAACTACTTCCAATGGGGAAAGAGAACGAAACTACCATAAATGTAGACAACACTCCAAACATCGCCAAGAGGTATAGATTCTCATGAGCCCCGAGGGCTCATGAGGATCTATATCTCTTGGAGATGTTTGGAGTGCTGTTTTGCTTATGGTGCAAGCCGGTTATCTGACGTAATTTCGGTCTGATTTGTTGTTGGGAATAGTTCGGCGTAAAACGTGACCCGTCTGCCCATGATCAGCCACACAACCCTTTTAAAAAAATTCCATAGTATAGGCAGCATCGTCGAAAGAAAGTTCGTGGAGCCGGCGTGCGAGGGAAGGTGCCACAATATGGCTTCCCTCGGCGGACTGCGGGAGAAGAGATTGCTTCGGCATATTAAGACGCAAGAGCGTGGCGATGTCCGCTTCGCGAATTGAAACTTCCAGGATGCGATCATCGGAATTATCATGGTCGATCCGTCTCCTGTTCAGTGTAGTGTGTCGGGGTTGAAGGGGTTAAGAAGAAGGTTTTCGCTTTGCAAAGAGGGTTTGAATGCAGCCCAGAAAAGCGCGTCAGAATAATTATGTGTTCTTGCAGGTGTAAAGCTGTTGACAGAACCGCGGGTGTGCGACGTAAACTGACTATACACCGCAAAACCACGCGTTTATCGTCATTTAAGCAGGAGTCAACTTGGAGGCGAAGAACGAGCTTTCTTACCACACGAATAACCACTCCGCCACACTGTCTACAAGAGGTATAATTCTCATGAACCCCAGCAACTGCACGAGTCCATGAGCATCTATGCCTCGAGCAGATGTGAGTGGCTACTTAACCTTGTGCCCTGGATCAATGGTGTGGTTGGTCAACTGAGCTGATGGCCAGTGGCCTTGAAACGTGAATAGTGTGCCGGCGTTAATTTGCAAAAGCCAGTATGACCATTTTTCCAGAAAACCGGTTGATTTGGTTCAGTTATGTCGGTTTAGAATTTGTTGAGATAACCGGTGATTTTCTTATGTAGTTATTTACCGAGATGGATAACTAAGCGTTTTTGAAGGTACGTGGTTGTGTTAAGTAGTAATCTTTTCCAATGTGTCACGACCCCCGCATCCGGGGCGCGAACTGTGAGCGCTACCACTCGAGTACTACCATCCCAAACTAACACAAACGCAGCCAGAGGAACAATTACGACAACATTTATTACGTATAAAAAATAACAACTCAAAATATCCTCACTCACTCACGCACGACATCCACACGCACGTCCACGCTCCCCAGCATGAATATATAACATACACAATAACATCAAATATATAATAAAACAAATATCCTTTATAAAATACAAATGAAAATTGAGAAAAACTTAATATAAATCACAAGTTACTGGATCTCCTTGGCGGGAGCACACATGAGAAGCTCAAATTAGATTAATGCTTTTGCTTCCTCGATAAAGTCCTTTATATCACATGGCTCTTTTTGAATAAGTACAATACACAATATTTATGTCACTGTGACAAAGTTCCTCTCATAATAGTGTCACCACAAGGAAAAAAAATTACTCTCAACGTTCTTTTACCAGTTTACAAATGGACAAGACTTTACTTAAAGCAAGCTAGTAAACACTAATGGGACGACCGGGACCTGGGCTAAACGCGGTGTCGGCACCGACGCTCGCAACAGCGCTCAGGTACGGCGTCGTAATCCCACGAGGAGTGACACAGCCAGCCTCCATTCTCATAATCGTACCACCCAGCCCTTCCGCACAGTAACGGCGGCGGACTAATTTAGATGCATGTCATCCGTGAAGACGCCCCGGCTGGGACGCAGACAAACAAGCAAGACAAGCCAGGGGTTCAGTCGTCGAAGTTTCTCTCTCTTCCTAGGACACCGGCTCCGGAGCGACCAGGGCCGTATCGTAGGGCCGTCACAGAAGGACGACACGGCTACTTGAGGATTGCAGCAAATGGCTAGCCACGCCCGCATAATCCTCCCTCAGACTCTGCTGTTTTTTCTCCGCTGCTTGGAAGCGACTGACTAACAATTTAGATATAGTACGGTTAAGCAAAACCTTGCGCTCAGAAAAAAAGTGCTGTGTCAGTTCACACAAATCAGTAACCACCCGATCGCGCAGAACAATCACGCGCGTCACACGCCGACCTCCGCATCTCGCATGGCACCAATTCCCCATGTCACCTTTTTTTTTTTAATGTCCTATGCTTTTACCCAATGACTAACCGATCCCTGTCACCCCTCTAAATTTAACTCCCCTACAAAATAAGAAAAATAAGCCCGTGTCGTGACACAATGTACGAACCAATGTATGGCGCGTGCGTCGTGTTATAGTCTGTTTCAGTGTAGTGACTGAGTTACGGTGTGTTGCGAATCAAGTCTGTTTTATGAAGCACGAGTGCGTGAATGAACTGTATCTGCCAGGTTACGTAATGTACCTCATATCATCCAATATGTGTGTGTTAAGTAAGTGTTATTATATTAGAACTTTAGTGCGGAGCGACTGAGGTGACGCCGCGAGACGTCAAGGTGAACAAAGGCTGCCGCTGGAGGAACGTGTCGTGAGGACATTCACCGCTCGGGGAGCGAGAGGCTTGGTGCCAAGACATCAAAGTCAACAGAGGTTGCGCTAGAGGAGCGAGTCGAGAGGACGTCCACAGAACGGGGAACGTGGGACTGCTTCAGGGAACGCGTGACGCAAGAAACTACACGCCTAGACGTGAAGGAACGTACGAACTATACAGAGCGATAACAGCAGGGAACAGGTTGGATAATGAGGACTTGTACCTAACCTGGCTTTTACTATATTGTGTATGGATGTGAGAGTGAAGTGGTAGTGTTGAGAATTGTGTGTCTTGTAACGAGTTTGTTGTTTTTTTAGTTCCCGTTTTTTTTTTTGTTAGTTTAGTACTGAAAAGGAGCCACAGAGAAAAAGAATGATGTTTTGCGTTTATACTGCACGAATGCTAGTTAGTTACTTGGGGTTTAACGCCGAGCAGGCAACTAAGGACATCTCACATCGTTGTTGTGTATGTGCCCGTTGCGTTTGTGAGTCTGTGCGTGCGACCGGTTGAAAGTCTGCGTACGTTACAGGCACTACCCTTGAATTATCATGATCCATCGAGTGTTTGTCCTGCTGTAGCGTGTGGGAGTAGAATGGGCGGGCGAACCCCCACATAGTGGAATGGCTGTGCGATGGCGGACTGAACCCCCACATAGTGGAATGGCTGTGCGATGGCGGACTGAACCCCCACATAGTGGAATGGCTGTGCGATGGCGGGCGAACCCCCACATAGTGGAATGGCTGTGCGATGGCGGACTGAACCCCCACATAGTGGAATGGCTGTGCGATGGCGGACTGAACCCCCACATAGTGAAATGGCTGTGCGATGGCGGACTGAACCCCCACATAGTGGAATGGCTGTACGATGGCGGACTGAACCCCCACATAGTGGAATGGCCTGATTCTGTCAGACCTCAATCAGGTGTCGCATACACAAATATAAATAATGATAATAATTAATTAATAATTATTCATTCATTCAAACCAAGTGGCTGGTGGTGGTGTTTTGTTGTTGTTGTTGGTTGTTGTTTTTTGGTAACGTGAAGCCACACGGTTATATCCACATGAAAAATCCAATTTTTATTTCAAGATGAACACTTCGTAGAATCTCATTTGAAATATCTCGACGATACGAATTGGAACATGGAAAGGTTTGATATGTGACACGTGGTGTGGGTGGTGTTACCTACTGCTGTTTCACCGTATGGTAGACCTAAATAAAATAGCTAGTTTGCACATTGAACATATCATGTTAAATCTCATTTGAAGGATCTCGTCCAGAGAAAGCCAAATGTGCACCAGTCCAGTGTGCAAAGGCCATCGGGCCGATGTCCGCCGCCGGCCCGCGCACGATTGTCTTTAACGCATTGGGAGGTGACACAAACCACACTGAATACACTTGAAACCTGTATGATAGATTTATCCTAAACACTCCATATTACCCGCGGCTCTAAAGGGTGACGTCACTTTTACAAAACAACGGCCACTTGACTGATTGATTGATTTTATTTTTATGTGTGTGAGCGTGCGTGCGTGTGTGTGTTAGTGTGTGTGCGCGCGCCTGCGTACGTGTGTGTGTATGTGTGTGTGTGTGTTAGTGCGTGCGCGCGCATGTGTGTGTTAGTGTGTGCGCGCGCGCGTAGGTGTGTGTGTTAGTGTGTGTGCGCGAGCGTGCGTGCGCGCGCATGTGTGTTAGTGTGCGCCGCGCGCGCGTGCGTTTCTGTGTGTGCGTGCGTGCGTGCGTGTGTGTGTGTACTGTGTGACAAATACATATATAAAGGAATTCAGTCAGTTGACTTGTGTGCCTGCGCGTGGCCCTGTGTTGGGGGTGGAGGAGGGTGGGGGTGGGAGAGCGGAAGAATGGGAACACTTTGCCAATGTTCTGTACAGTGTGTAGTGTGTAATTACGTCTTATCTTACTGATGGGAACACTTTGCCAATGTTCTATACAGTGTGTAATGTGTAAATACGTCTTATCTTACTGATTAGAACACTTTGCCAATGTTCTGTACAGTGTGTAATGTGTAATTACGTCAGTCTTATCTTACTGATACACTTTGCCAATGTTCTGTACAGTGTGTAATGTGTAATTACGTCAGTCTTATCTTACTGATACACTTTGCCAATGTTCTGTACAGTGTGTAATGTGTAATTACGTCAGTCTTATCTTACTGATACACTTTGCCAATGTTCTGTACAGTGTGTAATGTGTAATTACGTCAGTCTTATCTTACTGATACACTTTGCCAATGTTCTGTACAGTGTGTAATGTGTAATTACGTGTTATCTTACTGATGGGAACACTTTGCCAATGTTCTGTACAGTGTGTAGTGTGTAATTACGTCTTATCTTACTGATGGGAACACTTTGCCAATGTTCTATACAGTGTGTAATGTGTAATTACGTCAGTCTTATCTTACTGATACACTTTGCCAATGTTCTGTACAGTGTGTAATGTGTAATTACGTCAGTCTTATCTTACTGATATACTTTGCCAATGTTCTGTACAGTGTGTAATGTGTAATTACGTCAGTCTTATCTTACTGATACACTTTGCCAATGTTCTGTACAGTGTGTAATGTGTAATTACGTGTTATCTTACTGATGGGAACACTTTGCCAATGTTCTGTACAGTGTGTAATGTGTAATTACGTGTTATCTTACTGATGGGAACACTTTGCCAATGTTCTATACAGTGTGTAATGTGTAATTACGTCAGTCTTATCTTACTGATACACTTTGCCAATGTTCTGTACAGTGTGTAATGTGTAATTACGTCAGTCTTATCTTACTGATACACTTTGCCAATGTTCTGTACAGTGTGTAATGTGTAATTACGTCAGTCTTATCTTACTGATACACTTTGCCAATGTTCTGTACAGTGTGTAATGTGTAATTACGTCTTATCTTACTGATGGGAACACTTTGCCAATGTTCTGTACAGTGTGTAATGTGTAATTACGTGTTATCTTACTGATGGGAACACTTTGCCAATGTTCTGTACAGGGTGTAAGGTGTAATTACGTGTTACCTTAGTATTTGTTTTAGCGGTTGATATTTAACTCATTCAGCCCGACGGCCGTATTTGGGCCAAATTTTGAGGCGTCATCTAATGACTATGCACCAGTTGCACGAGGTGGATCGACCATGATATTTCAAGGGCAGTGCCAGATTAGCTTGGCGCCGACAGGCGCCAAGCTAATTTGGCACTACCCTTGAATTATCATGGTCGACCCATCTCCTGCTGTAGTGCGTCAGGCTGAATGGGATATATATCCGATGTGAGCCAAAGGGATATATATCCGATGTGAGCCAAAGGGATATAATTATTATATCCGATGTGAGCCAAAGAGATATATATCCGATGTGAGCCAAAGGGATATATATCCGATGTGAGCCAAAGGGATATATATCCGATGTGAGCCAAAGTGATATATATCCGATGTGAGCCAAAGGGATATATATCCGATGTGAGCCAAAGGGATATAATTATTATATCCGATGTGAGCCAAAGGGATATATATCCGATGTGAGCCAAAGGGATATATATCCGATGTGAGCCAAAGGGATATATATCCGATGTGAGCCAAAGGGATATATATCCGATGTGAGCCAAAGGGATATATATCCGATGTGAGCAAAAGGCGAGTATTCATTTTATATATAACATTTAATGCATAATAAAGTTTTTCAATAAAGTTTTTTTCAATTTCAATTCAGTCCAAGTCTAAGTCGTATCTGTCCACGGTTTGAGTATAGGGTCCAGAAATATCACATTTCCCGGGAGCAGACGAAATATCACATTTCCCGGGAGCAGACGCCGGGCCTCTTTTCCTACGACTATGTGCGCTATCAGTAAAATGTTACCGGGCCGGTAGCTAAAGGGCCTTAAGTAAGTGCCGAATTCACTCGGAATTCATGAGGCCATGGTAGCCAGCCGGTAGCTAATGGCTAGCCTGTATAAAGATAGTGAAATACCCGGATACTTCTCGTGCACTTAAGAGAGGGTTGCGCGAAAACGTTAGTGTTGAACTTAAAAACAAGTAAGTCACAAGTTGGCAGTGACACCCCCTCGCTCCTTTGCCCTCAAAATGCAAGACTGAAATTTACATTTTCACGTTTGGATGTGTTCATGGCCGGACGACTATGGCTTGCCCCCCCCCCCCCCCCCCCCCTCTCCGCCCAACTTACCTGAAGTAGCTGGAATTTTGTGAAGACTTTGAAGGATAGTGCTGTTACAAAATGTGAAAATGTGAAGTAAAAAAAATTAATGGGCCATTGATTTCGGTTTTACGGCACAATTATCATTACTTCTTGTCTTGCATCGCTGGTAGCTATCGTCTCATTGTCATGTATAGAAATAGCAGCTAGTTTGGCCCAGACCTCGCCTTTAGTCCACTCTACGCATGAAGCCTAGCGAGCTAAAGTGTTGTCCCTGTCAGCTGTGTTGCACTTGGTTGTTGCTAGGTATCAGGGGAGAGTTGTGACCCTCACAGCAGACCTTGAAAGGGGGATACAAGCCACTGAAATGAGATCTTTCGAAGGCTGCTTGGCATTTCATACAGGGACTGATCACATCACGAACGAGGAAGTGGGAAGCAGAATCAGGCAAGCCCTCGGGCCCTATGAAGACCTATTAGCCATTATGAAAAAAACGCAAACTGAAGTGGTATGGGCATGTCACGTGTGTTCAGCAGGGCTTGCCAAAACAATCCTGCAAGGCACTGTGCAAGGAGGACCGAGGAGAGACAAAGGAAAAGATGGGAGGACAATATCTCAGAGTGGACAGGACTGAGGCTGGGCGATACGCTAAGAATGGCAGAGAACAGAGAGGAATGGAGGGAGCTGGTTGCCAAGTCATCAGTGGTGCCCCAACGGTCGGCAAGACTACGGGATATAGATATATAGATAGACAGATCAGGGGAGAGATCTTGGCCGTGTGACAAGACTTAAGGCCGAGCGTGCGTTATCGGTCAGGTACGGCTAGACCGACACGGGTTGTCTCTTAAGCCGCGCCCAGTGCGCAAAAGCCAATGGGTCGACATCAACCACCCGACGGCCTTTTGCGCATTGGGTGTCCCTTCACCGGACATTGCTTGCAGAGCGGGCTGATCAGTTCAGCTACTTTAGTCCAACTGTCTGTTTGGGGCCTTCAGTAGGGTAAGTAGACAGGCCTACGGTGTTTCACGCAACGGAAGGAGGGACTACGTCCCCAGAGACCCCCTAGGCTGCACTTTATGCTTGTATCTGACAAAATATTAGTCGATGTTGCTCATGTTAAACTGGCATCTGCTAACTGCAAATAGACTGGCACACCTGCAGCTGTTGGGAAATTGTCATTGAAGAAATCGGAGACCTTTTAATGTGAAAAATGTGATCAATAGCGTGTCCGATTCGTTGGGACAGAATCTGCTGCAAACAGCGTCCACACACTACACTAAATAAACTCGTCAAGATTCTTGTGGGCTTTACTAGTGGAATTTTGTGTTTAATTTAGGGTGTCTCGAGCTGAAAAGGATGTCTGATGTTGGGACTACGATGTGCAGGAATGATCCGAAGAGATGGCCTCGATGTGAAGTGTGCAAAAATCGCAGCCCCCAAAATTAACGTCAAATCGTAACCTACATTGTTAGGCTTGTTACACTTATTGTTTATGTAACTGTCTACTGTAACATACAGTCAATACATTAGTGGGGATTCCATTAACCCATTCAGCCCTGACGCACTACAGCAGGAGATGGGTCGACCTGATAATTCAAGGGCAGTGCCAGATTAGCTTGGCGCCGACAGGCGCCAAGCTAATCTGGCACTGCCCTTGAATTATCATGGACGATCCTTCTCCTGCAATTGTGCAAAGTCATTAGATGACGCCTCCCAAATTTGGGAAATACGGCCGTCGGGCTAAATGAGTTAAAAGGGTGTAAGAAAGGAGTGCATGCCAGAAGAAGTATGATAGAGGCCCAAATATATCTGTTATGACCATATGTATTTGGCTTTGCTAAAATACCCGGCTGGAATGGTGGCTTGTTCCTATGAAATTGATCAACACGAACATTTGTGGGAACAACGAACACAACACACGTTACGTCAGCTGCATGCAATGGCTTATGTTACTTATGGATGTTCATTGACTAACACCTGCAGTAACTAACTCCTATTTAGGTCCCCTTTGACCTATATTTGTGATCGCATAAACGCCTGCAGTGTTTACATGGGTTAATTTATGCCTATGCTGTTTTTCGTGTGCTCCGTGTGTCGCCGCCATGATGACTAGGGTTTTTTCTTGAAAAGTTCCGACAATAAGAAGAATTGCAAAATATCGATCATTTTGAACTCGCTTGTGCAGATTGTACCGACAACTAGCAGCGGTACCGATAACTAGCAGCGGTACCGACAACTAGCAGCGGTACTGACAACTAGCTGCGGTACCGACAACTAGCAGCAGTACTGACAACTAGCAGCGGTACCGACAACTAGCAGCGGTACCGACAACTAACAGCGGTACTGACAACTAGCAGCGGTACCGACAACTAGCAGCAGTACCGAGAAC
>BTPG01000004.1:166076944-166081944 GCA_036245525.1 Semisulcospira habei
AACCCATTCAGCCCTGACGCCCTACAGCAGGAGATGGGTCGACCATGATAATTCAAGGGTAGTGCCAGATTAGCTTGGCTGGCACTATAATGGTCGATCCATCTCCTGCAACTAGTGCATAGTCATTAGATGACGCCTCCAAAATTTGGGAAATACGGTCGTCGGGCTGAATGAGTTAATCTGGCCACTGAGAGCCTTGACCGCTTCTCATGACGTATTAACTTTTGGAGATAAAAAAAAAAATGTGTATATGATATTTTGCATTGACTGCGCGCTGCACTGGTAAAATATGAACAATGACATATGAACAGTGACATAAACAATGACATAAACAATGACATGCTGGTCTTAAAGGTCCGCAATTATAACATAAAGCCGGCATCCAGACATGTCAAAACATGTTCAGAGTAGTTACACAGTTGCGGAGTTGGTAGACACACAGCAAAACCGTGCCTTATCTTGCCCCACTTCCTGTCGCTACGACTTCTCCGTGCACACCAGACCATTACGGTTGGGCTCAGCCACTCAGAATTATAGACAGGATACCACGCGCGATATTTTCACCGGTAATTTCTCCAAAAATGAAGCCTCTACCAGCTTACAATTGATGAAGCTACGTTTCTCGAATAGCCTTCTGTACTTCAGTTCAGCCAAGCGTTTCCTGCTACATTTTCTTGCACCGCAAAACTGGCAATACTACCGGTGCGTGGTAATTCTACTGATGAGTCAGTGCAAAGTGCCTGAGCCTGCCTAACGGTAAAGGCCTGCTGCACGGAGAAGTTGACTGTAGCGCGCACGGACGGAGAGAGAGAGAGAGAGAGAGAGAGAGAGAGAGAGAGAGAGAGAGAGAGAGAGAGAGAGAGAGAGAGAGAGAGAGAGAGAGAGAGAGAGAGAGAGAGAGAGAGAGAACATTGCTTCATTTATGTATGTACCCACTCCATAAAGTGTTTCCTTCTTTGACACATGTATATTAAACAGTTTAGCTGCCTTGAAATACTGAAGAGATTTCTGAAGCCCAATGACATGAGAACAGTGACCATTGAACCTGAAATACAAATCATACATGCATGGTTATTTATTAATAATCTCTCTCTCCCCCCTCTCTCCTCTCTCTTTCACACACACACACACACACACACACACACACACACACACACACACACATACACACACACACACACACACACACACACACACACACACACACACACACACACACACACATCGATTCTATTTGTGAGTGAAAGTAATCAGCTCAGCCTGACAATGAAGCGCTGAGCAGCACTGCCATCCTGCTACGATGAGACAAGATGGACTAAAATGGCTCGGATAAGTGTGCTAATTTTTTTTAAGCAAAACCAATAACAAAAACACCTACCCGGCTCTGCAGGCACTGACAGCTTCTGTGACCTGTGTTTGCTGATGCTCATTTTCCACGTACAGTTTGTGTGGATCGGCGTGTTCTTGTAGATCTGCGACCGGTCAACACGGATGCAACTTGAACGGAATCACTGCCAGTTGTGTGATAAATACGAATAGCATCAATGAAACTTGACGCAAACTTGCTTTTTCCTCGATCTAGAGCCGTTTTTGACATATATTTGTATCCTGGCATAAATGTAGGCTTGTAGAATTTGCAAAACATTCAGTCGAATCACGCGCGCTACCATCCGCCATATTGTCCAAGGGACAGGAAAGCTTGTGGCACCCAGCAACTATTGCTAGGGGGCGTGGCGTTTGTGGAGCGTGCTCGGTGAGGTCCATTAAACATAAGAACAGCCATAGGCTGGGTCATCCCATTTTGTATGTTCTGACGTCACGTATGTTCTGACGTCACGTTTGAATATACGTCATCTGTTTTATGGTCGACACTAGCCCTATGATTTTGGCGCAGTGTGCTTCATGGATTGAATCAGTATCTATTGTTAGGACTGTCAGCGTCGTGTGTCTTTGTAAAATGTTGCCAGAGTTAGCTTTGCTAATTTCCATATCCTTTGGGATGACGCACGCTGACGTCTGTGGCTCGATGCACAGACTTCTTCAGTATGCACTTGTTGAGGAAGAAATGTTCACAATTCTGCAGGAGTACGTCAACCTCGAAAACAACGAGTTGAACAAGATAGTAACAGAAGAACTGGGCATATTCGCCGTTACTACGCCTGGAGCACGTCGCCAGATGATGGTTCACCCCAACAGCGCTTTTGACCTCATTGCTCGTTTTCCATATGCTTGGATGGTGCTTGGAGAAATACTGCCGGCCTTTTGGTCTCGCATAGACCGCATGAGTCAAGCTTTGCCAAAACCGACTGACTTGGATCATGCTCTCACGGCTTTGATTCGCATACAATACTTTTACCGTCTGAATGCTATTGACATGTATCGAGGCGACTACCTGGGCTATCACGGACCAGCCCTTTCAACTTCGGCAGCTGTACATCTGGGTAATCACGCTTTTCACGCCGGCTACGTCGAGCTGTCACGGGACTGGCTGCAACTGGCCGTGGAGAAGCTGAGTGTTGCTGCTAGAACGTCAAAACCCAGGGACCGTGACGTGACTGAGCATGAGCAAAGCGACTGGGAGATCGCTCAGCACAACCATTTTATCGCTTTGCTCATGCTCTGTCGTGCTCACCTGGCTATGAACGACACCAGCGCGGCGAGGAAAGCGTGTGGTAACAAGAATTTCGACAACAGGTTATCTCGATATCTGCAGAGCAATCAGCTCGCCCAGCAGGTAAAGCAAGCGTTGAAAGGTGGGGAGAACACGTTTGTCGACACCTATCAATCCTCCAAGTTTGAGTTTGATCCAGCTACCAGTGACCTATGTTTGCGACACAAGGGTAAGAGACTGGCGACGGTCCATCCTCACCACGTGTGTCGGTACAAGCCAGCCCTGCACTGTCCCATCCTGCGCTACAAGGAAGAAATCCTCTCTGTGGTGCCCTACGTAGCCCTCTTCTATGACGTCATCAACGATTGGGAGATAAAAAGACTGAAAGAGGTGAGCAGCAGCGAGATGAAGATAGAAGACAAGTTGTACACCCAACAAGTGAGAGTAAGTGAACAAGCCTGGGTGCATGACAAACAAGACCCATTGGTGGCCAGACTGTCTCAGAGAGTGGAGGCCGTCACGGGACTAGACACATCTAACTCAATCGACAATTTCAACGTTCAAAACTACGGACTGGGGGGGCATTTCCACCAGCACGAAGACAACCCACCATTCAATACGGGCCCGTATGAGAAAGTGTACGAGACGTCTATGAGACTGGCGACTTTTATCATCTACATGGCTGACGTGGAGAGAGGAGGCTTCACCGTGTTTTCCAAGCTTGGCATATCCGTGGCGCCTGTGAAGGGAATGGCGTTGTTCTGGTACAACTTTGAGCCGGACCTGGAGGACAGGCGGGAAGCGTCAGGATACGGAAACACTACACATGGGGGATGCCTGGTGGTGGTGGGAAACAAATGGATTGCCACGCGATGGATTCACCCTCACATGAACCTGTTTCGCCGTCCGTGTGGCATCACGCCCAATGCCACTCAGCTTGACGTCGAAAGGGTCGTGAGGTCACGCTTTGACGTCATGCGTTCCGCTGTAAGCGGGCGTGCTGCGTAAAACCGAAACACGGGTAATGGGGACATAACTCTTGTACACACCACCATAGTGCAAACAAGAGTGAGTGACCCTTACCTGTCTGAGGACTCCTGTCATACCAGGCGACTTATTGTTATAGATGTTGCAGGTATTGACTGATCACTTTAGTCCAGGCAGTGTGTAGGAACCTTCTGAACACCTGTCGTGTTATACCAGGCGACGTTGTTTTTTTTTTTTAGGGGGGGTGGGGGTGGGGGTGGGGTGGGGGGTTGGGGGTTGGGGGGGGGGGGGTGGGGCGGGGAGGAAATCAGCAATACTGATGGGCGGCAAATGCTCTAGTTATAAAAGGTGTCCTTTTTGGCTCACGTGCGAAGCAAAAGTGAGTCTATGTTCTGGGCCAGTGGTCGTGCGTCCGTCGTCTGTCGTCCGTCCACCGTCGGCCGTGGTAAACTTTAACATTGGCATTTTCTCGTAGACTATTCAAGCTACAGTCTTCAAACTTGGTCCAAGGATTCTTTGTGGCAAGACCTTTCTAAAAATACCAATTTCAGTGACCTCTCACAAAGGTCAAGGTCACAAGGGATCAGGAAATATATAAAAATAGCTATTTTGGGACATTATTTATTTTTTCTCAAATACTATTCACAACTTAAAACCCAAACTTGGTACAAATATACCTGGTGTGTAAGACCTTTATACGCACACTAATTTGGTTGATCCCTCGGAAAGGTCAAGGGTCACAAGAGCTCAAGAAATAGGTCCAAAATCGCCATATGTTTAACAAATAATTTTTTTTTTCTCACATACTATTCACAACTAACCCAAACTTGGTACAAAGATACCTGATGGTACGACCTTTCTATGCATACTAATTTGGTTGATCCCTCGGAAAGGTCAAGGGTCACAAGAGCTCAAGAAATGGGTCCAAAATCATCATATTTTGACAAAAGATGTTTTTACTCCAATACTATTCACAACTCCAAACCCAACTTGCTACAGAGATACCTGATGGTAAGACCTATCTATGCATAATTTGGATGATCCCTTGGAACGGTCAAGGGCACAAGAGCTCAGGAAATAGGTAAAAAAACTACTATTCACAACTTTAAACCCAAACTTGCTACAGAGACACCTTATGGTAAGACCTATCTATGCATACTAATTTGTATGACCCCTTGGAAAAGGTCAAGGGTCACAAGAGGTCGACAAATGTGTATAAAATGCCAATAATTATAGTTATTATCAATATTTTTGCAAACTTTTCTATCAAAGTTTGCACAAAGGTAGCTGATGATAAGACCTTCCTATGTGTCCTAATATAGTCGACTCATCGCAAAGGTCAAGGGTCACGGGTGCTTCACAGATGTGAGAAAACTGATTAAATTTTGAGAAAACATGGATT
>BTPG01000004.1:166084444-166169444 GCA_036245525.1 Semisulcospira habei
ATGTATTTCTGCAATCTAGCTATATCCAAATTTCAAGGCAATATGACAAAAATTACGGACTCTAATGTGGTGCAAACGACTTTCTATAAACGATCTTTTATCCCTTTAGTGAGACACACAATGTTAATATGCTCGGAGGCTCTTCTAGGCACCCCTTGAACGAAGCACTTCCCCACGTTTCAAGCTTGTAGGTACACCCATTTCGGAGATTTTCTTGTTTACATACATACGCACACGCACATGGGTAGTTCTCATACGCACACGCACATGGGTAGTTCTCAGAAACATGGCCCAACGGCGGGTAAGGTACTTTTAAAACAAAACAATAAATTGCATTTGTTTGAAGATGCGCTGTTTCTGAAATGCTGTGTTTCGTTTGACCGAGACATAATAAAGAAATTCACCAAAATATTACTAGCTGTGATTAAAATTCCTCTGTCTTGAATGTTGTTAAAAAGGCTGAAAAGTATTTCTTCGACTGACCGGCTGTTTTATTTTTCGAAAAATTGCGTAAAAGAATTTGACCTTATTTTCTGCCGTCAAGCTGTTCGTGGGCACGGCGGAACTTAACTGTCAGTCGCTGGTGGTCAACCGGCTGCTGACTGCTGGCTAGGACAGCGTGGTTTGTGTCGTGTCCTGGGCCGCCATTGTCTTCGACTGTCCATGGATATCGCACTGGTAGAGTGCAGGGCAAGATTGCTCTTCGATCTCACGTTGTTGGCTTACTTACGTTAGCGATATTGAGTCTGTATTGGGCTAGTGATCATCCGTCTGTCTGCCGTCGTTCGTCGGTCCGCCCGTCCACCGTCCACCATCGTCCAGCGGCCGTTGACCGTCGTCCGTGGTAAACTTTAACGTTGGCATTTTCTCGGAGACTTTTAAAGCCACAGTCTTCTAACTTGGCCCAAAGAAACTTTGTGGTAAGACCTGTCTACACATAGCACTGCGCTGATCTCTGTCAAAGGTCAAGGTCACATTGGATCCGGAAATAATTATGTCAAAAACAGCTATTTTTGACAAAAGAAATGTTCTGTTCTCAATACTATTCACAACTTGGTGGTCAGACCTTGATATGCATTATCGAACAGGTATGTGGGCTTCTGCTCGCCGGTAAAAATCCATTTTAGGCCTGTGACTTGGTAATTATCTGGATGGATACACACAGATCGGTATGCCGCCTTAAGGTCAACTTTCGCGCACCAGTAGCCGGACTTGGCTAGTCCGCACGCGTCCGCTAGAGTCTGGAATTTTACTGTCTCAGGTACTGAGTAATCGTTCATTGCATGTCCTACAGGCTTGCTGCCGTCGTGTATCAGGCGTATGCTTTTGTCGTCTTTTGGGATCGCAGCCAAAGCGCTAATTACGGTTGGTTTTTGAGATGCTACGATATAATGACCTTTGTTTATCTGATCGATGAGCTCCTTTTCTACCGCTACTCTGTTTTTTAAGGCAGATGTGTGATTTTTCTGCTCTACAGATCTAACAGTCTGATGCTTGTCCGTGATATGAAACCCATGTTCGATACCTTCAAGGAGAAAGTTTTTGTCTTTATCAGAAGCTAATTCGTCTTGCCACACTAAAAGCTTAGAACTAATGGACGCTCCAGAACCTAACAATTGACAGTTGTATGGACTTAGTGCAGGATACGGGCTATGGTAAGAAGTGCTAAAATGGGTGGGGCCTACCTCGCCTTGTGCAACCTGCTGCGCTGTGTCCTAGGCTGTCCCGTGTTTGCCACCTGCCGCTGCTGCAGGTGTGTCACAGTCACGACTCCGATGTTCCCGCGCCGGATGATCTCTCCCGCAGGCGGCACACACATGGTCCAGCTGGCAGCGTGCGCCGTAGGTGCAGTACCCTCTGTTGTACTGCAGGCACACTTCCCTGCCAGAGGGGCCGATGGGGCGTTGTGGGCGCGGTCCGGCCGCCCCTCCTCCTGTTCTGCGAGCAGGTGAGCCAGCGGGGATCGCAGATTGCGCAGTACGGTCGCGCAGCACCACTGTGGACAGGTGTGGGGCGTCCGTGCCCCACTGACTGGAATGCTTCGGCCGCTTGCCGCTGACGATACTCATCGTCGAACAGCAGGACACTTTGCCAGGTGTATCTGGCCGCCAGCTCCCCCACCATCGCCGAGTACTTGAGGTAGGCGTGCGGCGTGAAACCCGGTGTGGGTTCAGTGTCCATAAGGGCCGCCATAATACGGCTGTTTGCCACTATCCAGTGTGCGGGGGAAACCTTGTCCAACTTCGGTTTGCTGTTCACCTTTATAGTGACACCACCCCCAAGTGCCACTTCTTCCTCTGCCACTGCCGCTGAAGACAGAAAATCTACTATACGTAACGGGGTCCGGCCACTTTTTGCTACACCCCCGCTACTGTTGCCACTGACGCACAGGCTGTCGCCGGCGCAACAGTTCACCCAGTCCGGCACCGCTGTGGTGTGTACTGTATAGGGCGTCCTGCAAGGTCTGTGACGCTCTACTGCCGCTGTTGTCCGATACTCCTCCCAGTCCGCCGCACAGTGGGCCACCGCCGTTGTCCACTTGGAATTTGGCCACCGCTGCACGGAGCACTACTCTGTCCCCACGTTTCAGCGAAAGAGCGTCAATGTCTTCGTCAGACATTAGCAGTAGTGCTTGCCTAGAGATGAATTTTTCTCTGATCAGGGCACTCTGCACCTCTTCGTCGAGGCCCCAGTCACGGAAAATATGGTCCATCTCACTATTTTTCAGTAGAGCCTTCTTTCTCGCTGATTTGAGAGCCATTTCAAATTCTAGCTGTCGCCTGACTGCTGCGCTGCTGACTGGCGCACTATTCCGTATCGTCCCCTAGTCACTACTGTAACCGCCCACGCATCCACCTCCCACTCACTCTCACGCCTCTCATACTCGCCTACGCACTCACCCCCTCCAGACTTTCCCACCCTTTATCTCTCTCACAATCTCCATCTCCATCATAGCATTCCACAGTCGGGAAATTCCCCCGCCTACTCAGTACTTGGTACTACTGGACACCGCCCCCCACCCACGCATTCAGTGCTCTTTCCCTCCGTTTAAATTATGTTTATCACTCCTCCCTCGCCTAAACACCACCTAATTTGAATGACCGTTTGAAAAGGTCGAGGGTTACAAGAGTTTAGGAAATAGGTTTTAAAAAGACCATTTTACCCCTAAAGTACTATTTACAGCTTCAAACCCAAACTTAGTACAGGTATAGCTCAGTGTTAGGAGTTAGACTGTTCTACGCATACTAATTTTGACCCCCCCCCCCCCCCCCACACACACACCATTATCAGATGTGATTAAAATTTGTCTGTCCTGAATGTTGGAAATGTCAATGACGAGAGATGAGAAAATGATTGTAATATGCCAATTTTGTGGAATGTTCTTATTTATTTCCGTTTTTGCAAACTTTTCAATACAATTCGGCACAAAGGTGGTTGGTGATAAGACCTTTGTAAGCGTACCAATTTGGTTGACCCCTCGCGGCAGAGGTCAAGGGGTTTTGACAAACGTGAGGAAATGCATACATTTTGAGAAAACTGATTTCTCTGGTGCAAACGCCACCCCTATACTCGTATTAAGATACCTGAACACTTTTAGAGGCCTGCTGAAGAGTTGAAGGTCGTAAAGGTCAGACGCTAAGACTGGCAGAGAGCAGAGAGAAATGGAGGGAGCTGGTTGCCAAGTCATCAGTGGTACCCCAACGCCGGGTCGGCAAGACTACGGGAGATAGATAGATAGATAGATAGATAGATAGATAGATAGATAGATAGATAGATAGATAGATAGATAGATAGATAGATAGATAGATACTAGATAGATAGATAGATAGATAGATAGATAGATAGATAGATAGATAGATAGATAGATAGATAGATAGATAGATAGATAGATAGATAGATAGATAGATAGATAGAAAGGTCAGACTTATAACATGGCTTGGTCGTCCACTTGAACCATAAGGACTTTGCCATTCTTGTTTCCTAGTTCTTTTTATAAACATCTGTGTCGTTCCACGAGTTGTCAATTCGTCGAGTTGTCGGTTAGACAGACGCTGCTAGGTATAGTCGTTTGTGTCAGTAGCGCTCTGCGCATGCTCGAAAGTCATTATAGCAGTGAATCACTGTAGGCGCCTCTTTGCATGTTCTGTTGTGTCTGAAAACTTGTCTTCTGTGTTTTTCTGTCTGAATGAAAGTGTGCTTTTATGGTATCCATGTTTCCCACTGCCAACCGATGTTGATTATGCCGCCTCACATTTCAAGCACCAACATCACAGTACTTGATGAGGCAAGCTGATATTTAATAGAAACACGTTAAAAACAAGAAAGATAAAGCCCTTATGGCTCGCGTGTATGACCAACCACATTATAAGTGTGACCTTGACCTTTCCAACAGGTCACTGAAGTGAACAAGCGTGCAAGTGTTTTAGCATAAGTAAAGGGATCACTTTTGTACCATCGAAATCTGAGTTTTCTCAAGATGTATGCATAAATCTGTCAACCCTCCGTGTCCCTTGACCTTTGTGACGGATCGACTAAATTAGTCGGCATAGAAAGGTGTTACCATCAGCTGCCTTTATGCGGCCTAATTTGATAAAACATAAATTAGCATAAACTTATAAACTTAAAACAAACACACACACACACACACACACACACACACACACACACACACACACACACACACACACACACACACACCTACAATTCTATCAAAACAACACACACAGCAAAGAAGAACTCCCGTCTGCTTTTTCTACCTATTTTTCGGACAAAATCCAAACTCTGCGCGACACACTCGACACCCTGCCTTCTCCGCCTTGCCCTCCCGACCCCCCCCCCCCTTTTTCCGGCACTCCCCTCTCGTCCTTCCGCCCCGTCTCTCAGGATGAAGTACTCAAGACCATAAAGTCCATGCCCTTCAAAACCTGCGAGCTAGACCCCCTCCCAGCTTCTCTCTACCGTAACGGCCTTCCAAAACGTCTGCCCTTCATTACCGACATCATCAACGCATCTCTAGAAAACGGCTCCGTCCCCGATATCTTCAAGTCCGCCATCGTCCGTCCTCTCCTAAAAAAAACACAACCTCGACCCAAACGAACTCAAGAACTATCGCCCAGTCTCCAATCTCTCTTTCCTGTCCAAGCTTCTTGAGAAGGTTGTTCTCAACCAGCTCAACCTCCACCTCACCGACAACAACCTCCTCAGTCCATTCCAGTCTGCCTATCGCAAACATCACAGCACTGAAACAGCCCTTCTACATATCTTAAACGATCTGCTTCTCTCCACCGACTCGGGAAACATCTCTCTTCTTACACTACTCGATCTCTCTGCCGCCTTTGACACTATAGACCACTCTATCCTCCTCCACCGACTCCACCACTCCTTTGGCATCACTGATTCTGCTCACTCCTGGTTTCTCTCCTACCTCTCCGACAGACAGCAGTCCGTCACCATCAACGGCGTCTCTTCCAACCCAGTCACGCTCTCCTGCGGAGTCCCACAGGGGTCCGTCCTGGGCCCGGTCCTTTTCACACTCTACACCTCTCCTCTGTCCAACATCATCCAGTCTCACCACATACACCACCACCTCTACGCTGACGACTCACAACTGCTAGACAAAGACAAACTCGACAACACTCAGTCACTACTGACTCGCACGGCTGACTGCTACGAAGACGTGAAAAACTGGATGACAGCAAACAAGCTCAAACTGAACGACGACAAAACGGAAACCATGCTGGTAGGCACTCGCCAGAAACTCTCCCAGCTCCCTCCCTCTCTCCACCTTCAACTCGATAGCACCCCCATCTCCCTCTCTGACTCGGCCAAGAACCTCGGCGTTATCCTCGATTCCTCTCTGTCCATGACCAGCTTCGTTTCCGCCACGGCCCAGGCATGTTATTTCCACCTCCGCCGCATCAGTCAGATCAGAAAATACCTCACTACCGAAGCTGCCACCAAACTTGCTGTCTCTCTCATCTTATCTCGCATCGACTACTGCAACTCCCTCCTTTCCGGCCTCCCTCACTCCACCATTTTCACTCTCCAACGCGTTCAGAACAATGCTGCCCGCCTCGTCCTCAGAAAGAAAAAATCCGACCACGTCACACCCCTGCTCAAACTCCTTCACTGGCTCCCCATCCCCCAACGCATCCAATACAAAATTCTGTCTCTCTGCTACAAATCCCTGAACAACTGCGCTCCTGCCTATCTCTCCAACTTACTTCACCCCTACACACCTTCCCGCTCCCTCCGCTCTGCCTCCGACCCTCTCCGCCTCCACATCCCTCGCACCAAACTTAACACTTTCGGCCCCCGCTCCTTCTCCGTCTACGGTCCATCCACCTGGAACACTCTCCCACTCTCTCTCCGTCAGAAACACTCTCTCTCCTCCTTCCAGTCCGCCCTCAAAACTCACCTTTTTCAACAGTTTTAGCACTATATCACCACACTCCCCACCCCAAGCTGACCGTCGTAATGTATTCCACTGTTTGTGGTACGCAAGTTATTGTCTAAAGCGTGCGCATGCGTGCGCGAGTTGTGAGTGCGCGCTTAGAGTTATAATTATTATAAGATAAGCGCATTATAAATACCGTAATTATTATTATTATTATAAAATCTGGCATTCTTAAGACACTTGCCGACCTCCTGTAACCTTGACATTTCCGCGGGGTCATCCAAATTGTTATGCATAGAAAGGCCTGAGGTAAGGTATCTCTATACCAAGCTTGGGCTTGAAGTTTAAAATAGTATTTGAGGAAAAACAGTTTTGGTCAAAATATGGCTATTTTTTAGCTATACATGTATGTGGACCCCTATAACCCTGGACATTTGCGAGGGGACCATATCTGACTGAAAAGTTGGCAAAAAGTTTGATGAAAACTACAATTTTATCCAAAACTGGCATTTTTTTTTTCACACATTGGCCGACCTCTTGTGACCCTTGAACTTTCTGAGGATTCATCCAAATTAATATGCATAGAAAGTTCTTACCATCTGATATCTTATACCAAGTTTGGGTTTGAAGTTGAAAATAGTATTTTAGGAGAAACAATTTGTGTCCAAATATAGCTATTTTTGACCACTGACTGGCACTAAACGGGTGAACTGATTCAGCCCCGACACACCACTACAAGACATTGATCGAGCATGATAGTTCAAGGGTGGTGCCATGATTGTTTGGCGCCTATAGGCGCCAAGCTATTCTGGCACGACCCTTGAACTATCATGCTCGATCTGTCTCTAAAAATTTAATACAATCCTTCAAAGGGTAACTTCAAAATCTGGGGATTTCGGTCCTGGGGTCGAATTGTTCAGAAACAAGCATGAGTGTACAAACGGCACGTGAGAAATGTCTGGCTCGGAAGCACGATAGCAATACTTTTGATACGATGCCGTGCTAGAAGATGGTGGTCACTTCACCAGGCGGCTCACTCCATCTTTGCAAAGCCTGGTCACACACTCGTGCCATAAGCTGACAGCCAGGCACACGACACACTCCGCTCAATGGTGGGCAACCGCGTACCACGTGCTCAGTAAGACCTGTACGAAGTATCCCTGTACCGTTTGCGGTTGTTACCTGACATCCAGATTCTGCTCTTTGACGTTACAGGGGAGAGCATGTAGTTTGTTGGGAAGGGATGGGATGGTTTAACCCTTATCATTCGGAATACGCCAGTATGTGAAATAAGTATGACTAAAATAGTTCAAGGGTAGTGCCAGAATAGCGTGCCGCCTCTTAGGCGCCAAGCTATTCTGGCACCACCCTTGAACTAAAGCCATTGGTCTATATCCTTTTCTGTAAGTACTATAATGTATATGGCAGTGTACACATTTGAAGCTTTTGGCCTCAGTATGATGTGGGTTTAAAGTAAAGTATGCCTGTGTGTGCGATTTTTAGCGCAGAGTCCAATGCTTTCTGGAAAACAGCGCTTGATAAGAACAATACAGTAGTAGTAGTTTCATCATCATTATTATTATTATTATTATTATTATTATTATACTCTCCACATTAGACTCACTCGGGGAGTAAATCACAAGTAAACGTCTATTCAAATGAGATTAAGTGTACTTGTGGTGTACTCCCCGAGTGGGTCTCTCCGGAGAGTTACCCACCGTGGACTATGTCACCCGCTATCACTGATACCCCCACCCTGCCACCACCACACAGTCCTCCCTTCCACAAGCGTAGAAGGATCTCTCCGTAGTCAATGGTTTCACGGACCGAAGTTGGCCGTATCCGGCCTGCGCACACACACTGCCAAAAGACCGTTGCTGACTGGGATCAATCTGTGGAGAATGAACAGATGCCGGGTGAAATTCTGACGGGTTCTCGATGCTCACCAACCCCGTTTGATATGCGCACACATAAAAACGATAGATATGCATGGTACTCCGCAGGCTGCCGGGTGTCATGAAGATCTATGCATCTTTTGCGCGTTTAGGATGAAGATGCCGTTGCGAGTTGAGTCGGTATTAACCCATAAAGCTGGACCGACAATGATATACAGTATATAGTTCAAGGGTGGTGTCAGAATAGCTTGGCGCCTGTAGGCGCCAAGCTATTCTGACACCACCCTTGGACTGTCATGGTGGATCTGTTTCCAGAACTGTGAAGTTGACCTCAAAGGACGTCTGAAAAAATGGTAGTTTATCCTTAGGCTGTAATGAGTTAAAATGAGACATGACAAGAGAAAGGATAATGTTATACTGTCTGCCGTGATTACGACAGCGCAGTCTTATAAAACAAACGATCGTGAATAAAACCATGCACCGTACACCCCACAACAGGCTAGTCAATAAATGCCAGCTCAGTAAAGGCCACGATCCACCGTCAGTTCGTGCCGTACGACTGTGCACGATCTGATGGGTTTCCAGGGCAACCATCAGATTTCCGACGTCACGATCGGGTCGTGCGGGCTGCGGGACGAAGGTCGGCAGGCGCTCCTTTTTATCCCGCAGTGCCAGACGTCTGGCATCAGATGACCAATCACATTGCGAGTTTCGCGCACACCCCTCTCTTCTTTCCTTCGCAGATCTAAAAAAAAAAAAAAAATGGTGGGGATTTCGCGTGAACAAACATCGACTCTGATGGAATTATACCATGATCATAGTGTTTAGTGGGACTGTTCGCTGAAACAGTACGAGGACTAACGAATGAGGAATCGGGCCCTGGACGGCTGAATCCATTCAGGCCCAGTTCCTGATAATGTACCAAGTTAAACCTGAAAGTATTCTTTGAGTTTCATCTGTTGACCGCAGGCTGAGGTATATGCGGGTCAGGCAATGCGGGAATGTGGAGCGCTCCATCCCGTCAGACATCCGACCAGGCGGCCGACCGTCCCGCACTGTCGCACGGCGCCAACGGACGGTGGATCGTGGCCTTAAACAGCATACTGCGCACATTGATGAAGACTACGTCATAAATATATGAAACACGAGTTACGCGTTCCCTTGGAAATTGATCATTAACCCCATCGATGCCGAGAAAAAGTTTTTTTTTTAAATCCATTTGCAAGAGACATAGATCCTCATGAGCCCCCGCATTTGCGGGGCTCATGAGGATCTATGTCTCTTGCTGAGAGCAATTTGTATCCATGTTCCTTGTAAGGGTGGCGGCTTTTGGTCTTTGAAGGAAGACAGTTTCACAAACAAGATTTGCGTCTATTGGCAGGGAAGGGGTTAATTTTGTCGTTGTTAGTTAACTCATTAAGATCAGACTGAAGGCGGCGTGACGCTTGGACCCAACATCAGTCAACATCACTGACTCACCCGCCCGGGGTGGGTTGGGGGGGTGGGGGGTACACCACAAGTACACATGCATACCTTCAAGTGAGATGCTTTGTGATTCGTTTTGTACTCGGCGGGGGTGGACGCCACAAGTACTCTTCTATCATAGAATTGTACTTGTGGTGTACTCCCCGAGTGGGTTTATCGGGGGAGTACAAGATGTACTAGGATCAACATCAATTCAATTCAATTCATTTCAATTCAATAAACTGTATTTATCCCGCGATTGGCAATGACAGTGGTCCGACAGGCGCAGTGACTAAACTAAAGCCTGTCTCTCATCACCGTTATACAGCAAGCAGCAAGTTAACCCTTTCAGCTCCAAGGGTACCATTTCTAAAACTGTAGAGGTGTTGCCCAACGACTATGTACCAGTTGCAGGAGACGGCTTGACCATGATAATTCAAGGGTAGTGTCAGATGAGCTTGGCGCCTGAAGGCGCCAAGCTCATCTGGCACTACCCTTGAATTATCATGGTCAAGCCATCTCCTGCTGTAGGGATCCGGGGCTGAAAAGGTTAAGTCAAGTAGTCAAGCATGTTCAATAAAATAGATTAGTCAATTCCCTAGCTCATGACATTCTGTGGATGAAATGATCATTTTTCTAAGATATACTTTTGGTGTACTTCCTGAGTGGGTTTATCGGGGGAGTACAAGATGTACTAGGATCAACATCAATTCAATTCAATTCATTTCAATTCAATAAACTGTATTTATCCCGCGATGGGCAATGAAAGTGGTCCGACAGGCGCAGTGACTTAGATATATTACACAAAACGTACATTAAAACTCATTCTACCCCAAGACCGAAATCCTCAAATGTTGCCGTTGTCCTCTGAAGACTGCACTCTCAGTAGTGCAGGACACAGATCGACCATGATAGTTCAAGGGTGATGCCAGAATAGCTTGGCGCCCATAGGCGCCAAGCTATTCTGGCATCACCCTTGAACTATCATGGTCGATCCTTATCTTGCTGTGGTGTGTCTGGGGTAGAATGAGTTAAAATATGCACACAATAAAGATACAAACGATCAATTCAATTAAAATCTAATGTATTATTTAAAAGCAGCACAACATTAATAAATAAAATTTATGTAAAAAATCAAAACGTGCACATATCAGCTCATATCACCACACAATGCACACGTTGGGTTATGCACTATACCGTATCAGTTACATTTCAAAATGGGCACATGGGATTTCTTCGTCCGTTTACAGATAGAACTACGCTTAGAAAAGACATCTACGAATGAACACAACTTATTAATATTTCAAGACAGGCAGATAAACAAATACACAACGCGGTACTTATTTTCGTGATGGGAAGCAGCAAGTTGCCCTCACAAACATGATACTGAAGTAGCAAATTGTGTACATGTTTGTATTCACATGACTATTTAGAAGGGGAAAAAAATCTATTTTCTACAACCCGAAATATTACGCATTCAACCCCAAGCACGTATTTCGCAAATTGTGGAGGCGTCATCTAATGACTATGCACCAGTGGCAGGAGATGGATCGATCATGATAATTCAAGGGCAGTGCCAGATTAGCTTGGTGCCGACAGGCACTACCCTTGAATTATCATGGTCGACCCATCTCCTGCTGTAGTGCGTCAGGGCTGAATGGCGGGTTAATAAATTGTGTTGTGACTGACTTTTCTAAGCGTGTTCAATCTTTCTTGGTTGGGATGTCTGCCTCCTAGCTGTCCACTCGTTTGCCAGTCACCGCGTGGGACTGGCTTTCAGCTGCGGCGGAGATAACCGTCTGCATAATTATGTGTGTGTTGGTTGATGCCCATTTGTAACACGAGAAACAAACAAACGGCAATCTCGGTACAGAAACGGACTTCGGGCAGACGTCGGCCGTTTGGTGCGCGGGCCGAATACGGCCGAAGATCGTGCCGAGGACCGTGACTTACTGGGATACAGTCGGGGCCTTTTGCACGCGGCATCTCAGTACTGAATCATTGATTAAGTCTCTCTTCACATGAGACGCACAGATGTAAAGACGGCCGGGTCTTCGCTTGTCGGCGCGCGAGGCCTATACGTCTTGAACGCTTAACCTCAATTTAACTCCATGGCAGCATTTTTGGAAGTGTCACCTAACGACTGTGTGCTTCTTGAAGGTGAGATGGGCCGACCGATGATAATTCAAGGGTAGTGTCTTGAATTATCATGGTCGATCCATCTCCTGCTGTAATGCGTAAGGGCTAAGTAGGTTAAGGTCAGTGTCTGGGATTCAAGAATGAAGGGGAATACCGCAGACTACAGTGGAGACGCGCGTTCTTGCAGGATGTGCTTCGATATACAGTACATCGCTGTCTTGACAAGTATTACCCGTTTCAGCCACGCTATCAGTAACGAAGATAGTGTAACACTCTTTGCCGTTGATAGTGTAACACTCTTTTGTCGCGCTATCAGACTCTCGTGTTACGCTATCATAATTGGCGAAACAGCAAAGGTTAAGTCTGTTTAACCCCCCTCACTCCCTGTGGACACAAAAATCATCAGAAGGGCAATAAGAATAAGAATAAGAATAAGAGTACTTTATTATCTCGAAAAGATAAATTCGTTTGTGGTACATTTATAACAAATAGTACAAACAAGACATAAAAACATTATAGCATAATTATGAACATTTTCTCCCTGCATTTGCACAGCTACAAATTCCAAATGGATATAAAGAAAACACTACAAAATCTTTACACATAACTCTTACACATCTCACACAAACATCTTTTATGGACTAAACTCAGTGAGCGGCACTTATACATTCACACCCACCTCTACACATGCATACATAATACGTGTGTTTCAACCTAGTCCTAACCCTCACTACTTATTATACAAACGTCTCAATACATTATTACACATTATTACACAAGCTGCATAATTAAAGTCTACCATAATAAAATAATTAGTGGGTAAACACTCAGTAACAACAATCCCAGTATGTCCATGTTCACCACCAAATGAAACACAATATAATCACTTCTCTAAAATCAACAAGCTCCATTCCTACTGATTGCACAGGTAAAGGGGGATAGGGGGAGGAGTTAGGTTTGGGTATGCGTGGATGTACCTACAGATTGCTTAGAGTGATGGATTTGGGGATGAAACTGTGCTGTAGTCTAAGTGTTCTAGCTTTGTGCGTGCGGAGTCTGCGGCCAGAGGGGAGGAGTTCATAGAGGTGGGCAAGGACATGGGATCTGTCTGAAGCTATCCACCTACCCTTTCTCACCACACGCTGTTCATACAGGGATTCCACACTGTTTTGCTTACTGCCGGTCACTTTGCTGCAGATGTTTACCATTCGTGCCAGGTTGTTCTTGTTCTTCACACTCAGACCTCCATACCAGCACACAGAACCGAAAGTGATGACAGACTCAATAAAAGAGCAGTAAAAAGTTTGAAGGACAGAGGGGTTCACATTCAGCTTCCTGAGTTTCTGGATGCAGTAGATGCGTGACTGACATTTCTTGTGTATGAGGGTGGTGTTTGCGTTAAAGGACAACCTATCATCTATGACTGTTCCAAGATACTTATACTCAGTCACACGCTCAACAGACACATCATCGATCATCAGAACAGGGACAGGGGCAGGGTTTCTTCGAAAGTCTATCAGTAGTTCCTTGGTCTTACTCACATTTAGGTCTAGAAAATTATCTTTACACCAAACACTAAAACGTTCTACTTCTGCAAAGTAAGTCGCATCATTATTGGAGAGATCTTCTAAGGCAGTGTAACCCCCCCCCCCCCCCACCCCCGAGTGGCAACAAAAGGGAGACAGACGCGTTTTCGGGTGATTCACACACCCGCATTGGCTACATCCTGTACACCGTAACCGCTTCCCTGTCAATGAACGTACATTTTGTTTCTGAAATCTGTCTTCTTTCCACGACCTAAAGCCGCGCCACAACCCTCCTATCAAAAGGGATCAAAATTGGTCTCAGCAGGAGACATAGTTTCTCATGAGCCCCTCGCGATTGCGCGGGCTCATGAGGATCTATGTCCCTGCAGTCGGGTTGTGTTCAGTTTTTCTCGGCAGTGAAAGGGTTAAAAGAAGACGTAGAATTTCCGGCTCCCGGCGCCGCCACGCGGCAGCACCGTCTAGTTTCAAATCAACACTTGAAACAGTTTTTGTTCCCGTTCTCCCTGCCTTATATCTAATAACATTTTACGTCGGTTAACCCATTCAGCCCTGACGCACTACAGCAGGAGATGGTCGACCAGGATAATTCGAGGGTAGTGCCAGATTAGCTTGGCGCCTGTCGGCGCCAAGCTAATCTGGCACTGCCCTTGAATTATCATGGTCGATCCACCTCCTGCATGGTCATTAGATGACGCCTCCCAAATTTGGGAAATACGGCCCTCGGGCTGAATGAGTTAAACATGACTGTATTACTCACTGTGACCTCTATGTGCGCTGAATATTTATATATGTACCCACTCCATATTATTGTCCCTTCTTTGACACACGTAGATATATTGTATAACAAGCAACTTAATTATTCTCGAGCCAGGGTCTTACGAAATAATCACAAAATACTGTTCTGCTGCAACACTAATGCATCCTTTTTAACTATGACAACGTTAACACTTTGATTAATTTTAAACTTGCCGTTTTTCACCAATGCCGAAGATATTTTCGTCCGTGTACGTGCCATCCGGCTGTCATCGCCGTGTGCTTCGGCACTCGCATTGACTTGGACGAACCCGTAAAAAGCGATGCAAAGTGTACAAAAGGCTAAAGACACTAACCTATACCTTGAAACCTTCGTTGTTGTAAATATGTAACGCAAACTAGAGTCGCCAAATGCAACATTCCAAGCTAAAAAAAAAAAAAACACCGAAACTGTATTAGCGTAGGAGGTACACGGAACAGCCAAACGCTCAAAATCACTCAGCACAGTTAGCTCCCTTGCGTCAACAAAACTGTCGTCTGCTTCACATAGCACCTTTAGTGGAGTCGTGTTTTCTTGTTTGTTCGCTACTATTGTTTTTTTTTTTTCTTCAAGTTATTATCCACATTGATGCTATGGGTGTTTCATTGCTAAACTTTGCTTATGAATTAAACTGAATTAAAATCATTTTGTGAATCGGCGGTGTGCATTCGATAGTCTCGGTATGCAAACCTAAAATGGTCGCACAGTGGAGAGCACGAAGCGAAGGTAACGTTTTGTTTTGGACTGGGTACATAATTATAATGAGCAGCAATTTGCTTGATATAGTGCCGAAAACAGACAGATGTCATTACTTGACCCGACTGATCAAAATGTCCTCATCGTACCCACTCAGACATTTTGATTCGGGTCTCGTAATCACATCTGCCTGTTATCGGCACTATATCAAGCAACTGAAATGCTGCTCAGTATATCATAATATATTATTCTGTTTTTAGTACAGCACAGTACAGAATAGCGCAGTTATAATACAAGTTATGACAACATGTGCGCTAAATATCATTACGTCACTTGGAACAACAACTGCAAGGAAGGTAACCCAGTTTCATCGCAGTCTCTGAAGGTTTTGTACTGCAAACTGAACCTCCGACTGGAAAATAGGTGTCTCGACCGTCGCCTGTTCAGACGAGAGCTGGCACCCGAGCATGAACTGAACAACGAGGGGTTGTGCTGGAAACTGGATCAACGCCTTAAATATGTAAAAAAAGTCTCGACCTCCCCCTGTAGAGAAGAGAGTTGAGACCCGAGCCGGAACTGAACAACCAATCAACGCCTGTAAAAACATGTCTCGACCGTCGCCTGTAGAGAACTGAAGAGAGGTGAGACGCTGAGCCGGAACTCCAGCAAGCCAGGATGATTAAGTGTCGTTGGTGTGGGAGCACAGGGTGGACCTCACTCGCTGTCTTGTCGGGTACAGACGTCCAGTGTGTGACGCGGCCAGCTGATACCGAGTCCAGGGATCGACGTTGAACCAGGCCACTTGAGGACGATAGGTATGTACAAACACCTCAGTTCTGTTGTGTCACGTGTCATGTGTCATGCCAAGTCCGGCATTGTACAATGATTGAATAGTAAACCTCCGTGTAGTGATGTGCGACACGGGACACTGTTCGCGGCACCAGTGGACTGCGTGCACAGCCTTCACTGACGAGAAATATTGAACACAGACCAAACGACAAGAGGTATAGATCCCCATGAGCTCCCGCAATTGCGGTGGCTCATGAGGATCTATACCTCTTGCTAAAGCTACTTTGTATCTATATTCCTTGGACGACGGGGGATATTGGGCGTTGAATGAACGCAGACTCCACAAACAGTCCGTGTCCATGGCCGTGACGAGGTTAAGTGTTCGCCTGTGTTTTTTTGTTTGTTTGTTTGTTTGTTTATTTATTTTTTATTTTTTTAATTTTTTTTTTGCACAGGTTATGCTTCGTCACGCGCAGCCGACGTTTTGAATTGTGTTTCTGCAACGCTAACAATCTCCTCCTTCAGCAACAGGCATACATTCACACCAGATCCTGAAGCTGCAGGGGCTTATGGGAATCTAGGCCTAATGCTGACCGAGATCGGCTCCAACTGTTGCTGAAATTTAGGGCGCTATATCCCCGTTACTGGCGAGAGAAAGTGGCCATCGGGTGAGGTCAACTGAAATGTCATATCAGTTAACTCATTCTGCCCCAGACACACCACAGCAAGATAAGGATCGACCATGATAGTTCAAGGGTGATGCCAGAATAGCTTGGCGCCTATGGGCGTCAGGCTATTGTGGCATCACCCTTGAACTATCATGGTCGATCTGTGTCCTGCACAGCAATGCGGTCTTCCGAGAGGACAACGGCAACATTTGGGGGATGTCGGTCTTGGGGTTAAGGCGTTGGTAAAAAGTATCACTGGGCCAAACATGAAAGTCTGTGACGTGAATAGTACCCCAGTCAAATGACGTGAATAATGCCCCAGTCAAATGACGTGAATAGTGTCCCAGTCAAATGATTTGAATAGTGTCCCAGTCAAATGACGTGAATATTATCCCAGTCAAATGACGTGAATAGTGTCCCAGTCAAATGACGTGAATAGTGTCCCAGTCAAATGACGTGAATAGTGTCCCAGTCAAATGGGGTGAATAGTGTCCCAGTCAAATGACGTGAATAGTGTCCCAGTCAAGTGGCGTGAATAGTGTCCCAGTCAAATGACGTGAATAGTATCTCAGTCAAATGACGTGAATAGTGTCCCAGTCAAATGACTTGAATAGTGTCCCAGTCAAATGGCGTGAATATTGTCCAAGTCAAATGACGTGAATATTGTCTCAGTCAAATGGCGTGAATATTGTCCCAGTCAAATGACGTGAATAGTGTCCCAGTCAAATGGCATGAATAGTGTCCCAGTCAAATGATGGGAATAGTGTCCCAGTCAAATGGCGTGAATAGTGTCCCAGTCAAATGACGTGAATAGTGTCCCAGTCAAATGGCGTGAATAGTGTCCCAGTCAAATGACGTGAATAGTGTCCCAGTCAAATGACGTGAATAGTGTCCCAGTCAAATGGCGTGAATAGTGTCCCAGTCAAATGGCGTGAATATTGTCCCAGTCAAATGACGTGACTAGTGTCCCAGTCAAATGGCGTGAATAGTGTCCCAGTCAAATGACGTGGCTAGTGTCCCAGTCGAATGACACGAATAGTGTCCCAGTCAAATGACGTGAATAGTGTCCAAGTCAAATGACGTGAATAGTGTCCCAGTCAAATGACGCGAATAGTGCCCAGTCAAATGACGTGAATAGTGTCCCAGTCAAATGTCGCGAATAGTGTCCCAGTCAAATGACGTGAATAGTGTTCCAGTCAAATGACGTGAATAGTGTCCCAGTCAAATGACGTGACTAGTGTCCCAGTCAAATGACGTGAATAGTGTCCCAGTCAAATGACGTGACTAGTGTCCCAGTCAAATGACGTGAATAGTGTCCCAGTCAAATGACGTGAATAGTGTCCCAGTCAAATGACGTGAATAGTGTCCAAGTCAAATGCCAGCGCTAACCCCTTCACTGCCGAGAAAACATCGACATTTTCCAGCTGCCAAGAGACATAGTTCCTCATGAGCCCCCTGCAGTCGTGGGGGCGCTTGAGGATCTATGCCTCTTGCTGAAACCATTTTGTGTCTATTTTCGTTTGACGGCCAGGGATCTTCGGCCTTAAACACAGTGTGCGTCCCTTAGCAGAGATAGGATTAACTGATTATGCGTAGGACCGTGCAGACCAATGTTCGTGTGAAAATGACACTCCAGGACTGTTTTCTCATTATTCGCATCTGATAAAGACACGGGCACTTTGGGACCCGTCTACTGAGGCTGTGTACTTCCGTCAGGAGTGGGAGATGGTTGCAAGTGCAAGGGTAGTAGCAGATTAGGTTGGCGCGAATCACAGTATCCTTGCTAACTCTGGCACTGCCCTTGAACCTTTATGGTCGATCCATCACCCACTGTGATATATTATAGGTGGATGCGTTGTTTATGCACCAGCACATAATGTGACGGGAAACTGCAGTACCAGTCCAGTGTTGTCAGTCAGAGGACGCCGGCCGGGTTTCTTTGTTAATTCAAGGCCAAAAACTCCAGCTGTACAACGACCTGTTGCTGAAGGATTTGTATCAGCAAAAGGCATAGATCCTCATGAGCCCCCGCAGTTGCGGGGGCTCATGAGGATCCATGACTCTTGTAAGTTGTATTGGCTTCAACTGTTCTCGGCAGCGAAATGGCGACCCGTGAAACAGGTCACGTCAGTACAGGCGGGTTTCTCACCTGTGTATTGTCACCTGCACTTCTCTTTCGTTGCTGACAGTGACAATGACATACAAGCCCAGTCAGACCCAGTTCTCGGCCAACTGTTAACCCCTTCACTGCCGAGAAAACGTAAACAATATCCACCTGCAAGAGGCATAGATTCTCATGAGCCCCCCCCCCCCCCTCTCTCCCCGCAACTGCGGAGGCTCACGACAATGTCGATACCTGTTGCTGGAGCCACTTTGTATCGATGTTTCTTCTGGGGCTGATGCTCTTTGACGTAGAATGGCCTCCTCCCCTTCCCCTCCCCCACCCCCACCCCACCCCCCCCCCCCACCCCCCAAAGATCACAGACACAAGCTGCGTCCACTGGGAGTCAAAGGGTTAATATAATTTATGTCTTCCACTTGCACAAAGGCCGTCTCCCGTAACCAAACAAGCTGTGAGTGCGCCCAAGTAAAGACCCAATGCGCAAAAGGCCATCGGGCCGACGTCTTGCTGACAGACAATGCGTTCACCTCCTGACCAGGGCACGGGCTCCTGGGCGAGATTGGAATCGATCCATGTCAGGTGTTGACTGCTAACTGTCTGCCGATACGACGGATTCTCGATGTTGTCTTCATGTAGCTAAGACATTATACACCCTTCTTTTCACAATCCACCTGAGTGGGAACACGTGCCAGAGGGTTTCCGCTGCCTTTTGAGCTTAAGGTAAGGAAGAAAGGCGAGCAGAAGAGCAGAAAGTGTTTCATTCTAGGACATTCAGACTTCATCATTTGAGTTGGCTCCAATAGCCAATGGGCCTCTGTCGGTCTGAATCGACCATAGATAATGCATCCTAGTTGTTCTGATCTGATTGCCTGCTCAGCTGGATTTGAAGCAGCATCTTTTGTGACTGTAGAGGCCAATGCGGGAGTGGCAGTCCCTGCTGCAATGATCACAAATGTACGTGGTCGCTGGTCTGATGGAGTTGTTGCACTCCTTTCTGCGTGCCCGCTTGTCTGCTGCTGCTTTCGACATCTTCTCGTCCCCTGACTTGAGGTGCTGGTGGAGGATACTTCTCCACTTTGCACGGTCATCCGCAAAGCGTTCCCAGGGCCCAGTGTCAACGTCCAGTGCTCTCATGTCCCTCTTGCAGGCATCTGCAAATCGTAGCCTGGGGCGACCAGTGTTTTTTCTCCCAGCTGCCAGTTCTCCGTAGAGGATGTCCTTCGGGGAGTTGGAACCATTGTCCAGCATTGTTGTAAGACATACCAACAACAGTATAAAGCAGATATTGCAATGCATTAACCCTTTACGGCCCGTAGTCGGTCGCATTAAAATCGGTGTGTGCGTGTGTGTGTGTGTGTGTGTGTGTGTGTGTGTGTGTGTGTATGTGTGTGTGCGCGCGCGCGTGTGTTAACATGTCCATTATTTCTTACCACACACACACGCACGCACGCACGCGCGCGTGCGTGTGTGTGTGTGCGCGCGCGCGAGTGAACAAGTCCATTCTTTCTCTGCAGAACTACAAAGCGCTAGCCTGCACGACGACCCCTTTTCTGCACTCGTCCACAGTTGACCGTCCTGTCACAAGTGCGTCATACAGATGTCGGGATCAGGGTCGACTTTGGCGTCAGGAGTGACGTCAGAGAGTGTGACATCACCACCAGAGGGCGTCAAGCACGTCACGCCTGGCCTTGATCACGCGGGGGACATCGCTGTGGTCGTCATCTACTTTGTCCTGGTCCTTGCGGTCGGGCTCTGGGTCAGTCTTCTTGTAATCCAATTCGCCGTAAGGTCACAACACGCACCTAGGTTGGCTGATTGTGTCAGAACTCATCACGGATTGTTGTTGTTGTGATTTTGGCCCATGCGGCCGATAGCCATAATGTCCAGAGTATTCAAGAGCAGCTGGCGGTGTTTTCTGGTTGTGTCAAATCAAACAGTTACGTACGTGAGTAGTTTTCGCAGTACCCGACCCATCCGCAGATCCAAGGCAAAATAATTAACCCTTAGAATTCAATCAGAATGCCCACAAATTCACGAGAGTTCATATCACTGCACTCTTCTCAAAGACAAAGCGCGCTACGAGGACGACGAAGAAGCGTGTAAAATGCCGAGAAGAACCCAACGGACAAAGAAACAAGCTTAGAAATGACATTTCATCATAATACGCGTGTTTCTTTCTCCGTTGGGTTGTTCTCGGCATTTTACACGCGTGAGACGGCTCGTGCAAGAGACATAGATCCTCATGAGCCCCCGCAGTCGCGGGGGCTCTTGAGGATCTATGTCTCTTGCACTTGGTTCGTGTTCGCTTTCTCCCGGCACTGAAGGGGTTAACCACTTCACCCAGATGCCGGAGCAGTCAGCTTGTCGGTCTAAGGAACGCTACCTTTCGGAGCGGAGATTCGTCTTCCTAAAAAGACCGAAAAGACAAAGAACGCTACGTTAAATAGCGTACAACCCGTCCGCCGACAGGAACACTTGTTCACGCTCACAAACGTAGCGTCTTTTGTCTTTTTAATATACGTGTCAGTGAACCACCTTCAGGAATCGCTGTTCCTACTTCCGAAATGTAGTGGGGTTTTTATTTTTATTTTATTATTTTATTTTTACTATCACTATTATTATTATTATTATTATTATTATTATTATTATTATTATTATTATTATTATTATTATTATTATTACTTTTGTTGGGGGGGGGGGGGGGTGATGTTGACAGTCTTCTAGACCATTTGACAAATACAACTCGTACCCCAGTGAGCACAGGTCCTCGGGCCCACCGCGGCAGTCGTGGGCCCCAAGACGTTTTGCTCAGTGGGGGCTGTGCGACTGTATCCACACTGCGTATTTCTTTGAATCTTGCCAGAACAGAAACACCGTTTTACAGAATTACTATGTATCTCAGCATCAATTTTTGCAAGCATGTCGTAATGTTATGACGACCGTTTTTTTTCCTATCTGCCTATATGTACAGTCCCTTAACCCATCCAGCCCTGACGCACTACAGCAGGAGATGGGTCGACCATGATAATTCAAGGGTAGTGCCAGACTAGCTTGGCGCCTGTTGGCGCCAAGCTAATCTGGCACTACCCTTGAATTATCATGGTCGATCCATCTCCTTCAACAGGTGCATAGTCGTTAGATGACGCCTCCCAAATTTGGGAAGTACGTGCGTCGGGCTGAATGAGTTAATTAAGTTTAAACCCCATCTGATTAATTTGAAGGAAGGAGATCTGTTCGTTGTCTTGCAGTCGCTGTGCCGACCTAACCGAGGCAGCATCAAGAGTTACTTCCTCGCTGGGCGCAGTATGTCTTGGTTTCCGGTGGGTGCAGTTTTCTTTTCTTGTCTTCCGTCCCCAACCCTTCTCGATTTAACCCATTAACTGCCGGAGCATTGCGAACGTTACCCAGCTGCAAGAGACACGAATCCGTATTTCGTGATCACCGACAGCAAAGTGGTTAATGTATAGAGATTTTCTTTAGTAGCTAAGCAAGACACAAACGCGCGGAAATAAAATCGGATCGATACAGCTATATGGCTATAAATGTGCTGTAGGTATACAATTACCCCGCGTGCTGTTTGTCCAGCGAGGCCATAATATATTAGTATACTACACAGCGGACTCGCCGTTGAATGGCTCATCCGGGTGATACAGTTTTGTGGCGCCGCTGTCGCCTGTCGCACCGCTGTCGGGTCAGTCATGCATATGGAAACACGCCATCTTTATTTCCATGTTCTCGAGTTAGTGTCGCTGTCGCGTCGCTATGTGGGACCCCCCCCCCCCACCACCCCCCCACCCCCACCCCCTTCACAGGGTTCAAGCGAAGGAACCGTAGTATACTGACCAGCAAAAGAAAAGCGACCATTTTTGGAACCATCGGAAACACTTTATTGTTTCCGATGATTCCCCAAATGTGGCGCCTTTGTGCGCTCGTCAATATATTTCATGATGTCATCATGACGCGCGGCTTTCAGTAATGTCCCGGCTGAGTGAGGGGATGGATGTTTCAAGATCATAGTCTGTCCTGTAAGAAGCTCGCTTAGAAAGTCATGTACGACACAATTATTAACTTATTCAGCCCGACGGCCGTATTCCCCAAATTGTGGAGGTGTCATCTAATGACTATGTACGAGTTACAGAATGATGATGATGATGATGATGATGAAACTTTATTTATCAACGGTAAAACGTTTTTGACAGAAACAAATTCTCATTTTACAAACTTTCCGTTGCTAACATCTCCAACATAAAATAGGTTAAAAAGAATAAATAAAAAATAAAATATAATAATAATAATAATAATAATAATAATAAAGACGTTATATTTACACACATTATTTTAGACAACAAATTAAAAGAAAATAAAAACAAAAGGAGATGGATCGACCATGATAATTCAAGGGCAGTGCCATATTAGCTTGGCGCCGACAGGCGCCAAGCTTATCTGGCACTACCCTTGAATTATGGTCGATCCATCTCCTGCTGTAGTGCGCCAGGTCTGAATGGGTTAAAGAAAGACGCCTAGACAGGCACAACACATCTGCCTCGTACTTGTGGTTTCTGAACGTGTTCCTTTCCTTGTTGAGATTCTGTGCGTGTTACGCGCGTGACGGGTCAGCTTGATGGTGTGGACTTTGTCCTGCAGGTCGGAGCGTCCCTGTTCTCCAGCAACATTGGCTCGGAACACTTTGTGGGGCTGGCCGGCACAGGGGCGGCGGCCGGTCTGGCCATGGTGCTGTACGAGTGGAACGTGAGTGGTCATAGTTATGAGCGGTAGCAGACCTTTCCGGTTTGCGCATGCACTCAGTCCCCAGACAGACCGGCCTCGGGAAGTACGCCACAAGTACGCTTCTAATCAATTGCGGAGATGCTATGCTATGCTCAGGAAGTACCCCAGTACACATCTATTCCGCAAATGATATGCAATGTACAAGTACACCATGCGAAGTACAAGTACACCATGCGAAGCACAAGTACACCATGCGGAGCCTCTCGTTTGAATAGAAGTGTACTTGTGGTGACTGAATTCCCTAGTGGGTCTATCTGGGGAGTACACTCGCGAACGGTTTCAGATAGCAGTCATCGCGATGCATAGTCGTTGTTGCAGTTGTCGTGTTCACTCTCAGTCTTCGTCATCATCTCTTCTGCTCATCATGTGTTTGTTGCAGTTGTCGTGTTCGTCATCATCTCTTCTGCTCATCATGTGTTTGTCGTCTTTACCGTAAGTTATCAATTAGCCTTAGATGGCATGGGTCAGATAACCATTCACACGCAGCCGAAAGTGTGCGCGAGTGAATACTAACCGGAACTGAAGTTTTGGATTGTGGGAAGGTGTAGGGAGATTGACTAACATCCTGTTCCGCAGGGCCTAAAACTCCGGCGTCCTTTGTTCCAAACGACGCCAGGAGTTCTAGGCCCTGTGGAACATGATGGGAGATAGGTTCCCAGTACTGATGTCAATGTGTACTCATCAGATAGACTCGCTCGGGCACTACACCACAAGCACACATCCACACTCTTTTGAACACAAGTGTACGGGGGGATGTGTTCCCCTGAACTTGGTCTCGGGGGTGGGGGAGGAGGAGGGGGGGGTTGAGAGTACGCCCGCAAAGCTGTACGGAACTGTCAAGCAGACTGCTGTGTACTGTACAGTCTACTTCGCTTCTCACCCATTCAGCCCCGAAGCCCTACAGCAGGAGGTGGGTCGACCATGATAATTCAAGGGTAGTGCTAGATTAGCTTGGCGCCTGTCGGCGCCAAGCTAATCTAGCACTGCCCTTGACTATTATCATGGTCGATCCATCTCCTGCAACTGGTGCGAAGTCGTTAGATGACGCCTCCAAAATTTGGGAAATACGGCCGTCGGGCTGAATGAGTCAGTTAAGAGTGCGGGATATAACCAGAGCCCAATTCTTCGTTTATAACAAAGTTCGGATATAACAACAAGAAAAATAAAGTCCCCTGGTGATTCGTTATAATAATACCCTGTATTTAGCATGTTGAGGCGGTTGTTGTTGCAGTCCATGGTGCTGGTGATCCTGCTTGGCTGGTTCTTCCTCCCCGTCTACATGTCCGCCGGGGTCAGTACTCTCCACACCACAGGCTCTGCGTGGTCGTGACGTCATTGCTCACCTCCCAACACGGGTAGTAGTCAGTAGGACTCTTAACCCTTTCCGTGCTGTACCTACATTTTTGTTTCTAAAATCTTGGTCCATTCAGCGACCAACACTGAGCCACAAGCGTCCAAGAAAGATGGACACAAGACGACCACAAGCCAACACCGTCCAAGAAACATGGATGTAAATCGGTTTCAGCAAGAGGCATAGATCCTCATGAGCCCCCGCAGTCGCGGGGGCTCATGAGGATCTATGCCTCTTGCAGTTGGATCGTGTTCACTTTTTTCTTGGCAGCGAAGGGGTTACAAAATTAAGATGAGGCCATTGGCTGGAATTTGTGGCGGATACCTTTATTTTACGACGGGTAAAAATACGACGGTGACAACGGGAGACAAAAATACGTCCTGGGAATCTTAGAAGGCAGTGTGTGTTGTGTAGTTTGTGTAGGGTGATCTAAACGCGACTTAAATGCACGCTGGATTCTCAGATCTGGCCGGAAAGCACGGACAAGCATCCGATATCGCGTGTTTGTCCGGGCTTTCAACTCGATCCACTGTTTTGTCCGAAAATGCGAGCAGTGTTGACCCGCGTCTGATTCATGTTGTGAAAATGGTGTGTCCAGTTGCTGTGGTTATTTCCAGTTGCTGTGGTTATTTCCAGTTGCTGTGGTTATTTGCAGGTGTACACGTTGCCGGAGTTCATGGGCAAGCGTTTCGGGGGCACGAGGATCCGGATCTACCTCAGTGTGCTGTCCCTTGTTCTCTACATCGTCACCAAACTCGCCGTGAGCAAACTCAACACGTGGCATGCATAGCGGCCTGACGATCCGGCTCTTGCTGAAATGCCAGACAACCGCAGTGGCGCAGCGGTTGTCTCGCATTTCAGTGATAGCTCGATCGTCATGTAGACCGGTACGATATCATGTCCATGTGGTAGAGACGGGTACCTATCATACTGTTATGTCACCTGTTGATAATGAACGCCAAGCGCACACTGGTTACCTCCCTCTCGATCCGGTAACAAGTTGGAGCAAAACGATTCATATGTCAGTCCTTAGTTGTTATATTTATATGTGCTACAAGTTGGCCTCATATTTCTTTTGAAGGAAATACAAACGCAACCACTGACAGATTGTATGCCATTTCTTGTTCTCTCGTTACTTCAGGACTGTGTTATTGACTTGGAGCAGGGCGAATGCTGCTACTAGGAACTTACACGGCCATAATTCCAACAGGCGATGATGGCCTGCTTGTTTAAACCCATTAACGTGTTATTTACGGGCTCTGAGGTCACCGATTTGACATGTTAACCCCTGAAAAGCTGTCAGGCAGACCGAGCATGGCAAGCTCAACGCCAGACTGCCCCGTCTCTCTCACAAACACGGATATTAACCCTTTGACTGCCGAGAAAAAGTCAACGCGGTCCAACTGGATCATCATGAGCTGCCGCGACTGCGGGGCCGATGAGGATCTATGCCACTTGCCGAGACCAATTTGTGTCCAGGTTTCTTGGATGGCTTTCGGTCGTAGAATGAACCCAGATTTGATTTTTAAAGCAAATTTACGTACGGTGACAGGGAAGGGGTTAGACCTTTCTAGCCAGTTCATTATCTGGAGTTGGCAACTCTGGCATACCGTCACTTTGATGGGTCTCTCCCGGCTTACCTTCTGCTTCACTCTGCAGATACCAGCCTTCACCTCTGCGGTCCTCCAGTAAGAAACTTGTGAAGGCTCCTAAATGTAACTTGAAAACTGTTGGTGAACGCTCATTTAGCTTCATTACACCTTCAGTTTGTAACTCGCTGCCTGCCAGTCTGCGCAAGCTCCCTACTCTCTCTCTCTCAGTTTAAGGCTCAGTTGAAAACTCACTTCTTCCAGCTTGTTTTTCCTCAGTCGTAGATCCGTGGTCCTGTTGTGTTTCTTTGTAATGTTTCATATCGTCTATGTCATGTTTGAATGCGTGTGTTAGCGCAATGAGGTTTTGCCACAAACAGATTTTGCGCTATACAAGAACTATTCATTTATTATTATTATTATTATTATTTGTTTTATTTTCCCTTTGCCGTTGGGTGGTATTAACCCTTTCCATCCTGATATATTACTGCATGGAATACATCTGACTATAACAGTTCAAGGGTACTGCCCGAATAGCTTGGCGCCTCCGGGCACCCAGTTATTCTGGCACTACCCTTGAAATAAAATGATTGATACATCTGCTAATGTGTTATGGAACAATACACAAATTTTGAAAGAAAACAAATCAGCGTCACGATTTAACCCCTTCAATGCCAGCTTATGTCTTTGACTGCAGAGCAAATTCAGCAAGAAATATCACTTCATTTAAACAAACAAACAAACAAACAAACAAACAAACAAACAAACAACAACAACAAAACACCGACATGACTTGTACAGCAAGAAGCAAAGAACCTCATGACCCTCCCCCCCCCCCCCCCCCCACCCCGCATTTGCGGTAAGTTTAGTGCATCTGCGAGGTGTCATGAGGATCTTTGCTTCTTGCAGTCGGGCGGGGTATCTCCGGCAGTGAAAAGGTTAAAAATACGAGAGTCTGTTGTGGGTGTGGCAGGTCAGCATCTACGCGGGGGCGCTGTTCATCAAGCTGGCCCTGGCCTGGGACATGTACATCTCCATGGTGGGGCTGCTAGCCGTCACCGCCATCTACACGGTGCTAGGTCAGTCGGCACAGTGCTCCATGCACGGTCAACGCGCTCAGTGCCGGGACAGAAAATCTGAACACTACCCAAACTGCCAGACGCACAGGTCCTCACGAGCCCCCCCCCCCCCCCCCTCCCCGCAGTTGCACTGAGGATCTATGCCTCTTGTTCACACCACTTTGACTCGATGTTCCTGGGACAGGGTAGGGTTGTTTGGTGCTGACTTAACCCATTGTAGCCCAAGACCGAAACCCCCAAATGTCGCCGTTGACCTCTGAAGACTGCAGCGCAGTGCAGGACACGGATCGACCCTGGTAGTTCAAGGGTGATGCCAGAATAGCTTGGCGCCCACAGGCGCCAAGCTATTCTGGCATCACCCTTGAACTAGCATGGTCGATCCATATCTTGTTGTGGTGTGTCTGGGGTAGAAGGGGTTAAGGAAGATGGCAGAAACAGTCTGTGGCAGCTGGTGCTCTGGACTGGTTAACCCTTTGGCTGTCGGGTGAGGGTTTTTTGTGTCGCGATGATTCCTGCGGGAATCATGGCGAGTGGTCTGTGATTTTGGACCCTTAAGGGTGTGGGTAGTGACTATCCAACATCGGAGACCTCCAACACCATAATTATTGAGGAGCACGCCGGCTTTGCTAGCCTTCTGTAGCCAATGTTGTCATAAAGACTGGATGTTCAAATAGCATCACACTGCAGACAAAGGGTGACATCGTTGATGATGTAAATGTTCTTTTTAAATCTGATGTCATTATGAAAGTGATACACTGTAGTTAGTGAGCAAATGTACCTGATGACGTGTCACTATTCGACATTAGTGATGCCGTCATACCAGGCGTAAGGTGTAAATAACTAAAGACCTCTTTTCACATTCTGTGTGTATTCACGATTTGTTGTAGGTGGACTGGCGGCCGTCATCTACACAGACACCTTCCAGACAGTCGTCATGACAATAGGCGCTGTGGTGCTTTCCGTCATCAGTGAGTCGTCGCCGTCTCTTAACCCTTTGGGTGTCGGCAGCGGTTTTAGTCGCGATGATTCCTTCCGGAATCATCGCGACTAAAACTGCTACCGACACGCAAAGGGTTAACCTATTTAACCCCATGGCCGCATTTCCCAAATTTTGGAGTGTCATCTAACGACTAGGTGATAGATCGACCATGACAATTCAATGGTAGTGCCATATTAGCTTGGCGTCTGATGTCGCCAAGTTAGTCTGGCGCTGCCCTTGAATTATTGTCATAGTCGATCTATCTCTGTTGTTGTGCGTCGGAGCTAAACGGGTTAATATGTATTGTTGTAAGCCTTACAATTTGAGAGCCATGCTGCAGCTCTATGAATGGCGGCTTCTGTAAGTTCTACACGGTCCCAGCCCATCACTAGGCACAATGCCTACCTCGCCCAAGCTTTTCTAACACCCGTTATTGCTGTCGGAAACCTATTCAAACAACTTTTAACTCATTCTACCCCAGACACACCACAGCAAGATAATGATCGACCATGATAGTTCAAGGGTGATGCCAGAATAGCTTGGCGCGTGTCAGTGGGCGCCAAGCTATTCTGACATCACCCTTGAACTATCATGGTCGATCTGTGTCCTGCTCTGCAATGCAGTCTTCAGAGGACAACGGCAACTTTAAGGATTTCGGTCTTGGGGTACAGGGAGTTAAAAAAGACTTTCTTGTCCGCAACCTTAACACCAGCTGCCTGTTTGAAGTCTGACAAACAGCCACAGATTCGGAAAGGCCCGCCATTTTTGCACCAAATAGTTAAATTTAGATTGACCTGTGTTCGCCGATATTGTTCATATTAAATATTGTTCACGCTAAATACAGTCCATGCCATAACATCTTCTTTTGAAAGTCTTTGACGGTCACCTGCACCGAGCGGATCTTGGCGGCTTCTTGCGAATAGGCTATTTTTTTTTTTTTTTAAATCTTTGCGTGTCGGTAGCGGTTTTAGTCGCGATGATTCGTACAGAACTAAACCGCTACCGACACGCAAAGGGTTAAGTACAGTTCGTTCGTCCAGGTTTTAACAAGATCGGCGGTTACGATGCGCTCAAAGCCCAATACATGGCGGCCATCCCGGCAGACCGGCCGCCAAACAGCACGTGCGGCCTGCCGCGTGCAGACGCCTTCCACATCTTCCGTGACCCCGTGAACTCGGACAACCCCTGGCCAGGCATCCTACTGCAGTCCTCTCTGGGGTGCGGTGTGGTATTGGTGCTGCGACCAGGTTAGTTACGCGCAGGCACTACCCTTGAACTAGTCAGTTGCATCCTAAGATATAGATAAAGGTACAGATCGGCTATTTAAGATTTATTCGCACGCAGACACGCTATTCGCACGCAGACACGCTTAGACACACGTCAGACATTTGATAATTAGGCCAAGATATATAGTAATCATCAAGCTAAGACATCTATAATAATTAAGCTACACATCTTTAAATGTCTGGTGGGTGGGCTGACGGAGGGGGAGGGAGGAGGGGGGGGGGGTCTGGAAGGGGTGGGGGGGGGGGGGAGGAGGGAGAGGAAGACAGGCAGAATTTGTGAAGTGTCCGGTTTAAAACACAGAAGGACCACAACCATTACAAGGTAGACTAGTAAGAAAGGAAAACAGAGTGTCTGACATGTATGTCAAGTTACCCCTTTGACTGTTGGTAGCGCTTTTTTGTCGCGATGATTCCTGCTGGATGTCAGGGTGTCGTTATTCCTGCTGGAATCATCGCGACAAAAACCGCCACCGACAGCAAGAGGGCTAAGAAATGCAACTGAACAAGATATCCGGTAACAAGATATCTGGTAACAAGATATCTTGTAACAAGCCACCAGCGCACTACTCTGTGTGACATAATCCATTACGCTAGTGTTCAGGCCGCCACCTAACGTTGTGTGTGTATCACGTGAGGCTGTGTGTGTATCACGTGAGGCTGTGTGTATCACGTGAGGCTGTGTGTGTATCACGTGAGGTTGTGTGTGTATCACATGAGGCTGTGTGTATATCAGGTGAGGCTGTGTGTGTATCACGTGAGGCTGTGTGTGTATCACGTGATGCTGTGTATCACGTGAGGCTGTGTGTGTATCACGTAAGGTTGTGTGTGTATCACATGAGGCTGTGTGTATATCAGGTGAGGCTGTGTGTGTATCACGTGAGGCTGTGTGTGTATCACGTGAGGCTGTGTGTGTATCAGGTGATTGTACAGCGCTCCCTGGCGGCGAAGAATCTGTCTCACGCCAAGGCCGGGTCCATCCTGGCGGGCTACCTCAAGTTGACTCCCCTGTTCTTCATGGTCTTTCCGGGCATGATTGCACGGGCTCTTTTTCCGGGTAAAATAGCACGCCGGCTCACGCGCTTTACCCAATTGAAAATCGGCTCAAAGCGCCGCCGCGAACTGAACCCAACAAGCACGCTCACGTGAATCACGCGCATTCACTCACACACTATACATAAACACAGAACATTCACGCGGTGCTAAGGGCAAGCTCAAGCGAGCTACTGAAGGTTTGGAAATTCAAATCGTTTTATATTTGAAATTTGATAAGTGGGCTGAAATTGATACCAAAGTCGTGGGGAGGAAGAGCCGGAGTACCCGGGGAAAGAACCCCCGACGGTCCGCTCGAATTAACGGTGACACTTACTAGAGGAGAAAAATCCGACGCCGGAACCCGGTATCGAACCTCGCACCTTTAGCATTGGTGGCAGGCACCTTAACCCCTGCTCCACGAACCGCCCAGTAGATAAATACATCCATGAATATGAGAGACATTCAGATCAAACGTGACAATGATGGCGATGCAGTCTTTATTTGCCTGAAGCCTGGCTCTGTCCATTGGTGGGTATTACTTTGTAGGTAACGCGCTAGTCCTGGCTAGTTTTTGCCTTGTATTTCACTGACGTGCTCGGCAAGTCCTGCACATTGCGCTATGGATTTCTGTGACTGTTGACCAGACTCCGTGGGCTGTGTGGACCCCGCTGTGTGCCAGGCGTTCTGTGAGAATGAAGTGGGGTGCTCCAACATTGCCTACCCCAAACTCGTTCTGGAACTTCTACCCGTGGGTGAGTTGACAGATGAGATCCCATGCCGTGCGCCAGTGTACTCCCCAAGAAACATGGATACAGGTTGCTGTCAGCAAGAGGCATAGATCCTCATGAGCCCCCGCATTCGCGGGGGCTCATGAGGATCTATGTCTCTTGCAGTGCGATCGTGCTCGCTTTTTCTCGGCAGCGAAGGGGTCAAAACGACCTGCTTCCGGGCCGGCTTTGACCGCCAACATTCGCCCATACCAACGGGTTCTCAATGTTGTGCCTTACCTAAGAATTGTCCACCCTTCTTTTCACATTTCGTGTTAGCATGCGCATGTAGCGTAGCTTTCCATTGGTCCTTGTGCGCAACAGTTGGGGAACTCGCCTAGGAGAAGAAAAGCTGACGTCTATATTCATACTCACAAACCAGATAGGTGAGGCTAGCGCCGGCAGAATAGAGGATGTGGATGATCGTCTTGTTCTATACCTGCGTATTTCTCTGTGGGCTGGCGATTGGGTGCCTGATAACTGTTTGTCTGTCCAGCGCTGAGTGATTCCCCTTGGTATGTGTACTATATTCATACTTCCTAATTCACCCTTTGCGTGTGGGTAGCGATTTTAGTCATCGCGACTAAAACCTCTACCGACACCCAAAGGGTTCATTGAGAAGTCAGTGATGCCCACTGCTTTGTGGTGAAGGTCGTTGTGTTGTGTTGCCAGGGTTACGGGGGCTGCTGATGGCGGTGATGCTGTCAGCCATCATGTCGTCCTTGACCTCCATCTTCAACTCGTCCTCCACCTTGTTCACCATGGACCTGTGGCACCGGGTTCGGACACGCGCCACAGAGAGGGAACTCCTGATTGTCGGCAGGTAGGAACTACTGTTGTCTTGAGGTAGGAACACCTAATACCTTCAGGCAGCAACTTCTTATATCTTCAGGTAGAAACTGCTTATTGTCAGCCGGTAGTAACTGCGTATTGTCGGCAGTTCTGACAGTCTTTCCATAGCGGGAGATGGAACGACAGCCATGATGATTCAAGGGCAGCGCCTGGTTAACCTTCAGTTCTGACAATGTATATTAACCCTTTCAGTGCCGAGAACACAATTGAAATACAAGAGACATAGATCCTCATGAGCCTCCGCATTTGCGGGGGCTGATGAGGATCTATGTCTCTTGCTGACTGTAACGACGGTGTTTTTAGTGTACTACTGAACTAAATTGTTACATATAAACGTTTATGGAATGAGTGTGTGCGTGGGCTTTCTGCCAATCTGTATAAAGGTGGGTGTTCTATCTCTGTTTACTAGACTCTTTCATCCACCACACAAGCGCTTACAAACAAGGACAAAGGCCACACGGTTATCTCTCTTTGCCCTCTGTTTAACTTATTCTCATACACTCATAGCATACATTAAACCACACAATTCACATCATATAAACCAATCTACACCAATAACAATTCACATCATATAAACCAATCCACACAAATAACAATTCACATCATATAAACCAATCTGCACAAATAACTAACAAGTGGCATATAGGTTATTCACAACTTCAGCGCTCACACATTCACTCGCTACCGTAGAGGTCGTTGTCTCTCTCGAGAGACGTCACTCGACTCCTCTTTATACTAGTGTCGACACAGTCAATATCACATTGACGACTTGACGGAGATTCCCGAACTGAATATTATTCAATGACTACTCACAGATTTAGAACATTCCTAGGCGTGAAATTAACGGCGCTAGGCGACAATAGCTACACTGACGGAGCACTGCATGTGGTCCTGTAGCACGAATCTGTGGCTTACTTCGCTACCGTTGCTGCTCGTAGCACCAGTGATGGTAGGACGAAGGAGAGATGAAGGCTTGATGATGTCCGCATTCCAGTCACGTGCGTGATGCTCAGGACAGCTTCATCGGCCCTACACCAGGGGTGTCCGCTCCGTACCGGCCCCGCTGTACACAACATTTATACACTCATAAATGTTCGCTCTTATACCCAAAAGTCTGAATGTGTCTTCGACACATTATTCTTCAGAGCGCTCTAGATCATTTCTCTGAAAAATGTCTTCTTTATGCCACCATACTACAGTCACTATTGTCATAATTCTTATGACAATTCCTATAGCCACTTTAACACAGTGCACACAATTCCTATAGCCACTTTACACACATTTTACGTACCTACACACAATGAATTATGAGCCAAATATTACAATCACAGCTCACCTTTAATTCGTAACATATTACTGCACATTTCATCATTAGGTATACCTAAATATATACTGAATTCTATTCCTATTTCAGTCCATCTTCACATATGAATGAATACAACATGACATCCTGGTTATAAACTATATCACATAATTACATGACTCAAGTATTGACACGAGCCATCGCATTTCCTTCAAACATGGCTCTTCTGCACTCTAATAATAATTCATAAAACAAGACTTTCCTTTTGCATCTGAATAGCGGTATCAGATTATAAATACCGGTAATAAAAGAATAAATACCTGTATTCAATATACAGCTATCGAATTCTCTAGCCAGAATTCTTCCTCAGAGCCCTAGCAAAAACGACCGCTCGGCTCGACTGGTGTAGCATCTCTAACTGGCAATTATTCCCGAACCCACACTGTCACTCCCACACGTGACACGTGAACATCGCTCACCTACATTACCGCACGTGAACATGGCTTATCTGTACATTACCGCTCGTGAACAATGCTTATCTCTACATTATTCGCATGTACATTCGGTCCAACTGCTAATGACGTCACACCATCGTCCGACCGAACCTGCACTAAAGGCGTTCGTTACACTGACCCCACTTTGTATCGCTGTTCCGCGGACGACCTTTGTTGCACGGGAAGTTGGTTGGTTCGTTGTACATTGCTCGATGTCCCGACATCAACAAGACTTTCTCAGGACGTGCCTGCACTGCTTGTGAAAAAAGCTAAACAGAATATTGAATGTATGTCGCCAGCCGGTCCAATATGCTAAATAAACCTAAGACCATTTAGCATCACACATCCAATATCAAGAGCTACAGGCAGCGCAGACTGTAGGGAGAGTTTAAAAATGGAAAATACAGGTGAATGGACCAAGGGTAGACAGAAACACATGCCCCAGAATAGAGGGGAAAACCCACCCTGTGGGGCTGACCAGGGTGACCCTGGGAACTAAAAAGTAGTTAACCCCACCCAAGTCCCCCAGGGCAGACCCGGGTGGGGGTTACACGGGAAATGGGTTTGCATATACTGCTACATCAAAAGCACATCCCAGTGCGCAAAGGCCATCGGACCGACATGGACCGCCGGTTGGCCTTCGTACGGCTGTGCGCGGGCTAACGGCAGCCGACGTCGACCCGAAGGCCTTTCGCGAATTGGGAGCTGTCTTGAAGTCTTCTCCACAAGCCAGGACACAACAAGACCCTTTCTGGTGTATTTGGCAACAACCTTGCAGAAACACAATCTGCGTGAAACTGGCGCACATGTCAAGCTACAATTAGAATCGGCATCACTGGCGGCATGCTGACATAGATACTTTCATACCTTTACAACCAGCGAGCATCAGCACCACGGCGAGAGAATGTTCATGCCTCGGGAGCCTGTACCGCTTGTGGGGGGGGGGGGGGGCGGTGGGGGGGGGGGCACCTCCCACGTAGACCCACTCGGGGAGTACACCAGGACATTGTTTACGCTTCTAGTCAAATGAGATGGGAAGATATACGAACGCACGCAAACACACACACACACACACACACACACACACACACACACACACCCACGCACGCACGCACACACACACACACACACACACACACACACACACACACACACACACACACACACACACACACACACACACACACACACACACACACACACACACCATTATTGCCACGTAATTTCACTGTTGTTGCCGCGACGTGTGTGTGTGTGCAGGATTTTCGTGTTGCTGCTGTGCGTGGTGGCCATCTTGTGGATCCCTCTGGTGAAGTCCTCACAGGGGGGACAACTCTTCAACTACATCCAGGCCGTGCAGGGTTACCTGGGCACGCCCATAGGCGCCCTTTTCATAATGGCCATCTTGTGGAAAAGGATGAACGAACGCGTAAGTCTGCTGATGACGTGTACATTGATTTCCGTAAATCAGGTGGTCAAACGTGCACGTGTTTCCACCAAAACGGTGGATTTAAAGCCCGGACAAACACGCGATGTCGCATGCTTGTCCGGGCTCTTAATCCCCGTTTTCGTCGAAACACGGGCCGTTCGACCTATGTCTGATTTCCGAACAACATCCATTGTACCTCCCAAAATCCATAGGCTCCATTGCTATGGCAAAAACTGTATCCACTCGGCTTTTGTTTTCTGTAAGGATAAACGTTCATATCAGCTAAGCTCTGTGTGCGTCACCAGGGGGCGTTCTACGGCATCATGGCCGGTCACGTGTGCGGAGTGATCCGCATGGCGCTGGACTTTGCGTACCCTGGCCCCGGATGTGCGGAGGAGGATACCCGCCCCGTGGTCCTGGCCGCTGTCCACTACACCTACTTCGGCATGATCAACTTCCTCGTCACCGCCATTGCCATCGTTATCTTCAGCTACACCGACAAGAAACAGAGGGAGGGGGAGGTAAGTACAAGACCCAGAGCCGTCCACGTACAGCGGGAGGTGGAATGGTTGTGCTCGTGGTGGTGGGTTTGGGTGGGGAGGGGGGTATGTGCAAGAGCATCTCACGTACAGCGGTTAAGTTTAACTTTCTTTGGCACAAAGTGTGATCAAGATGTATAGCGGGTCAGCGCTGGTAATTTATCTGGAAGGGGTGTATTTGATCATCTTGATATACATTTTTTTCTGCTTATTTTTCTGTACTTTCGGAACACCTCATAACTCTGTCACTACAATTGAAACAGACTATAACCTAACACTCGCCATACATTATTCCATACATTAGAAAAGACTTTACTTAACCACATACTACCTTCATAAACAACTTAGGCATACACACCTCACATTCCTTAGTTATCCATCTCGGTAAATAACTACATAGTAAATCACTGGTTATCTCAACGAAGTCCAAACCAACATAATTGAACCAAACCAGTCAACGCTACACAATCGAATTAGCTCTTACTAACGCATACTATCTTTAACTCGGTAGCTATTAGTAATACATACACAAACATACCTGAATTCTAGGTTTCAGAGTCTTGGAATACGGGCTATGATATCTCACACTCGTCTGTCCACACTGACAGTATAGCCCCGTACTAAATTCCCTACGTATCTGTTCGCCTGAACTCTCGCTAAAACCCCGTGCAAAACGTTTCCCTATGATTGCACGTAGCCTCGTGCATACACGGAATATTTGTCACAAGACAAACCGCTGACAAAACCGTACCATACAAAAACCCTATGTGAACTCTATGCATGGGCATAGAGCTTCATCACATGCAGACGGCAACGTTAATACAGATCATATAATTATTACGTCATAACTCTATTATGTATACATCTATATTCTTTTGAAGTCAGTCATGTCTGGCGTGATCCAGGTCGGAAGATTTGTTCTTGATTTCTTTTACAAAAATAGCGGAGAAACGAAAACAAATACTTTATTGGTAGCAGGGGCTTGCTGCACGGACCCTTGTAGGCCTTCGGGAGGTCAAAAGAAAACATTGTACCCCTCAGGCCTTCGGGGTACAATTGTTCCTTTGACCTCCCTCAGGCCTACAAGGGCCCCTGTAGCAAACCCCTGCTACCAATAACTTACGATATTATAAACATATAGCCCTGGACTGTTTTGACATCTTCAAACAAACCCAGCCTGTGTTCTAACTACAAGCCCTCGCGTCACTGAATCCATTTTAAGAAAAGAAGAATCATGTTTCAACCCATGAACAGCAACACTGATATGATGGGTAGGGACACTGGTTACGGGTGGGTGGGTGTATAGATATTATGACAGCCATGGCGTACGTAACATCAAGTGAATGTTGTGCGGGTGTGCAGCTGCGGGGCGTGACGTGGTGGACACGGGTGGACAAGCTGGCTGACACGGGTATACAGGACGAGATTGCACGACCCATGACCTCCAAAGACAGCAAGCTGGGTGGGTACAGTTTTTAAAGAACACTGCTAATGGCAAGTGTGCCCGACGATTTCACGTCCAACCACGAAGGTCAGATCATGTAGCTATTGCACACTGGTTTAGCAGTTTATATTTGTGGTAATGTAAGCGCACATTCTTGTTTCTGTCTGTTTAAGTTGGGCACGAGGATGTTGGTTAGTCTAAGGGATTATATTTTGTATGTTAGGGCTTTTTTCTAAAAGCGTGTTTCTTTATTTGTTTGACATTAACCCTTTAATGCTGAGAAAAAATGAACATCACCCAACTGCAAGAGACAGATCCTGGTAAGCCCCCGCAGTTGCTGGACTGATGAGGATCTATGCCTCTTGCTGCCACCACGTTGTGTCCGTGTTCCTGTGACGGCCGGGCCCTTGGTGTTAAATGAGGAAACGATCCGACAAGTTGCGTCCACTGGCAGTTGCACTTGGCACGCTGTGTTAGTCCTCTTTGTTGGCACGCTGTGTTAGTCGTCTTTGCTGGCACGCTGTGTTAGTCGTCTTTGTTGGCACGCTGTGTTAGTCGTCTTTGCTGGCACGCTGTGTTAGTCGTCTTTGCTGGCACGCTGTGTTAGTCGTCTTTGCCGGCACGCTGTGTTAGTCCTCTTTGATGGCACGCTGTGTTAGTCGTCTTTGCTGGCACGCTGTGTTAGTCCTCTTTGCCGGCACGCTGTGTTAGTCGTCTTTTCTGGCACGCTGTGTTAGTCCTCTTTGCCGGCACGCTGTGTTAGTCCTCTTTGATGGCACGCTGTGTTGGTCCTCTTTAGGTCTGTACTTGATAACTTTCCATTTAAAAGTGTCTTCTGTATAAAATATATGAGTGTCATTTTCCGCCGCGGATTGTCACATTTCAGAAATGAAGGCAGTGGAGGCCGGTGATGACGAGGTGCAGGAGGGAAAGTGTCACAGGTGGTTCGACTTTGTCTGCGGCATCCCAACGTCTCAGTCCAAGTCTCGCGAGAGGCCCGAGATCACGGAGGCTCAGAGACGAGAGTTCCTGTACGAGAGACCAAGATGGAGGGCCATCCTGAACATCAACGCCGCCATAGCTATGACGGTCATGGCCTTCCTAACGGGGTTTTATCATTAATGTTGCATTCGCTTTTCTTCTATATATATATGCAGTATGTATAGGGTTAAGTGACAAAACCCAGCATGTCCAGTTTTGAGAAAAGCGAGATATATACTGTGAAACGGACGTGAGGCGGCTTCTCAGACGTTTGAATGTGCGTAAGGCAGCAGGCCCTGATGGAATTTCCCCTGGCCTTTTGCGTTACTGTGCCGACCAGCTCTCGGGCGTTCTCACAGTCATATTTAACTGGTCATTACAGGCATGCAAGGTTCCACACTGTCTCAAAAAGTCAACTATTATCCCGTACCAAAAAAGGCAACCATCAGTACCCTTAACGACTACAGGCCTGTGGCACTGACCTCCGTCATTATGAAAACGCTCGAGCGGCTGATTCTGCAGCACATCAAGTCTGTCATGCCCCCCTCCCTCGATCCCTATCAGTTTGCTTACCGCGCGAATCGATCAGTAGAGGACGCTGTGTCGCTAGGGCTGCACTATATTCTGCAGCATCTGGAGAAGCCAAATGCGTATGTTAGGCTGCTTTTTGTTGATTACAGCAGCGCATTCAACACTATCATACCGTCCAAACTGCATGAAAAGTTGCTGCACCTTGGCTTCGCACAGTCCATCTGTAACTGGGTGTTGGATTTCTTGTTAAACAGACCCCAGATTGTCAAGATCGGTTCGTGCGGTCAGAACTGTGCTCAGCCGTGTCAGTTCCCTACTTCTGGTCAATGTGGACATGTATCCCAGTCTTTGACCTTGAGTACGGGAGCTCCCCAAGGATGTGTTTTATCCCCATTGTTGTATTCTCTTTTTACACACGACTGTGTATCCCACTATGATAGCACGCGCATAGTAAAATTTGCTGATGATACGACAGTCAAGGGTTTTGTACATAACAATGACGAGAGTGCATATCGGGATGAGGTAGACATGTTGGTAGGCTGGTGTTCTGACAACAACCTGGATTTGCATGTTGGTAAGACCAAGAAAATGATAATTGATTTCAGGAAAAAGAAAACTGACCCCCTCCCCTACTAACCATCCAAGGAAACGATATTGAAATTGTTGAAACGTTCAAGTTTCTGGGTACTCTTATCTCGCACGATCTGAAGTGGGAGAAGAATATTGAACAGCTAGTAAAGCGCCTGTTTTTTCTTCGACGGTTGACATCTTTTGGCGTCAGTCAGCAGATCATGGTGCAGTTTTACCGCGCCGCCATTGAGAGCATTCTTACCTTCTCAATGACGGTGTGGTATGGCAGCGCAACCGACGAAGCCTGCAAGAAACGAAATAGGGTGATCAAAACAGCATCTCATATTGTTGGAAGCGATCTCCTCTCGCTGGAATCTCTGTACCACGCACTCACCATGAAGAGAGCGAGCTCCATCATACATGACGAGCACCATTCTGCACATAACCTGTTCGAGCCCTTGCCATCTGGCTTGCGCTTTAGATCCATCAAGGCCAAAACCACTCGTTTTCAGAAGAGCTTTTATCCCTTGGCTGTTCAGGCCCTGTCAAATGTGGCTGTGGTATGATTTAATTCGGCAGATTGACTTAAAAGTCCCTCGTTAGAATTACCTACAGCCTATCTTAGTTGTTTATACAGGATATACAGTTTTAAAAATGAATATGAATGTAGCTAATCTGTTTTCGCTGCGGCCTCACTTGGCGGTCTTTGTTGTCATATATGTTTATTATGCTATAGCTTTTCTCTTACTTAGATGTGTGTGCACACTTAGTAGAATGGCTGCTGTACATATGTGTGTTTTGTTATTTTAGAGTCTGCTTGTTTGTGATGTATGTATGTTTTATGTGTTGATGGTCATATGGACGCTCGTCAACTATGCCGCAAAAATTCCTAATGTTTATGCATATGGCAATAAAGTTTATCTTATCTTATCTTATCTTAAAACAATGAAAATCTCGCTTTTCTCAAAAATGGTCATGCTGGCTTTTGGGAAATAACAGCAGATGTATTCTCACTGGCTTTTAGTTTCAAAGTTAATGTGCATACTAGCTTGGTTGCTATAGCCAAGGGAATCATTCACAGAGTTGTGTTTAATTTCATTTATACTCAGAGGCGATAAAAACGTGAAAAGTGTCGGTAAATGTACTGCAAACAAAGAGCCACCCTGACAACAAACAAAAACATTGTTTTCTTGAAATGTTCAGCCTACTATCTCAGCTACCTTCACAAAAATTGGAAGAGTTATCGCCCGTGGCTACCTTCGAGGACACAGGGTTTCATTAGTGTTGAAAATAAGCAAAACTTGACACACTCCGACAAGCAAGTTTATTGTGAGATGTTTAAACTCACATGTTGTGGGTACTGCTTATGATGTTATTAACTGCCTCAAAGAAATTTGACTCACAAAATTCACTAGAGAACTAGAACTTCCGGTGCACATCATTTTCTTAATAAATCTTATTTTATTTAATGTGAATTTCTTTCAAACCATTTTGTATGCTCCAGTGATTGACACAGAGATAAAGAAGACACCCATATCATTTTGATTAGGTAAATATGGCAGCTAACCTAAAAATCAGCCCGCCGTGAGATGGCCTTAGTTGTCTGCTCGGCTTTAAACCCAAATAACTAAACTAAAAATCAGCAACTTTTTAATTTTCATTTTGTAGGTCATGCTGATTATTTAGGTGCCTTTGACAAACGAAAAGTAGTTCAAGACCAAACAGGCCGGATTTTCATTCACACGGACCCTAGTGACACTGCACGTCGGTTGGCTTTCAGCTGTGTCCTCTGCAGATGCTCCCCATTTCACTTCAATATCCCGTGATGATAGTGTCATTGATGACGTCATAAGTCATCGATGTGAGATTTTAAGACTAAACATTTCATTTCCACGCGACATAACACACTCTTCATAACATGTTTTTAATAAATGACGTCAAAATAACCCGGATTAAAGCATAGTTACGAAGAAAAGCGCTATGGTGAAAAAATCGAGTTTTTAATGCCACATGTTTTACATTTGTGTACCTACGATAGGTGCGTCTAATTACGTTTTGCACGTGTTTAAAAACCCACAAATATCCCAATGCTCAATAGGCCATCGGGCCGACGTTGGCCTGATGGCCTCTGCGCACTGGGATCTTATTTAAGGCGAGCTAGGACACTTCAGCGCAATCTTTTTGGTTTATGGACATACGCTTTAGTGTATATTGTTAGAATCAGTATTTGTCTCTTCTGAACGCTTCGACGTGCTCATTTAGTCAGGTATGCTCACTGTTGCCATGGCAACGAACACTAAGTGACCGTTACACCTGGTTGCTAAGGAAGCAAATTTCAGCTACCGTTGATGCTTCTGAAAAGCCAAATTTGTCCAAAATATCAACGGATATCATCATTACGGAATGTCAAAGCTGATTTTGAATATCTTATCTTTGAAAACAGAAATTTATATGGATGTTATGGTTTGGGTAATTTTTGGAGTATGTTGTCCAGGTATGTTGTCATAGCTCCCAAACTAAGCTGAAAGTAACAATCGGCATTGACATTCCAAAATAAACCTATTTGTGAACTTGCGTGTAAAATTTCATTATTATCTGACAAGTACATTTTCAGATATTTTTTTCCGCAGTATATACCCCACCCCAAAATTACAATTTTGAGAAAACAGCAAAAAATAAGTTTCAGCAAGGTACCGTTTTTTCCCCATTATACACAGCTCTAACATGTCACATGAAATCGATGGCTTATGATGTTTTTAATAATAATAATAATAATAATAATAATAATAATAATAATAATAATAATAATGTACATTTATATAGCGCTTAACCTCCAAATGAATGATGCTCTAAGCGCTTTACAAAAGAAAAATTCACAGAACAAAAAGTACAAGAAGGTAAAAGCTACAATAACTATTACAACAAGATGTGATGAACCATAACCCACAAAGTCCCTTCAAAATGAGAGCTGTCCTCGCTGTCAATGGTCTCTACCTTTTGTCTTTGACCTGATTTTGATGTTGAATTATCTCCTATCGAAAAAGTCTCGCAGATCTGAAAATGCGTCAGTGAGTTCTATAAGGGGCGCATGACATTGATTTGTCAAACGTCATTTGTAATGACGTAAGTTTTAGTGTTAACGTAATTTTATATTTTACGTAATAAGAGTTTCACTTTCGCTTCATAGGCTTGAGAAAATTGTGACAAAACTAGAACTTCACGGTACAATTTCAGTCTTGCTATAATTTGTGTGAAAGCAGGTTGACTTTACCTAGCTACATGCTATACTAAGTACACGGGTCATCTGCATGCTCTTCTGAAAGCCCGTCGATGTGTGTGTGTGCGTGTTGGTGCGTCCATGCTCGCGCGCTCCAAACATCTCCAAGAGGCATAGATCCTCATGCGCCTGGAGGGCGCATGAGGATCTATTCCTCCTGGAGATGCGCGCATGTTTGTGTGAGAGAGAAAGAGCCGCGCGCGCGAGAGAGAATGACGTCATAATTAGAGTATTATGTCAGTGTCTGCGCGGTGACGGAGTTGCCTCTTTTACGTCACCACCACTGTCTGAGTTTCTCCAGAAGTAAATTTTTTTTTTTAGTGTTTTAATTCTTTTTAAAAAGAATTCATTTTTACTAAAGAAGTTGAAAGGATACAAAGCTGGCTAACGAACTCATCCAATGTCTTTCTCCAATCTAGCTATATCCAAACGTGCAATTAAATCTGTCAAAAAATACGGACTGTAATCTGGGTCAACCAACTTCCTATAAACGGTTGTTTATGTTTTCAATGAGACATTCAATTACAATATGCCCGGAGGCTCTCTTAGCCACCCACTTAAGAAAGTATTTCGCAAAGTTTCAAGCTTGTGTGTACAGAAATATCGGAGATTTTCTTGTTTACATACATACGCACACACATACATACGCACATACGGCGCTTTGCGCCAAATGTACGTTCAGCAGCGAGGTTAGCCTAACTAGACATGACGTAATTTTTATCTTGTTACTTCAGTTGTTAGAGGTTTAGCCTGCCCACCTTTGACATCATGGACAAACTATTAAATTCTCCCCACCGCGACCCGTCCTAAAAAGTCCCTTCTATAAAGAGAAGGGACTTAAAAAAGCACGCTGGCTCTGGCTAGACTTCTTTCGCCTGGGAACCCTGAGAATAAGCGTGTCTGATGCTGAACGGAGGGATCTTGAAGGCGTGTAAATATGAAGCAGGTCGGACAAAATTATGGAGGAGCAGAACCGGTAATAGCATTGTAACAAATGACCAGAGACCTTGTACACAATTCTTTGAGATACAGGCAGCCAGTGCAGCTCAACAAGAAAAGGTGTTATGTGCTCACGTTTCGGTACTCTGTAAATTAGTCGGGCAGAACAGTTCATAACTCTTTGAAGTTTATCAAGAAGATTCTGAGGAACACCAGCCAAACCTTCATGCAGTGCAGACATGCAAACTTTCAAGAAACCCTGTCTGTACTATGACCTACACCCCGATGCTCTAGTTTTGCGTGCTTAGTTAGTATTACTTGTTGTACTCAGCCTGCACACTTATTGCGTCCAGTTTGTTAATAAGCACTATTGTCACAACTGCTTGGTGACAGTAAACCATTTTAACATTCTAAATTGCTAGGATCACCAAGCAAACCCAGGTGGATTAGGTATTGTGAATCAACGTTACCTCGTGTAGACACAATGATGCACTATTGAAGCACCCCAATGCCTGTTTGTTTTCCACTGTATACGCTTCACGCAGACAAGTGGTATTTAGACAGAATGTACGGTAGATGTAAGCAGAAGGTTAGTACAGTAATTGGCAATATTTGTCAGGGTCCATACTCACAACCATAGGTTCCTAACTTAGATGTAGTTGCACTTGTCAAGGTGTGACTCACTGGTGAAAATGAATCTGTCCGGGAAGTTTTGTCGTTGTAAGAGTATCTGTGTGTGTTTACTTTGGCAGCAGATGACGTTGGGCTTTCTCACCACAGAAAAACAAATTCTTTTCCTATTAGTGTTCAACATTCCTAAAAGTCGGAAGGGTAAGCCAAGGGTAAATATACATGAACACTTGTCTCACATGAGTTTACATTTATGGCTTTCTTGTGTTTCAGCATATACACATTATGCTTGTACATCCGTGCAGTTTACACAAACTGTTAATGCTAAATATATTCTGTTGAAAACAGAAAAATGGTTTAAAGATCTGTCAGCTTTGAGGAGTAGTGCTGTTCCTAAAGTATCAGAAGCTGCAATCTAGTTTGTTACATGCCCCTGCACTGTGTTCATTGCATGCACTGGCCATAGCCAGTTGTTACGTTACTTCAAATAGGAGAGACTGAATTCGCAATTAAAACGACATGATTTACCACAAGTAAATAACGTATTTAAACATCTTGTATGTCTGACAAATATATAAATCGGTTAGTTCATGAAACGCGCATACAGCTTTAAAACAAAAAGCAGCCTGTTCGCATCACACCTCATACACACCCATTGCATGCTCATAGTGATTGATGTGGAAGATGTAAAACACATACCATACTAATGAATAAATAATAATAATAATAATAATAATAATAATAATAATAATAATAAAGAGCATTTATATCGCGCTGAATCCCCAGGAGCAGTGGGCTCTAAGCGCGTTACCAAAAAATGTATGTATGCAGAATCTCACCACCTTTAAAAAATTTTAATCTACGCACACACATACAACTAAAACACACATAACAAAACCTTTCACAATCACAAGTCAAACGCATTTTGATGATGCTGATGCTCCACCACGAAGGTGCTACACGGTCAACAAAGGGAAGACCTAAGATCAAGGCCACCACGATGGTGCTACAAAGTCAACAGAAGGAGGACCCAAGATCAGTACAACCACGATGGCGCTACATGGTCAACAAATGGATGATACTGTGATCGTCCAAGCCACCAAATGGTCAATAAACTAAGGATGTAAAGATCAAAGCCACCAAGATGGTGCTACACGGTCAACAAAAGGAAGACCCGGGTAATAAATGCCGACATGATGGTGCTAAGTGAGACATCATAAGCTACAGAAACATGGATGCAGATGCAGACCAGACCATTATGACACGCACTCACACACAATCTGTGGATTAATGGTACGCAAGCTGAAAGAAGTAGGTTTTAAGTTGGGTCTTAAAGACGTCAATGTTTTCAGCATTCCGGAGGTGTTGGGGGGAAGGGAGTTCCAGACAATAGGGGCTTGATACTAGAATGTCCGGCAGCCAAACCGCTTGGAGGAGAAGCTGCGGACACGGAAACGCTTCTCAGAGGAGAAACGAAGGGAACGGGAGGGCTGATAGATGTTGAGGAGGGATGAGAGGTATGGCGGTAGGGATCCATCAAAGCAGCGGGAAAAGCCAGGACAGCAATCTTGTACTCGACTCTAAACTGAATGGGTAGCCAGTGCAATGAGGCTGCATTTTATAATTTGAACCATACTGATTTACTGCAGAATCAGACCTACGCCATCACAATGACAGCTGCATCTTGCCTGAGTTCAGAACTTTCACAGTCACTTTGTAGCCTCTTTGACCAAGGGAAACAAATACGTGTGTGATGTACATTGTTCTTTTACGATGGAAAATCATATAATCAAGTGTTTGCTTGTGCATACGATGTTGGACTATCATTCCTGCAAACACGAGTTTTGGGTGACATTTATGCGGGACGTGGTACTGCCGAAATCCTAACACTTTTTCGCTACGAACGGTCTTGTGCGCAATGTTCATTATCGTTATCAAGCACATCTGTGTTTCCTTGAGCTGCAAATTCCTTTCACGTATGCATACGTTTCGTCAGTAGTGATGAGAGCGTCTCACAATGAATGTACAGATAGTTTCTGATTAGACCAAATGTTACAATAGGCGAAAAACGTGAGATTCCTGAATCTAAATCGTTCAGATCTACAGTGCTCTACTGAGCGCTGAATGCAGAATTTCGGATTTCTATGAATGCACACTTCTGCTTCAAGGTCAAGCAGTTCACAAACAAATCATAAAAATCTTTGATCTCGCCCTTTGTATCTTTGATTTTTGCACGTTATGCTTTGCCAAATCGTTAGAGCACCTACCTGCGAAAATCCGCAGGTCCTTTCGAAACGACTTGCAGCTGCAGATGATGTTTGTGCCTATTCTGGACACGGGCAGTTACGTTTTCCTTTATATTACGATTATGCACGTTTTTCAGTCTCATTCTAGACTCCTCTGCGGATTTTGCTAATCCGTCAAAAAACATACTTGCAATGTGCGAGTTGTATCCGACACGAAGTTAGCCAAACAGACTCGGAAATACACTTGAACCAATCAGAGATGCACATTTATGTGGTGCCCGTGATCGAAATCGTTATAAGAACACATTTGGAAGTTATCGACAAATTCATAGGTTTGCCTCTGGCATTTGTTTAAGTCCCTTTTATTTATAGAAGGGACTTTTACGGACGGGTTGCGGTGGGGCGAATTTAATAGCATGTCCATGATATCAAGGCGGGCAGGCTAAACCTCTAACAATTGAAGTAACAATTTGTTATTTGGGTTTAACGCCGAGCAGGCGACTAAGGCCATCTCACGGCGGGATGGGTAAAACGCTGGTCAGCCCGACTAAAAGCAAGGTCTTAAGACAAGATGTAAATATATCTTAAAAATATGTCAGGCTAAAATGTCGCAGAGTCTTTAAAAGAAATGTGTACAGACTTTCAAAAAGGGCAAAATAAAGAAATTCACAGACTATGAATGCTCAGATCTTGTTAAAAATATTGCATTCTCTCAAGAAATTGAAGATTTTGTACGGGGGAACATCCCGGAACAAAACCTTCAAGGAGTCTGCTGTGAAGTGTCTATATCTCGTGTCAATTAGATCGGCACAATACAGCAAAAAGTTTCGAAAAGAAAACTGATCATCACAGGCAAAACACCATGGACGCTCATCCTGTTTAAGTAAATAAGAGTGCGTAACATACGTGTGCCCGATGTGGAGCCGAGTAAGGACAGTCTCCTCACGGCGGCTGCCGCAGCGGTAAGGTAGACTGTCGACTCGGACACCGTAGGAAGAGCTTCATACAGCTTGTTCCCTTCCTTTTTGTCCCACTCGGACTACCACTCGCGGGCTATGTACGCACTAATCACAGGTTTAAAATCACTATAAACAGTCTGTGTGTCAGGGACAGGGTCACAGCGGGCACTGTTGGCAGCAGAATCTGCGATTCTGCTGCCTTCGATGCCCACATGGCCCGGGACCCAAATAAAAATGTCATAATACTCCTTCAAGTCCGCGCAGAGCTCTCTAATCTGCACCAGCAGTGGGTGGTCTGTTCCCGCGCCCTGAAGGGCCTGCAGGGCAGAAAGAGAGTCAGACAGAATCAGGCAGTTCCTTTCCCGAGACTGATAGGCATGCTTGAGTGCCAGCAGAATTGCCTGCAGTTCTGCACTAAATATAGAGAAATGGTCAGGGAGGCAGAGCGTAAATGGGCGTCTAGGATGGCGAGAGAACACTGCAGCCGCAGCCACTCTCCCATCCTCAGACTTTGACCCATCCGTATAAAGACGACAATAGCCAGGAAAAATTGAAAGGAGTTCATTGAGGCTCTGCTGGTATATGGCTGGTGGGGTACAATCCTTCTTGTGGGCGGTCAAGTCCAGCAAGATGTCAGGAACTCGTAGTAGCCAGGGTGGAGTGATGTGTTGCAAAGATTCCGAAACTTTGTCCAGGTTCACTCCGGCCGCCTGTAGAAGAGGTCGGACACGGAATGAAAGTGGACGGACAGCTCCCGGATGGGCATCGTAAATCTCTGCAAACGACGGGATAAAAACACAATCATAGGCAGAATTGTTTGGATGGGCCTTCAGCTTCAGAACGTAGCTGAGCATGAGGTGGATGCGGCGGAGCATGAGAGAAGGCTCCCCTGCCTCGGCCTACAGACTAGGAAGTGGAGATGTCCTGAAGGCTCCCAGACATATTCGCAGACCTTGATGGTGAATTGTGTTCAGACGCTGTAAAACAGACTTGGAAGCCGAGCCATATACCACAGAGCCGTATTCCAGTTTGGACCGAACAAGGCCCAGTACAGGCGAAGTAAGACAATGCGGTCTGCACCCCAGTCAGTACGACCAACGACACGAAGAATGTCGAGGGCCTTCTGACAAGAGGTTCTAAGGTAGATAACATGGTTGCGGAAGGTCAATCTTTTGTCAAAGATGACCCCCAGAAACTTATTATTTTTAAACGTGAACGCCGTGCTTCCTGCAGACGCTTCGTCTCTTTATCTTCTAGGACTCCATCACAAAAAGTCTGGAAGGCTGTTCGAAGAATTAGGGGCAGAGGTGGCTCGGCTTCTGTCGGCCATCTTAGAGATGGTGCCAGTTTGTTCACGGATAAAAAGGCTGTGGCCAATTTGCTTGCCTCCACCATTGCCCATAATTCTTCAACAGAGCGTTATTCACCTTTCTTCCAGAGAGAGAAGGAGAAGCGAGAGTCTTGTACTTGTGATTTTATATCGGATAACTCGGAAGACTATAATGCCCCTTTTACATTTTCAGAATTGCAGCAGGCCATGCAGAAATGTCATGACTCTGCTGCTGGATTAGATAACATCCACTATTAGCTCCTAACACATCTGCCTGGGGCTTCACTCCTTGTAGCCCCACCCGGGTCTGCCCTGGGGGACTTGGGTGGGGTTAGGTATTTTTTAGTTCCCAGGGTCACCCTGGTCAGCCCCACAGGGTGAGTTTATCTCTCTATTCTGGGGCATGTGTTTCTGTCTACCCTTTGTCCCTTTACCTGTATTTGCCTTTTTAAAACTCTCCCTACTGTCTGCACTGCCTGTAGCTCTTGATATTGGATGTGTGTTGCTAAATGGTCTTAGCTTTATTTAGGCCCATGTGTTAGGTTTATTTAATGTATTTGACCGGCTGGCGACATACATTCAATGTTCTGTTTAGTTGTTTTTTTTCACAAGCAGTGCAGGCACGTCCTGAGAAAGCCTTGTTGCTGTCGGGACGTTAAGCAATGTACAATCAATCAATCACTCCTTGTACTTCTCAAGGCCTTTAACCATATCTGGATAACCGGTCATTTTCCGCCATCTTGACGCCAGGCTGTGGTTGTGCCAATTCCCAAGCCGGGTAAGGATCCCTCCGACCCGGGCAACTACCGGCCAATCGCTTTGACATCTTGTTTATGTAAAACTATGGAACGCTTGGTCAACGCCCGCCTGGTGTGGCATCTTGAGTCACAGGGTCTCCTCACAGACCTCCAATGCGGTTTCCGGCGCTTCCGTAGTACAACTGACCATCTAGTCCGCTTGAGTCGTTTATCCGAGATGCTTTTGTCAACAAGCAGCATGTCTATGCAATTTTCTTCGATCTTGAGAAGGCATATGACACTACCTGGAAGTATGGTATAATGTCTGATTTGTCGGACATGGGTTTTAAAGGGCACCTGCCCGTTTTATTTCACAATTTTGTGTCTAACCGGTCGTTCCATGTCTGTGTGGGCTCCACCCTCTCCGACTCCTTTAAACAGGAGATGGGCGTCCTGCAGGGCAGCATTTTATCTCCTGTTTTATTTAGCATTAAAATTAATAACATTGTAAAAGCCGTCAAGGATGATTCTGGATGCTCTTTGTTTGTGGACGACTTTGCTTTGTGTGCACGAGGTCCCTTGAGAGGCGCTTGCAGCTATGCGTTGATCGCATCCAGGGGTGGGTGTCTCTCAACAGATTCAGGTTCTCGCCCTCCAAGACAATCTGTGTGCATTTTACTAACCAGACGATTTTTTTTCCAGAATCTAGCCTGAGCATTGCTGGAGTGCCAATTAAGGTGGCCGAAGAGGCGAAGTAACAAGATAAAAATTACGTGATGTCTAGCTACGCTAAACTCGCTGCTGAACGTACATTTGGTATTTATGTATGTGCGTGTGTATGTAAACAAGAGAATCTCCGATATTTCTGTACACACAAGCTTGAAACTTGGCGAAATACTTTTTTATGTGGGTGGCTAGCCGAGCCTCCGAGCATATTGTAATTGAATGTCTCATTGAAGACATAAACAACCGTTTATAGGAAGTCAGTTGACGCAGATTAGAGTCCGTAATTTTTTGTCATATTTACTTGAACTTTTGCATATAGCTACATTGGATGAGTTCGTTAGCCAGTATTGTATCCGTTCAACTTCTTTACTAAAAATTAATTCTTTTCAGAAAATAATTAAAACAGTAAAAAACCTTGACTTCTAGAGAAAGTCAGACAGTGTCGGTGACGTAAAAAAAGCACTCCGTCACCACGCAGACATATGACGTAAATTCTCTCTCTCTCTCTCTCTCTCTCTCTCTCTCTCTCTCTCTCTCTCTCTCTCTCTCTCTCTCTCTCTCTCTCTCTCTCTCTCTTAATGACTTGCCTTTGTGTCAGTATCTCACAAATGTGCGATGCAATTTGTTTGCAGACGACGCTACTCTCAACGTGTCGTCGGCAAAAATATCTACAATTAATTCTTCTTTGCAACATAGTCTGTTAGACGTCTCAAATTGGTGCCGAGACAACTACATGATACCTAACCCATCTAAAACAGAGTGCATGTTAATCACTACAGTCCAGAGCACCAGCTAAACCCACCGCCACTTAGCCTTTCCCTTAACTGTGAGCCGATTAAACAAGTTAAGGAGCGCCGGCTGTTAGGCGTCATTGTAGACGATCACTTGACATGGCATGCGCATGTAAACAGTGTGTGCAAAATTGTGTCCAGAAATCTATTTCTCCTTTCAAAACTTATTTACTTTACGAATTCACCAACTAGAAAACTCTTCTTCAGCGCTCACATCCAGTCCCACATTGACTACGCATCCACAGTCTAGGACGGGTGTAGTGATGCGTGTTTAAAGAGGCTTAATTCCCTCCACCGGAGGGCAGCCAATCTAATCCTTCCTAATAACAGGGACAGCACCGACGTGCGACTCGGGGCCCTTGACATGCTTCCGTTACGTAACCTCTTTCTGTTCAATAAGGGCGTGTTAATGTTTAAAGTCCGCATATCCAAAACCCCGCGGTACGTCTCGGATTTGTTTAAGTATGCTAACACACCATACAAGACATCAACGAACAAACTGTCAGTATAGGTACTGAATATATTCACGACTGGATATATTCAAAACTAGTCTGTCAAGTTACTCAGGGGCCAAACTCTGGAACTCATTTCCGGCCAATATTACCGAGGCATCTTCATTGTCCACCTTCAAGGCAAGACTATTCCGGCACTTAATTGAGCCGCCGAACAAAGCGCACGCGACTACTGCGTTCTGATTAATGACTGTTATCAAACATGTAAGTGTGTGGGCGCGTGTGTATTTGTGTGCTTGCATGTGTGCGGAACAGTGTGTTTTGTGCATGCTTGTTTATACTGGTGTGCGTGTGTGTGCGTGCGCGCGCGTGTGTGTGTGTGTGTGTGTGTGTGTGTGTGTGTGTGTGTGTGTGTGTGTGTGTGTTCTTGCGTGCATGTATGTGTGTGTTTGGTTAGTCAGGAGGAAGTAAAACGTCTAGATAATCTTGACGTTTATGCTTCCAGTTTTACGTTCAATGTACCAGATGTAGTCTTAACAGTGTGCAATGTATATGTATGTGTTTATTATGTAGTTGTATTTCATGTACAGTGTGTAATGCATATTAGCCAGACGTGGGTCGGGACTGTGCTTCGTCTGACGCGGGCATTGGTTGAAGGCCCCGGACATACATCACGATACCACGTTTGTCCGGGCCTTTAATCCAATGTTTGAGCCGTAGCGGGGTCTGACCTAACTCTGATTTACGTACTTCCGTGTGTGTGTGTGTGTGTGTGTGTGTGTGTGTGTGTGTGTGTGTGTGTGTGTGTGTGTGTGTGTGTGTGTGCAAGCGTGTGTGTGTGTGTGTGTGTGTGTGTGTGTGTGTGTGTGTGCGTGCGTGTGTGTGTGTTACCATGTAGTTTGTAGCAAGGACAAGAATGAAAAAAGGTCTGCGCACCTATTCTTTTATCCTTTGAAAATAAAGTTTCATTTCATTTCTCTCTCTCTCTCTCTCTCTCTCTCTCTCTCTCTCTCTCTCTCTCTCTCTCTCTCTCTCTCTCTCTCTCTCTCTCTCTCTCTCTCTCTCTCTCTCTCTCTCTCTTGACCTGTTAATCATGAGAGTTTAATTCAGAAGCTTGCTGTCTATCGGTTAAGTGCTGGCACCCTTACCTTCCTTACGTCATACCTGCACGAGTGCACACAATATGTCCATGTGAATTGGACAAACTCACGTGAGGGGATAAGGAGTACCACAAGGTTCTATCCTTGGTCCATTATTGTTTTATGTCTATATCAACGATCTTCCACTACATATATCTGACCCCAGTGTAACCTGCAGTCTCATTGCAGACGACGGAACTCTTGACGTTTCATCATCAGATATATATTGTATAACTAGATCTCTTCAGAGTAGTTTGAATGATGTTTCACAGTGGTGTCAAAATAATTCATATATATATATATATATATATATATATATATATATATATATATATATATATATATATATATATATATATATATATATATATATATATATATATATATATATATATATATATATATATATATATATATAAAGTACCTACTTTCTAAACTGAAATTTTTCACTGAAGAATCCACCAGAAAAATGTTCTATTGTGCTCATATTCAGTCACATTTGGATTATGCCTCTACTATCTGGGACGGGAGTAGTGATGCTAACTTTAAAAGACTCGACTCGCTCCACACAAGATCCATTAAACTAATTGTTGACAGACCCAAAGAAAGCCTTGTCACCATTTTCCCAAGTCTTGAAGCGAAAGCGAATCTCATATTACCTTAAATATAAAATTATGTAAAAACAAAAAAAAAAAAAATACGTCATGACAAATGACGTTTGACAAACCAATGACGCGTATGCACTGCGCCCCCCCCCCCCCCCTTTTATGACGCATTGGCAGATTTGCAAGGCTTTTTCAAAAGGAGATATTTCAACATCAGAATCAAGTCAAAGACAAAAGGTAGAGACCCTTGACAGCGAGGACAGCTCGCATATAGAAGAGACTTTGTGGGTTATGGTTCATCCCATCATTTTATTGTGTGTGTACTTTGTTGGTTGTTCTCCCCCCCTCCCCCTCCCTCCCCCCCCCCCCCCCCCCCCCCCCCCCCCCCGTTGATTGTTCGTTTAAACTAGGGTGAAGGACACATTACTGCAAGGGAGAGAAGTGGCTTTCAAACGACATAACATTTTTTTCAATTCGGTAAGAAGAATGTGTGCTTTGACCAGGTTTGAAAGTAGGCAAAATGTACATATTTTGAGGGGGAAAAATGTAAACAAACTCAGGGAGCTTTGTTTATTTAACATCTATGGGTGTTCGATAAAAGCGCTGAGGAAACAAGGGTATGTTTTCGCATAGAGGACACTCAAAACTTGCATAAAATCCGGAAAACCCAAAATAGCCAACGTGACAGATTTTTTCACATTGGAAGTGTCCTAGCTCACCTTAATAATGACATGACCGAGGTGATTGAAAATATAAACACTTTCATTATACTCGTGTTTTCTTCATATCTGCAAATTACTGTTGTTGTTTTGAATTTTTTAATTCGAGACACACACACATACACGCACACACATGCAAACACAAACACACACACAAACACACACACACACACACACACACACACACACACACACACACACACACACACATATTATGGAGTACAAAATGGCGTCGCCCATATATCAAATGTACCGTCGCAGAAATCATAGGCATAATTGCGTGTACAGACAACGTTTCGAGCACGGTATAAGCACGTATCAGAGGTTTCGCTATCGCCCAGCTGACATCCGTCGCATCATCAACGAAATAATACTAATAATAGGGATGTATGTGATCGTCCGGTTCTACACCTGTGTATTTTTCTGTGGGCTGGCGATTGGGTGCCTGATAGGTGGGGGCAGGGGATCTAACTGTTTGTCTGTCCAGTGCTGGTATGTGTACAGTTCTACCAGCGCTAGCCTCACCTATCTGGTTTGTAAGTATCAATTTACTAAGAAATGATCCAAAGTTGGGATACAATGGCACAGGGTAAATTTCATCTGAAAAGCAGGTTCTAACAGCTCTCTGCTTTTATTTGTCCGGAATCTTTCAAATCATAGGTGGTGGCGTGAAGGTCTTCAGGTCAACGGTTTCCAGAGTCAGTCACCGTGCCATTGCCATCTCGAAGTGCTGTGCGTAGAAATCTTGCAGCGGAAGAAATGCTGACGTCACAGTAGAACTCGATAAAGAACTGATGACGTCACAGCTGTAATTAACATTCGCTATCTTCAAGGTAGCCGCTAGGGATGCACGCTACTTTATGCAACCCCATTAGCGAATCAAGTTAGCTGTCAGCTAGCTATCTTACAGCTAGGCTTTAGTTTTAGACATGTAGCGTCTAATTTAGCACCACCCCCCTCCCCCATCCCACCCCCCTCTCCCTCCTGCTGCGCACCCGGATAAGTTTAAGATAGGAACATCTATGGGCTGGGTCATCCCATTTTGTATGCTCTGACGTCACGTATGTTCTGGCGTCACGTTTTGAATGGTACGTCATCTGTTTTATGGTCGACCCTAGCAGTGGCACTACGGGTCCGAGTACACACACTTTCTGACAAAGATTTTGGCGCAGTGTGCTCCATGGACTGAATCAGTAATGGCTAGGACTGTCAGCGTTGTGTGTCTTTGTAAAATGTTGCCAGAGATAGCTTTGCTAATTTCCATCTCCTTTGGGATGACGCACGCTGACGTCTGTAGCTCGATGCACAGACTTCTTCAGTATGCACGTGTTGAGGAAGAAATGTTCACAATTCTGCAGGAGTACGTCAACCTCGAAAACAAGGAGTTGAACAGGATAGTAACAGAAGAACTGGGCATATTCGCCGTTACTACGCCTGAAGCACGTCGCCAGATGATGGTTCACCCGAACAGCGGTTTTGACCTCATTGCTCGTTTTCCAGATGTTTGGATGGTGCTTGGAAAAATACTGCCGGCCTTTTGGTCTCGCATAGACCGCATGAGTCAAGCTTTGCCAAAACCGACTGACTTGAATTATGCTCTCACGGCTTTGATTCGCATACAATACTTTTACCGTCTGAATGCTATTGACATGTATCGAGGCGACTACCTGGGCTATCACGGACCAGCCCTTTCTACATCGGCAGCTGTACATCTGGGGAATCACGCTTTTCACGCCGGCTACGTCGAGCTGTCACGGGACTGGCTGCAACTGGCCGCGGAGAAGCTGAGTGTTGCTGCTAGAACGTCAAAACCCGTGGACCGTGGCCTGGCTGAGCATGGGCATTTTATCGCTTTGCTCATGCTCTGTCGTGCTCACCTGACTATGAACGACACCAGCACGGCGAGGAAAGCGTGTGGTAACAAGAATTTCTACAACAGGTTACCTCGATATCTGCAGAGCAGCCAACACGTCCAGCAGATGGAGCAAGCGTTGAAAGGTGGGGAGAACACGTTTGTCGACACCTATCAATCCTCCAAGTTTGAGTTTGATCCAGCTACCAGTGACCTATGTTTGCGACACAAGGGTAAGAGACTGGCGACGGTCCATCCTCACCACGTGTGTCGGTACAAGCCAGCCCTGCACTGTCCCTTCCAGCGCTACAAGGAAGAAATCCTCTCTGTGGTGCCCTACGTATCCCTCTTCTATGACGTCATCAACGATTGGGAGATAAAAAGACTGAAGGAGATGAGCAGCAGCGAGATGAAGATAGCAGACAAGTTGTACACCCAACAAGTGAGAGTGAGTGAACAAGCCTGGGTGTATGACAAACAAGACCCAGTGGTGGCCAGACTGTCCCAGAAAGTGGAGGCCATCACGGGACTGGACACATCTAACTCAATCGAAGATTTCAACGTGCAAAACTACGGACTTGGGGGACATTACCACCAGCACGAAGACAGCCCCTATGGCCCTATGAAGACGGGCCCGTATGAGAAAACGTATGAGACATCTATGAGACTGGCGACCTTTATATTCTACATGACTGACGTGGAGAGAGGAGGCTTCACCGTGTTTTCCAAGCTTGGCATATCCGTGGCGCCTGCGAAGGGAATGGCGTTGTTCTGGTATAACTTTGAGCCGGACCTGGAGGAAAGGCGGGACGCGATAGGGTACGGAAGCACTACACATGGGGGATGCCCGGTGGTGGTGGGAAACAAATGGATTGCCACGCGATGGATTCACCCTCACATGAACCTGTTTCGCCGTCCGTGTGGCATCACGCCCAATGCCACTCAGCTTGACGTCGAGAGGGTCGTGAGGTCACGCTTTGACGTCATGCGTTCCGCTGTGAGCGGGCGTGCTGAATGAAATCCAAACACGGGTAATGGGGACATAACTCTTGTGTGCACCACCATAGTGCAAACAAGAGTTAGTGACCGTCACCTGTCTGAGGACTCCTGTTATACCATGCGACTTATTGTTCTAGATGTTGCAGGTATTGACTGATCACTTCATTCCGGATGTTACGTTTGTGGTTGTGTTATTCTTTTGTGTGTGTTGCTCACAGGAAAGATCCGATATTCATTTGAGTTATTTTGGATAAGAATTACGTGCCTTTTTAGTAGGATTCATTTTCTATTGCTTGGAGAATTGCGGTCGATTTCTGTTGTGTAGCTAAATGACGCGCTTTTTCCTTACATTGTTGTCAAATTTAATCTACTGGAATGTTCGGACAGGATCGCGACCTTTCTAGTGACTTCAGATATGACGTAAAAGCTTTTGTGGAGTAAACATGTTTGGCGATAGTTAGCGACATTTAAGGCCCCGCTACACATGCCCGGTTTTGAGGCCGATTCCCGATCAGTTTCGAATCGGTAGGTGATCGGACCGGACTGCAAAAACGTGTGCACTGCCACACATTCCCCGACTTTATTTAGCCGACCGGTTTGAACCGAAGATCAAAGTCGTACCTGTTCTGCAAAATGGCTGCTAGTTTTGACAGTGATGATGATGTGCTTGCATTATCAGCAGTTTTGCATCATATTCGGGAAGAGGCGCGCGAAACATCAGCAACGGCGGTGGTACTGATCACAACAGGCGTGTTCCGCCATTTGCAAACTAAAACGACATGCTTTGCGAGACGCGCTCTGATTGGTTGAAGCTTACGATCGGGACCGATTCGGATCGGAAAAATAGAGCAGGTTCTAGACACCCGATTCCCAGCCGATTGGGACCGGATCGGATAATTGACGTCATCCGATCGCAATCGGATCGGAATCGGCTTCAAAATCGGGGCACGACCGGCACGTGTGGCGGGGCCTTTACGGACTGCACGGATTTTCCCGAGATATTAGTGGAAGGTTGTAGTCGGATCTAGAGTGTTCTTTTTCATGAATATTAATGAGTTGGTTGAATTGTGCAGTTTGGGGGATTGTTCTGGAAATCTGTAATAGTATAAAAAGCGGGTGTTAGCAAATTATGTGTGTACATTATATGAAAGACGCAGTGTGTCAAAAGTGTTGATGCATTGTAGAGGAGACAGTGTATCAGTGTTGGTGCATTGCATGGAGGTCGCAGTGTGTCAGAATTGTAGATGCATTGTAGAGAGACAGTGTACCAAAGTATGGATGCATTTGTGGATGCATTGTGCTGAGATTGCATCGAGAGAAAACAATATTGTTGGAACTGCTACTCCAGTGTGGTCTACAACCTTATGCCACTTGTTACGAGTTGCAGCTGAGTGCATTTTTTTTTTTTTTTTTTTTTTTTTTTAATCAAGAACCCTACATGGGTGCGTCTGGTGTGATACTACGACTACGACTACAACATAACACCGGGCAACATTTTCTCGGACGCTATGCAAGCCACCATCTTCAAAATTGGCCAAGGATACTTTGTGGCAAGACTTTTCTAAACATACCAATTTTATTTTTCATAGGTCAAGGTCAAAAGGGATCAGGAAATAGGTCAAAAGGGCCAGAAATTGACAACATTTATTTTTTCTCAAATACCATTCACAACTTTAAACTGAAACTTGATACAAAGACACCTGATGGCAAGACCTTTTTATGCATACTAATTTGGTTGACCCGTGGAAATGTCAAGGTTCACAAGAGATCAGAAAATAGATAAAAAAATCTTCTTTCTTTTTTTTAAAATATTTTGTTTTAAACAAAAGATGTGGGGTTTTCTCGAATTAAAACCCAAACTTGGTACAGAGATACCTGATGGCAAGAACGTTCTATGCATACTAATTTGGATGACCCCTCGAAAAGATCATAGTCACAAGAGATCAGGAAATAGGTCACAAATAGCCATTTTTACCCCAATTTATTTTTCTAACAAGAGATCAAGAAAGAGGTCAAAATATCCATATTATATCCATATTTTGACAAAAGATTTTTTTTCTCAATCACTGTTTACAACTTCCATCTTAAATCTGGTACAGAGACACCTGGGGCCGGGTGCACAACAGGCAGTCACCGCTTTATCTGTCATGGGCCGGGTGCACAACAGGAGCCTCAGCCGTCAGTTTAACTCTACCAGTCAGCTAAAGTCTTTAAGTTATAAACACACTCAGCTACCTGCGGATGCACGAACGCATTTTAGACTAGCTAACAGCTATATTAACGTGGGAACTTTAGAGTTGGTCCGAGCAGCACTAGCAACAAGTTAGAACCAAGTTAGGAGTAAACAAGATGGGATGAACCATAACCCACAAAGTCTCCTCTGTGCGAGAGCCCTAACCCACAAAGTCCCTTTTATATGCGAGCTGTCCTCGCTGTCAGGGGTCTCTACCTGTTGTCTTTGATCTGATTCTGATGTTGAAATGTCTCCTATTGAAAAAGACTCGCAGATTTGCCAATGCGTCAATGAGCTATATATGGGGCACAGTGCATACGCGTCATTGGTTTGAAAAACGTTATTTGTCATGACGTAATTTTAGTTTTTATGTAAGAGTTTCACTTTGCCTTATCGACTTGAAAAAAATGGTTACAAAACTAGAATTTCACGGTAAAATTGCAGTCCTACTATTATGTGTGAAATTAGGTTGACTTTACCTAGATATATAAGATAGATACATAATAAATCAGGTTGACTTTACCTAGATACATAAGATAGATACATAATATTCTACTGTACACGCACATGCTTTTTTGTCAGCGCGTCGATGTGTGTGCGAGAGAGAGACAGACAGAGAGACAGAGAGACGTCGTATAGAGAGTATTGCGTCGATGTCTGCGTGTGACGACGTTGCTGCTTTTACGTCACTGTCAGTGTCTGATTTTCAATAAGACATTCATTTTTCTGGGAGGCTCTCTTAGGCACCCCTTGAACGAAGCACTTCCCCAGGTTACAAGCTTGCAGGTACACAAATGTTGGAGATTCTTCGTGTTTAAATACATACGTACACGCACACGCACACACATGGGTAGTTCTCAGAAACATGGCCCAAGGGGACTTTTAAAACAAAACAAAAAAACTGCATTTGTTTCCAGATGCGCTGTTTCTGAAATGCTGTCAGTGTTTGTTTGAGACATAATAAATAAATATTCACCAAAATATTACTATCTGTGAATAAAATTCCTCTGTCTTCAATGTTGTTAAAAAGGCTTGTCACGACGGGCCCCCGCTTCCGGGACGCGAACTATGAGCTCTACAACTCGAGACACACCCGACCCACACTAACACAAACCTAACACAAACACCAGAGGAACAATGACGACGACATTTATTACATATAACCCTAACAATTTTCAACTATTCTCACGCAATCCTAAAAAAAAGCACTCACATGTCACATTCACACACACATACGTCCAAACTTCCCACTCCGAATATCCGTTAAACACAATTCAAAATAACAAATATATAATAAAACAAATATCCTAAATAAAATACAAAATAATATATAATAAGACTGCGATCCTTTATAATACAGACAAAAACTTAGACTGAAAAGCTTAAGGCACAAGCCACCGGACCCCGACGGAAGCACAAGCGTCAAGCGTTAACGCTAGTTAAGCCAACGCCTTTGCTTCCGCGAAGAGTCCCTTACAGCACGTGGCTCCTTAAGTAACACAGTATTTCAAATAGCACAATATCAAATATACGATGAACCAAATATGCTTACTAAAACACAAATGAAGATCGAGAAAATGAATATAGTTCGCAAGCTACTGAATCTCCCCAGCGGGAGACGAATGACAAGTTCGAATTAAATCACAGCACAAGGCTTCTTTAGCTACACAATGTTTCAGAGTAAACAATATCACGTATACAAATGGAGCAAATATCTTTAATTTAACACGACTGACGGTTGAATAAACTCAATACATTCCACGTCACCGGACCTTCTCGCCGGAAGCACAACCGTTAAGTTCAGCTCAGCTCGACGCTCTTGCTTCCGCGATAAGGCCTTCCGTAACAAAGGCTGTCTGTGATGAAACTCTATGCTCATGCATAGTGTTCACACAGTAGTGTAAATACGGTACAGTAGTTGTCAACGGTTTGTTTTGTGCCGATAGTCCGTGAGGCCGAGATCCACGTGGAATCTTAAAGGAACGTTTAACACGGGGAGTTTTAGTGAGTTATAGGCAAGAGCTCAGTCTGGCAGAACTGTAGAAACAGTAGTACGAGCTTTACTGTCAGAGGGTACAGACGTGTGTGAGATACCTTAGCCCGTATTCCAAGACTCTGTAACCTAGAATTCAGGTATGTTTCTATATATGTATTATTGATAGTTGCATTACTTAAAGACGGTATGCGTTGGTAAGAGTAATTTGGTTGTAGAGCGTTGTTTGGGTTGGTTCAGTTATGTTGGTTTGGAATTCAGTGAGGTAACCGGTGTTTTTCGTATACAGTTATTTACTGAGCTGGATAACTTAACGAATGTGAGGGGTGTATGTCTAAGTTGCTATGAAGGTAGTACGTGGTTGGTTAAGCATAGTCTTTTCCAGTGTATAGAATAGTGTATGGTGAGAGTGTTAGGTTATAGTCTGTTCCAAGGTAGTGACAGAGATATGGGGGTGTTACGAAAGTGGTCGGGTTGTGAAGCACGTGTGTGTGTGAATGAACGAGTGAGTTATTTGTATCAGCCAGGTTACGTAATGTTTCTCATATGATCCAATATGTTGTGTGTTTAGTAAGTGTTACGTTTTAGAACTTTGTTACTGTTCAGAGTGCTTGTCGAAGTTGGAGCAACAGACGCCGAGACGTCAGTCACCAGGGACCTAATGCGAGGTCATCTCTCCATCTCTTCACTCGGGGAGTGAGCGGCCGGTGCCAAGACACTTGGGTCACAGCGAAGATACAGTACGAGTAAGGAGGACGTCCACGATACGAGTGACAGGACGACTCGAGGAGCGTACGAGAAGGGACTTGCACGCCTAGACGTGAAAGGACTGAACGTAACCAGGCGAGAACACCAAACAGGTTGGAGAGTGAGAGACTAATACCTAGCCTGGCAGTGATATTGTGTGTATGTGGATGTGGTGTTAAGACGTGATAGTGGGAAAAAAGTGGTGTATATAGTTGTGATAGTTTGTGAGCATTCTTCTTTTATTTTTTATTGTGTATAAACGTTTCGTTAGAAAGGAAGCCCGTGAGTTGCGTTTTTACCGCATGAATGCGCCCGTCTGAGTCAGTGGCGCTGTATGCGTCTGTTGTGCGAGAGTCTGTGCGTACGACTGGGGGCAAGTCTGCGTGCGTTACACTGTCTTTAAATAATACAATCTCTCAAAAGCTTTCCGTCACTGTGACAAAGCTCCTCTCACAACATTGTCACGTGGAGATGAAATAAATCTCACAACGTTCTTTACAACATTATAAACATACAAAACTTTACTTAAATAGGTTAGAAATAATTAAATGGGACGACCCGGCCTGACTAAACACGGGGCGTGCCACGACGCTCGCAACAGCACCCAGGTACGGCGTCGTAGCCCAACAAGGCGGAGTGACACAGCCAGCCTCCACTCTCAGTACCACAGCATGGTGGCAGACTTAACCGGTTAGTTCTTTAAGGTTTAGGCCGTTGAATTTGGACCATTAGATTAGGTGCACTAAAACACAGGTGCAAAAATACACATAAATAACTAACAAAAGAAACAAGATAATCACATCACCCTTCCCACAACTTTAATTGCCGTCTTTTATATTCCCTTCACCTCTCTCCCGCAACAATAAATTCAACCTCAACAAAATACATATTTACACGTCACCACATGACTCACTTCCGAATTCACCCTCTGACGCTAAATACTACAAAATACAGATGACATTCACTTCTACATTCTATACTTACACTTGCCCCCCAGTACACACTAACCAAAATAATAACAGAACAAGCAAACACAAACACCACCCCCTCCCCCCCCCCCCACCTCGAGCAAATGGCCACTAAAGAATTGTTGCGTGTACTTACTGCCATCCGTGAAAACGCCCTGGCTAGGACGAAGACAAACAAGGACAAGACAAGCCAGGGGTTAAGTCATCGCAGCTCTTCTTTTCTTCTCCTTCTTCGGACACCCGTACCGGGACGACCAGAACCGTATAGCAGGGCCGATACAAAAAGAACGACACAGCTGCTTTCGGCCTTTAGCAAATGGCGAACCACGCCTGAAAGATCACCCTAGGAGACTGCTGGAAAAACGACTGACTCGTTCGCAATTGGAAAAGCGACTGTCTAACAATTTGGATAACGTTAGGTTAGCCAAAAAAAAAAAAAAAAAAAAAGACACTCAGTAAATCATGTGATGGAAATTCACGTGAAACAATAACAACCCGATCGCGCCGACCGGGCGGTCCGGTGCTTCACCCCGTCCTCCAAATTCTCGCACGGCAGCAAATACTCGTGTAGAGGCCAAATACCCCACCTAAACTACCCGTACGTCCGGTGACTATCTAAATCCTGTCACTCGGACTCCTCTAAACTTACTCCCCTACAAAATTAGACAAAAAAATCCCGTGTCGTGACAAGGCTGAAAAGTGCCCGATTTCATGCCGCTATTTTGTGACATGGGAACAGCTGAGGGTAAGCTGCTGAAGGCTGTAGTGAGTATGTATGTTGTTGTAAAAGCACGGGTACGGGCTGGAGCAGCTCTAACGGAGTGCTTTGAACGCCCGCGTGGTTTGAGACGATGGGAAATTTGCAGTCCTATACTTTTCTCATTATTTCTCATTATTAATGAATTCACCTAGGAGATAAGGAATAATGGTCGCCATGGCATTCAGATTGCTCTTGATCTGTTACAGTTATTTATCCTTCTCTTCGACGACGATATTGCTGTATTTTCTGACACAGCTGTTGGCCTTCAAAATCAGTTGAATGTTTTGTGTGATACTGCCAAGCGTTTAAACCTTATTGTAAGGGGTTCTTTCTCCGGGTACTCCGGCTCTTCCTTCCCCTCCACTCTGGTACCGGTTTCAGGACACTTTATAAATTTCAAATACAAGCGATAAATTTCCAAAACCTCGATAGCTGAACTGACCCTTCGCTCCACGTGAATGTCCCGTGTTTGTCTTGTACTGTGTTTGTCTTGAGAGTGAATGCGTGTGTGGCACGTGAGCGTGCGTGTTGGGTGCAGTCAGCGGCGCTTTGAGCCGATTCGCAGAACTGGGTAAAGCGCCTATATAATAACCGGTATTATTATTATTATCAAACATGGACAAATCCAGTATTGTTGTTTTTCGAAATGGTGGTTGTATCGCAAAGCGTGAGAAGTGGTGATATGATGGTAATGTTGTACACATACCAACGGGAATTACTCAGCGCTAAACAGACAAACAGTTAGATCCACTGCCTCGCCTATCAGGCACCCAATCGCCAGCCTACAGAAAAATACACAAGGATGTCAATATATGATCGTCTTGTTCTATACCTGCGTATTTTTCTGTGGGCTGGCGAATGGGTGCCTCATAGGCGGGGGCAGGGGATCTAACTGTTTGTCTGTTTAGAACGGAGTAATTTTCCTTGATATGTGTGCAGTTCTACAGGGCTAACCTCACCTGTCCGGTTTGTGAGTATAATGGTAATGTTGTACATATAGTTAATGTGTACAAGTATTTAGAGATCCTTATGTCCACGCGCTGTGTATTCAGTCGAGCTAGAGAAGACCTTGCTGGCAAAGCACTTAGGGGCCTGTATTCTTAAGATTCTGTGATGCCTTCAAAATCGTAATCACGCTTTGTTTTTTTTTTTTTTAATTTTCTTTGTTCTTTCTTCGATGCACATATTCAAACAGTTCTGTTGTGTGGGTCGGAAGTTTGCGGACTTATTGGGGATTGTTCTGTTATTGAAAAAGTTCACTTGTCTGCATTGAAGAAATTCTTGGTGTTGGTATTAGAACCCCAAACACTATAGTCTACGGCGAATGTGGACGCCACCCACTGTACGCCACCCACTGTACGCCACCCACTGTACAATGTGGACGCCACCCACTGTATAATCTGGACGCCACCCACTGTATAATGTGGACGCCACCCACTGTACAATGTTAACGCCACCCACTGTATAATGTGGACGCCACCCACTGTATAATGTGGACGCCACCCACTGTATAATGTGGACGCCACCCACTGTATAATCTGGACGCCACCCACTGTTCAATCTGGACGCCACCCACTGTATAATGTGAACGCCACCCACTGTATAATCTGGACGCCACCCACTGTATAATCTGGACGCCACCCACTGTATAATCTGAACGCCACCCACTGTATAATCTGGACGCCACCCACTGTATAATGTGAACGCCACCCACTCCCACTACAAAATCCCCAAGCTTTTGTCTCTCGTAGTCATGCAAACTTGAGAAATCACCAATGAATAAAGAGAACATTGGAGCAGTTACACGCATACTATTCCACATTTGCCAGATTATTTCCAGTTATTTCGGCGGTATTGAAAGCACTGTTGTTATGGGGAGTGTAAATCAGATTCCTGATACCCCAATCCATATTCAGGTGAAGAATTCTTCCTTTCCCGAAATGGCGTCACTCATCATTAAAACAATTTCCATTATTACGGTGTATTGGTATCTCAAGTCTGGAATAAACAATCTTTTAAAAAATATTTTGCTTAAAAAGACACACAAAAAAAAACTTTGCCGCCGTCACTTTGACCTTGACTACGACAACTTGATTTTGTTAAGTACACTTTTGTTTATCAAAGATTATCACCTTGTAAGGTTTGAGTCATATTGATCCAATGGTTCTAAAGATACTACCCTAACAAGAATACTTTTATTGAAAACAAAGATGGCCACCACAACCTTGACCTTATACAGACCGATGCTTGTCTTGCACATTAACATTTCTGTGCTTAATATCTATCATTTCACCAAACCTGAACCAAATCGAAGGTTACAAAGTAAAGTAGATTATAGCACTGTCAGGGGAGAGAAATGTGCATGATCGACCAGTGATCATAGATCTACTGTGGCCAAAGCACAAAAAAAAAAAAAAAAAAAAAAAGATAGGAAAGAGAGGGTGCGCTAACCTTCCTAAAATATTAGCACTGGCAGTCTCCCCTTTTCTTTTCATTTTCTGAACCAAATCGGTCAAATAGTATCAGAAACTTTGCATAAACATACCAAAACCAAATATGGCCGACGTGACCTTGACCTAACCGGTAGGGATTAGCAAAACTTTATCATGGCAGTTCCTCTTACAGGGAACAATTTAAAGATGTGTTTGAGTTAAGTCATTGAAAGTGTTTCATTGATATCGCCTACCAATGGTACCTGGAAAAATACGTTGTATAAACTTACATATTTCAATTCCATATGGTGACCCATGACCTTTCAGAGAAATCAACCAAAGTAGTATGCATGAACATATCTTATTATATTATAATATTATCTTATAGACTATTTGTAAGTAAAATTTGATTAAAACTTTGGCTAAAAGACCTGAGATCACTAAGAGTTTGTCTGAAAGCAGGCATTATTATGTACGTGTTGACCTCTAGTTCACTTGACCTATCAGACTGGTCCACAAACCAAGTACGCACAGAAATGCCTTCTCCAAAGCAACCTGTGGTCCACGTTTGACCTCTAAATGTTTAAAACTGTAATAGCATCTGAACAAACTAGAAAACTTGTCAATTCTGTCCCTTTGTTTTCATCTTTGTGTCCTTGACCTTTGAGAAAGGTCAGCCAAAATGATACATTTGTAAAAGTCTTACTTCAAACTATGCTTGTGTCAAGCATAGTTTGTGTCTCTGGCTTCTGTAGTTTACGAGAGTATTCTGGTGTTGTTGTTTGTTTGGTTTTGTTTTTTTCAGTACAGTATATATTGCCTTTAACCTTTATTTGACCTCATCCTTGATCAATAGTGGTTGTGTGATAGGTATCACCTCATCTTAGGTGTCCTGAGAGACAAGCATGAACTGCTGTGTGAGCAGATGGTGTGTGTAATGTATTAAAGGCCGTTACAGGTATTTAAACACTACTGCGACCTTTGACCTTGCCTGGACATATGCAAAATGCAAAAAACAACAACAAAAAAACAGTTGCTAAAACATACCAATAAACTGGTATCTTTGAAGGCAAACACAGCAGCTCAAAAGTATTTCTAAAAATTCTATTACACATTAAAAGGGAAAATTTGTCAATATTTGTACAAAACAAAAAAACGCACAAGCAGAAAATTATGCATATAACAGGTTCTGACTCAGCTGAACATTCAAACAACAAATTCTGTAAATTTATTATAAAATATGTTCAATTATTTGTGCTGTATTGTCAGAAAACTAAATATCGCAGGATTTAAACGATTATATTGAAGTGCGATTACCATGGAAACCAAACTGCAAAAACGCTCATCGGGTGTAGGACTATAACTGTGCAAAATGTCGGAAAGGCAACTTCAAAATGCACAATTCACATCTAAATCGACCCTTAGAGATCAGACTATGTGTGTAAAGCTTGCATGTATGCTGACCCCGTATGGCTGTGAAATGAAATGATATGAAATGAAATAAAACTTTATTTTACAAGGATAAAAGGTGAGAGTGAGTGAGAGACGCCTCATTGTAAACAGACTAGTACTAGCAGAAGTTTTCAGGGGGGAACAAGGAGACGTTTTTAGACAGACTTCAGAAACGCGTACTGATTGGCTGCGCGAGAATTTCTTTTAGCGACTCAGTAGCGGGACATGCTCACATGTAGGTATAGGATCACCCATAATCTCAGAATGTAAACACATAAAAACTGATATCACCATCGGAAAGAGCGCACAAAAATGTGTGGTCGTGCACAATTTCAAAGCCCTACCTTTTATATTTTATTAAAAATCACAACTTGATTTGGTGAAATGAGACGATTTGCGCATGTCATAAAATGCTAACTTTAGGATCGTATAACTACATGTTCACTTGACTGACAATATCCCCACTTGCAGTAATGATAAACTCGTGCAGCCCGACGCACGTATTTCCCAAACTTTGGAGGCGTCATCTAACGACTATGCACTAGTTGCAGGAGATGGATCGACCATGATAATTCAAGGGCAGTGCCAGATTAGCTTGGCGCCGACAGGCGCCAAGCTAATCTGACACTGCCCTTGACTTATCATGGTCGATCCATCTCCTGCTGTAGTGCGTCAGGGCTGAATAAGTTAAACCCAGTACCTAGTTTGTACTGATTGTTTTTCAGCTCCAATAATGATGTACTTTAGAAGATACGCCATCCTAAAAATGTGTGTTAAAAAACTCAATATCGAATAGCGCGCCTACTATGCTAGCAGACTACACTCGCGCTCTTACCGTGAAGCACGCGTTGCATTCTTGCCGGACCCCGACTGAAGGGGGCGGAGGCAAATACAAAGTGGGCGGGTCTATTCTGAAGAAGAATAGCACGAGCAGCAAATTGACGTCACTATAAGCTTGACGTCATGGCATCACTAGTCTCACGACGCCGTGTACACAGTGACAAAATTGATGTTTCACGTCACTCATCTGACCAGGGCTGACCGTTTTGTTCCACACAGCCTCTTCCAGAGCTGACTGTTTGATGGGAGTATATAGTGGATCCAAAACGTGCAAAAAAAAAAAATAATAATAATTCAGTATTATTCAAAAAGGTTACAAAGTAAAGTAGATTATAGCACTGTCAGGGGAGAGAAATGTGCATGATCGACCAGTGATCATAGATCTACTGTGGCCAAAGCACACACAAAAAAAAAAAGAGATAGGAAAGAGAGGGGGCGCTAAAAAAGTGACTGAAAGCAATGCATATGGAAGCCCCCCCGAAGGGGGGCGTATCACATATCCCACTGTTCCAGCCACTCAGTGCATGGAAATTTAAATCTAGGTCCCCCCGAGGGGGGTCCAGATATTTAGCCGGTGTGGACAGCTGTTTCGGTCTTGGCGACCTCCTCAGCACACCATCGGCGATAGTGGAGGAGGCAGGAATTTCTGCCTACCTGCAAAGACAACCACATTTTACTGTGGTGTCTGCAAGGGCATACATTCCATGCCACCACCCAGAGCCAAATTTCCATGCACCCTAAAAGAGAACCTACCGAAAGGGGGGAAGGGGTTGCAGTCGATATTGTAGTAGTAAATGAAAAGAAAAGGGGAGACTGCCAGTGCTAATATTTTAGGAAGGTTACAAAGTAAAGTAGATTATAGCACTGTCAGGGGAGAGAAATGTGCATGATCGACCAGTGATCATAGATCTACTGTGGCCAAAGCACACACAAAAAAAAGAGATAGGAAAGAGAGGGGGCGCTAAAAAAGTGACTGAAAGCAATGCATATGGAAGCCCCCCCGAAGGGGGGCGTATCACATATCCCACTGTTCCAGCCACTCAGTGCATGGAAATTTAAATCTAGGTCCCCCCGAGGGGGATCCAGATATTTAGCCGGTGTGGACAGCTGTTTCGGTCTTGGCGACCTCCTCAGCACACCATCGGCGATAGTGGAGGAGGCAGGAATTTCTGCCTACCTGCAAAGACAACCACATTTTACTGTATTATTCAAAAGGTTGAAGATGTACAAAGCTTGCTAACGAACTCGTCGAATGTCTTTATCCAAACTAGCTATATCTAAACTGTCAAGTAAATATGACAAAAATTATGGACTCTAATCTGGGTCAACCGACTTTCTATAAACGTTTTTTTATGTCTTCAATGAGACCTTCAGTTACATGCTCGGAGGCTGTCTTAGCAACCCCTAAAATAAAGTATCTCGCCAAGTTTCAAGCTTGTACGTACAAGAATCCGCGACCCATCCTAAAAAGTCCCTTCTATAACTAGAAGGGACTTTTTACAACAACAACAACAACAACAACAACAAAAACTGCAGTAGAGATTTGTACAGAAATAACCTGCTTGTGACGTATACCGTAGGACCCCAACGCCCTATTCATGGCTCCCAATCTGGTCACGTGACCCACACAATAAAGCCAATGTAAAAATGTATTCCAGTGGCGTGGCTAATCGGTAACATACCGCTTCTCAACACTGGCGTAACACTGTCGGTGGCGTACAATTACTGTAACAGGGTGTACGGCGTGTAAACGCGCTTTTGTCAATACTCCAGCCTTAACCGCTTAACTGCCGGGCAAGGCAAACGATACCCATTGACGCATGAGTCAATGATGTCGCGGGGGCATAATGAGATAAATGTCTCTCATTAGTCTTGTGTTCTCGATGCTTATTTCTTCTTCTTCCCGTAGAATCGGGTTCTCGTGAACATTAATGACTGCGTTTTTCCCCGCTTCCATAAGTGTTCTTCACGCCAATGTCGGTCAGCTTTAGACGTCAGCTTTAGACGCAAAATGTGAATTCACAGAACAGCCGGGGTTAGGTTTCAGTCAGCAAGTGGCATACATCCCATCAGCCCCTGCCACTGTAGCAATGAGATGTGCCGCTGTAGTGTAGCAAGTAGACGTGTCACTGCAGCAAAGAGACGTGCCGCTGTAGTGTAGCAAGTAGACGTGTCACTGCAGCAACGAGACGTGCCGCTGTAGTGTAGCAAGGATACGTCATGCCGCTGTAACAAAGAGACGTGCCCCTGTAACAAGCAGACGTGCCACTGTAGTGTAGTAAGGAGACGTGCCGCTGTAACAAGTAGACGTACCGCTGTAACAAGGAGACGTGCCGCTGTAGTGTAGTAAGGAGACGTGCCGATGTAACAAGGAGACGTACCGCTGTAACAAGGAGACGTGCCGCTGTAACAAGGAGACGTGCCACTGTAGTGTAGTAAGGAGACGTGCCGCTGTAAAAGGAGATGGGTCGCTGTAACAAGCAGACGTACCGCTGTAACAAGCAGACGTGCCACTGTAATGTAGTAAGGAGACGTCAGTGCCGCTGTAACAAGCAGACGTGCCGCTGTAACAAGGAGACGTGCCGCTGTAACAAGCTTACGTGCCGCTGTAACAAGGAGACGTGCCGTTGTAACAAGCAGACGTACCACTGTAGTGTAGTAAGGAGACGTGCCGCTGTAACAAGGAGACGTACCGCTGTAACAAGGAGACGTGCCGCTATAACAAGCAGACGTGCCGCTGTAACAAGCAGACGTGCCGCTGTAACAAGGAGACGTGCCACTGTAGTGTAGTAAGGAGACGTGCCGCTGTAAAAGGAGATGGGTCGCTGTAACAAGCAGACGTACCGCTGTAACAAGCAGACGTGCCACTGTAATGTAGTAAGGAGACGTCAGTGCCGCTGTAACAAGCAGACGTGCCGCTGTAACAAGGAGACGTGCCGCTGTAACAAGCTTACGTGCCGCTGTAACAAGGAGACGTGCCGTTGTAACAAGCAGACGTACCACTGTAGTGTAGTAAGGAGACGTGCCGCTGTAACAAGGAGACGTACCGCTGTAACAAGGAGACGTGCCGCTATAACAAGCAGACGTGCCGCTGTAACAAGCAGACGTGCCGCTGTAACAAGCAGACGTGCCGCTGTAACAAGCAGACGTGCCACTGTAGTGTAGTAAGGAGACGTCAGTGCCGCTGTAACAAGGAGACGTACCGCTGTAACAAGGAGACGTCAGTGCCGCTGTAACAAGGAGACGTGCCGCTGTAACAAGGAGACGTGCCGCTGTAACAAGCAGACGTGCCACTGTAGCAATTGGTGAGGTTATGTTTACGCCCAGCGACTCCCAACGACGAACAAAAGCAAATAGCCAGCGTCTTACCAATAGCACACACAACGCTCCCAATATCTCCGAGAGACATATCTCCTCATGAGCCCTCCAGGCTCTCGTTCCTCGTTGGGAGTCGAGCGTAAACATAACTTCACCAATGAGAGGCGTGTGCCTGTGGCAATGAGAGGCGTGTGCCTGTGGCAATGAGAGGCGTGTGCCTGTAGCAATGAGAGGTGTGTGTCTGTGGCAATGAGAGGCGTGTGCCTGTGGCAATGAGAGGCGTGTGACTGTGGCAATGACAGGCGTACGTGTGCCTGTGGCAATGAGAGGTGTGTGCCTGTGGCAATGAGAGGTGTGTGCCTGTGGCAATGAGAGGCGTGTGCCGGTGGAAATGAGAGGCGTGTGACTGTGGCAATGAGAGGTGTGACTGTGGCAATGAGAGGTGTGACTGTAGGGTGTGATGGTGCTCTGTGCCTCTTGTAGACTGTAGGGTCTCGGTGACCAAATGTGACGTGTGTAAAAATGTACAAAGCGCGGTGCAGCTTCCCCAGCCCCAAAAGGACAACTGTATGAAATATGCACATGGTCCACAGCGAGCCCTCTCAGCCATGACGCGTGGCTGCAGGCGCTGGCTGGGCTTGAAGGATTTCATTGTCTGTCAGGTCCCCAGGTAAACACGGGTCCTCGGGCAAGAGAACGATGACATGAAATGAAACTTTATGGTGAGAGAGAGAGAGAGAGAGAGAGAGAGAGAGAGAGAGAGAGAGAGAGAGAGAGAGAGAGAGAGAGAGAGAGAGAGAGAGAGAGAACTGAACTGACACTGTATTTTGTAAGGATGAAGACCGTAGGCACGCGAATGTCCTAATAACATTTTATATAGAACAGAAGAAAAGGTAACAAGACAAACACAATTAAATTAAAAAAATAATAATAATAAAATTAAACACACACACACACACACACACACACACACACACACACACACACACACACACACACACACACGCGCGCGCGCGCGCGCGTACGCATACTTTAGATTTAGATAAACTTAAGAAGTGATTATACACTATGAAAGGATATTAACTCTAAGATTTTCAACTAAAACCTGAAATAGTAACGTTAAAACTTCAAAAGTATACTACTGAACACTAACTATCAACTGTAAACTATTGGGCATAAACTAACAACTGTAATTGAAAATATTAAACACACACACACACACACACACACACACACACACACACACACACACACACACACACATACACACACACTTGTGCTAGTTGAAGGCAGCACAAGAGTAACGTAAGACACCCGTTACTCCAGTGATGCGTTACACACACACACACGACCAAACACACGCATGAACGAAAGCGAGCACATGCAAATACACGATGCAAATTGAAATATATAAATGCAGATAAAAGTAGCATGATAGGCAGTCAGCAACAATAATCATCAATCAAGAAATAACATGTGTTGATGAGAGAAAATATCATACGATTACAGTTGGTAGATACAGCTAATCTGTTCAATTACACTGCGCGCCATGAAAAAAGCAAGACAAAAATGTGCCGGTCAGTATTTTGCAAACGGCTTATGTTTTGAAAATCTGATTTCGTCACAGTAAAGTATTTTTAGTCCTCTGTACAGCACTCTCAGCTGCGCCTTTGTCCATTGCGTAGTTTCTACGCTATTACCCAGTAAAGCTACTTACCCCCAAAATAAAAAATCGCAAGACGGACATTTCTCTGTGTGCTGCGTTGTTTTAACACACATCTCATGTTTGGCCAGACACACTAAAAAGTAGATAACACCATTTTAAAATGCGTTAATTTTTCTTGAAAACCTGAAGATGGGGAGCCATTTCAGCAGAAAACGTTTTGTGTGGCCTTGTCCACACGTCACCCTCGAAAACCGGGCATCGGACATGTAAGATTCAGCCGCGAATGCCTCCTATCTGATGGCACTCAGACTGATTTTCTCTGCACTTGTAGCCAGAAGAATTATTTTCCATTTAGCTGCAACAAGAATGGAGGATTTTGAATGAAAAATGAGGATGTCGTTGTCACAGGCACGCGCCTACCCTCCGAACGTAAAATTGATTGCCTTGATTACTTGCTGGTGGTTTGTTAACGTCAGTGTGTGTGTGTGCTTGCATACGTACGTGTTTCTTTGTTTTCTGTTATTTGCTTGTTTTTTTGTTTTGTCTGCATTCTCATAATTTGACCATGCCGTGAATGTGTGTGTGTGGGGAGGGGGGGGGAGGGTAGGGGGTAGGGAGGGTAGGGGGGGTGGTGGTGGGGGGAATGGGGGCGGGGGCCCGTGAGGGGGGGTGCGGGGGGCACACACGCACTGTCGCAACCAGACCACCAGCAGACCACCTTAAAATAAACATGTTTTGAATCATGAACCAACACACACACACACACACAAACACACACACACAAACACACAAACACACACACACATACACACACACACACACACACACACACACACACACACACACACACACACACACACACACAGGTACTCGCCTACCCGCCAAACGTAAAATGGATTGCCTTGATTACTTGCTGGTGGTCTGTTTACGTCAATGCGTGGGTGTTTGCATGTATATGTGATTCTTTGTTTCCTGTTGGTTGCTTCTTTCTTTGTTTTGTCTGTATTCTCATAATGTGAATGTGTTTGTGAGGGGGATGGGTGTGTGTGTGTGTGTGTGTGTGTGTGTGTGTGTGTGTGTGTGTGTGTGTGTGTGTGTGTGTGTTGGTTCATGATTCAAAACATGTTTATTTTAAGGTGGTCTGCTGGTGGTCTGGTTACGACAGTGCGTGTGTGCCTCCCGCCCCCCCCCCCTCACCCCCCGCCCCCATTACCCCCACCACCATCCCCCCTACCCTCCCGATGTTTTTTAGGGTGAACGTATGAAAAACACCACACAAAAAACGTTTTTGTCTGAAATGAGTCCCCATCTTAAGGGTTTCAAGAAAGAGTAACGCATTTTAAAATGGTATTATCCGTTTTTTAGTGTGTCTGACCAAACATGAGATGTGTGCTAAAACATCGAAGCACACAGAGAAATGTTTGTCTTGCGATTTTTGATTTTGGGGGTAGGTAGCTTTACCGGGTAATAGCGCAAAAGACTACGCAATGGACAAAATCCAGCTAGAGTGCTATAAAGAAGGACTAAAACTACTTTACTGTGACGCAATCAAAATGTTAAGCCGTTTTTGAAATATCGACAGGCAAATCTTTTGTCTTGTTTTTTTTAAAATATTTATGGCGCGCAGTGTATTTATGAGTAAATACAGTAGCAGCTGAGCTTTGAAGAAGCCCACAGACTGTGCTGATGTAATCTTTTGGGGGAGTGCGATCCACAGTATTGAACCCGAGTAAGAAAAAGACGTCTTGAATATGTCTGTTCTTGGCTTTGAAACTACCAGGTCATTTTGACGTGTGTCAGGGTGTGCTACAAGTCTTCAAAAGATTCTGTATGTAAACTGGTGTTTTTTCTACTGTAGCCTTATACACCATTACTAACATATTGAAAATAAAGTGTTGACGGAGAGGCATCATACGAAGTAATGTAAGCGTTTAGTCGGCACTGCTTTGTTGTGGAATGTTTTTATCTAATATATGTTTAGTTGCTCGCCTCTGGGGTGAGTTTAATCTGTTTAGATTTGCGTCAATACGGCCATCCCACACAGATGAGACATAATCAATATGCAATTTAATATGTGCATTATAGAATAGCTGTTATATTTGTCTGTCAGTAAAATATTTTAGTTTAGCAAAAAGAAACAAATTTCTTGAGATCACCTTGCATATCTTATCTGTTTGGCTTTGCCAATTGGGGCAGTTATCAAAGTCTGTGCCAAGTACACGATGTTCTTTAACTTGCTGAATTTGTTCAGATCCCAGAAACAAATTCAAAGGAGGGGGAGTGAGCTGATATTTTTGTCTGGTGGAGACGAGCATGCGCTTTGTTTTATCAGTGTTTGGAATCATGAAATTATCAGTACACCATTTTGATGTAACATTTAGACTTTGCTGCAGGGTATGGTTGTCACTAAAAACATTTGCATCAGAAAAGTCTAATGTGCCGTCATCTGCAAAAAGGCTGCAGGTGACTCCAGTGAGAGATATATGTAGAGGGAGGTAATTTATGTTACAAAAAAAAAAAAAAAAAAAAAAAAAGGGGGGGGGGGGGGCCGAGTAAGGGATCCCTGCGGCACACCATGACGAATTATACCCTTCGCGGATTCTTTGCCATTTACAATCACAAATTGAGTTCTGTTCTCTAGGTATAACTGAAACAGATGGGATGAACCATAACCCCCAAATCCCTTCTATATGAGAGCTGTCCTCGCTGTCAATGGTCTCTACCTTTTGTCTTTGACCTGATTCTGATGTTGAATTATCTCCTATTGAAAACGTCTTGCAGATCTGCCAATGCGTCAGTTAGTTCTATAAGGGGCGCGGGACATAAGCGTCATTGATTTGTCAAACGTCATTTGTCATGACGTAAGTTTTATTTTTTACGTAATTTTATATTTTACGTGATATGAGTTTCACTTTCGATACATAGGTTTGAGGAAATGGTGACAAAACTAGAACTTCACGGTACAATTTCAGTCTTGCTATAATTTGTGTGAAAGCAGGTTGACTTTACCTAGCTACATGATATACTAAGTACACGGGTAACTTGCATGCACTTCTGAAAGCGCGTCGATGTGTGTTTGTGTGTGTGTTAGTGCGTGCGTGCGCGCGCGCGCTCCAAACATCTCCAAAAGGCATAGATCCTCATGCGCCTGGAGGGCGCATGAGAATCTATGATGCGCCCATGTTTGTGTGTGAGAGAGAGAGAGAGAGAGAGAGAGAGAGAGAGAGAGAGAGAGAGAGAGAGAGAGAGAGAGAGAGAGAAGAGCCGCGCGCGAGAGAGAGAATGACGTCATAATTTTATTTAGAGTATTATGTCAGTGTCTGCGTGGTGACGGAGTTGCCTCTTTCACGTCACCGCCACTGTCTGACTTTCTCCAGGAACAAAGTTTTTTTTTAGTGTTATAATTCTTTTCTGATTTTTTTTTATTTTTATTAAAGAAGTTGAAAGGATGCAAAGCTGGCTAACGAACTCATCCAATGTCTAACGGTTTCTCCAAACTAGCTATATGCAAACGTTCAAGTAAATATGACAAAAATTACGGACTCTAATCTGGGTCAACCGACTTCCTATAAACGGTTGTTTGTGTCTTCAATGAGACATTCAATTACAATAAGCTCGGAGGCTCTCTTAGCCACCCACTTAAGAAAGAATTTCTCCAAGTTGCAAGCCTACATACATACATACATACATACATACATACATACATACATACATACATACACACACACACACACACACACACACACACACACACACACATACATACATACATACATACATACATACATACATACATACGCACGCACATAAGGCGCTTCGCGCCAAATGTACCTTACAAACGCCACAGCGTTGCTGCTAAGCCTATATGTTTCTGTATAAGTAGATTATGATTGACTAAGTCAAAGCTTTGCTAAAATCTAAAAATACTGTTCCTGTCGTGTGCAATCTGTTCATTGCATCGAGCCATCTATAAATCGGATGAATCAGCGCCGTGTGACAAGAATGACGTTGTCGAAAGCCTGATTGCAAGAACTTGATGATTTTCCAGGAACTCTTGTAAATGACGGTGAATATGTCTTTCTATTAGTTTGGACAAAAATCGAAAGTAAAGAAATATTCCTAAAGTTATTTGGCTCAAAGAGATCTTTAGTTTTGGGCAAAGGAATGACTTTTGCTTTCTTTTTGCCCGACGGAAATGTTCCGTGTCGAATTCTAAGATTGTAAATAGGACTACACGTCAGAGAATCAATGACATATAGCAGAGCTAGTTTTAGTATTGCAGTACTAATGCCATCATGACCAGTTGATCTCTTATTTCTTAGCTGAGATATGGTTTTACCAACGTCATAAACCGTTATAACAGGAATATTGAAAATACGTGACTTGAGTTTTTCGGCACAGAATGTGTCAATTATGTCTGATATCTGTGACGTTGTGTTTGGACAACTTTGAAATAGAACATCAGCAGCAGATAGGAAATGCGTATTAAATGTATCTACTGAGATGCTGGTGCATGCGGTTTTTTGTTTAGATTTTGTAAATCTGTTCCGCCGGGACGAGGCAGACTGTAACTCTGTCCCTTTTCTCATCAATGATCCGTTTAAAGTGACACATGTGGGCTTCACGTACAAGATACTTTACCTTATTTCGCTGTTTACTATAGGCATCAAATTCCTTGTGCTTTGTAAGCTCATTACAAAGTGACATAGCATCCTTGATATCTTTATTCAGCCATAAGAGAGGCTGTGCACTTTTGACACGTTTTTCTCGGTATCTCGGTATGTTGCATGTTTATCCAGTACGCCTTAGAAACAGCTCATACCGTTTTGCAAGCGCAGTATTGGGAATCGTGTAATTATAGACGTGACTAAATCGTGCTTGACAGAGATCCGATAGGAAAGCATCTTTGTTAAAGTGTTTATAAGACCTGAATTTAATAGTAATGTGTTGGTGTTTTTTTGGGCGTCGGTCAACTTTCAGAGCCCAGCTACTAGTACAACAGGCGCGGTAATGGTCACTAATAGCAACCTCGGGCACCTGCACCCTTAGTACTCTAGTCTTGTTGGTTCTATAAATTATGGTCGATCAATGTTGAGGAAATGGCCCGCTGTTTAAGTCCCGAGAGCAAAAAGGCTTTCTCACGACATGCCTAGGTTGCATGTGAAATAAAGCCAACACAACCAAGCCCAGACCATTGTGTGTGTAAAATGCTAAAATAAATATCAGATATGTATGGACGCTGCACCGTTATTGTGGATGCGGCGCGTCTCGAATGAGTTAAGCGGACGCTAGTTTACCACACACACACACACACACACACACACACACACACACACACACACACACACACACACACACACACACACACACATTACAATTACAAGTGCGCACATGAAAATAATATTCGAAAATACGTTTTGACCGCAAATACATCATTGTCATATCTCAGGTGCAGACGACTTGGCAACACACATGCACTATGGAGGACTGCTTGAAGTAGAGACAGTACGGACAGGTGAATGGACCAAACTGAGACAGAAACATAAGCCCCAGATAAAGAGAAAAACCCACTCTGTGGGTCGGACAAGGGTGAGAATATTTATAGGTAGTTAACCCCACCCAAGTCCCCAGGGCAGACGCGTGTGGGAGAAGGGTGTGGCGAGAGAAAGGGGGGGGGGGGATGGGGCAGAGAGAGAATTTTAAATATCTTTTGACGTCATAGTAAAAAATGAACTGTCTCCAGTACTCTTTGTCAATCAACTCAAAGCTATTTTACCAGCTTAGTGACATCAAAGTATTCAGCATCAAAAACCATCGGATAACACCAACTCAAACTCACCCTGCGGCAACAGATACGCCGATTGCTCTCTATGTAGGCAGTCTTCCGCCAAACTCCCTACCATCAGCAAGAGACATAGATGCTCATAAGCCTCAGCATCTGCAGGGGCGCACAGAATGTATGCCTCTTGCGAACCGAGAATGTTTAAAACCGCACTGTAACTGCCGCAGGCCGCGTTCCCCAAGTCTTTGGAATTCTACTCCAAAGAGCTCCAGCCGTCCCAGAACCATGGACCAAAACAGTGGTGTCAGCAAGAGACATAGATCCTCATGAGCCCCCGCAGCTGCGGGGGCTCATGAGGATCTATGTCTCTTGCAGCTGGGTCGCTTTCACTATTTCTCGGCAGTGGAAGAGTTAAATTGAGGGCGTTACAGCAATATCAGCATTAATTATCTTCACATTATGTATCAAACGGTCTAACACAGTCATGGGCCGCCACAGTAGAACATGGGTTTTTAGCGACCGACTTGGGGGCAAGGAACTGACTGAGTAGGTTTAAAAGACAGGTGCTTCTGTGCAGAGAAGTCTTCAGTGAAGCGCAACATGCAGATCCCGTCATTAAAGGCCCGAATGATGGTCTTTAATGACGCGACCTCTCTCACCACGCCGGTTGTGCTTTGCGTATGCATAATCTGCCACGACCACACAGACAAATCATGGTGCTTTGCGTATTCATAACCCGCCACGACCACACAGACAAATCATGGTGCTTTGCGTATTCATAACCCGCCACGACCACACAGACAAATCATGGTGCTTTGCGTATTCATAACCCGCCACGACCACACAGACAAATCATAATGCCTTGCGTATCCATAACCTGCCACGACCACACAGACAAATCATGGTGCTTTGCGTATCCATAATCTGCCACGACCACACAGACAAATCATGGTGCTTTGCGTATCCATAATCTGCCACGACCACACAGACAAATCATGCACAGTCACGTGACGGTCGCTACACAAGTTCAAGTCGCGGTGCCGAGAGACATTCAGTCGGACCAAGGGGAATTACTCAGCGCTGGACAGACAAACGGCTAACCGTTTTAGCCCCACGAGTGCGTTTCCCAAATGTTGGAAGTATTTCTTAACGACTATGTACCAGTTGCAGGAGGTGGATTGACCACGATAATTCAAGGGTAGTGCCAGATTAGCTTGGCGCCTGAAGGCGCCAATTTTTCCTAGCAATACCTTTGAATTATCATGGTCAATCACTCTCCTGCTGTAGGGACTCGGGGTTTAATGGGTTAAACCCCATACCAGCCACCCAATCGCAAGCCCACGACAGCTACAGATAAAGTACAATACAGAACGCCTATTTGGTCTCTGTAATCTTTCTTCAAGGACCCAAAGCCACCATCGCCCACGGAACATGGATACAAACTGGCCTGAACACAAGTCATAGATCTTCGTGAGTCCTCGCGACTGGTCGGGCTCATGAGGATCTATGTCTCTGGCAATTGAGTCGTGTGCACTTATTCTCTGCGGCAAAGGAGTGAAAACGCCGGAGGTGAAATGGTTTATTTGAAATGTATGCATCTACATTATGTGAATCAGCCAGCGTTTGCGCAGCAGTGCATGTATTCTGATGGACTCCATTGGGAACAGACCTGATACAATGCCAATGGTAGGTAACATCTGCTTTGTTTTCAGTTTTGTACTGTAATATACACTGAATACATCGTATATAATTATGTGATACTGAGAATCTCACTCGAGTGGTTTTTAAAACCTTATCCTACGAGCGAAAGCGAGTAGGATAAGGTTTTAAGACCACGAGAGTAAGATTCTCAGTATCACCTAAACGCCGATGTAAGAATCTATTTCATACTCCCCTTTTTCTTGACATGAATCCGATGTGAGTTGGTTTTCTTCACACGCCTAACCACAACACAGCCGCCATTGTGTCTTTGGCAAAGAACACGACGTCATTTACTTTGTAATGTAAGGTGGATATTTTGGATGTCAGACAAATGTTCCTACATGATGACGTAATACGGCAATAATGACGCAAGAGTGCCAGTCGTCACTGTAAACAATGGCGTCATTTTAGGTGAGCTGAAAAGCAGGTCAAGTTTCAATATCGCGTGTGTCCGTACCTTTTACTTGACCAGAATTTCTACAAGACAATATAATGCACACGTAGTGTAACTGATTTGGTGTCAAAGTCATGTCAAGCCGGAGATGTTTATCCCGGAATAAACTGCATGCACGCGGTGACATTTCCTACTCCCCGTGTGACAGAGGTGGTCGATTCACTACTGTTATCCTATCCCAAAGCGCAAAAGGCCATCGGGCCGACGGCCCGATGACCTTTTGCGCATTGGGATGCCTGTTGAATGAACACGTGCAGCAACTTGAAGGGGCCACGCGTAATTCTCGTGAGTTGGTGTGCACTTGCTGTGGCAGCTTGAGTGTGCCGTCTCCCATCTTTTGTCTCTATATCTGGATTATTGAATGCTGCACTGGATTGTCTACCACCACCGTGTTGCTGATGTCCTGGGCTACAGTTTGGTGCAGGACATTTGGTGGAGTTTTATTACAAGACATATTCTGTGGATACTTATTATAAGATTAGCGCATTATAAATACCGTAATTATTATTTTATTATTATCAGGCTGTATCAGGTTGTGCGGCAAACCTTGGTTGACATGTCCGATCTCGTTCATCAAACAGCTACAACCAAATGTATGCGTGCTGATCTGTTATTTTGGACCTAATAGCTTAAAGCCTTAAGGTTCAAAATCCCAGGCCTAGCATATATCTATGTTACGTGGTAGTGGTAGTCGTAGTATGATGCAATCACACCAGACGCACGCTCGTAGGGTTCTTGTAAAGAAACTTCACTCAGCTGCAACTCGTCACACGGGGCACAAGGTTGTAGACCGGACTGGAGTAACAGTTCCAACAATATTTTATTGCAGCGATGCGATCTCCGCACAACGCATCAACAAATGCACCAACACATGCACCACCACTGATACACTTTCTCTTCTACAATGCATCAACACTTTTGACACACTGCGTCTCGCATACAATATACACACATACTTCCGAACACCGTTTAAAAAAAAAAAAATTACAGATTTCCAGATTAATCCAGCAAATTCACATAACACAACCAATCAGAAAAGAATACGTAACCAACACTTATTAATATTCATGAAAAAGAATGCTCTACAAATAACTACAAATTTCCACTACCATCCTAGCTCCTTTGATACAATGTTACGAAATGTTGCCGACAGCTTTGACGTCATATCTGAGGTCACTAAAAAGATCGCAACCCTGTTCGAAACTTCCAGTCTAATGTAGGTCAAACTTTACAACATTGTAGCGAAACTACGCGTCACAACAAAAATCGATCGCAATTCTCCGTGCAAAAGAAAGTGAATCCTACTAAAAAGGTATTTAATTTTTATCCAAATAACTCAAATAAATATCGGATCTTTTCTATGATTAACACACATACGTGCTCTCAAAGAATAACACAACCACAAACGTAACAATCTATATATTGCTGTCTTCTTCCTGACTCTTTGCACGTGCTCTCACTGACCTGGCTCTTTTCGCAGCACGTCAGTATTTTACATGTGTATGAGCTGGCGCGATGTTCTCTTTCATTGAGAAAGACAGTCGCCCTATTTTTGTATGATGTTTGCAAACGTATTGTGGAAAAGGTGGAATATGCATGCAAGCTCATACAGAAGAGGCTTTGTGGGCATGGGCCATTCCACCTTATTCTTCAAAATGGCTGTGGCTACGTCAGCCCACAGAACGTATAACCGGTAGGAAGCGTCGTGTGTCTGCCGTCTGTCTTTGTGTGTGCCATTCTGCCGTTTGTGTCTGTGTGTGCCATTGCCGTGCGGATCAGGGTGAGGTGGGGGGGGGGGGATTAAAGGGAGATACTGAATGATTTCGTAATCCAGCGTTGTACCTATCAACTTCTTCAATAATTGTTTCTTTTTGCAAGTTTTGGAGCCACTATTTACTCCCATCAAACAGTCAGCCCTGGAAGAGGCTGTGTGGAACAAAACAGTCAGCCCTGGAAGAGACTGCGTGCCTTTTGGATGAGTGACGTGAAATATCAAATTCGTCGGTGTACACGGCGTCGTGAGACCAGCCATGCCATGACGTGAAGCTTATAGTGACGTCATTTTTCTGCTCGTGCTATTCTTCTTCTTCAGAATTCCTGTCGCTACACGAACCCACAGAGCGTACTAGTGGCGGGAAGCGCCGTGTGTTCGTCCTTATTTGTGAGCGCCGGCGTGTGAGTGTTGATCAGAGGTTGGCTTAGAGAGGAGGGAAATGGATCAGAAGGATAAGCTTAAAAATATGAACAACTCTGAATGTTCCTGAAAGAAAAACGCACGTGAGCTCCAAACAATACGGTAGACTTTGGGATGAAATCCTCATCTTACTTCAATTAATGAACTGATTTATTTATTGTGTCTACAGAAGTTTTGCAGCCCGCGTCCTATCGCTCGACTTGTGCGTTGCCGCCTTTGCCGTCGATATATGGCTGGCTGTCATGGTCAATGTCGCTACAAACTGCTCGTGCTTTTCGTCCTGGCATTTTGCGCCATGTGCGTGACCTACTTTAGAATGACGTCATTCGTCTTGTACGTCAAAACCATCGATGGAGTCACTGCCGTGTTCAGACCGCGAGGTGATCGCCCTGATGCGCTTCCCACAGAACAAGTCACCGTGGAGAAAATCAACGGTAAGATGTAACCCCGTCACTGCCAACAAGAACTGTACAGGATCCAACCGCAGGAGACACAGATCCTTATGAGCCCCCGGAATGTGGGTCTATCTGGGAAGTACTCCTAGAGTGTGGGTCTATCTGGGGAGTAGTCCCGGAGTGTGGGTCTATCTGGGGAGTACTCCCGTAGTGTGGGTCTATCTAGGGAGTACTCCCGGAGTGTGGGTCTATCTGGAGAGTACTCCCATAGTGTGGGTCTATCTGGGGAGTACTCCCGGAGTGTGTGTCTATCTGGGGAGTACCCCCGGAGTGTAGGTCTATCTGGGAAGTACTCTCGGAGTGTGGATCTATCTTGGGAGTACTCCCAGAGTGTGGGCCTATCTGGGGAGTACTCCCGGAGTGTGGGTCTATATTGGGAGTACTCCTGGAGTGTGGGCATATCTGGGGAGTACTCCCGGAGTGTGGGTATATCTTGGGAGTACTCCCGGAGTGTGGGTCTATCTGTGGAGTACTCCCGGAGTGTGGGTCTATCTGGGGAGTACTACCGGAGTTGGGTCATGTTACTGACCCCATACAAACGGCTGTTAAGCTTCTCGAAGGAAAACTCAAACGCATAAGAATTATGATATGCGTAGCATCTCCCCAGTAAGCAAAGGTTCTCGGGCCCACGACAGCCACAGTGCGGCTGTCGTGGGCCCGAAGACGTGTTGCTGCTGGGGTCATCTTAATGGAGGTCCACTTGCGGTGTACTCCCCGATTCAAATCACATGCTTAGCATGTCTTCACAAAAACCCACTCGGGGGTACCCATAAGTACACTTCTATTCAAAGGATGTGCCTAGCATCTCAGTTGCATGGAACTGTACTTGTGGCGTACTCCTCGAGTGGGTCTGTCTCGGGAGTACTCCCGCCGCGGCATACGGTGCGCGGTTTTACATCAACGTCACGTACGACTCATTTTGTCTTCAAGCAAATGAACGGCTGTGGGTGTTTCCACAAGACAGCGGCTCGACAACAGACAGCATCGTGGCGGAGCTAGTGGAGAGATACCACGTGGACTTTCATCACCGGCTATCCGAGGGGCAGTCGCCATGGAAACTGGCCGAAAGCTGGGTCACGG
>BTPG01000004.1:166171944-166222487 GCA_036245525.1 Semisulcospira habei
CTTCATTCAGTCAAACCTCTAAACAAAATTATGCCAATAAATAAATAATTTAGGGGGCTGCACAACAAATAGAACTATGTAGGTGTTCTGTGATACCGCTGGTACCAGTTGTACACAAAACGTAACTGAATAATTGGATAAATTAGATAATATCAACGACAAGAAATTTCAACCGAAGCGAAGGCCCTATCGCATACTGACGGCGTATTTGAAACGGCGAAGAGACAAAAAGCTGGATAAATACAAAATAAGCAACAAAACTAGCTATATGCACGCCTTGTGTTCGGCCAATGTTACCAATTTCATACAAAAGAATGATTTGTTTGTGTATGTATGTTTCTCCTGCCTACTTCCTAAGTTCCGGAGAAAGACATGGGTTATATGAGACCTGATCCATTCTTATTCAGGAATGGAAATGATTGTCTTATTCTATACCTGCGTATTTCTCTGTGGGCTGGCGATTGGGTGCCTGATAGGCGGGGGCAGGGGATCTAACTGTTGTCTGTCCAGCGCTGTGATTCCCCTTGGTTTGAGTACTGACAATTCTGCCAGCGCTAGCCTCACTTATCTGGTTTGTGATTATCATGTATAACTCGAGGCAAAATTTGTATCGTTACATTGTTGTGTAATGTTCTGTGCATCTACTGTGGGAAATCAGGGTATTTACCCGACCACATATAGTAGCGCACCTTCATGTTTGTGTATGTATGTTTCTCCTGCCTACTTCCTAAGTTCCGGAGAAAGACATGGGTTATATAAGAGACCTGATCCATTCTTATTCAGGAATGGAAATGATTGTCTTATTCTATACCTGCGTATTTCTCTGTGGGCTGGCGATTGGGTGCCTGATAGGCGGGGACAGGGGATCTAACTGTTGTCTGTCCAGCGCTGTGATTCCCATTGGTTTGAGTACTGACAATTCTGCCAGCGCTAGCCTCACTTATCTGGTTTGTGATTATCATGTATAACTCGAGGCAAAATTTGTATCGTTACATTGTTGTGTAATGTTCTGTGCATCTACTGTGAGAAATCAGGGTATTTACCCGACCACATATAGTAGCGCACCTTCATGTTTGTGTATGTATGTTTCTCCTGCCTACTTCCTAAGTTCCGGAGAAAGACATGGGTTATATAAGAGACCTGATCCATTCTTATTCAGGAATGGAAATGATTGTCTTATTCTATACCTGCGTATTTCTCTGTGGGCTGGCGATTGGGTGCCTGATAGGCGGGGGCAGGGGATCTAACTGTTGTCTGTCCAGCGCTGTGATTCCCCTTGGTTTGAGTACTGACAATTCTGCCAGCGCTAGCCTCACTTATCTGGTTTGTGATTATCATGTATAACTCGAGGCAAAATTTGTATCGTTACATTGTTGTGTAATGTTCTGTGCATCTACTGTGAGAAATCAGGGTATTTACCCGACCACATATAGTAGCGCACCTTCATGTTTGTGTATGTATGTTTCTCCTGCCTACTTCCTAAGTTCCGGAGAAAGACATGGGTTATATAAGAGACCTGATCCATTCTTATTCAGGAATGGAAATGATTGTCTTATTCTATACCTGCGTATTTCTCTGTGGGCTGGCGATTGGGTGCCTGATAGGCGGGGGCAGGGGATCTAACTGTTGTCTGTCCAGCGCTGTGATTCCCCTTGGTTTGAGTACTGACAATTCTGCCAGCGCTAGCCTCACTTATCTGGTTTGTGATTAAAAGAATGATTGCGATTGTCTTAAATAAAAAAAATACCTGAGAGAAAAATTCCACTCGAATGCAGTTTGCGCGAGGTTGTTCACTGACAGTCGGAAGTATGGAAAATTATATCCCCTGAATCTCTAAGTCACATATAAAGTTTGAGGCCTTTTCAAGCGTACACTTCACGCTGTCACTTTTTAAAGTTGAAGACAAAATCGTTGCATTACGAGTTAGGCTGTTCCAGTGGTTCTTGCCCCCTCTTACCTCTGACCTACAACATTGACCCGCCTCCCCCCTCTCCCCCCCCCCCCCATTCCCTTTGACCGGACCCTCGAGGCGACAAGAACCACTGGCAAAGCCTAACTAGTAATACAACTAATAATGTCTGCTACCATACTATTTCTGTACGTCATGTTGATTATTTAAGTGTCTTTGACGAAGGAAAAGTAGGTCAAGACCAAACAGACCGGATTTTCATTCACACGGACCCTAGTGACACTGCACGTTGGTTGGATTTCAGCTGTGTCCTCTGCAGATGCTCCGCATTTCACTTTCAAAATCAACGTGATGGTAGGGTCACTGATGACGTCATAAGACATCGATGAGAGATTTTGAAGACTAAACAGTCCATTTACACGAGACATAACACACTCCTCATAACATTTTCTCCCAAATGACGTCAAAATAACCCGTAATAAAGCATATTTACGAAGAAAAATGGCACGGTAAAAAATTGGCGTTATTATTGCCTCATGGTTTAATTAGCACCATGATCAAGTGTTGGCGTTTGCTTGCAGGCGCTGTGTTGAAAGCTATGGCCACATCACGCATCATTCACGCGGACATTTGTTGCCCTGGTCATCTGGGCACGCAACTCAAACTGGCCTTGACATTGGAGGGAGGACAGAGGGCCGTCTTCAAACCCAAATGGTGTGTTCACGGGATGCGTTGTTGGGGTTGTTCTTTTACTTTGATTGATTGATGTTTTTATGTTTGTGTTTTGTTTTATATTGTTTGGAGGTTGTAGCAATATGCTAATGTTGACTCTGAAATAAATAAATAAATAAATAAATAAATAGACGGACGGACGGATGGACGAACGAACGAACGAACGAACAAATGAACAAACGAACAAACAAACACACACACACACACACACACACACACACACACACACACACACACACACACACACACACACATAACAACACGGAACCACAAAAACAATGCTTCCAACTGCGTAGGCTTCTGTTGTGCAGGTATGGCAGAGACGCGATCATCAACAGCACAGAGCCCTACGCCGGCATGGACCGCCACAACGGGGAAATCGTCGCCTTTCATCTGGCACGGTAACACACTGGCTTTCTCCATGATAACACACTGGTTGTCTCCTTGGTAACACTGGTTGTCTCCCTGGTGACACATTGGTTGTCTCCCTGGTAACGCACTTGTTGTCTTCAAGGTAACGCACTGGTCGTCTCCCTGGTAACGTACTGGTAACGCACTTGTTGTCTCCCTGGTAAAACACACTGCTTGTCTCCCTGGTGACTCACTGGTTGTCTCCCTGGTGACGCACTGGCTGTCTCCCTGGTAACCCACTGGTTGTCTCCCTGATAACGTGCTGGATGTATCCCTGATAACGCACTGGATGTCTCCCTGGTAACACACTGGTTGTCTCCCTCGTAACACACTGGTTGCCTCCCTCGTAACGCACTGGTTGTCTCCCTCGTAACACACTGGTTGCCTCCCTCGTAACGCACTGGACTACCTCCTGTGCTGAAGAGAGAGACAACCAATGTGACACGGTAATGGAACCTGTCCGCCTGTACACGCCACACATACTCCACGCAGCATGTTTCTGGACCCAGCGACAATACTAACCAGAATTCAAGTAATGTAACACTTTCACTCTCAGTGGCCGTGATCGTGTTTTTGAAAGCATTGTAACTTAACACATTCTACCCCGGGACCAAAATCCCCAAATTTTCAAGTTGCCCTATGAAGGACTGTATTATAATTATCAGAGACAGATCGAGCATGATAGTTCAAGGGTGGTGCCAGAATAGCTTGGCGCCTATGGGCGCCAAGCTATCCTGGCACCACCCTTGAACTATCATGCGCAATGCCTGTCTTGCTGTGGTGTGTCGGGGCTGAATAAAAGATCGCCAACTGTCAGCGTAACGTGGACGCAATGAACGGAGCCAGTAGCACCGTGCATACAAATACAGTCCATCGCCTGGGGCACCGTGCATAGTTCAATCGCCTGAGACACCGTGCAGACAGTCCATCGCCTGAGACACCGTGCAAACAGTCCATCGCCTGAGGCACCATGCAGACAGTCCATCGCCTGAGGCACCATGCAGACAGTTCATCGCCTGAGGCACCATGCAGATATCCATCGTCTGAGAAACCATGCAGACATCCATCGCCTGAGACACCGTGCAGACAGTCCATCGCCTGAGAAACCATGCAGACAGTCCATCGCCTGAGACACCGTGCAGACAGTCCATCGCCTGAGACACCGTGCAGACATCCATCGCCTGAGACACCGTGCAGACATCCATCGCCTGAGACACCATGCAGACAGTCCATCGCCTGAGGCACCGTGCAGACAGTCCATCGCCTGAGACACCGTGCAGACAGTCCATCGCCTGAGACACCGTGCAGACAGTCCATCGCCTGAGACACCGTGCAGACAGTCCATCGCCTGAGACACCGTGCAGACAGTCCATCGCCTGAGACACCGTGCAGACAGTCCATCGCCTGAGACACCGTGCAGACAGTCCATCGCCTGAGACACCGTGCAGACAGTCCATCGCCTGGGGAGAAAGGCGGCGGGCTTTGGGCTTACTTGAAAGGACGTGAGAGATCTATAACGAACCAGACCAGAATTGGTGCGATATCGAAAGGAACTCTGGGAATACTTTTGATGGGTAGGGTGGAGCGCTTATGGGACTTTGCGAGCGCTGAGATCCCACCTGGACATTTTGTGGCGATCATTTCTGTAGGAATCGCCACGACAAAAAGCGCTACCGACAGTCAAACGGATGCGGACGGGTAAATGAGAGCCTGTAAACATACTGACCAGCAAAACTGAGAAATGCGACATTTTTGAAATCATCGTAAACATTGGTGTGTTTACGATGATTCCAAAAATGTCGCATATTTTAGTGTTTAGAAATGCGACATTTTGCGAATCATCGGAAACCCATCAGTGTTTCCGATGATTCCGAAAATGTTGCATCTCTTTTGCTCGTCAATGTAGGAGTGATGGAAAATCTAGCGCACACTCTCACACACGAAAAGCGGCCACTGCACGGCTAACCCCGGCCGGGCCTCAGTTATTTTGGGGGGCTCTAGAACCTGCGATTGGTCTACGAGGTACTGCTGACGACAATACGTGTGTCATCCGATCTGACGTCACTACATGCGTCACCGTGACGTATTGATGACAGGGTTTACTTCCGAATATGGCTGTAGCAAAAAACATGAGGGAAGATGGGCGTGCTCATTCAAACCTCGCCTCCACACCAAACGTAATGCAGAAACGCAAACTGTAATGTTTACACCGCAGACTCCTGGGCCTGAACAAAACTCCTCTGGCGGTGGGGCGAGTGGTGAACTTGAGGACGGAGATTCTGCCCGTGGCGTCAACTCGGCTCCTCAGCACTTTCCTCACCTCAGGTAGGAGGTAAAGCATTGATCATACCCCCACCCCCCCCCACCCCCACCTCCTCCTTTCTCCCCCGAAGTTGGTCTCTAGCGTCGTCAGTTTCACCCATTTCGTCACGAAGCACTACAGCAAGAGATGGATCGACCATGATAATTCAAGGTAGTGCCAGATTAGCTTGGCGCCTGATGGCGCCAAGCTTAATCTGACACTACCCTTGAATTATCACGGTCGATCCATTTCCTGCAACTGGTACTTAATGCTTAGGTGTCACCTCCAACATTCGGAAAATGCGGCCTTGGAGTTATCTGAGAACAAAGACGCTCAGAGGACTGAATGCTCCACTGTTAGTTGTACCCCTTCCACCCCAGCCCCCCCCCCCCCCGCCACCCCTACCCCCTCCCGGCCCCCCCTCCCCATACACACTGACACTGTCTTACACACGCGCGTAACGGCCCCTGCGTGTACTAAAATAAGTTTTGTTTTCCAGGCGACTCCTTATGTTTCCACAGCAAGTGTGACGAATGCTTGAACGAAACCAAGTGCGTCGGGGGAGATAACTCGTTGGAAGGGGCGGTAATTCTGTGGTTACCTCCCGCTCGCAAGCTGAAGGACCTGCACAGTCCGTGGGCGCGCACCTACAACATGAGCCGGCCAGCCAAGTGAGCAGCGCGCACACACTCCTCGGCCCTATCTATAGGCTCTTGCTATTTTGTTTTGTTAAAGTATTATTATTATTATTATTCATTAATTCATTCATTCATTAAATGATTTATTCATTTTATTCATTTAATTTTTTTTAAATAATTTGTTGAGAGGGGTGGTGGTGGGGGTGGTGGTGGGGGTGGGGCGGGGATAGCAGGACAGACAGTTCAACCTCGAAGGCACCCCACAGTCCAACATCCCGGAAATTTAAAAAATGAGGGCGGTGTGGGAAGTAACAGCGTAATCTACAAACAAGCTGCCATACAAATCAACATCTGTTCACTATTTTCAACATCTGTTCACTATTTTCAACATCTGTTCACTGTTTTTCTCCAGAAAATGTCTTTTTTTCTCTCCAAACAATACATACACAAAAAAAATCGTATGATTTTCTCCTTTAAATTTTTTTCCTTAAAAAATATTGTTGGGGATGGGGGTGGGATGAGTGGCGCAGGGGACATTCTGCCTACCCCCCGCCCCCTCCATACAATTTGCATCGTTCCGTGCGCACGTGCAGATGGGAGGCAGCCAGCTCGTTCTGTGAGCGCGTGAGGAGAAAGAAAGAGTTCCGGGCGGACGGCTACCACCTCCTGCTGGACGCAGTGGACGCCGCAGTTCTGGACTTTGTCACCGGCAACGCGGACCGCCACGACTACGAGGTGACCGTCACCACACACTGGGCACTCGGCGTCGTCATGATGGACAACGGGAAAAGGTCAGCGGACTCAGTCCAGGGGCTCCGCATCAATAGCTGCGAAAGTGTCGTATAGCGTTGCCGGCGGCAACGCTATACGACACTTTCGCAGCTATTGATGCGGAGCTCCTAGACTGAGTCAACTCATTGGAGACGTGCCGCGTACGGGTAGCAGCTGAGTGTAAACCACCCACCCTTGACGCGCAGACCAGCCTCAGTGGTACGTGCATCACAATATCGCGAAATCGAGTTTATCGCGGTCCCGTCTGTGGTGTCCCATGAAGTCGACATCCAGTCAGCAAAAATAAACCCCTGTCCGACGTCAGCCTCATGTGACCCGCGCACGGCTCTGTGTGTGTGTGTGTGTGTGTGTGTGTGTGTGTGTGTGTGTGTGTGTGTGTGTGTGTGTGTGTGTACACGGCTGTGCACGGGCCAGGTAAGACTAGCGTCGGGCAGAAGACATTTTGCTCACTGTGTTTTTTTTCTTCACATACCTGTCTTGTTTGTTCAGTCAAAGCGACCTCCAGCATGACGGTCTGACTGAATGGCTCCAACATCCAAGTGTCGCCAGACAATGAAGCTGACCTGTACTGCACTCAAAATTGTCTTTAAAAAACTGCATCGATTTTTTATCATGCTGGCTAGCTATATGTTACCGAGGAACTTCTTTGACATGTCTGTCTTGAGCTCGCCATAATGTGCACATCAAGTCCGTCAGTCCTGTGTGCGGGTGCTGTTCTTGTATTGACTGTGTCTGGTTTCAGCTTTGGGAACCCGTTCCGGGACGAACGAACCATCCTGGCGCCGTTATACCAGTGCTGCTGGTGAGTATTGCACATGAACTCTTCTCCATAAAGTACAGTTGTCTTTCTGTTTGTAACTCTTTGTACCTGTAGATGATAACTCGTACTAAATGTTAACTCTTTGTAACTGTAGATGTTAACTCGTACTAAATGTTAACTCTTTGTACCTGTAGACGTTAACTCTTTGTACCTGTAGACGTTAACTCTTTGTACCTGTAGACGTTAACTCTTTGTATCTGTAGACGTTAACTCTTTGTAACTGCAGATGTTAACTCGTGCTAAATGTGAACTCTTTTGGTCGTGTAGATGTTAACTCTTTGTATCTGTAGATGTTAACTCTTACTAAATGTTAACTCTTTGTACCTGTAGATGTTAACTCTTTGTACCTGTAGATGTTAACTCTTTGTACCTGTAGACGTTAACTCTTTGTAACTGTAGATGTTAACTCGTGCTAAATGTTAACTCTTTTGGTCCTGTAGATGTTAACTCTTTGTACCTGTAGACGTTAACTCTTTGTAACTGCAGATGTTAACTCGTGCTAAATGTTAACTCTTTTGGTCCTGTAGATGTTAACTCTTTGTACCTGTAGATATTAACTCTTACTAAAAGTTAACTCTTTGTAACTGTAGATGTTAACTCTTTGTACCTGTAGATGTTAACTCTTTGTACCTGTAGACGTTAACTCTTTGTAACTGAAGATGTTAGCTCGTGCTAAATGTTAACTCTTTTGGTCCTGTAGATGTTAACTCGTACTAAATGTGAACTCTTTGTACCTGTAGATGTTAACTCTTTGTAACTGTAGACTCGTGCTAAATGTTAACTCTTTTGGTCCTGTAGATGTTAACTCTTTGTACCTGTAGACCTTACCTCTTTGTACCTGTAGACGTTAACTCTTTGTATCTGTAGATGTTAACTCTTTGTAACTGCAGATGTTAACTCGTGCTAAATGTTAACTCTTTTGGTCCTGTAGATGTTAACTCTTTGTATCTGTAGATGTTAACTCTTACTAAATGTTAACTCTTTGTACCTGTAGATGTTAACTCTTTGTACCTGTAGATGTTAACTCGTGCTAAATGTTAACTCTTTGTACCTGTAGATGTTAACTCTTTGTACCTGTAGATGTTAACTCGTACTAAATGTTAACTCTTTGTAACTGTAGATGTTAACTCGTACTAAATGTTAACTCTTTGTACCTGTAGACGTTAACTCTTTGTACCTGTAGACGTTAACTCTTTGTACCTGTAGACGTTAACTCTTTGTATCTGTAGACGTTAACTCTTTGTAACTGCAGATGTTAACTCGTGCTAAATGTGAACTCTTTTGGTCGTGTAGATGTTAACTCTTTGTATCTGTAGATGTTAACTCTTACTAAATGTTAACTCTTTGTACCTGTAGATGTTAACTCTTTGTACCTGTAGATGTTAACTCTTTGTACCTGTAGACGTTAACTCTTTGTAACTGTAGATGTTAACTCGTGCTAAATGTTAACTCTTTTGGTCCTGTAGATGTTAACTCTTTGTACCTGTAGACGTTAACTCTTTGTAACTGCAGATGTTAACTCGTGCTAAATGTTAACTCTTTTGGTCCTGTAGATGTTAACTCTTTGTACCTGTAGATATTAACTCTTACTAAATGTTAACTCTTTGTACCTGTAGAAGTTAACTCTTTGTACCTGTAGATGTTAACTCTTTGTACCTGTAGACGTTAACTCTTTGTAACTGAAGATGTTAGCTCGTGCTAAATGTTAACTCTTTTGGTCCTGTAGATGTTAACTCGTACTAAATGTGAACTCTTTGTACCTGTAGATGTTAACTCTTTGTAACTGTAGATGTTAACTCGTGCTAAATGTTAACTCTTTTGGTCCTGTAGATGTTAACTCTTTGTACCTGTAGACGTTACCTCTTTGTACCTGTAGACGTTAACTCTTTGTATCTGTAGACGTTAACTCTTTGTAACTGCAGATGTTAACTCGTGCTAAATGTTAACTCTTTTGGTCCTGTAGATGTTAACTCTTTGTATCTGTAGATGTTAACTCTTACTAAATGTTAACTCTTTGTACCTGTAGATGTTAACTCTTTGTACCTGTAGATGTTAACTCGTGCTAAATGTTAACTCTTTGTACCTGTAGATGTTAACTCTTTGTACCTGTAGATGTTAACTCGTACTAAATGTTAACTCTTTGTAACTGTAGATATTAACTCGTACTAAATGTTAACTCTTTGTACCTGTAGACGTTAACTCTTTGTAACTGTAGATGTTAACTCGTGCTAAATGTTAACTCTTTTGGTCCTGTAGATGTTAACTCTTACTAAATGTTAACTCTTTGTACCTGTAGATGTTAACTCTTTGTACCTGTAGATGTTAACTCGTACTAAATGTTAACTCTTTGTAACTGTAGATATTAACTCGTACTAAATGTTAACTCTTTGTACCTGTAGACGTTAACTCTTTGTACCTGTAGACGTTAACTCTTTGTAACTGCATATGTTAACTCGTGCTAAATGTTAACTCTTTTGGTCCTGTAGATGTTAACTCTTTGTATCTGTAGATGTTAACTCTTACTAAATGTTAACTCTTTGTACCTGTAGACGTTAACTCTTTGTAACTGTAGATGTTAACTCGTGCTAAATGTTAACTCTTTTGGTCCTGTAGATGTTAACTCTTTGTACCTGTAGACGTTAACTCTTTGTAACTGCAGATGTTAACTCGTGCTAAATGTTAACTCTTTTGGTCCTGTAGATGTTAACTCTTTGTACCTGTAGATATTAACTCTTACTAAATGTTAACTCTTTGTACCTGTAGATGTTAACTCTTTGTACCTGTAGACGTTAACTCTTTGTAACTGAAGATGTTAGCTCGTGCTAAATGTTAACTCTTTTGGTCCTGTAGATGTTAACTCTTTGTACCTGTAGATGTTAACTCGTACTAAATGTGAACTCTTTGTACCTGTAGATGTTAACTCTTTGTAACTGTAGATGTTAACTCGTGCTAAATGTTAACTCTTTTGGTCCTGTAGATGTTAACTCTTTGTACCTGTAGATGTTAACTCGTACTAAATGTTAACTCTTTGTACCTGTAGATGTTAACTCTTTGTAACTGTAGATGTTAACTCGTGCTAAATGTTAACTCTTTTGGTCTTGTAGATGTTAACTCTTTGTACCTGTAGATGTTAGCTCTTTGTAACTGTAGATGTTAACTCTAGAGAGCCACTTGTCCGAATGCAGCAGCTGACGGATGTGTTACTGACTCTCATGATATAGATATATATAGATCAGTTTTGTGGTTGAATGCTTGAGTATTAACTCATTCTGCCCCAGACACACCACAGCAAGATAAGGATCGACCATGATAGTTCAAGGGTGATGCCAGAATAGATTGGCGCCCATCGACCATGATAGTTCAAGGGTGATGCCAGAATAGCTTGGCGCCTATGGGCGCCAAGCTATTCTGGCAACACCCTTGAACTATCATGGTCGATCTGTGTCCTGCACTGCACTGCAGTCTTCAGAGGACGACGGCAACATCTGGGGGAGTTCGGTCTTGGGGTACAGTGGGTTAACCTAACCCCTTCCCTCCCACTGTGCGCAGTATTCTATTTCTGAAATCTGTCTTCACGTAACGAACAAAAGCCATAAGCGTCCGAGGAACGTCAATAAAATTGATCTCAACGAGAGACATAGATTCTCATGAGCCCCCGCAATCGCGGGGGCTCATGAGAATCTATGTCACTTGCAGCTGGATCTCGTTCACATATTCTCTGCAGTGAAGGGGTTGAAAGTGTCCGTGTGTGCTCGATGTCGTGTAGTACGCCCGCTCCCAGTAAGTGTCGTGTACTACGCCAGCGCCAGTCAGTGTCTTGTTGTACGCCAGCGCCCAGTCAGTGTCGTGTAGTACGCCAGCGCCCAGTTAGTGTCGTGTAGTACGCCAGCGCCCAGTCAGTGTCGTGTAGTACGCCAGCCCCCAATCAGTGTCGTATAGTACGCCAGCGCCCAGTCATTGTCGTGTTGTATGCCAGCACCCAGTCAGTGTCGTGTAGTACGCCAGCCCCCAATCAGTGTCGTGTAGTACGCCAGCGCCCAGTCAGTGTCGTGTAGTACGCCAGCCCCCAATCAGTGTCGTGTAGTACGCCAGCGCCCAGTCATTGTCGTGTTGTATGCCAGCACCCAGTCAGTGTCGTGTAGTACGCCAGCGCCCAGTCATTGTCGTGTGGTACGCCAGTGCCCAGTCAGTGTCGTGTAGTACGCCAGCGCCCAGTCATTGTCGTGTGGTACGCCAGCACCCAGTCAGTGTCGTGTAGTACGCCAGCGCCAGTCAGTGTCTTGTAGTACGCCAGGGCCTAATCAGTGTCGTGTGGTACGCCAGCGCTCAGTCAGTGTCGTGTAGTACGCCAGCGCCCATTCAGTGTCGTGTAGTACGCCAGCGCCCAGTCAGTGAGTCTGGAAGACGGTAGGGACGAAATTTATGTGTACTGAGCATTTCGTAGTGTACAACGAGGTGGGAGCTAGGGGGCAAGGCAGGTGTCGATCATGCTTCCAGTCGCATCCAACCATCCTCCGTTGTTCTGTTGGCAGGATACGAAGGTCTACCTGGCATCACTTGCTGCTCTTCCAACACGGCATGCTCGGTCGAGTGCTGGAAAGCGTGACGACCTTTGATCCCATCTCCCCGCTGCTGACGTCACAGCACGTGCGGGCGCTGGACAGACGACTGGGAAAGATAGTACGGGAGGTGGACACCTGTTTAGCACAGAAAGGCCAGCACAACGTTTTCCTATAGCACAGAAAGGCCAGCACAACGTTTCCTATAGCACAGAAAGGCCAGCACAACATTTTCCTATAGCACAGAAAGGCCAGCACAACGTTGCACAAAAAGGCCAACACAACGTTTTCCTATAGCACAGAAAGGCCAGCACAACGTTTTCCTATAGCACAGAAAGGCCAGAACAACGTTTTCCTATAGCACAAAAAGGCCAACACAACGTTTTCCTATAGCACAAAAAGGCCAGCACAACGTTTTCCTATAGCACAAAAAGTCCAGCACAACGTTTTCCTATAGCACAAAAAGGCCAGCACAACGTTTTCATTTGACTTGTGGACACATGTGTAGCATGCACCGATCGTGTTGAATGGACATTTTGATCGTGCTCCATGTCAGTTCAAGCATGACATAACAGCTGAGGAGAAACCATGTACATTTACCAAAATCAGCCGATGCAGATGAGTGCTTTGGTAGAGAGAGGCATAGTTTTTAAAACAAATGTTCATGAGCCTCTGCAAGGGTTTGTAGGGACATTTAGAAAACACACGCCGCTTGCCTAGTAGCGGGCAGTCCAGTCAAACACACTCACTTCTGAGTCCTGTTGATACCATCTCCTTTGAACTTGGAATGTGGTCACTGAAATGGTGGGGTAATTACAAGCAGCTAGACGCAAATCCTTTCAGCTCCTGGGTGATGATGCTGGTGTTTATGCCCATGAACACAAACAACACAAACAACACAGACAACACAAACAACACAGACAACACAAACAACACAAACACAAAACAGACAACACAAACAACACAACACAAATTACACAAACGACACAGACAACACAAATAACACAAAGAACACAAATGACACAGACAACACAAACAACACAGACAACACAAACAACACAAACACAAAACAGACAACACAAATAACACAAATTACACAAAGCACACAGACCACAAATAACACAAAGAACACAACACAAACGACACAAACAACTCTTATTGTCATCCTCACCATAGCCTATTGACGGGCAGGAAACACCCAATGTGCAAAAGTCCATTGGGCCGATGTTGGCCACCGTTGGCTCGCGCACGGCCACCAATGTCGGCCCGGCGGCCTTTGCACACTCGGTACACAAACGATGAAAAACACAACTGCACATGAACGAATGTAAATTATTATAACTCAAGTTTTGTTGAAAAAGAATGGAGGAGACAAAGACCGCGTGTGATGCCGTGAGTTGGCATAGGCCAGTACGTCTAGTAGACCACGTGTGATGCCCTTAGTTGGCATCGGCCAGTACGTCTAGTAGACCGCGTGTGATGATGCCGTGAGTTGGCATAGGCCAGTACGTCTAGTAGACCACGTGTGATGATGCCGTGAGTTGGCATCGGCCAGTACGTCTAGTAGACCGCGTGTGATGCCGTGAGTTGGCATAGGCCAGTACGTCTAGTAGACCGCGTGTGATGATGTGGTGAGTTGGCATAGGCCAGTACGTCTAGTAGACCACGTGTGATGATGCCGTGAGTTGGCATCGGCCAGTACGTCTAGTAGACCGCGTGTGATGATGCCGTGAGTTGGCATAGGCCAGTACATCTAGTAGACAGCGTGCCACGATCATCTCCCCGCCCAGGCACATCCGCTTCCACACCGGCCATCTTGGTCCATGCACAGTAATTAGCACTAACATGCCTAGACCTCCACTGTCACCCACAGTAATTAGCACTAACACGCCTAGGCCTCCACTGTCACCCACAGTAATTAGAACTAACACGCCTAGACCTCCACTGTCACCCACAGTAATTAGCACTAACACGCCTAGACCTCCACTGTCACCCACAGTAATTTGCACTAACACGCCTAGACCTTCCCTGTCACCCACAGTAATTAGCACTAACACGCCTAGACCTTCCCTGTCACCCACAGTAATTAGCACTAACATGCCTAGACCTTCCCTGTCACCCACAGTAATTAGCACTAACACGCCTAGACCTCCACTGTCACCAACAGTAATTAGCACTGCCTAGACCTCCACTGTCACCCACAGTAATTTGCACTAACACGCCTAGACCTTCCCTGTCACCCACAGTAATTAGCACTAACACGCCTAGACCTCCACTGTCACCCACAGTAATTAACACTAACTTCCCGGTAAAGGCAGAATTGTATGCATACCAAGGGGAACGACTCAGCGCTGGACAGACAAACAGTTAGATCCCCTGCCCCCACCTATCAGGCACCCAATCGCCAGCCCACAGAAAAATACGCAGGTATAAGACAAGACGATCATCTGCATCTTCAAAAAGATGCATCAGGTCTCTTATATAACCCATGTCTTTCTCCGGAACTTAGGGAGTAGGCAGGAGAAACATACATACACAAACACGAAGGTGCACGACTATATGTGGTCGGGTAAATACCCTGATTTCCCACAGTAGATGCGCAGAACATTACACAGCAATGTAACAATACAAATTTGCCTCGAGTTATAGATACTATACTCACAAACCAGAATAGGTGAGGCTAGCGCTGGCAGAAGTGTACGCATACCAAGGGGAACGACTCAGCGCTGGACAGACAAACAGTTAGATCCCCTGCCCCCACCTATCAGGCACCCAATCGCCAGCCCACAGAGAAATACGCAGGTATAAGTCAAGACGATCATCTGCATCTTCAAAAAGATGCATCAGGTCTCTTATATAACCCATGTCTTTGAAGATGCTTCATGTTTTTGAAGATGCAGATGATCGTCTTGTCTTATACCTGCGTATTTCTCTGTGGGCTGGCGATTGGGTGCCTGTTTGTCTGTCCAGCACTGAGTCGTTCCCCTTGGTATGCATACAATCCCGGTAAAGGAACTTGAAGCGCAAGCGCAAGACAGATCTGGCTAGCGCGCCCCCACTAGGAAAGCCTGCACGCTCTTCGAACACAATCGGCGCGAAAAGATCACAAGTGCCAGAGCTCGCAGAAAGACAGCGTCGACTCTCCCTACAGCTACGTTCCAGTGCCCCCATTGCCCTCCCAGGTGTGGCTCCAGGATTGGCTTGGCCAGCCACACTCGTACCCACAAATAGAAGTCATGCACAATGACGACGTCATCGGCTTTTGATGGTCTACCCATTACCCTAAAAAGTCTCTTCTATAAGTAGAAGGGACTTAAAAAGTTTGACATTAGTCCATAGCTTTGTTTTACTCACTAGATATTTTGCATATGGGTCACTGTCCAAAGCTGTGTACCACAGAGGGTGATACTCTCAGATGAGTGTTTTTGTAAACCTTTCCTACCGACCGGTTGTGTTGCTGATACCGATCCGTAGGGCCTGAAAAGACTATGAATTGAAATAACATTCACTTCAAAATACGACGGCTTTGTTTGTGGTTTTACGCCTGAAATGTCAAAAGGTTGCCCAACATAGCGGATGGAAATGTGACATGCATTGAGACCCTTTCACTTTTCATGTACCAAATCTGATTGAGTTTCAATAACAAGTCTAAACCCGCTGTAAAGTCTAAACCCGCTGTAAAGTCTAAACCCGCTGTAAAGTCAAAACCCGCTGTAAAGTCTAAACCCGCTGTAAAATGTAAACCCGCTGTAAAGTCTAAACCCGCTGTAAAGTCTAAACCCGCTTTAAAGTGTAAACCCGCTGTAAAGTGTAAACTTTTTTTCACTATTTGTGGTACGTGAGTCATTGTCTAAAGCGTGCGCATGCGTGTGCGAGTTGTGAGTGCTCGCTTAGAGTTATAATTATTATAAGATGAGCGCATTATAAATACCGTAATTATTATTTATTATAAACCCGCTGTTTTCTGCTGTTTGTCAACTGATGTGTGTGGTTTATTTTATCCACAAATTAACTCCGACACCTTGCCTGTTTGGCCAGTGAGAAAAATGTCCGTCCAACGTCACGTGTTTCCGCCACACACGTCAACCAACAGGCACCGCTTCTTTGAATTTGGTTTCCTCCATACTTCCAAATGTTACGTTGCACGAATTTACACTTTTGCGTCTTTATCACCTCACAAACACATGCAAATGCATGAACGCAATATTCATTTTCTTATTACATAAAATGATGATTAAAATCATTATTTACCAGAAGTTAGAAAAAAATAACATTTAGAGGTATTTGATTTTTGTGTGGTCAAAGTCACACTTGTTGTACACAGCTTTAGAGTGACCAAGAGACACGACAGCGAGCACAGCTCGCACTGGCATATGAACTTGAAGGGACTTCGTGGGTTATGGCGCTCATACAGAAGAGACTTTGTGGGTTATGGTTCATCCCATCTTGTTTACTCTGTGTGTGTGTGTGTGTGTGTGTGTGTGTGTGTGTGTGTGTGTGTGTGTGTGTGTGTGTGTGTGTGTGTGTGTGTGTAGAATTAAGTTTTACTAACAAACTTCAAAACATACAAAGTTGGCTAACAATCTCATCCATGTGTTTCTCCAGTCTAGCTATATACAAAATGTCAACTGAATATGACAAAACTTACGGACTGTAATTTGGCACAACCAACTTTGTACAAACGGTCTTGTAACTCTTCAGTGAGACACCCAATTTTAATATGCTTGGAGGCTCTCCTAAGCACCCCTTGAACAAAGCACTTCCCCACGTTTCAAGCTTGTACGTACACAAACATCGGAGATTCTCGTGTTTACATTCATACACACACACACACACACACACACACACACACACACACACACACACACACAGAGTTTCCCGCCAAAAGTACGTTTTGCAGCGAGGTGAACTATACATGATGTCATTTTTATCTGGTTACTTTGGTTGTCTCATTTTCAGACCTGCCCGCCCTGGTCGTCATGGGCATTCTTTTGAAATTGCTCAACCGCGACCCATCGTAAAAAGTCTCTAAATAAATAGATGAGACTTAAACACACAAAACACTATGACACGCCATTTTGCCGTGAAGCGTTACCAAAGGGGAAATAGGCAGTGTTCTTTGTCCATGCAGAAATAGGCAGTGTTCCTTGTCCATGCAGAAATAGGCAGTGTTCCTTGTCCATGCAGAAATAGGCAGTGTTCCTTGTCCATGTGTCCCTTGTCCATGACCTACTTCCACGTGCAAGGGACACAGGTGTACATCAGCCGCTGAATCAGTAAACCCGGCGGATGAGTAGTTTATACTCCCGTTCCGTCTTTGTGACGGAGATCGGCACCAGCTGATCCTCAAAGTAATGTGTTATGTGTGACGGAGATCGGCACCAGCTGATCCTCAAAGTAATGTGTTATTTGGGGTTAACTTCTTCAATGCCGGAACACAGCGAGCAACAGACCAAATGCAGAAGGCATAGATCCTCATAAGCCCCCGCATTTTTATCGGGGACTGATGAGGATATATACCTCTTGCTGCACCCGTGTGTGATGTTTGACGTTGAATTGACAATGACTTCATACACAGTCCGCGTCACTGGCAGCGAGGGGAGTGACATGCACCGGAACTCAAACAATTGCGCTGTGCAAAGCCCAGCATGGTTTATTAATGTCAAAAAGTCCAGTCAATAAAATAAACAGCAATTACACAATCGCATAGGAAATGGTAGGGTAAGGTGGGGCCAGGTTGGGCAAAGTAGAACTTCCTTTTCCCATCAGGCATATGGTGCAAGTTGAGGTAACGTCTTCATCGCTGCAGAGACCACCTGTCACACGGGTAGTGGCAACACTCCACCTGTCACACGGGTAGTGGCAACACTCCACCTGTCACACGGGTAGTGGCAACACTCCACCTGTCACACGGGTAGTGGAAACCCTCCACCTGTCACACGGGTAGTGGAAACACCCCACCTGTCACACGGGTAGTGGAAACACTCCACCTGTCACACGGGTAGTGGAAACACTCCACCTGTCACACGGGTAGTGGAAACACTCTACCTGTCACACGGGTAGTGGAAACACTCCACCTTTCACACGGGTAGTGGAAACACCCCACCTGTCACAGGGGTAGTGGAAACACTCCACCTGTCACACGGGTAGTGGAAACACTCCACCTGTCACACGGGTAGTGGAAACACCCCACCTGTCACACGGGTAGTGGAAACACTCCACCTCTGTTACACGGGTAGTGGAAACACCCCACCTGTCACACGGGTAGTGGAAACACCCCACCTGTCACAAGTGTAGTGGAAACACTCCACCTCTGTCACACGGGTAGTGGAAACACTCCACCTGTCTCACGGGTAGTGGAAACACTCCACCTCTGTTACACGGGTAGTGGAAACACCCCACCTGTCACAAGTGTAGTGGAAACACTCCACCTCTGTCACACGGGTAGTGGAAACACTCCACCTGTCTCACGGGTAGTGGAAACACTCCACCTCTGTCATACGGGTAGTGGAAACACCCCACCTGTCACACGAGTAGTGGAAACACTCCATCTCTGTCACACGGGTAGTGGAAACACCCCACCTGTCGCACTGGTAGTGGAAACACCCCACCCCTGTTATATGTAGTGCACACATCCCACCTGTGTCACACGGGTAGTGCTTCATCCCACCTCTGTCACACGGGTAGCGGAAACATCCCAACTCTGTCACACGGGTAGTGCAAACGCAACGATCATTCCATACCCGTGTTTCCTCTATGTGAGTGACTAGATGTCTTAGGTCAAGTCCATTTCCTTCCCACCCCCATCCCTACATTCTACTGCCCCCCACCCCACCCCACCCCCCACCCCCAACCCCCTCTTGGCCTGGGCCACCTACCGACCCCAACAGTTGCATGCTGGATTGTGGGCGCAACGGCCAATGTAGCTGACCTCTGGATCTCTCAACTTCATACGAAAGTCTTCCTACACCACTCACCGATGGCCTTTTGCGCATTGGGCTGCTAGAGACTGAAGTACATTCCTGTTGGTCTCAGTCAGGGTGACTTGAACTCTAACCGGTTACTGCTGGTTCCAGTCGGTTGTGGAACTTTCGCGATGAGAGCAGTTTTCAACTGTTTCTTTAGCTGCAACTTGGCAATGGCGGTCACATGTCTGTACGTGACGTTATTTGCCCACACTGTGGCCAGTTTCCAGATAGACCGTGTATCGTTGAGACAGCCCGGATTACAAGACGCGGTTTACACCGCTAATCTCCTGTTCGAGTCTAAGGTTGCCAGCAAAATTAAATGTGCTGTGGCATGTTCCGCCATCCACAGTTGCCTCAGTTTCACCTTTACGCGGATGACGTCATCAGCTGGCAGTTGTCGCGGTCACTCAGAGAGAATGATGTCAGGAAGTCCTGGTTTACCGGTGAGCGGGGCACAGACCTACCTCTTTCCACAGATCACAGGTAACTACTTTCCACAGATTACAGGCAACTACTTTCCACAGATTACAGGTAAATACTTTCCACAGATTACAGGTAACTACTTTCCACAGATTACAGGTAAGTAAATTCCACAGATTGCAGGTAACTACTTTCCACAGATTACAGGTAGATACTTTCCACAGATTGCAGGTAAATACTTTACACAGATTACAGGTAAATACTTTACACAGATTACAGGTAACTACTTTCCACAGATTACAGGTAAATACCTTCCACAGATTACAGGAAACTACTTTCCACAGATTACAGGTAACAGGTTTTCACAGATTGCAGGTAAATACTTTCCACAGATTACACTGAGGTAAATACATTCCACAGAATACAGGTAAACGCTTTCCACAGATTACACTGAGGTAAATACTTTCCACAGAATACAGGTAAACGCTTTTCACAGATTACAGGTAACAGCTTTTCACAGATTACAGGTAACAGCTTTTCACAGATTACAGGGAAAATTAAAACGCTTTCAATTGTTTCCCAAGGCTAATAACTATGACCTTGGTTTACATGCGCGGGTGCACTGCGGCTGACGTCGGCCCGAGTGAGTTTTACTTACTGGGTCTCGCTGCTAGTACCGAGTCAGATCTCTTACAGCAGATTTAAGACGTGAATTGCGCATTTTTTGAAGTTGTCTTTCCGACATTTTGCACAGCTGTCGTCCTCCACCCGATGAGCGTTTTTGACACCCGGGGCATCGCGCCTTTAGTTTGGTTTCCACGGTAACCACACTTCAATATTATTAGTTGTATTACGACTTAGGCTTTGCCAGTGGTTGTTGTCGCCTCTCCGGCGGGTCCGGTCAAGGGGGGGGGGGGTCAATGTCGGTGGTAATAGTCGAGGGCTTTAGCAGAAGACTCTAACCGCCGACACTGCCACCCCTGACCGGACCCGAGAGGCGACAAGAACCACTGGCCAGCCTGACTCGTGATACAACCATTTTGTCTTCAACTGTGAAAAGTATAAGCGTGACGTATAGTCCATCAGATTACGCAATGATGTCAAAACAGTAACATTGGTTTGCAGGTACGAAACGAAATTATCTATTTTTGTAATGTAGGTTTTGTACACTGATCGGGTGCACATGACCGGTCCGAGCGACCGGTTTGGTGGGAACTGAAATAGCAACAATGGCACCGCTGGTGCGTTTATCCTAGGCACAGGACGAGTTATACCAACTCAGCTAATCTTTATTGTCGCACTTGCTAGAACTCAGTATATATCTCCATTTTATGAATAGAGGCACAGTAGTCGCTGAAACCCTTTAAGTGCCGAAGGCAAGGCTTCCTCATTGTCCACAGCAAAGTGAAAGAGAAACCTCTTTCCAAGCTGCATCCTTTCCTGGTGGGGGAGACCCTCAGGAGCCGTGTTGGCAGGCCTGATGCCCAGCGCCTCAGGACTGGTGACTTGCTGGTAGAGTGCCGTACCCGGGCACACTCCAACGAGCTAATGAGGTTCTCTTCCATCGGAGACATCCAGTGGAGGTCACACCCCACAAAACGATGAATTCTTCTAGAGGTGTGATAAAAGATCAAGCATTGGCAGAACTGTCGAAAGATGAACTTGTACGGAACCTTAAGTCTCAGGGGGTGACTTACGTCAGGCGCGTCGCTTCCAAGCGAGGTGGTAGGGAGACGTTTGGCACCCCCACCCCTCCTACTACCATCTGGGGAGATTACTACTCCTTGAAAGTGAAGAAGCACGTCCCTCTCCCTCTCCGGTGCTTTAAGTGCCAAAAGTATGGCCATGGGCATAAGACATGCCGCCAGGCAGAGGCTTCATGCGCCCGTTGCACTAAGCCCGGACACTCTGCTGAGTCCTGCACAGCCCCCCCCCCCCCCACGCCCGTGTGTGAATTGCCAGGGGGCACATATGGCTTCGGATAAGAAATGCCCTCGTTGGATATCCGAGTGCAAGATTCAGCAGGTGCGTGTGGTGAAGGGGTTGTCTTTTGCAGACGCAAAAAAAAAGATGGTTGAAGGCCCTGGTGCAGCTGAGGCTGCGTCAAACTCTAGTAGCACCTCTGTGTTTTACATTCAGTGCTGCGGTGGCAGGCAAGCGCCCCACCAAAGATTTCGTATGTCAAACCCCAACGTCTTGGTTGTGGTGACGAGGAACCAGGGAACGCAGAAGGCGGACACTATCGGTCCGGTAGCACCGCCTTCTGCTGCCCTGAGCCTGAGACCCCACTCAAGCCTGTCAGTATGTCTACTACAAAGGCTTCTGGTTCTGGTCAGCCTCCTAAGGCCGCTAACTCTAGCGGCAGGAACGCTGCCCATAACCAGAAGTCCAAGAAAGATGTGGGACCGCTGTGCGCGCGGGCCCAGAAGGGGGACACTGATGTCCCCCTTCAAAATAAATATGCTGCATTGGAGGAGCAGATGGAGGGAGTGAAAGTTGTCGATAGCTGGTGCTGCGGCAGCTCCACTCCTCTCATCTCCGAAGAACCAGAGGAGGCCCGGGAGCCGGCCCCCCTCTGTTTCTTCGATTCCTGCCAAAGCAAAGGAAAAGGGGGAGGGGGGAGAAACTCTTTTCCCCCACATAAGACCTAATCATGTACTCTCTACTTCAGTGGAATTGTCGTGGTTTCACGCTAACTTTGAGGAATTACGTCTTTTAGTCAAGTCCTATAACCCCTCAGTAATATCTCTTCAAGAGACTTACCTGAAGACTTCTGACCCTGTCTCTTTTAATGGTTTTGACATTATCCATAAATGTTCTGATTCGGAGAGGCGCTCGGGTGTAGTGGCTCTTCTCTTAAGTAGCCAAATGTTATGTAGCCCCGTTAGCATCGACATATGTCTTTAGGCTGTCGTAGCTCGGGTTACCTTAGAGAAGACTATAACCATGTGCAGTGTTTACCTGCCACCATCTCTGCGGGGCTGTAGTAATGATACTTTTAATTTCGTAGATCAGCTGCCCCCTCCCTTTATTCTCATGGGAGATTTTAACGGTCACGCTCACCTGTGGGGTAGTGATAGCAGAGGTCAGATGTTAGAAGATGTTTTTCCTCAACTTAACTTATGTATCTTTAACGATGGCTCACCTACCTACTCTAACTCAGGTTCAGGATCTAGTTCTGTTCTAGACCTCATTGTGTGTGATCCTTCTCTCATGCTGGACTTTGACTGGAAGGTTCACGACGACCTGTGTGGTAGTGACCACTTCCCAGTAGTCCTGTCATCGGTCAGCTGTGAGGAGGATCCACCAGTTGGGCGCTGGAATCTCAAGAAAACTAACTGGCCTCTGTTCGCTTTCGGGTTCAGTCTCGTATTACAGAGGAGGTGGTCATGTCAGCTGATAGAAATATGCAGTGTATCGTAGGTACATTGTCAGTGATAGAAATATGCAGTGTATCGTAGGTACATTGTCAGTGATAGAGACACGCCGTGTATAGTGTGTACAGCAGAGGAAATCCACGACGTCAGAGACCCCCCGAAACACATGCCGGTGGAGAGCCTGATATGTTTCCTTTGTGGAAAGAGGGGACACAAGGCGATACGGTGTCCTTCCAAGGATGTTTCCCCGGACGATAACACCAGAAGATCTAACCAAGATCGCGGGATAGCAAGCAGAAGCAGTACCACGTCTCAACACAGAGCCGCCGCTGTACTGACCAATGATGTGACGTCATCCAGTGACTTGGAGTCTGGAGAAAGGCTGGCAACACCGGAGCTGATTGAGTCTTTCAGAAAGAATGGACACATCCCAGTTGGCGATGGGATATATTTTTACCAGTCTCAAACATCGCGCTGCCTGAGAATGAAGTGCCGAACATGCCGGTGGTGTCAGGATTCGTCGGCAACGCATCAGTGAGGGTGCTGAGAGACACCGGTTGTAACTGCGTCATCGTGAGAGAGGACTTAGTAGCTGACGGCCAGAAGCTACAGGAGTGAACAACCCTCATCTTGGCCGACGAACTGGGAGAGTCAAGGTCAGTGTCAACACCCCGTACCTGACAGGCGAGGTCAAGGTGCTATGCGTGAAGACCCCAGTATACGATCTTATCATCGGAAATGTTAATGGTGCCAGAAACGCAGTGGATCCAGATCCGGAGTGGAGACCTGAAACCTATGCAGTTACCACGAGAGGTCAGGAAGAGAAGAGCCACCATACCATCCCTCTAAAAGTGGCTAACAACATAGAAACAGCCATGGTGAATAGAGACAGTTTGGAGGAAGAGAAGTGCAAGGCGCTGGAGCGACTCCACAACCAGGTGGACGCGAACGTGGTCAGTGAGCGAGATAGGTTGCAGGCGGAACAGCGAGCAGCCGTCCACCGTCTGCAGCAAAAACAGGCGCGGGAGTTGGACAGTCGGCGGCACGATGCCGAACGCCACCACAATGATCAGGTAGGGTCGCCGAAAAGCCAGGTAAACGAGGGCTACGAGCGAGACATGGCGCTTCTGAGACAGGAGATGTCAGAGCTGCAGGAGGAGGAGAAGCAGAGAGACAAACAGGAGCTTGAGTCAGCATGTAATCACCAGAAATCCGTCGACGATTTCGACATAGGGCTGGATAAAGTTCGACAGGAACGGGAGCAAGACCTGAAGGTCAGTCATCAGAACCAGCTGGAGCGATTGCGGCAGGAACAAGACACAGAAATACGCCGACTGCCGCTGGTCATGCGGGATAGGGGACCGTGCGTGTTTGACACAGTGGTTGGCATCGACGACTACGGAGTCAAAGTCAACAACAAAACGAATACTTATCACGTGAATATACTGAAGAAATACGTCGAGAGAGGTCATCAGCGCGTCTGACTGCTGACACTGAGAGACTAGTTAACGAGAACTTGTTCGAGTTTGGCGAACTCCGCCACCAGGAGGGTGTGGAGGACGTCCAGTCTGGCCTAAACTTGGCCCAGGCAAAGCAAGAGAAGCTGAGAGTCCAAAGTACGGAGTTCGGGCGTCGATTTCAACCTGACTCAGGGACTGCGGACACCGTCCAGCGAGAGGTTGGTCTGACATCGGTTCGCGACGAGCCATATCGTTTGCTTCGCAACACGAGAGAGGGACTGAGGAAGGATGTTGGGGAGACGCCAGACCTTGGAGTCATCAGAGAGTCCAAGAAGCCAGTGGTCATCGTGAAGAAACCAGATGAATCCAATTTGGTGTGCGTGGACTATCGTACATTTCAAACACCAAAAGTATTCGACCCAGGACCATTAACCCTTGAACTATCTGAACTGTGCCCATCTCAGGATTTGGCGATGTTCCAGAAAAGAACTTTGACGTTAAATCGCAGTATATCAAGGGTTCGCAGAACTTTGGAGCGGATTACCTGAGCAGAACAGTTTAAAGGAACATATCTTCGTTTAAGGCAGTTTAAATGATCTGTGAGACGTTCATTTTAGAGCAGTTGAGTTGATTTGATTTTGATGTGAAATTGTTATTATTTGTGGTTTTGTGTAGGATAACACATCCACAACCGTATTTTGAGATCTGAAAAGAAAGTTTTGTGAACTTTCGTTCTAAAAATGGGGGTAATGTTACGTTATGTTGTGCTATTCTGTGAGAGCATGTGTGTATTAATCGTAGGAAAGATCCGATATTTATTTGAGCTATTTTGGATCCGAATCACGTAACTTTTTAGTAGGATTCATTCTCGTTCGCACGGAGAGCGGAATTGACTTTGTTATGACACGCTAAGATTAGTCCGGACGTTTCTAGCAAAGTCGCACGATAGTCGCAGTCGATGTTTGTGATGCGTGGTTTCGCTGCGAACAGACCAGAACGTTCGAGCGAAGTCGCGCTCTGTCGAGTGACCTCACATGTGACGTCAAAGTGTCGGCAACATTTTGCAACACTGTACAAAAGGCGTTTAAAATAATAGTGGAACATGGTAGCTCATTCTAGTAAATTCTCTTTCATTAATATTAATAAGTTTTGGTTATGTTTTCCTTTTTGATTGGTTGTGTTGTGCGAATTTGCTGGATTATTCTGGACAGCTATAATACTATAAAAGACCATGCTAGGAAGCGTGTGCGTACATTGTCAGTGACAGAAATATGCAGTGTATCGTAGGTACATTGTCAGTGATAGAAATATGCAGTGTATCGTAGGTACATTGTCAGTGATAGAAATATGCAGTGTATCGTAGGTACATTGTCAGTGATAGAGACACGCCGTGTATAGTGTGTACATTGTGAGCGACGCAGTGTAACAGTGGTGTACATTGTATGAGAAACGCAGTGTGTCAAAACTGTTGATGCATTGTAGAGGAGACAGTGTGTCAGTGTTGGTGCATTGTGAATGCATTGTGTGGAGATCGCATCGCTGCAATAAAATATCGTTGGAACTGTTAGTCCAGTGTGATCTACATCCTGAAGCCACGTGTGACGGGTTGCTGAGTGAAGTTTCTTTAAAAGAACCTTTCGTGCGTGCGTCTGGTGTGATATCATGCTATGACTACCACAACAATAGCCCGTGAGTGGCAGACCGAGTGGGACAACAAAGAAGAAGCTCTTCCTAAGGTGTTCGACAGTCTACCTTACCGCTGCGGCAGCCGCAGTGAGGAGACTGTCTTTGCTCGGCTCCACATCGGGCACACGTATGTTACGCACTCTTATTTACTAAAACAGGAGAAGCGTCCATGATGTTATGCCTGCGACGAACAGTATTGTGTTAAACACTTTTTGCTGTCTTGTGCCGATCTGATTGACACAAGATATAAACACCTAATCCTCACTGCTTATAATAATAATAATAAAAATAATAATTACGGTATTTATAATGCGCTTATCTTATAATAGTTATAACTCTAAGCGCGCACTCACAACTCGCGCACGCATGCGCACGCTTTAGACAACGACTCACGTACCACAAATAGTGAAATACATTACGACAGTCAGCTTAGGGTGGGGAGTGTGGTGGTATAGTGCTAGAACTGTTGAAAGAGGTGAGTTTTGAGGGCGGACTGGAAGGAGGAGAGAGAGTGTTTCTGACGGAGAGAGAGTGGTAGAGTGTTCCAGGTGGATGGACCGTATACTGAGAAGGAGCGGGGGCCGAAAGTGCTGAGTTTGGTGCGGGGGATGTGGAGGTGGAGAGGGTCGGAGGCGGCGGAGCGGATGGAGCGGGGAGGAGTGTAGGGGTGAAGTAAGTTTGAGAGATAGGCTGGAGCGCAGTTGTTCAGGGATTTGTAGCAGAGAGACAGAATCTTGTATTGGATGCGTTGGAGGATGGGAAGCCAGTAAAGGAGTTTGAGCAAGGGAGTGATGTGGTCGGATTTTTTCTTTCTGAGGACGAGGCGGGCAGCATGCTTGTTCTGGACGCGCTGGAGAGTGAAAGTGGTGGAGTGAGGGAGGCCGGAAAGAAGAGAGTTGCAGTAGTCGATGCGAGATAGGATGAGAGAGACAGCGAGTTTGGTGGCAGCTTCGGTAGTGAGGTATTTTCTGATCTGACTGATGCGGCGGAGGTGGAAGTAGCATGCCTGGGCCGTGGCGGAGACGAAGCTGGTCATGGAAAGAGAGGCCAATCGAGGATAACGCCAAGGTTTTGGCCGAGTCATTGAGGGAGATGAGGGTGATGTCGAGTTGAAGCTGGAGGGAGGGAGGGAGCTGTGAAAGTTTCTGGCGAGTGCCTACCAGCATGGCTTCCGTTTTGTCGTCATTCAGTTTAACTCATTCTACCCCAACACCGAAATCCATAAATTTTGCTGATGTCCTCTGAAGACTGCTTTGCAATGCAGGACACAGATCGACCATGATAGATCCATATTTTGCTGTGGTGTGTCTGGGCTGGGGTAGAATGAGTTAAACTTGTTTGCTGTCATCCAGTGTTTCACGTCTTCGTAGCAGTCAGCCGTGCAAGTCAGTAGTGACTGAGAGTGTTGTCGAGTTTGTCTTTGTCTAGTAGTTGTGAGTCGTCAGCGTAGAGGTGGTGGTGTATGTGGTGAGACTGGATGATGTTGGACAGGGGAGTGTGAAAAGGAGCCCAGGACGGACCCCTGTGGAACTGGGTTGGAGGAGACGCCGTTGATGGTGACGGACTGCTGTCTGTCGGAGAGGTAGGAGAGAAACCAGGAGTGAGCAGAGTCAGTGATGCCAAAGGAGTGGTCTCAGTCAATACATTATTACACATTATAAGCGGTTGGAATCGACCAAGTATACTAGAAACAGTCCGCAAAACATCATTACAGTTGGTTCTGGACATTAGAGGGCACTAGTTGCCATGGAAACTACATTTAAAGGGTTAAGCCGTGTTTTTGTTTCATTGTAACACATAAATATCTTAGTTATTTTTCATACATTTGACCATTCAGACCATCCCTTGTCAAGAGTAAGTAACAATATCGGATTACCTGGCTGTGTTACAAGAAGTGTAACGGAATTAGCAACACATCAGTTGACAACGGTCAGGACCGAACTGTATGGTTTGTGCAAACCTCAGCTAGCTCCGAGAACGGTTTGGATCTTTCAAGGTCACAATTTCCATAATACTTGACCCTCGAATGTAGTAACACATACATGTTTAAAACTTTCTCGAGTTTAAATATGGTTGTCATGGCACCCATATGAAGCAAAAACCCGGTCTGTACAAATTCACTAGTTCATCTTTTAAGCACTATCAATGAAGGGTCTGGGTTTGACAAGCACAGCTCAAGCAATTTTAAAGTTTATTTCATAAACAAACAGCAATAACGTATTCTCTGTCAACGGTGAGTAAGCGCTCACCAGTAATTTTGATTTTGTTTTAGGCTTTTTAAATGATGGACGCCCTGAAATCCATGGTAAAGACTGCAAAATGTTTATTTCTCTCACACACAAAAAACGGTAAGCGTAGGATATGGTAACGGTCGTTTTTAATATTGGTTGCCATGGCAACTTTAGGCAAAATTTTTGATGCCCCAGGTGTGGAATTTTCTTCTATCACGAGTTTCTACCGCCGTGTAAAATTTCAGAGCAGTCGGCCCATAATGCATGATTCTGCCAATTAAGAGATCGACTATAGATCAGTAGAGTCGTGCGTTGTAAGACCACTAGAGACGTGCGTTGTAAGATCACTAGAATAGTGCGTTGTAAGATCACTAGAGTCGTGCGTTGTAAGATCACTAGAATAGTGCGTTGTAAGATCACTAGAGTCGTGCGTTGTAAGAAAGATCACTAGAGTCGTGCGTTGTAAGATCACTGGAGTCGTGCGTTGTCAGATCACTAGAGTCGTGCGTTGTAAGATCACTAGAGTTGTGCGTTGTAAGATCACTAGAGTCATGCGTTGTAAGATCACTAGAGTCGTGCGTTGTAAAATCACTAGTCATGCGTTGTAAGATCACTAGAGTCGTGCGTTGTAAGAAAGATCACTAGAGACGTGCGTTGGTAAGATCACTAGAGTCTTGCGTTGTAAGATCACTAGAGTCGTGCGTTGTAAGATCACTAGAGTCGTGCGTTGTAAGATCACTAGAGTCGTGCGTTGTAAGATCACTAGAGTCGTGCGTTGTAAGATCACTAGAGTCGTGCGTTGTAAGAAAGATCACTAGAGACGTGCGTTGTAAGATCACTAGAGTCGTGCGTTGTAAGACCACTAGAGTCGTGCGTTGTAAGATCACTAGAGTCGTGCGTTGTAAGAAAGATCACTAGAGTCGTGCGTTGTAAGATCTCTAGAATCGTGCGTTGTAAGATCACTAGAGTAGTGCGTTGTCAGATCACTAGAGTCGTGCGTTGTAAGATCACTAGAGTCGTGCGTTGTAAGATCACTAGAGTCATGCGTTGTAAGATCACTAGAGTCGTGCGTTGTAAGAAAGATCATTAGAGACGTGCGTTGTAAGATCACTAGAGTCTTGCGTTGTAAGATCACTAGAGTAGTGCGTTGTAAGATCACTAGAGACGTGCGTTGTAAGATCACTAGAGTCGTGCGTTGTAAGAAAGATCACTAGAGTCGTGCGTTGTAAGATCACTAGAGTCTTGCGTTGTAAGATCACATAGAGTCTTGCGTTGTAAGATCACTAGAGTCGTGCGTTCTAAGATCACTAGAGTCGTGCGTTGTAAGAAAGATCACTAGAGACGTGCGTTGTAAGATCACTAAAGTCGTGTGTTGTAAGATCACTAGAGTCGTGCGTTGTAAGAAAGATCACTAGAGACGTGCGTTGTAAGCTCACTAGAGTCGTGCGTTATAAGATCACTAGACTCGTGCGTTATAAGATCACTAGAGTCGTGCGTTGTAAGAAAGATCACTAGAGACGTGCGTTGTAAGATCACTAGAGTCGTGCGTTATAAGATCACTAGAGTCGTGCGTTGTAAGATCACTAGAGTCGTGCGTTGTAAGATCACTAGAGTCTTGCGTTGTAAGATCACTAGAGTCGTGCGTTGTAAGATCACTAGAGTCGTGCGTTGTAAGAAAGATCACTAGAGACGTGCGTTGTAAGATCACTAGAGTCGTGCGTTGTAAGATCACTAGAGTCGTGCGTTGTAAGATCACTAGAGTCGTGCGTTGTAAGACCACTAGAGTCGTGCGTTGTAAGAATGTAAGAAAGGTCACTAGAGTCGTGCGTTGTAAGATCACTAGACTGAGACGTGCGTTGTAAGATCACTAGAGACGTGCGTTGTAAGATCACTAGAGTCGTGCGTTGTAAGATCACTAGAGTCGTGCGTTGTAAGATCACTAGAGTAGTGCGTTGTAAGATCACTAGAGTCGTGCGTTGTAAGATCACGAGAGTAGTGCGTTGTAAGATCACTAGAGTCGTGCGTTGTAAGAAAGATCACTAGAGTCGTGCGTTGTAAGATCTCTAGAGTCGTGCGTTGTAAGATCACTAGAGTCGTGCGTTGTAAGATCACTAGAGTCGTGCGTTGTAAGATCACTAGAGTAGTGCGTTGTAAGATCACTAGAGTCGTGCGTTGTAAGAAAGATCACTAGAGTCGTGCGTTGTAAGAAAGATCACTAGAGACGTGCGTTGTAAGATCACTAGAGTCCTGCGTTGTAAGATCACTAGAGTCGTGCTTTGTAAGATCACTTGAGTCGTGCGTTGTAAGATCACTAGAGTCCTGCGTTGTAAGATCACTAGAGTCGTGCTTTGTAAGATCACTAGAGTCGTGCGTTGTAAGAAAGATCACTAGAGTCGTGCGTTGTAAGATCATCGAGTCACTAGAGTCGTGCGTTTTTAGAAAGATCACTATAGAGTCGTGCGTTCGTGTGTGCGAAAGTATGTGTGTGTGTTTATGTACATGTGTGTGTGTGTGTGTGTGTGTATGTTTGTGTGTGTGAGTATGTGCATGTTTGTGTGTGTGTGTGTGTGTGTGTGTTTATGTGTGCATGTGTTTGTGTGTGCATGTGTTTGTGTTTGTGTTTGTGTGTGTGTGTGTGTGTGTGTGTGTGTGTGTGTGTGTGTGTGTGTGTGTGTGTGTGTGTGTGTGTGTTTACATTTCCCCCCAAAAAATTGTGCGCCTTCATAATAACGTTCATCAATCTTATTACAATTATTCAAACAGAAAAAAAAAAATTAAATCGGTAGTTAAACGATGAATGAGAACAAAATAAAGCAATGAATGAATGAATATTTCTGACTTTTGAATGGATTGTTTCAGGGTTGCAGTTTCCCAGTGTTCAAACATCTGTCACCCTGACTGGTACACAGACTTCAGCCACGTCAGCCAGTCCGCAGCCAGCTACCTCCCAAGCCAGTCCGCAGTCAGCCACTTCCCCAGTCAATACACAATCAAGCATTTCTCCAGTTGGTACACAGCTAACCACCGTCCCATACAGTTCACAGTCCACTGTAACCTCCACTAGCGTACCGACGACTGTAACCTCCACCAGCGTACCAACGACTGTAACCTCCACCAGCGTACCGACGACTGTAACCTCCACCAGCGTACCGACGACTGTAACCTCCACCAGCGTACCAACGACTGTAACCTCCACTAGTGTACCGACGACTGTAACCTCCACCAGCGTACCGACGACTGTAACCTCCACCAGCGTACCGACGACTGTAACCTCCACTAGTGTACCGACGACTGTAACCTCCACCAGCGCACCGACGACTGTAACCTCCACTAGTGTACCGACGACTTCTACCACTGCTGCTGTGCCACTTAATGGTCAGTAATATGTGCGTAGGGGGTGGTGGAGGGGGTCCGCACTGTCCACTGTCCAACAACGAGATGCTCCATGGTACAACGAGCAGTTAGCTAAACTTAAAAAAAATAAGGATAACCTCCATAGGAAGGCCAAAAATACTAACTCAGAAGCTGACTAGAAACTCTTTCGTCATGCTCGTAATACTTACACAGATGCAATACGCAAAAGACAGAAAGAGTACATGTTAGAGTTAGACAATCGTATCTCTTGTAATAGAAACTTCGGAAGTAAGAACTGGTGGAAACTAGTCAAATCGTTTATGTCAAAAAAGGGATTCACGATAGAGGATATACCCCCTATCGAGGAAAGCGGTAAAATGTATTACTCTAACGAGGAGAAGGCAACGGCGTTTAATAATCACTTCACAAGCCAATCTACGGTAGAAGGTAACAACGATCCAGTACCTGACATGCAATATGTACCTACATCAATCTCCCATATATATCTTAGTCCTGCAGAGGTATTTAATGTTATAAACGATCTAGAGCCAAATAAGGCCGTAGGTCCTGATCTTATACACAATAAAATTTTGATAGCTAGTAGTACGCTTATTTCAGAAGCTCTTACCATTCTCTTTAATCGGTCGCTTGACGAATGTATATTTCCATCCGTGTGGAAAATTTCTCATGTAACTCCTGTCTATAAAAAAGGTGACAAAAGCAAATGTAGCAATTATCGCCCTATATCCTTGCTCAGCTGCATTGGTAAAATTCTAGAAAAATGCATCCAACGCCATATATTCCAATATCTTTATTCGAATGATCTAATAACTGTTAGCCAATCAGGTTTTATACCTGGGGAGGGACTCAACAGTCTACCAACTCCTTCGTGTCTATAATGACTTCTGTAAGTCACTGGATAGAGGCGTAAATTCCCAAGCTGTATTTTTTGATGTAGCGAAAGCCTTTGACAAAGTATGGCATTATGGTCTGCTTAAAAAATTAGATGTAATAGGAATACGTGGGAAGCTTCTACAATGGCTGGCTGATTACCTGCGCAATCGCAAGCAAGCTGTTGTTATCAAAGGATGTATATCTAATTATCTTCCCGTGGAGGCGGGCGTCCCGCAAGGGTCAGTGTTGGGCCCTATCCTTTTTCTTATTTATATTAACGATATTGTACTAGACATTGAATCTAAAATGAAACTGTTTGCAGATGATACCAGTATGTATTTGTCCCTGAATAATGATAATATTAGAGCTGACATAATGAACTCGGATCTTGAGAAAATTAGTGTTTGGGCCCATAAGTGGAAAGTAAATTTTAATCACCTAAAGACTGAACTATTGAACATGTCACGTAGCCAGAACTTCCAACCACTTCCCTTACTCTTTGATAACAGTCCATTTCAAAGTACTGCTACACACAAACACCTTGGCATCATCTTGCAAAATAACTGTAAATGCGATACTCATATCAAATCAATTATAGCCAGATGTCGATTACTTATAGGTTGCCTAGATTCATATAAATATAGACTATCGAGACGATCTCTGGAGACCATGTTCAAATCTTTTATACTGCCACACTTTGACTATGCTGATGTGATCTGGGATAATTGTACAGGGGCACTTTCGAATGAATTGGAAAGTCTCCAGTTACACGCTTTAAGAACCATTACTGGCGCAGTCCGTGGCACTAGCCACCAATTACTTTATGAAAATACCGGTTTTATTCCTTTGTGGCAAAGACGTCGTCGTCATAAACTCATCCTTTATTTTAAAATAGTCAATGGTATAACCCCCGCGTACTTAGGCCCAGACCTACCACAGTTAGTGTCCGCATCAAATCCTTACCACAAACGACGTCCACTTGAACGCCAAGTCCCCCAGTATAAACTGAACTGTACAAAACTTCATTTTTCCCATCCACCACGGGCCTTTGGAACAGTTTGCCCGATCACATTCAGCGTAGTCAATCCTTAAGCGAATTTAAATCATTCCTGTCGCGAGACGATTGTGTCGTACCCCCATATTACTATTTAGGTTGTAGAATAACACAGATAATCCACTGTAAAATTAGACTCAAAATGAGCGACCTCAATTATGACCTGGTTAGTCGTCACCTCTCTAATTCTCCTGCCAGGTCTTGTGGAGCCAGTTCTGAAACCGCCCACCATGTTTTACTCCAGTGTAGTAATTACGATGTAATAAGACGTTTAACAATACTTACACTTCCACCAGAATACACCAATATACATTTACTCCTTAATGGAAGTAAAACCCTACCATCCACAGTGAATAACGATATATTTTCAGCTGTACACGAGTTTATTCTATCTATCTATCTATATCCCGTAGTCTTGCCGACCGTTGGGGCACCACTGATGACTTAACAACCAGCTCCCTCCAATCCTCTCTGTTCTCTGCCATTCTCAGCGTATCGCCCAGCTTCAGTCCTGTCCACTCTGAGATATTGTCCTCCCATCTTTTCCTCTGTCTTCCTCTCCTTCGTCCTCCTTGCACAGTGCCTTGCAGGATTGTTTTGGCAAGCCCTGCTGAACGCGTGACATGCCCATACCACTTCAGTTTGCGTTTTCTCACAAGTTTATTACACGAGTTTATTACTGCAGCTAAAAGATTTCATTAAGTTATAAAATAGGACTGCAAGAAATAAAGGAAATAGAGAAAATCTAATGACCAGTTGAGACAACTCTCTCTCTCTCCCACTCTGTCTGTCTGTCTGTCTGTCTGTCTCTCTCTCTCTCTCTCTCTCTCTCTCTCTCTCTCTCTCTCTCTCACCCCCACCCGGGTCTGCCCTGGGGGACTTGGGTGGGGTTAACTACTTTTTAGTTCCCAGGGTCACCCTGGTCAGCCCCACAGGGTGGGTTTTTCCCTCTATTCTGGGGCATGTGTTTCTGTCTACCATTGGTCCATTTACCTGTATTTGTCTTTATAAAACTCTCCCAACTGTCTGCACTGCCTGTAGCTCTTGATATTGGATGTGTGTTGCTAAATGGTCTTAGCTTTATTTAGGCCCCATGGCGTAGGTTTATTTAACGTATTGGACCGGCTGGCGACATACATTCAATATTCTGTTGTTGGTTTTTTTTCACAAGCAGTGCAGGCACGTCCTGAGAAAGCCTTGTTGCTGTCGGGACGTTAAGCAATGTACAATCAATCAACCAATCTCTCTCTCTCTCTCTCTCTCTCTCTCTCTCTCTCTCTCTCTCTCTCTCTACTATAATAATTGAAATGTTTTCCTATATTTTCATTTTTTTTAAATGTATTCATATATGTATTGATGTACTTACCTATATTGTATTTAAAATCTGCATATATATACATATATATATATATATATATATATATATATATATATATATATATATATATATATATATATATATATATATATATATATATATATATATATATATTGATTTGCTTACCTATTTTGTATTTAAAATCTGCATACCACCACCATGCAAACTTTGCAAATAGTATAACTGAGTGTCCAGATCATCCTATAAGCCTGTGGCTTGTTTTGATCTGATGATAAGTGATGTATATTCTTTTATGTATTTTGCAAAGTAATAAACTATTTAAACCAAGGGGTGGGGGGATGTAAGTGAAGAAGGAGAGGGTGGGGGGGGGGAGGCGAAACTACCTAACAGCTTTAAAAAGCTGTGTATGTTTCAATTTTTCTGCTTTCCCCTTCCACACTCCCCGACCCCCAAACCCTCCTCCCCATGGAGAGTGTGGACTACATGTCGGTTGCGTTTGTTTTTTTTGTTACGGTGACTTCTGCAGGAATCATCGCTTTTGGGCTGATGTGTGTGGCCTGCTATCAAAGCCCGATGTGTGTGACCTGCTATCAAAGGGGCGATGTGTGTGGCCTGCTATCAGAGGGGCGATGTGTGTGGCCTGCTATCAAAGGGGCGATGTGTGTGACCTGCTATCAGAGGGGCGATGTGTGTGGCCTGCTATCAGAGGGGCGATGTGTGTGGCCTGCTATCAGAGGGGCGATATGTGTGGCCTGCTATCAGAGGGGCGATGTGTGTGGCATGCTATTAGGGGGGCGATGTGTGTGACCTGCTATCAAAGGGGCGATGTGTGTGACTTGCTATCAGAGGGGCGATGTGTGTGGCCTGCTATCAAAGGGGCGATTGTGTGGCTTGCTATCAGAGGGGCGATGTGTGTGGCTTGCTATCAAAGGGGCGTTGTGTGTGGCCTGCTATCAGAGGGGCGATGTGTGTGGCCTGCTATCAGAGGGGCGATGTGTGTGACCTGCTATCAAAGGGGCGATGTGTGTGACTTGCTATCAGAGGGGCGATGTGTGTGGCCAGCTATCAAAGAGGCGATTGTGTGGCTTGCTATCAGAGGGGCGATGTGTGTGGCTTGCTATCAAAGGGGCGATATGTGTGGCTTGCTATCAAAGGGGCGTTGTGTGTGGCCTGCTATCAGATGGGCGATGTGTGTGACTTGCTATCAGAGGGGCGATGTGTGTTGCTTGCTATCAGAGGGGCGATGTGTGTGACTTGCTATCAAAGGGGCGATATGTGTGGCCTGCTATCAGATGGGCGATGTGTGTTGCTTGCTATCAGAGGGGCGATGTGTGTGGCCTGCTATCAGATGGGCGATGTGTGTGGCTTGCTATCAGAGGGGCGATGTGTGTGGCTTGCTATCAAAGCCCGATGTGTTTGGCCTGCTATCAGAAGGTCGATGTGTGTGGGCTGCTATCAAAGGGGCGATGTGTGTGGCTTGCTATCAGAGGGGCGATGTGTGTAGCTTGCTATCAAAGGGGCGATGTGTGTGACTTGCTATCAGAGGGGCGATGTGTGTGGCCAGTTATCAGAGGGGCGATGTGTGTGGCCTGCTGAGGGGCGATGTGTGTGACTTGCTATCAGAGGGGCGATGTGTGTGACTTGCTATCAGAGGGGCGATGTGTGTGCTCGCTATCAAAGGGGCGATGTGTGTGGCATGCTATTAGAGGGGCGATGTGTGTGACCTGCTATCAAAGGGGCGATGTGTGTGACTTGCTATCAGAGGAGCGATGTGTGTGACATGCTATTGGAGGAGCGATGTGTGTGACCTGCTATCAAAGGGGCGATGTGTGTGACTTGCTATCAGAGGGGCGATGTGTGTGACTTGCTATCAGAGGGGCGATGTGTGTGACATGCTATTGGAGGGGCGATGTGTGTGACCTGCTATCAAAGGGGCGATCTGTGTGGCCTGCTATCAAAGCCCGATGTGTGTGGCTTGCTATCAGAGGGGCGATGTGTGTGGCCAGTTATCAGAGGGGCGATGTGTGTGGCCTGCTATCAGAGGGGCGATGTGTGTTGCCTGCTATCAGAGGGGCGATGTGTGTGGCCTGCTATCAGAGGGGCGATGTGTGTGACCTGCTATCAGAGGGGCGATGTGTGTGACCTGCTATTAAAGGGATCATCGAAATTGATAGCGGGTATGTCGGTGTGTGCGAATTAAATGTCGCTTTTTTTATTCGTGACTGACACACCTACCGATCTCTGCGGCACGTCACACTTACAGCAGGGGCAAATCCAGTGGGTGTCTCGAGGGGTGTGGGGGATTAGGGGGCACAACAGCCCTCCCCCCCCCCCCCCATTTTCCAAACTGTGTCATACATAATAAATCCACACCCAAATATGACTATCAGGCGAGGATAAAGTAAAAAATAAAATCCAACAGATAGAAACACGCTTAGAACAAAATGACAAATAAGTTGTGTTGAAATTATTCCTTCTTGGTGCTTTTCTTTTTGGGATTTTCTTTAAAATTGTACTATTGTGCTGTAACCGTTCTCTCTACGCGTGTTTCTTTTCTTTTCTGTTTGTTGGGGTTATCTCAGACATACAGTTTTCAGAGCTTAAGATTTTTATTTCTTGAAACTTTTCTTCTTTTATCTCGGGACACAGCTCCGCTTTTGGCACTTTTTATAAAGGAGGGGCTGATCATATCTATATGTACTTGTCCTCCTCCCCGCCTCCACCCCACCTCCCTAACAAAACAAGATTAATCGGGCACTTCTGATTCTTATGTGGTGTTAAATTTCTTATTGAAAAGAATGTTCTACCTGAAGTTTCTGCTGGAGCAACCACAACACTACACTACACTACCAATTACTTCTCGTATGAGGAACACAGCCATTTGTGAAAATCGTGATACTGATCTATCACCCACAAACCTCCTCCATATGAGCAACACAGGTGCAGATCATATAAACAGTCATGATCACCCACAATGTATACCTCTTCCATTGGCTGACGATTGCGTAAGGGTTAGTGATCAGAATCAATACATTTCACACCTCCCCTCTGGTGACACGCGTCAATGACTACAAGGCTGCTCTGCTGGGCACTGGTGCATGTCCATGGACACTATCTCAAAAGACAAAGCTACGCAATCCGAGTGAGACCAGAGTTTGTTAACCACTGGAAAATGCGGGTGACCCGTTACTTAGTTGGGGTTAGCAAACACGCTCTATTTCGGCCCGTGTCACTTCTTTGCCCCCGTGTAATCAGTTTAAGCCAAGATAAATGCCCGATATGTCGGTCTAACTCGCTCGTGTGGTGGCGCTCGTAGTCTCATGTCATCTCCTCACCGCGCTGCCCTGGGCAGACAGAAGCGGCACAGTGCAGACGTCCTCTTGTCACAGTGCAGACGTCCTCTTGTCACAGTGCAGACGTCCTCTTGTCACAGTGCAGACGTCCTCTTGTCACAGTGCAGACGTCCTCTTGTCACAGTGCAGACGTCCTCTTGCCACAGTGCAGACGTCCTCTTGCCACAGTGCAGACGTCCTCTTGTCACAGTGCAGACGTCCTCTTGTCACAGTGCAGACGTCCTCTTGCCACAGTGCAGACGTCCTCTTGTCACAGTGCAAACGTCCTCTTGTCACAGTGCAAACGTCCTCTTGTCAAAAACCACATTTCTATTATAGTTTTGCAAAAAAGCGAGACGATGAAAATACCACTGTCCTCAAAGCCCAGTGCGCAAAAAGCCATCGGGCCGACGTCGGTCCGATGGCCTTTAGTTGCGCATTGGGAGGTGACTTTGTGTCTGTTGCGCCTCCCACAGGCAGACGTCAAAGCGACTGTTGCAATTTTAACCCGAATTAACACCAGGTCTTAGCCACGCAGTCTACATCACTGTGTGTGTGAAATGTGGGGCGAGCCAACGCCAGGCAGCCCCGGGCCCAGGAACATAGAAACACACTGAGTGGTGTCAGCAACGGGCATAGATCTTCATGAGCCCTAACAATTGCGGGGGCTGGTAAGGATCTTTGCCTCTAGTTACAGGATCGTGGTGACGTTTTCTCGGTAGTGGTTGGGTTAAAAGGCCAACCAATGGGCGTCATGGAGATCATGGAATAGCCTGGGTCATCGGGTCTGTGTGATGTCAACCCGTAAAAGATGGATAAGCTTTGACAGTTCTAGGGCAGTGCCGGATTAGCTTGGACGTGAAGAGAAATAAAATGCTATGTAATGTCTCTGTATTTTCAACCCGAAATAACTCTGTGGTTTGACGTCAATCAGAATGGGGGAAAAAAAAGTGCCACTAGCACAAGCAACGAACTGGATGTGAGACTGCATTTCAGACCAATGTCTATGGTATTTAGACGAATATATATGGTTTTCAGACGAATGCCGCTTATGATTTTGAGACGAATGCCTATAGCTTTCAGACGAATGCCTATGGTATGAGACGAGTGATTATGGTTTTCAGGTCCCTGGTCAGGCGGCGCGTGTGTCAGCGACAGTGACTGCCCGGCTCCCAACGCCCAGTGTTTCCTGCAGCAGTGCCTGTGTGCGCCCGGCTACTTCCTGTCTGTCTCCAACAACACCTGCTTGGCCAGTAAGTACGCAGGGGTGGAGCTTTAAAATGCAAAATATCAAAGCCCCCCCCCCTCCCCCCGTGGGGGAGGGGGGCTTTGATATTTTGCCTTTTAAAGAATTTTTGGCCTGGTGGACCCCCCCTCCCACCCCCCACCCCCGCCAAAAAATCTTTAAAATGCAATATCAAAGTCGCTTTTGGGAGTCTGGAGAGCGCCCCCCCCCCCCCCCCACCCCCCCCCCCCCCCCGCTCTGCTTTTGGATTTCTCGGCCACTTGGAAGCGGGCTTTGGCATGGCCAGGCCTTTTGTGTCAGGTTGAACTTTTATTGAAATCTTAAGATCCCCAACAAAAAGTTGGACCCCCCCCCCCCCCCACACACACACACACCACTTTGAAGACCTTTTGCTACTGGGGCGATGACGTTTTGCTGTCGTGGTTTTTAAGTCTCTAATATTTATAGAAGGACGGGACGCAGTGGAGCGATTTCAAAAGAACACACATGACATCATAGGCGGGCTAGACTAAAACTCTGACAGCGAAGTAACAAGATAAAAATTACGTCATGTCTAGTTACGCAAACATCGCTGTAGAACGTACTTTTGGCGCGAAGCGCCGCGCGCGCGCACGTGTGTGTGTGTGTGTGTGTGTGTGCGTGTGTGTGTGTGTGTGTGTGTGTGTGTGTGTGTGTGCGTGTTTGTGTGCCCGCGTGTGTGTGTTAACAAAAAAATCTCCGAAGTACAAGTTTGAAATTAGGGGAGGTGTTTCATTCAGGGGGTGCCTAGGAGCCCATCCGAGCATTTTTTTTAAATTGGATGTCTCATTGAAGAGTTAAATGACCGTTTATGGGAAGTCAGTTGACCCACATTAGAGTGCGCCATTTTCATTATTTTCACTTGCAGTTTTTGATATAGCCGGATTGGAGAAAGACATCGGAAGAGTGCGTTAGCCAGCTTTGGATCTTTCGAACTTTTCCAGTAAAAAATAATTCTATGAAAACAAAAACAAAAAAATCAAAATGAGTAAAAAACCTCGACTTCTGGCGAGAGTCAGACAGTGACGGTGACGTAAAATGTTGTCATCACACAGACATGGATGCAATACTCATAGATGTGACGTCTCTCTCTCTCTCTCTCTCTCATCGTTTTTCATCTGTATAATAAGGTATCTGACCTGTCGGCATTCCTTAACAGTCCCACACCGGTTGATCGGCCTTACCGAGTCACGCTTAAATTCAAGTATCAGTGATGATGCTGTGAAAATTCCTAATTTTAGTATCCTGAGAAGAGATTCCTCCTGCCATGGTCAAACATGCATCGCTGTATACGTTCATCACTCTATTGACCACTTAGTCCGTAGGCGTAAAGACTTAGAAACGGCTGAAGTAGAGTGTGTGTGGATTGAGGCCCGTACTGCTCACCGGCCGTCATTTGTCGGGTTTCTTTACCAAAATCCGGCGTCTACCTTCGACTGGTATGACAATTTTACTACTAACCTGACAAAGTATATAAAGGACACAATGGCGTCATTCTTCTAGGTGACTTTAATATAGACACGATTAAACCCCATCCCGCATGGGAAACTACATCTTTTTTATTTGGCCTAGTACAGCTAGTTAAATCCCCCACCAGAATTACCGCCAGGCGGAGCTCTACGCTCATTGACCACGTCTATACAAACAAGCCGCAGGCGGTGACCGATGTTAGTGTTTCAGATCTTAGTGTTAGTGACCACTGCCCCGTGATTTGTTGCTTGTCGTTAAAACTCCCCAAATTAAAGAAACAGCGTCATACCACAACAACCTACAGGTCATTTAAGCATTTCAATCGTAATGAGTTTCTACACGATCTTAGTAACACTCCTTTTGACGAGGTTCTTCTCACAGATGATCCAGATATTGCGCTCTCCACTTGGTACAGACTATTCCTTGGAGTAAGCATGTTCTTAATTAAACGAACTTTAGTTCGCGAACTCTGACGAACTACAGTTCACGATGTAGTAAAACTGTTGCCGCTAGCGGGTTTCATGTGAAAGAAAAACAGAAGATAGTGGTAGAAAACCCTTTAAAATAGAAACAAGGAACGACGTTTCGGATCAAAGATCCTTCTTCAGGTGACATGGAACAGAGATACATTTTTTTTTTTACAATTCACGATCTCGGACGAACCAGGTTGGTTCTTAATTGGACGATCTAAAGATATGGCGAATCTAGTTCGAAGTAGTTCACGAACCTCGGCAAACCATAGTTCGCTGTCGGAAAAGGTTCGCTCAACGTGTTGAACAAACAAAGGCGAACCTTTTCTCTGATTGGTCAAAACGTTTAACCTCTTCTGCGTTGGAGATAAGAAGACAGTCACCGATACAAACAAATATGGCGGACGGCGATATTTCACTCGTGCGAAGATCAAGACCTCATTTTATTGATTTGTGGGAGGCGCAACGCTGTTTGTGGGGTCGCTACTGCAAGGAGTACAAAAACAAACATCGTTCAAATCGCGAAGCGGCATAGCGGCAGCCATTTTGAACACCTTCGCAGACAGTAAGTACGCCGAATCAAGCACTTCAGTTAAGAAAGAGAACGCATGGCAAACCTGGTTTGCTGAAGTTTGCCTAGGTTCGTTCAACCTCAATTAAGAAACAAACCAAAAGATCGCCGATCTTCTTCGATCTAGGTTTGCCGATCAAAAGTTTGTCCAATTAAGAACAGCTCTTAAGCATGTTCTTAATTAAACGAACTTTTGATCGGCAAACCTAGATCGGAGAAGATCGGTGATCTTTTGGTTTGTTTCTTAATTGAGGTTGAACGAACCTAGGCGAACTTCAGCAAACCAGGTTTGCCATGGTTCTCTTTCTTAACTGAAGTGCTTGATTCGGCGTACTTACTGTCTGCGAAGGTGTTCAAAATGGCTGCCGCTATGCCGCTTCGCGATTTGGACGATTTTTGTTTTTGTACTCCTTGCAGTAGCGACCCCACAAACAGCGTTGCGCCTCCCACAAATCAATAAAATGAGGTCTTGATCTTCGCACGAGTGAAATATCGCCGTCCGCCATAGTTGTTTTGAATCGGTGACTATCTTCTTATCTCCAACGCAGAAGAGGGTAAACGTTTTGACCAATCAGAGAAAAGGTTCGCCTTGGTTTGCTCAACACGTTTAGCGAACCTTTTCCGACAGCGAACTATGGTTTGCCGAGGTTCGTGAACTACTTCGAACTAGGTTCGCGGTATCTTTTGATCGTCCAATTAAGAACCAGCCTAGTTTGTTCGAGATCGTGAACTCTAGTTCGTCAGAGTTCGCGAACTAAAGTTCGTTTAATTAAGAACATGCTTTAGACAGATATGCGCCGATTAGAACAAAAAGAGTAAAGAGTGAGATACTTCCTCCTTGGTTGACAAAAGAAATAATGCATGCCATGTCGGTGCGAAATGACATAAAGAGAGAAAAGAACTTTGATATTTTTTTTAAAAAAAGCAGCGAAACCGTGTGAGGTTAATGGTGTGCGCCGTGAGGAGAGACTTTATCCGCAACACTGTCAAGGACAACAAAGATGTGTCAGCAGTGTGGCGGGTACTGAATTCAATCACCCGAGGCAATAGCAGTAGGTCAATAACCATCCCCAGTAATCTCTCCGCCGACACATTCAACGAACATTTTCTGTCTGTAGCGGATTTGAAAACTACTCCTAGTCGTGATACAGAGGCTGACATATGCCCCGATTACCTAGTTAATTTCTGCAACAGAAAAACAACTGGCACTCCACCATTTAGTATCCCCATACTTGCTGTTCACGAAGTGGGCAAACTAATAAGTGACCTAGCTAATAAAAAGTCCTCTGGCCATGATGATATCAAGCCACAAATATTAAAGTTGTCTGTACCATAATACATCATTGGAGACCCTAACTTATATTTACAACTTATGTATTACAAAAAAATGTATTCTGTTACGTGGTGGCATTGTAATCGAAGTATGATAAACACACCAGACACACACACGTAGAGTTCTTTAAAGTAAACCTCGTTCAGCTGCAATCCGTCACACGTGGCTTAAGGATGTAGACAATACTGGAGTAACAGTTCCAACAATATTTAATTCAGCGATGCGATATCCACACAGTAATGCACTTTCAAATGCACAAACTACTGATACAAAGTCTCTTCTGCTATGTCCACACTACGACTCAAAGTTTCTCATACACAGCGTCTCTCGCAATAAACTGCGTGTCTACGACTGACAAAGCAAGACAATGTACTAACGGGCTTTCCCAGCGCCCTCCTTATAAATACTACGAAAAACTAGAATCTTCTATGGAAATCATACAACTCAACCAATCAGAACGAAACACGCAGCCGAAGCTCATTAACATGAACTTTCGAGAAAAAACTATATCAGGCTACAAAAACACGGCTGCTTACTTCAGCTCTAAATTCTAGCGTATAATTAAGTCACATAAAAGTATGGTATCCCTATCACCTGGTAGCTCAAAAAGGTACGAGAACATTCCCAAAACAAAAAAAGGCTGCTCAATACACGCGCACAGGAAAAACAAAAAGTAGCGAAAAATGTAGCGAAGTGTTGCGATGTCAACCGACGTGACACTTACGAGGCCACTAGACAGTGCGACCCTTCTAGAACGCACCGGACTAAACACAACAAAACGAAATCGGCTCTACTCACGAACAAAAGAAACTCTTACTAAAAAAAACACGTGAAACGTAACCGTGATAGTTCAAATAAACATCGGATCGTTACCTACGATCAACACACGCACGCTCTCACAGGATAACACAACCACAATCGTAACATTACCCCCCTCTTAAGAATGAAATTTCACAAAAATTTCTTCTCAAATTTCAAAAATACGGTTGTGGCTGTGTAAACCTACACAAAAACCCTAAACAAATATAACTTCACATCAAAAATCAAATTAAATAAACGTCTCACAGTTCCTGTAAACAGTCCTGAGCATCGAAATGTTTCATACAAAAGTTCTGGACACAAAATGTTCATTTAAACTGCTCTGCTCAGGTAATCTGCTCCAAAATTCTGCGAACCCTTGATAGATTGTAGTTTGATGTCAAAATTCTGCAAGAACATCGCCCATCTCATAATACGAGAATTTGTAAACTTTGCAGAGTTTAGATAGTTAGATAGGCTGATGGTCTGTTTGGAGAACAAATGGCATTCCCAGAAGGTACAGTTCGAATCGCCTTACTCCCCAGATGATGGCTAGGCACTCCTTTTCGATGGTCGAGTAGTTTCTCTCAGCTCTGGTCAACGTTTTGCTGGCGTAGCTCACTGAGTGGAGTTTTCCGTTATCTTCTTGCATCAAGACTGCACCTACTCCTTCGTTGGAGGCGTCTGTTCTCAGGAAGAACGTTTTCAATGGGTCAGGAAGGTGTAGAATAGGCTTCTCGATTGGTTCGGCATCCTGTCTCGGAAGACAATGGAGTATGCGCTTGCTGGGTCAGTCACTGGAGTGACCTCTCCAGTGCGCAAGCCTGGGCGAAGTGTATGGAGATCCTGGGATGCCCAGTCGTCAAGATCCCCCTCTCGGCCTCGCTGATGTATCCAAAGGAATGCAAAGCAGTACGTTTGGCATCAGTTTGGCTGCAGGAGCTGCCAGAACAGTGCGTGAATACAGGCAGCTGTCTGCCTTCGGGGCTCCACTCCTGATTTGAAGGGTTTACTCCCCCACATTTGGCCGTTGGATCCAACCTGATCTCCTCCGTCCTCTAGCCGTTGGCTGTCAGAAACAGCTCATCCGCCTAGTGGTGCAATGTGAACACCACCCCCTCACGTGGTTTAGCCCACCAGCTGAGGTGGTTTGCCAGGGTGTGGCGCTTGGAGCCACTAGCACGTGAGAGATTAAGGAGATGGATGAGGACCAGTGATGCCCGTCCGTCCTATGCTTCTCGATTAGGATGTCTCGAACCGCCTGGAATGCTCGCTCTTGGGCCTCCTCCCACTTCACTATGTTAGGTTGTCCTTTCCTCAGCAAATCAGTCAGGGGTGCTGTGACTGCCGCAAAGTTTGGTATGAACTCCCGGTAGTAGTTCGCCAAGCCCATAAATGAGCGGACTTGCGTCTTGGTCGTAGGTCGCGGGACATCTCTAATCTTCTGCACGTTGGTGTCGTGTAGCCCCTTTAAACCTTCGCTCAATTTATGTCCAATGAAGTCTATGTTGTCAGCTCCAAGAATACACTTGCTTGGACGGATGGTGAAATTCGCATCTGACAGTCTTTGGAACAGTTCTCGGAGGGCTTTGAGGTGGTCCCCCCAAGTTTTGGTATGGATCAAAATGTCATCCCAGTAAAAGACCACATTTTGCATATCTTCTAGGATCTTCTTCAGTCCTCTCTTCAATGTGGCACCACTGTTCACCATACCAAAAGGCATCTTCAGGAACTCCCAATGACCGTCGGGTGTGACGAACGCTATCTTTTTCTGCAACCTTGATTTGCCAATACCCTTTGCTTAGGTCAATTTTGGAGAAAAATAGGTCTCCACTGACCTTCTGGAACAGTTCTTCCGCTGTGGGCATAGGCTCTGCATCAAAGATTGTTAGTTTATTGAGTCTGCGATAGTCCACACACACTCGGTTGGATCCATCTGGTCTCTTCACAATGACAACTGGGGACGCATATGGTGACTTGGACTCTCTGATGACATTCAGACTCAGCATTTCCTTGATATCCTTTTTCAATTCTTCCCTCGTGTTATAAGGAAGACGATAAGGTTTGCTGCGAACTGGCTCGTTTGACGTCAGGTTTACCTCGTGCAGGATGGTGTCTGTTGTCCCTGGGTCAGGTGTAAACCGATGCTCGAACTCTTGAGTCAGGACGCGCAGTTCTTCACGTTGAGTCTGAGTCAGATTCTGACCGAACTGAATATCTTCTACATCCTCTTTGTGTCGGAGTTCATTAAGGTCAAACAGGTTCTCGTCGTCTAGTCTTTCGTCATCAGCAAGACGCACCGATTCCGCCAATTTTGGTTTGTCTTAACCTCACTGTAGCTCCACCAGCCTGTCCCTATTCACTACAGCTGCTTCCGTGTTGTCCGCCACTTTAAGAGGGATGGTCTGATGACTCTTCTTTGCTTGACTTCTCGTGGTAACAGAACATATTTCAGGTCTCCACTCTGGATCTGGATCGTCTGCGTTTCTGGCACCATCAATGTTTCTGATGATGAGGTCGTAGACTGGTGTCTTCACGCACAACGCCTTCACCTCTCCTGTCAAGTATGGGGTGTCGACACTGACTTTGGCAAGGGGGATAATCCTTACAGTTCCGTCAGCCAAAATGAGGGTGGTCCACTCCTGTAGCTTCTGGTCTTCAGCTACTAGGTCCTCTCTCACGATGATGCAGCTACAACCAGTATCTCTCAACACTCTCACTGGTGTGTCGCCGACGAATCCTGACGCCACCGGCATGTTCGGCACTTCATTCTCAGGCAGCGCGATGTTTGAGACTGATAAAAATGTAGCCCCATCTCCTACTGGGATGCGTCCATTCTTTCTGAAAGATTCGATCAGCTCTGGTGTAAATCGCTTTTCTCTGGATTCAAAGTCATTGGATGACGTCACATCATTGGCTAATACAGCGGCAGCTCTGTGTTGAGACGTGGTACTGCTTCTGCCTGCTATCCCACGATCTTGGTTGGATCTTCTGATGTTGTCGCCTCGGGGAACATCTTTAGAAGGACACGGTATCGCTTTGTGACCTTTCTTTCCACAGAGAAAACATATCAGGTTCTCCACCGGCTTGTATCTCGGGGTGTCTCTGACATTGTAGATTTCCTCTGCTGGTGCAGACACACGCTGTGGCTTACTGGACCCGAACTTCATGTTGTGAGGGTCAAGGTATCTTTGAGCGAAGTCGGCCAGGGCCTTTAGTGACTGGTCTTTTTGCTCTCTGAGGTGGGCGGCCAGGTCCTTAGAACATGCGCTGAAAACTTGTTCTTTGATGATGAGGTCACACAGGTCTTGGTACTGTCTGTTTAGGCCAGCCAACTCTATCCATTTCTCCAGGTAGTTTCTGATTCTTTCAATGAATTGGCCGGGTGTTTCTCCTTCTTCAGGCTTGCAGTTCCGAAATCGTCGCCTGTAACCTTCTTCAGTAAAGTCGTACTGTCTCAACAGGGCGGCTTTCAACTGAGTATAATCTTCGGCTTCTTCTCTTGGCAAACGGGTGTAAAATTCAAGCGCTTTACCAGTCAGAAGTGCGCTCAGTTTAATAGCCCAAGTCTCTTGTTTCCAATTGTTGCTATTTGCGAAGCGTTCGAATCGCTCCAGATAAGCGTCCATCTTATCTGAATTTTCAATGAAAGGTGGAAGTTTTGGCGCACGGGCTGTTTGTTCTCTGCTCGCTAATGCTGTTGCTTCATTAGTTCTCTGGCTCTGTGCCTCTATCTCCATCTGCTTCAGATGAATTTCGTGTTGTCGCTGCCTCTCCGCCTCTTTTGCTTGAATTTCGAGTTTCCTAATTTCACGCTCTTTGGCTCTTTCTTCTCTTTCCAATCTCTCTTTTTCTTCTTTCTCTCGTCTCTTTTCCTCTTTCTCCTCTCTCTCCAGTCTCTCCTTTTCTTCTCTCTCTCGTCTCTTTTCTTCTTTCTCCTCTCTCTCTAGTCTCTCCTTTTCTCTCTCTTTTACAAACTCGAGGAGTTGAGCTCCTTCGAGTCCACATTCCTTTCCAATTTTCAGGAATGTCTCCATCTCCGATGTCGCCATCTCTGCTTTTCACTGCTGGCTGTTTTCTCCTGCTACCCTTTCCACTGAACCAACTGAAGAGGTCTCGTCGGGGTCGCCAAAATGTTACGTGGTGGAAATGTAATCGAAGTATGATAAACACACCAGACACACACACATAGAGTTCTTTAAAGTAAACCTCGTTCAGCTGCAATCCGTCACACGTGGCTTAAGGATGTAGACAATACTGGAGTAACAGTTCCAACAATATTTAATTCAGCGATGCGATATCCACACAGTAATGCACTTTCAAATGCACAAACTACTGATACAAAGTCTCTTCTGCTATGTCCACACTACGACTCAAAGTTTCTCATACACAGCGTCTCTCGCAATAAACTGCGTGTCTCCGTCTACGACTGACAAAGCAAGACAATGTACTAACGGGCTTTCCCAGCGCCGGGCCCCTCCTTATAAATACTATGAAAAACTAGAATCTTCTATGGAAATCATACAACTCAACCAATCAGAACGAAACACGCAGCCGAAGCTCATTAACATGAACTTTCGAGAAAAACTATATCAGGCTACAAAAACACGGCTGCTTACTTCAGCTCTAAATTCTAGCGTATAATTAAGTCACATAAAAGTATGGTATCCCTATCACCTGGTAGCTCAAAAAGGTACGAGAACATTCCCAAAACAAAAAAAAAAAAGGCTGCTCAATACACGCGCACAGGAAAACAAAAAGTAGCGAAAAATGTAGCGAAGTGTTGCGATGTCAACCGACGTGACACTTACGAGGCCACTAGACAGTGCGACCCTTCTAGAACGCACCGGACTAAACACAACAAAACGAAATCGGCTCTACTCACGAACAAAAGAAAATCTTACTAAAAAAACACGTGAAACGTAACCGTGATAGTTCAAATAAACATCGGATCGTTACCTACGATCAACACACGCACGCTCTCACAGGATAACACAACCACAATCGTAACATATTCCCTACAGACATTAAAGTCGCAAAAGTCGTTCCACTGCCAAAATCAAAAGATCGTAGTGACCCTAACAATTATTGACCCATTTCTCTGCTGTCAGTATTATCTAAGCTTCTCGAAAGGCATATACATAAACACCTGTCTGACTACTTAGATTAATCACGAAAGTTGCTCCATTCGTCTCGGTCAGGATTTCGCCCTCGGCACTCATGTCATACGGCTCTGAGCAGATTAACAAAAACATGGCTTTCAAATATGAATAATTCGCAGCTGACAGGTGTAATTTATCTGGACTTTAAAAAGGCTTTCGACTTAGTCAACCATACAATATTGATTTCCAAACTTAAGCATTATCTTCGAAACGACATGGCTGTTTCGTTGTTTACGTCATACCTCCGAAACAGAAAGTAATTGCTAATGGAGCCTACTCTTCTACTAAAAATGTTAAACTCGGGAGTTCTGCAGGGGTCAATTTTAGGTCCTCTTTTATTTTGTATTTACATAAATGACCTACCTCTAAGTCTCACCTACGAAGCAACACAGTGTGATATGTTCGCCGATGATACCTCAATCCACACAGCTAATAAAGACATAAGTGTAGTTGAAAACGGCCTTCAACAAAGTCTCGATGATAAAGCAGCATGGTGTAAAGTCAACGCTATGATTCTGCATTTTACTAAAACAAAATCTATGATTATTGCAACACGCCAAAAGCATCAGTTAAAACCATTAAAGCTTAATTTATCACTCGGCAACGAAATCATAGAACAGGTAACCGAACATCGTCTATTGGGGGTCACAATTGATGATCAGCTGAGGTGGCAGATGCACATTGACAATATCTGTAAAACGGTCTCTAGAAATGTCTTTATGTTATCGAAATTAAAGTATTACACAGATAGTGAAACCAGAAAATTGTTCAGCAATGCACACATCATGTCACATATAAACTACGCATCGACGGTGTGGGATTGTTGCAGTGATGTCCACTTAAAAAGACTAAATTCTTTACATAGGAGAATGGCTAAATTAATTCTTCCCGACCCGCACTTGACGACCGAGGAAAAACTCAGTAAAGCTGGATTTCTACCCCTTCAAAATCACTTTAAATTTAACAAAGGGGTACTGATGTTTAAAGTGTGGAACCATAGTGCTCCAGAATATCTAACAGAGCTGTTTAAAAAATCAGACTCCTGCTATGGGAATATGAGGGGTCTTTATATTGTTCCAAAACCCCGAATAGATATATTTAAATCTACTTTGTCATTTTCGGGTTCCACGTTAAAGCCACTCCGAAATTATCTCGTTTCAAGACAAGTCTTTATAGATACCTGATATCAATCAAATA
>BTPG01000004.1:166222987-166283419 GCA_036245525.1 Semisulcospira habei
TGAGCCGATTACGTTACCCCTGTACTCTCCACCGCTGCTGCTCCCAATGAGGTGATGCCACGTAACCATAGCTAGTCCTTCGCGCAACCTGCCTCAAGTGGTACGGCGATTACATCAGCCACTCAGCCGAACGCTTCATGCGACTCTAATCCCCTCCCCTCCACCGTCGCTGTCTTCCCTCCTGCCCCCGGCAACATATCTACTCCTTCAACAGCCGGATTAGGGCCCCTCCCCCTGACCACAAACAAAACGCCAGGAGCCAAGGTGTCCGACTGCCAACTGGTAGCAGTAACGTCTGGCACTACAGCAAAACAACGGTCACCGAGGGCATGACAACGGTCACCGGCAGCCAGACGGACACGCCTCTCTCCCTAGGGTGTATTGCCATCCAGCAGCTGCAAAGCCATTTTGTGCAAAGCCATGTCCAGGTTGGTACCCTGCATAAAGACTTGATATCAGTAAAGCGGATGCTGTATGACACCACACAGCAGCTGGCTCACGCTCTAGCCCTGATCAGCGACCTGGACAGCCGCGTGAGGGACACTGCTGTAAAGGCCGTCAACACGTGCAAGGTGTCCGAGAGCAAACTAGTCGGCCTGCATGACCAGGTACACAATATTGAAGTGAGAATAAGCCGACTGTCATCGAAAAGGAGCCAGGTTAGCACCATCCGGGACATCAAGAAGAAAGTTAAGCAGATTACGGCCACTCCACCAACCTCTGAAAGCCCTGACCAGTCGCCGCAGCCCGCTACCTCCCAGCGTAGTGCTTATGCTTCTGGTGTCTCGCCGCCAGCGCTTCGAACTGACGCTGACCAACAGGGTGGCCCGATACCGGTTGTCATCTCCACTAGCAGGGTCAGTGAATCAGACGACCGACTTGCGCACATCAGTTCATCAGGCCAAACCGCCAGCCCATCCCCGCTGTCAGTCGCCAGCTGAACATCTGGCCACCCGCAGAATCCAGCACGACACCACTCACCTCGTTATCGGTGACTGCACTCCGTGACATAAAGGTAGTAAGATGGCGACCTCGTGGCGCGAGAGGGTGCAGATACTGTCGGTGTCTGGCATGAAAGCAGCTGACCTGGCGGTATGGATGGAGCACCTCATGTACGTCACCGTACACTGATGTGGGTGTTAATGCCTGTAAGAGCGGAGAAGCGTCCAGTCGCCTTTGAGACCAACTGCTGATACAGTGCAGGCGTGTGTTTCCCAACGCCAAACTTCATGTCTCCAGCAGTCTCCCCGCCAAGACACAGGGTGAGTTGTCACTCTCCAACAGCCACTCTGTGTCACGTCTGCCGCAAGCTCGGGGTGGTCTTCATTGACAACGCGGCCATTTTCACAGCGGGTGGCAGGTCCCGCCTTGCCCTCTATCGCAAAGACAGACGTGACCTGATCCACAAGAGCTTCAAGGGCATGACCCGGCTTGCGGCCAACATCAAGGGTGCGTGGAGACGTGCCGACGACCTGCCACGCGACCCACTGGTCGACACTCCAGTCTCGCCCCGCAGACACAAATATCGCCAGACGGCCTCGCGAGCAAAGCTGTATAGTGCCGTTGCCAGGCACCGCCCGGAGCCGCAGCCACCTTACCGAGGCACCGTGCGCCGTGACACTGACTGTGGTGTTTCGTCATCTCAGTCCCCGGATCAGCAGTTGCAGCAGTCCAGCGATACCCCGACACAGTGTGTGTCTACTCTCCCACAGCCAGGGATGCTGCAATACCCAGTCGGCCCGTATGAGCTGTTCCCCTGGCTGGGTTACGGCGGACACTGGTTGTCTCCCTCCATCCGCTACAATGATCAGTGTCGCGAATGGAGAGAGTTGACCAGTGCGGGGTACAACGTTGACCCCCGAATGTTCGGATTGCCTCAGCACTACTATCATCCATACAGCGGGATGCCGGCACGACCCTACGTCACCGCGGCAACTCATCCCCTGGGGCCATTTCCACCCGAGCAACAGCTGCCACTTTCAAATCCTGTCCGGCCGCGAGCGTTGACTGAACTGTGTAGTAGTCGTATATTTAATAACTGTCCCTTTACGTACTAGTTTATTTGACCTTCAAGAAAATACACTCGTTGCTTGCATTTACATCAACAAACTGTGGTGCACATTAGTGTGCGATTTTCACTGATTCTGGCTGTATTCGCCAGTGTGTTCTTTCAATTGTAACCGCCGAACATTTATTATTTCCGGAGACGCTATTTTGCCTCGGCTAAAGAACTTGTTTTAACGTTCTGCATAACAGAGGCAAATAATCTCAGGCCGTTGCGATTTCAGTGTATGTATTGCGTGCATTTGCTTTTCTACACATTTTCTTGTTTCACCGCATTCTGCTCTTTTTTACCCCTTCAAAATGTCGGGTAAATTTAATAATTTACACGAGGTTCCTGACTTGTCCGTCCTTTTGACTCAACCCACACCCTTTCACATTTTTGGAATCTCAGAGTCACGCCTACACTCTAATTAAGCATTCATCTATCTCAGTACCAAATTTTTCCGTTATACGGCGTGATCCCGTTCTACCCCAACAGACGGGATTGGCTGTGTACATACACGACTCTGTTGAGCATGTTACTCGCAGAAGAAAAGATCTTAAGTCAGACTCTGTTGAAAGTGTGTGGGTTGAAGTTAAGACAGACAAATCGGCCCCTTTGCTTGTTGGATTTGTCTACAGAAATCCTTCTGCATCATTTGAGTGGTATGACGACTTTTTAAAAATGACGGACAAAGTTAACAAGTTAATATTTTACTGCTCAGAGACTTTAATATTAACATGTTTTGCCCACACACTGCTTTAACATTTATTTATAATCTCATAATTCAGCAAGGTACTTTTCCAAGAGGATGGAAAATAGCCATTCCATTGCCAAAAAGAAAAGACATCACAGATCCTAATAAATTCAGACCAATCTCACTCCTGTCAGCTCTGTCTAAACCGATATAATAATAATAAAAAACACATGTGCACAGGCACCTGAGTCATTTCCTGGAGAGACATAAGTTGATTTATTCGTAACAGTCAGGCTTTAGACCCCGTCACGCATGTCACACAGCGTTGCTAACCCCTTTACTGCCAGTGATCACGAATTACCTGTGAAACGACCACACGCTAACTGACACTTGCGTGCAAATGGGACCAAACATATGCATAGATTAACATAGGACAAACAACATAGGACAAAGAACATAGGACAAACAACATAGGACAAACAACATAGGACAAACATAGGACAAAGACCGTAGGATAAAGACCATAAGACAAAGACCATAGGACAAAGACCATATACAAAGACCATATGACAAAGACCATAGGACAAAGAACATAGGACAAAGACCATAGGACAAAGAACATAGGACAAACAACATAAGACAAACAACATAGGACAAACATAGGACAAAGACCGTAGGACAAAGAACATAGGACAAAGACCATAGGACAAAGACCATAGGACAAACAACATAAGACAAACAACATAGGACAAAGACCATAGGACAAAGACCATAGGGCAAAGACCATAAGACAAAGACCATAGGACAAACAACATAGGACAAACAACATAGAAAAGACCATAGGACAAAGACCATAGGACAAACAACATAGAACAAAGACCATAGGACAAAGACCATAAGACAAAGACCATAGGACAAACAACATAGGACAAAGAACATAGGACAAGACCATAGGACAAAGAACATAGGGCAAAGACCATAGGACAAAGAACATAGGACAAACAACATAGGACAAAGACCATAGGACGAAGACCATATGACAAACAACATAAGACAAAGACCATAGGACAAACAACATAGGACAAACAACATAGGACAAACAACACAGAGACGGCTCAGTTCGGTCCAGAGGTTCTCGGATCTGCGCTCGAAAAGGCCCATACGCGCTCCACTCCACCCATCAGAAGTCCGAGTTCCCAGAATTCCTTTCGATATCGTATCAATGGTGGCCTAGTTTACTATGGATCTCTCGCGTCCTTTGACGTCTGCCCAGTGCCCACTGTCTTTCTCCACACCTCTGCTCGGCAGGCGATGGGCTGTGTGGTGGCCTTGGCTCTGTTCCTGGAAACGCTTTCTTAGGTTTCTCACCACGTCGGATCTGTAATCTGTAGACGCTGTGTGACAGCGAGGGTGTCGGCTCGATCGTTGCACAGGACTCCAGCATGCCCACACAGGTCTTCGGAGTTGTAGTTGGGCCATTGCCTACTGCCGGTCAGAGCTTCCCATTCCTGCGTCGATTTATTTTAATTTTTATTATTATTTTTAGCAGGTATTTTGGGTATGTGAGAATAATGACGTGGCTGATTTGGCCGTCACCCAGTGTAGCAATCCGTTTCAGAGCGTGAGCCACCGCCTCCACCGTTAGGCTTGAGGTCTTGGTTTTGTAGGCTGCACTGTCTTTGTATATGGTGTGCCTTTTTGTTTGACTGTGAAGCCCCAGCCTGACTGGCCGTCGTTGACTGAACTGTCTATATGGTCAGATGTTGGGGCTTGCTGGTCTCTGCTAATTGCATTCTGACTTCCGCTTCTGTCTTGCCCGCTGGACATTGTCGACATGTTCCCAAACTTTCAGGTGTATAGAAGACAGTTTGGTACAATTGTTGGAGCTGGGTTGAATGAAAAAATGGATTTCGTTTAAAGCTGAGGTTGAGTCTTTTTGTTCCATCCTGCTCGTGTTTTTGAAAATCTTCCAGGACCCGGCGAGAGCTCTGATACACATTGCCGCTAAGTCGATCAAACCGCTCACTGAGTTGGCACAGGGGGTTTGAACTGCGTCAGCTCAGGGCCAGTATAAGGCACGCAGTCATGCCCAGTGCACACAGTACATTGATACAGTCACATGGGAGCCCCTATCAGCTTTACGCAGAGGCCTAATAATAATAATAATAATAATAATAATAATAATAATAATAATAATAATAATAATAATAATAATTACGGTATTTATAATGCGCTTATGTTATAATAATTATAACTCCAAGCGCGCACTCACAACTCGCACACGCATGCGCACGCTTTAGACAACGACTCACGTATCACAAATAGTGAAATACATTACGACAGTCTGCTTAGGGTGGGGAGTGTGGTGGTATAGTGCTAGAACTGTTGAAAGAGGTGAGTTTTGAGGGCGGACTGGAAGGAGGAGAGAGAGTGTTTCTGACGGAGAGAGAGTGGGAGAGTGTTCCAGGTGGATGGATCGTATACTGAGAAGGAGCGGGGGCCGAAAGTGCTGAGTTTGGTGCGGGGGATGTGGAGGCGGAGAGGGTCGGAGGCGGAGCGGGGAGGAGTGTAGGGGTGAAGTAAGTTTGAGAGATAAGCGGGAGCACAGTTGTTCAGAGAGACAGAATCTTGTATTGGATGCGTTGGGGGATGGGAAGCCAGTGAAGGAGTTTGAGGAGTGATGTGGTCGGATTTTTTCTTTCTGAGGACGAGGCGGGCAGCATTGTTCTGGACGCGCTGGAGAGTGAAAGTGGTGGAGTGAGGGAGGCCGGAAAGGAGAGAGTTGCAGTAGTCGATGCGAGATAGGATGAGAGAGATAGCAAGTTTGGTGGCAGCTTCGGTAGTGAGGTATTTTCTGATCTGACTGATGCGGCGGAGGTGGAAGTAGCATGCCTGGGCCGTGGCGGAGACGAAGCTGGTCATGGAAAGAGAGGAATCGAGGATAACGCCGAGGTTTTTGGCCGAGTCAGAGAGGGAGATGGGGATGCTGTCGAGTTGAAGGTGGAAGGAGGGAGGGAGCTGGGAAAGTTTCTGGCGAGTGCCTACCAGCATGGCTTCCGTTTTGTCGTCATTCAGTTTAAGCTTGTTTGCTGTCATCCAGTTTTTCACGCCTTCGTAGCAGTCAGCCGTGCGAGTCAGTAGTGACTGAGTGTTGTCGAGTTTGTCTTTGTCTAGTAGTTGTGAGTCGTCAGCGTAGAGGTGGTGGTGTATGTGGTGAGACTGGATGATGTTGGACAGGGGAGATGTGTAGAGTGTGAAAAGAACCGGGCCCAGGACGGACCCCTGTGGAACTCCGCAGGAGAGCGTGACTGGGTTGGAGGAGACGCCGTCGATGGTGACGGACTGCTGTCTGTCGGAGAGGTAGGAGAGAAACCAGGAGTGTGCAGTCAGTGATGCCAAAGGAGTGGTGAAGGCGGTGGAGGAGGATAGAGTGGTCTATAGTGTCGAAGGCGGCAGAGAGGTCGAGTAGCGTAAGAAGGGAGATGTTGTCGGAGTCGGTGGAGAGAAGCAGGTCGTGTAGAAGGGCTGTTTCAGTACTGTGATGTTTGCGATAGGCAGACTGGAAGGGATTGAGGAGGTTGTTGTCGGCGAGGTGGAGGTTGAGCTGGTTGAGAACGACCTTCTCAAGAAGCTTGGACAGGAAAGAGAGATTGGAGACTGGGCGATAGTATTTGAGTTCGTTTGGGTCGAGGTTGTGTTTTTTGAGGAGAGGACGGACGATGGCGGACTTGAAGATATTAGGGACGGAGCCGTTCTCTAGAGATGTGTTGATGATGTCGGTAATGAATGGCAGAAGTTTTGGAAGGCCGTCCCGGTAGAGAGAAGCTGGGAGAGGGTCTAGTTCGCAGGTTTTGAGTGGCATGGACTTTATGGTCTTGAGGACTTCGAACTGAGAGACGGGCCGGAAGGACGAGAGGGGGGTGCCGGAAAAGGGGGTGTCGGGAGGGTAAGGTGGAGAAGGCAGAGTGTCGAGTGTGTTGCGCAGAGTTTGGATTTTGTCGGAAAAATAGGTGGAAAAAGCGGACGGGAGTTCTTCTTTGCTATGTGTGTTGGGGAGAGGAGAGTCTTTAGAAATGCCTAGGAGTGTGTTCATGGTAGCGTAGAGGGTTTTGGAAGAAGTGGATTCCAGGATTTTGTTTTGATGGTGTTTACGTTTGGAGTCGGAGATCATTCTGCAGACTTTGGATCTAGTTGTTTGGAAGATCTGTCTGTGAACGGTAAGGTCAGATGAGCGCCAGCGGCGTTCCGCTTGTCGGCGCTCGCGCTTGGCCTCAGCTATGTCGTCAGTGAGCCAGGGGGAGGGGGGTCTGTTGGGTATGGAGCAGGTGGTGAGAGGTACATGGGTGTCTAGAAGTTTTCGAAGGGAAGAGTCGAAATGGGATGCAAGATCAGGAGAGGAGGCGAGGTCCAGGAGAAGGTCGACAGCTTCGTCGAAGAAGCTCTCTCGGTTGACAGATTTTATTTTGCGACGAGAGACAAGGAGCTTGGTTTTTTTCGGGGGAGGTAGGTTGAGGGAGACGAGAATAGCGAGGTGGTCAGAGGGAATCACAGAGGAGGTGTCAGAGTCGAGAAAGAGTTGATCGGAGGTGCGGGTGATGATCCAGTCGAGGGTGTGGCCGTGTCGGTGGGTGGGTTTGATGATGTGTTGTGTAAGATTGTGGTTTGAAAGTGATGTGCAAAGGCGTTTTGTGTCAGGGTGGTCGGGTTTGTCAAAGTGGAAGTTAAAGTCGCCAAGAAGAATGTTTTCCGGGTCGTGTGCTGTAGTGGTCGAGGAGGAGGTCAAACTTGGTGAGGAACATGGAGTTTGTGAGTTTGTTTTGAGAGCTTGGGGGGGGGGGGGGGGCGATAGATACATGAGAAGATGAGGGACTGGCCAGTGAGTGTTGCTACGGCCTCAACAGATTCAAAGGAGGGATGGGCAAAAGGTAGAGACTGAGAGAAGGAGAGGTGAGCGGAGAGACAGTCCTTGTAGATGATGGCAATGCCACCCCCTCTGGAAGCGCGCGGGAAGGAGGCCAGGCGGTAGCCACTCGGAGTGACGTTGGCGATGATGGGTTCATCGCCAGCTGAGCGGAGCCACGTTTCGGTGATCACGACAACATCTAGGTCATTGTCTAGAATGAAATCTGAAATCACGTCGGCTTTGCCATCTTTGCAGACAGACTATGCCTACACACAACCTTATCCTGTAGCAGGTAAGTGGACGATACATGACAGCCACTGACACTCCATGCGCACCTGTGGTACAGGGCTGTGACAACTGCTGTATGGAATACTGATGCAGGCAGTGTGGATGTCACGTGTCCCGGCGGCTTGTTTGTCAGTAATCTCAGCTACGCTGTGACTTCAGTGTATCTCATGCTCCATTCAAAGTGTGCACTGTACTGGACTCAGCAGGTGCTGCCGTTAGGCCTTGAAATAATGGAGTTCAAACTCAGTTAGTGAGCTCAGGGTCATAGCTGGGTAGTTTAACAACATAGCTGGGTAGTTTAACAACATAGCTGGGTAGTTTAACAACATAGCTGGGTAGTTTAACAACATAGCTCCTGCTGTTTTGTCCATAGAGTGTCCGGCGGCATCCCTGACCAGCACGTTTGTCACATACACGGAAGGCGTCCACTCGGTCACCCCCGCGGCAAGCTACGGCCCGAAGTACACTAGACAAAGCTGTGTGTCCAAGTGCCTCGCTAGCCCGCAGTGTCTGGCCTACCAGCTCGAGAGCATGACCAACGGCAACATTTGGTGCTACATCATGAGTGTCACAGTACTTGAATACCCGACGTTTTGGGCCACTAATGTACCTACCTTGGACTACAATCAGAGACAATGTCAGTAAACAGTGCCTGGCTCCCTGTCACGTGGTCGTGGTCGTACTGTCATGCAGACGCACTCACGTAGAGTTCTAGTAAAGAAAACCTCACTGGGCTGCAACTAGTCGTCACTCGTGGCACAAGGTTGTAGGACCCACTGGAGTAACAGTTCCAACAGTACTTTATTCTCACGATGCACTCTTAGCACAATGTGTCCTTATTTTCATACACTGTCTCTTACAAATGCATCCTTATTTTGATACACTGTCTCTTACATGCACATACTGATACTTTTTAACACTCTCTTTCAGTTATACTATATCTCTGACCTACCTACCTTGGACTATAATCAGAGACTGACTCCAAGTAAGTACTGACTCCAAGCATTGTTACATTATTTGTGTGGTGTTGTCGGTGCGTCTGCGATAAAAAGTGAACCTTATGTTTTGACCATTAGTATATGTGCATTACGTAAGCGTCATAAAATGTAACCAGCATGTGTACTACAAAACTTTGATGTCATGTTTGAGGTCACTAGAAAAATCGCGCTTTTTACAGAACCTTCCAGCTCAAGTTGATCTAGGTCAGATTTTAGTTAGCGAAATGTGCAACATTCAACTCGCACACAAAAAATCGATTGCAATTCTCCATGCAAAAGGAAACGCCGGAATCATACTAAAAAGATACGTGATTCTAATCAAAATAACTCGACTGAACATCGGACCTTTTCCTATGATCAACACACACATGCCCTAAAAAATAGCACAACCACAAATGATTCACCAACCAGCCAGCCTACTTTTGATTACAGTCAAAGACTGTGTCAGTAAACAGTACTGGACTTCCCGCTCTACTGATCCACCAGTTGCCCCATCAGTTCAGCCCTGACGCACTACAGCAGGAGATGGATCGACCATGATAATTCAAGGGCAGTGCCAGATTAGCTTGGCGCCGATCCATGATAATTCAAGGGCAGTGCCAGATTAGCTTGGCGCCTGTCGGCGCCAAGCTAATCTGGCACTGCCCTTGAATTATCATGGTCGATCCATCTCCTGCAACAGGTGCATAGTCGTTAGATGACGCCTCCAAAATTTGGGAAATTAGTAGGGCCGTCGGGCTGAATGAGTTAACCAAGCGATCTACAGTACTTTTGACTACGGTCAGAGACTTGTCACCAAACAGTGCTGAACCGCTTCTTCAAGTGTCCAGTCATCATTATCAGAATGTCATTTCCAAGCATTACCGTCAATAGAGTTATGTGGGCTTAGTTGTTTGTTTTTTTGTTGTTGTTGTTGTTTTGTGCTGTTGAGAAAGCAGCAAAACATTCTGTGCACGAGGCATTCTCTTTTTCCTGCACTACTTCTGGCCTGGTGACCTGCACGCGATATGTCAGTTTTATATTTACAATAACGCGGCGAAACCCGTAGCATTCAGATTCATCCTGTAGTGGGAAGTGTGGTACAATAACTTGTTACAGTCTGGCAGACCCAGTTCCTAGGGTTCAGGGGGACAGGGGCAGTTATTGCGGCTTATCGAGTCCGACCTCAACACTGATCAATTCAGCGCACTGCAACTGTGACACTGATTTTCAACGGACAAAGTGTACTTTAAGCGGACCTGTCACACACTGCAGTGCAACTGGGCTGACGTAGTCGGTGCAACTTCTGCAGCTTGGCTCTGGGGCCGAGGGTGATGGAGCACTCTAGCCAGGCCTGAGATGCATGCTTGAGTTGGAGTTTTGTGCTCGCCACGAGAGTGGAGCGTCTTGCGGGGTGGGACTTGTGTGGTACTGGAGTCACTTGCACGCATAGTCCTGCGCCAGCCACTAAGCAAGGTGCTCCGCTATAACGGGGTGAGTGTTGTGGCGCTATAGCGGAGCACTTTGCTTAGTGGCTGGCGCAGGACTAAGCTCACGCATGTAACTGGCCTCTTGGGCTCATACAACTGGCCCCTGGGGCTCACTCATGCAACTGACTGATTTGCAGAGATGGTCTGTTTCCAGCTTTTTCTGTGCATAATATTGTTCTCTTTCCTCCAAAGGCGACATTGCAGTTTAGGCGACCGCTCGGCGTCGACAGTTCAAGGGTGGTGCCAGAATGGCTTGGCGCCTTAGTCTATGCGCCAAGTTATTCTGGCACTACCGTGCCCTTGATTTGTCTTGTTCGAGTCCTATCTTGTGAGGCATCCATCAGAGTTTAATTTTTTTAAAAAGAGCATGTTCTTGCAATTGTAGTGGAAACTTTGTATGAAAACGTTTGGGTCCAACCCTTGTATGCTTGTATTACATGTCGCACGACTTGACGTTCAAACAGTAGACCGTTTCTGGAGATCAGAATTAGTTGCCGGAAAATTGCACATTTCGACATAAAAAATGGATTACAAGTCTGGACCGAAAGGGGCCATACTGTATGTCGGGGCTTTTGATTCGCTGTTTTCGGGGCAAGTTAGGTAAATACCCCCAGTGCGCGAAGGCCATCGGGCAGACGTCAGCCGCCGTTGACCCGCGCACGGGGGAGGGGGAGTACGACCTGAACACCAATCCAATCGGCGCACTTGGTTGACCAAGACATTGTGTAAGTGAACAAGCATCACCCGCTTCCCTCCCCCTGTCCACAGAATGAAGCATCATCCGCTTCCCTCCCCCCGTCCACAGAACGAAGCATCACCCGCTTCCCTCCCCCTGGCCGCAGATTATGTTTCTGAAATCTGTTAACCCATGTAGCCCCGGGACCTTGCAGCAGGAGGTGGATAAGATTGACCATGATAATTCAAGGGTAGTGCCAGATGAGCTTGGCGCCTAAAGGAGCCAAGCTCATCTGACACTACCCTTATCATGATCAATCCATCTCTTACAACTGGTACATAGTCATTAGAGATGATCCTCATGAGCCCCCGCAATTGCGCGGACTGGGGGATGATGATGACGCGTGCCTCGTGCAGTCACACCGGGGCCACCTTCAACAGCAGAAGGGAATAAGGAATAGTGTTTTTGTAACCTTCTACCTAATACCGCTGTGTCTTGACCTACAGACTGTTCTGATCAGCGAATGGTGACCCAATCTTTGTGCGTGTGCCCGTTCAGTTCACTCACGTTATACCAGATAATTGATGACACGTAGCAAGCACACATCATACACACACACACACACAAAAACAACTGTTTTTACAAGTGAGCACAAGGTGTGTTTAGGAATTCATTTATTGTCTTAGTTTCCAAATACATGTTGACAAGTCTAATGCATTGAAGTGCAGATCAGAGTATAAGCATGCACTTTGGGAAATTCCAATCATGTACAGACAGAATCCGCTGCGTTCTTTGTCTGCTGCTACGGGTCTACCAGTCGACACAATGTGAATTCATAATCAGAAGGACGTGTTCCTTGTGCATTTTGTGGTGTGAATGTGTTTGCAAGTGTGTCCGAGTGTAAGCGGGTACGTGCACACCTGTAGGCAAGTGCTTATTTGTGTGCTCGCATGACTGTGCACAGGTGTGCATGCACGTTGTGTGTGTGTGTGCGAACAGTATGACGAAACGCAACAGATGTACTTTCTAATCCAAGCCTACGATGATATTTCAAGGTTGGTGTCAGATTAGCTTGGCGCCTTTGGGCTGGCTGACTGCCTTTGAGTGCCAAGCCAAGTGGGTACTATCACGGCCGCTCCATCTCCTGTTACCAATACTAGGCACTCAGCAGACACTCTCAAACAGGGTACCGGTTTTGTCGCCATGATTCCTGTTGAAATCCGCACGACAAAAAGCGCGACCGACATCAAAAGGGTTACAGGAACATAAAACAAAGTTGTAACCATGACAATATGGACACCTTTCCCTGGCTTCCCCAGTTCTTGATGCGAGCATCACACACGGCGCAGCAAAAGCACACGCAGAAAATAAGGGGCCCGTCACCTGCGTGTTATTGCAACATAATGACGGTGTGATTGCGTGAACCCTAGCATACCGAGTACAAGCTCAATGCTGCTCTTACACTACCTCCTTCACTGTCCGGAAATGCCAACACCACCCACCCGATCAGACCCCCCCCCCCCCCCACCCCTGCAGATGCAGGCCGGGATCATGTTCCTTGCCTCTAGCCGACTGTTGATATCCGCTCCCTCTGGATCAGATTACTGCTGATGCTCGGTCTGCCCTGCTTCACAGACATCACTCGGTGTCCAGTGGCAGCCCAGGGGTTCAGGCTCTAATGCAGACACCCACCAGGACATCAAACAGTACTGCTGGCTACAGTCACAAGAGGGTTAAGCTTGTACTCGGCAGTTCATTAACTCGACACACCACAGCAAGACATGGATCAAGCATGATAGTTCAAGGGTGGTGCCAGAATAGCTTGGCGCCCATAGGCGCCAAGCTATTCTGGCACCACCCTTGAGCTATCATGCTCGATTTGTCTCTAGGATTGCAATGCAGTCCTTCAGAGGGCAACTTCAACATTTGGGGATTTTGGTCCTGGAGGAGAATGTGTTAAAAACCCATGTCAGTAGTACATCAACACGCAGGTGACGGACATCAGGCAGCAAATACTTACAAACTGACTACTGTATATTTACCACAAAACACCAAATATCAAAGTCCATGAACACAATCTGAAGAAAAACATTCAAAGAAAAACAGAAAAGATGACGGCATGTTGGAATAAACCAAACATGCAGCGTGCTTGTACAGATCAAAGTCATACAGATATCACAGAAAAAAAGCCAATGCGAGATTTCAAAACACTGTCGATCCACAACTCGAGACAAACAGTTACAGCGGGAGGGCGGATCATACTTGGTATGCAGTTAAACACTTTGGAAACATGCAAACCCCAAGTCCTGGATAGAATCATACCTTGTAATCAATTGTACTCAAAACAAAGTGTACCCTGACCTGAATGGAAAAAAGCACTTCAAACCCAAACTGTACGCAAGGTCAACTTGGCTTCTTGTCACGGTGACTCCTGCACGAGTGATTGTGACAAAAAAGCTGTAATCACCTTTTACACGTTGATACCGGGGGCTTCAAGCTGTTTAGAAGATGGATCGACCACAATTGAAGGGTAGTGCCAAATTAGCTTGGCACCATCAGGCACCGATCCAATCTGGCACTACCCTTGAATTATCATGGTTAATCATCTCCTGTAACTGGTACAATGTGGGAAGTGCGGCCGTGCAGTTAAATGTGTAAAGCATAATGTACCAAACTACCTGGCAATCCGGCCTACCAACGGAACCCAGAGAGTCGGTGTGGGTTAACCACTGAGCTTCTTGTTCTTCCACCACCCTTAACCCATTCAGCCCCGAGTCCATACAGCAGCAGATGTATTGACCATCATAATTCAAGGGTAGTGCCAAATTAATCTGGCACTACCCTTGAATTATCATGGTCCATCCGTCTCCTGCAACTGGTCCATAGTTGTGAGGTAACACCTGCAAAATGTTGGACTTGCGGCCATGGGGTTTATTGGGTTACCCTGCAAGAGACGTAGATTGTCGTGAGCTCGAGCAGTAGCACGGGTCAGAAGAGCCGACATGCCTGTTGCTGACAGACACTGCTCCGGCTGCTACCAAACTCGGGTGTTATTCCGGGTGTTACTGGCAACACGCGCACCATGCAGGGTGGAAATTCCGGGTATTACTGGCAACACACACATCATGCAGGGTGGAAATTCCGGGTGTTACTGGCAACACGCGCACCATGCAGGGTGGAAATTCCGGGTGTTACTGGCAACACGCGCACCATGCAGGGTGGAAATTCGGGTGTTACTGGCAACACGCGCACCATGCAGGGTGGAAATTCCGGGTGTTACTGGCAACACGCGCACCATGCAGGGTGGAAATTCCGGGTGTTACTGGCAATACGCGCACCATGCAGGGTGGAAATTCCGGGTGTTACTGGCAACACGCGCACCATGCAGGGTGGAAATTCCGGGTGTTACTGGCAACACGCGCACCATGCAGGGTGGAAATTCCGGGTGTTACTGGCAACACGCGCACCATGCAGGGTGGAAATTCCGGGTGTTACTGGCAACATGCGCACCATGCAGGGTGGAAATTCCGGGTGTTACTGGCAACACGCGCACCATGCAGGGTGGAAATTCCGGGTGTTACTGGCAACACGCGCACCATGCAGGGTGAAAATTCCGGGTGTTTCTGGCAACACGCGCACCATGCAGGGTGGAAATTCCGGGTGTTACTGGCAACACGCGCACCATGCAGGGTGGAAATTCCGGGTGTTACTGGCAACACACGCACCATGCAGGGTGGAAATTCCGGGTATTACTGGCAACACGCGCACCATGCAGGGTGGAAATTCCGGGTGTTACTGGCAACATGCGCACCATGCAGGGTGGAAATTCTGGGTGTTGCTGGCAACAAGCGCACCATGCAGGGTGGAAATTCAGGGTATTACTGGCAATACGCACACCATGCTGGGTGTTATTTGGGGGTACATTGGCAACACACATGCGGGGTGGAAGTTCATTATAAACAACCGCTGAATTAACCCGCTGGCTGTTGGTAGTGTGTTTTGTTCAGGTGATTCATGCTGGAATCACCTCGACAAGAAAGCTACCGACGGCCAGAGGGTTAATCACATCCAAGCCAACAGCACTTCATCCACAAACAACGTGTTTATACAACATCATAAAGATAAAACATACACAGGTTCTGGCCAAGAACAATGGCATCAAATTAGTTTCTGACAACAGTAATTAACTTGTTTAAGAGTTGTTTGCCTATCAGGGCTCCGAGATTGGCATAAAATTAACACTTTGGCTGTCGGTAGCAGTCTTTGTCATGATATTTCCTGCAGGAATCATTGCAACAAAAAGTGCAATCGACAGCCAACTCGATAAGAGCTTGCTGATGAACAAAAACATAATATTTTTTATTAAATAAAAAAGCCCCCAGTTCACAGTTTTGGTGGCTGCATGCAAAAAGATGATTAAACATACTGGTGTACTGGTTTGAGATTTTGAACCTTACCACATTGAAAGGTCCAGAATAACAGACCAGTCAACGTAAGGTGACAATTACAGTTGACGCTGGCCAATGCCTGAACAGATGACTCTGCTTTGCGCATGTATACATGTGCATTAGGTGGGATGAACAGAATACTGCAGTTACAAGGTGTGCTTCTGCACTGGCAATCATCAGGGAGACAGCCATGGAGAGTTGAAATCAGGGAGACAGCCATGGAGAGTTGAAATCAGAGAGACAGCCATGGAGAGTTGAAATCAGGGAGACAGCCATGGAGAGTTGAAATCAAGGAGACAGCCTTGGAGAGTTGAAATCAACAAAATGAACCCCTTCACTGCTGCAAAAATGTGAACACCGCCCAGCTGCAAGAGTCAAAGAACCTCGTGAGGCCTGGCAGACGTGGGGGCTGATGATTTTTTTTGCCTCTTGCCTGGTCGATACACCGGTCATCTCTGTGTTCCCTGATAATTCAAGGGTAGTGCCAGATTAGCTTGGCGCCGTCCGGCACCAAGCAAATCTGGCACTACCCTTGAATTATCATGTTTGCTGCTGAATTTACCCCTCTTTCAAAGACAAGTTTGAATTCACTGGCAGCGAAGGGGTTCACGGGGAAATTATGGCAATACCAAGAAAATTTTATAAAAACCGGGAAAAAACAAATACTACCGGTATTGATGAGAGTGTAATACCATTGCTTATGTGAGACAATTCATACTTTGGAGTGACTAATAATGACATGTACCGTGCTTGTACAGTTGCAGCTGGCCAGGATGTTAGCTGTAGCTGCCTACTCATATTAGTGTCAAAATCAATACCAATGGTACGACAGGCGGACATCAATAGCAACAAACGTAACATAAATAATACATTGGATCCGAATGAGGCGATCTGACCCCGTGTCAAACCTTAATGCCGTGCGCGTGCGGCCAGAGGTACTGTAAACATTACTGGTGAAGCATGTACAAGGGCCAAACTGTACATCACACTCGGCAGTCCAGTTACAACTCAATAAAAACAAGTCCATGTAAAACCTGTCTGGAGCAGCCACCTTTCTTTGCACCAACAAGTGGCCTTACAAGATGGGTCAAGTGGCCTTACAAGATGGGTCAAGTGGCCTTACAAGATGGGTCAAGTGGCCTTACAAGCAGGTCAAGTGGCCTTACAAGACAGGTCAAGTGGCCTTACAAGATGGGTCAAGTGGCCTTACAAGACAGGTCAAGTGGCCTTACAAGATGGGTCATGGCCTTACAAGACGGGTCAAGTGGCCTTACAAGACAGGTCAAGTGGCCTTACAAGACAGTCAAGTGGCCTTACAAGACGGGTCAAGTGGCCTTACAAGACAGGTCAAGTGGCCTTACAAGATGGGTGCTCTCACGAGATGTCCTAAAGGGCAAACATTGTCCCCTGTCATGAAAGGCCATCATCAAGTGGACAAATGCCTGCGCAATGGTCTTTAGTGACAGGCGATCTGACGTAACGGTGGTAGCTCAACAGGCATTAATGTAAGTCCATTCCTCTACATCTAAATGTGGACTCCAAAAGGTTCAGTCCTTTCAGAAGAGAAACATACAAGCACTTTACACAGCAAATCTACTTCATCTGCCAGACGTGCTACATAGCGATACATGGCAAATACTGCTACCCAGTGCGCAAAAGGCCACTGATCCGACGTCAGTTTGATCTATGTTACTTTCTCAGATTTGAGTTATGTACGACCCCAAAATGATTATAAATGGATGCAAGTAAAAAGCCTTTTCACAAATCAACGTTGACTTCTGCACCAGAAAAACTGATCAAAAGCAGGTGTGAGAAAAATGTGGGTATTTTTGTACCAGGCAGAAGGGATGTGATTATGTACATACATACTTACAATAAAAGAGAAATGTTCTAAAATCATGAGTGACGGGCCACACACTTGAAGTCACAAGAAACGCTTGTCCAGCCAAACAAACAGTGTCCAGCAAATGTGTGCCGTGTGCACAAATAAGACAGCCTTCGGTTGATGTACGTGTGCAGGTGGAAAGTGTAGCAACATATTAACCCCATTGTGCACGCTTTCACTGGTGCTGTTAACCCTGTCCTGCTACTAGTCGCAGACTGTGTTAATGAAATCATGCTTAACCCTTTGGTTGTCAGTAGCAGTCATGATTCCTGCAGGAATCATTGCAAAAAAAAGTCTTACCGACAGCCAAAGGGTTAATTTGATATCAAAGAAGCGCATTTGTTCAACAACCATATATAAAGTGGGGCCAGCAAGGGGCATGGATCCTCATGAGCTCCCCGCAATCGCGGGGGCTCATGAGGATCTATGACTCTTGCATTTGGGCGTTGACCGCACGGTTCTGGGAGTGAAAGGGTTAATGGGGCACACACAAGAGGGTTAAAGTATACATTAGAACAATGATACATGTACTACCTCTACAAGTCTTGACTAGATAATACATGAGATACGACTGGCAAACATCACCACTGACCACAAAAACACGCGCATTAGGAAATGAAGTAAATCCCTCACAAGAATGAACGTCAAACGACTATCTCTCCAAAACAAAGGAAGATGCCAATAGGGCCAGCAAGCGATCAAGACCCTCATGAGCTCCTGCACCTTGTAAGCCACAGGGGGGGAGGGGGGGGGGGGCATCATGAGGGTCTAAGTCTCCTGTAGGCGATGGATGTTCATCGAGGAGAAGCTATTGAATATGGTCACGACAGTCATAATTAATTACAGAAGTTTTCAAGTATATTCCATGCATTTTGAAACAACCTTCCCAATACACGCATGAGAAAAGACCAGACATGTATGCCATTTCTTGTAGGAGACAATTGACTTTCAGGCTTATCTAAATTTCATTTTTAAATGGGAAAGGAGTGGAGCTCACTAGAACGGAACTCGTCCTGAACAGAAGAGAACAGCCAAATAAATGAACAATTTCTGGAAATCCCAAGTATACGTAAGTCAGAACTGCATGTGTTTCAACAAAACCAGTGGATTAAAAACCCAGACAAACGTACAATATCACGTATGTCTACCCAGGTGTCTAGTCCACTGTTTGGTCACAACACATGCACAATCACATCGGTCTGGGCGTTTAGTCCACCGTTTCATCGAAACACATGCAATTTTTACCAATATCTGACCTATATTCCAAACATTTATTGCAGGAAGCATAGAGTTTCATAAACCTCTGGATATGCCGGGGCTAACGAGATCTATACATCTTGCATGTCTCATTGGTTTCTATTTGTCCTCTGTCTGGGGGTCAACCTACGAAGAGACGGAATCAGACCTGCCTATTCGTGTGAGCCTGCTGATTTCTCTATTTCACACTAATTACAAATAGCATGCAATCGTGCAAAACACGTCTGTGATAGAAAGAAGAACAAAGCCCGAGTCAACACTCTGATCCACTATTTTCCCATCGAACAGGTTATTTCCCATTTTCACCTAGTCTGCAAACTGCTTGGTAAATTGCTCAGCTTGCTTCTCATGGCATCCACACAGACTCGAATCCAGGCTGGCAGATCGGCGTAATTCATGTCCACTGGATGTGCGGGGATGGGTGCTGGTAGCATTTTGGTCAAGGTCATTCTTGCAGGAATGAACTTAACCAAAATCACTGCCGACAGCCAACAGGTTTACTCCACTGACTGGGGTGCCAAATTCATGCAGTTTTCCACCTACATAAGACGAAGGGATGCATTTTACTTGGTCTGAATTAGGCAGAAGACGAGTTCGGTCCAGTTTTGTCAAAAGCGAGATTTCATTACAATGACTGAGATCTCACTGTTCACAAAAATGAAATGACTGTCTATTGCCAATTAGTGTGGGCAGTACTTCCATTCTCGTTTCTATTCCTCTGCAAATGCTAGCCGCAAGTGCACGTGACGAAGCTTCACTGGTCAGCGACGGCTGGGAGGGCCCAACACACTGCACTGCGGTCTGCGCTGGTGGTGACGAAGGCCATGTGGTTGGGGTGCCAGCGACCTTGGATGACCTTGTCCTTGTGCTCACCCACCACCACGCTGGGAAGGGAGCGTAGCAGGTCGCCTGCAACAACGCGCAATGGGGACACATATTTTATTTTCTTCTCACATAAAACATGAACAGACATTCTGACAGGTTCAAACATTTTTTTTTAATGTGGAACTCTTCGGATTCATTAGGGTCATAGGAGTTTCCATGGGAACTGCCGCTAATCTGAGCCATCGACGATACACACTTGCAAGGGAAATAACCGACGTATAAGTACTCTCTTTGAGTTAGTTCCCTTATCAAAATGTTCACGTCTTTGATCACGCGTTTTGCAGTTTGGAGTTATCAAGAGGGGAAAATAATGATGATTAAATTGCGGTGGCGCTGGTGCTATGAAATAGGTGACTAAGACGTCTAGGATATAGACCAATGGCTTTAGTTCAAGGGTGGTGCCAGAATAGCTTGGCGCCTACAGGCGCCAAACTATTCTGGCACTACGCTTGAACTATTTTAGTCAAACTCATTTCACACACTGGTGTATTCCCAATGATAAGGGTTAACTAAGTGCAGGCGCATGGCAAATAGCTGCATATCCATATATGGCATGTTTCCAATGAGTCAACAAACTTGCACGCCATACTGAGGCTGAACCGTGCAACTGCTTTACCACACCATACAGCACACGCCACATACCATGCAGATCTGTCAGCACGATCTTCTGGTCGTAGGCCACAGTCAGGAGATAGTAGGCGTTCATGGAGAAGCGTGCCGAGCGACACTCGCTAGTGTGAGGCGTGAAACTCTGCACCACCTTGGCCCCGCGGATATCATACAACATCACCACCCCATCCTCGTGGCCAGAGGCCATCAGTCGGCCGGACGGGTCCACACAGACCGACGCAAATGGGCTGCCTGCAAAGAAACAAACAATCAAGCCACCAACCAAACTAACCCCTTCAAACACCACCCAGCTGCATGAGGCAAACAACCTCATGAGCCCCTGGGGGGGGGGGGGGGGGGAAGGGGGGGGAGGAGTATGGTGCTATGCATCTTGCTAAGCCTACACATGAGCCCCTGGGGGGGGGGGGGGGGGGGCATAGTCATATGGTGCTATGCATCTTGCTGAGCATACTCATATCCATGTTTCCTACATTGCCTTGAATTTGCATTATTTGCCTAGCATTTGCATTACTTGCCTAGAATTTGCATTACTTGCCTAGAATTTGCACTACTTGCCTTAAATTTGACACGCTTTTAACCCTTTCGGCCTGGGAAACCGCTGTAGCGGTTGGCGGTCTCGTATACCGTTTAGCCCAGCAAACTGCTAGAGCAGTGTCAGCTGTTTTGTATCGCGCGCCCGGTGACGCGCGAGCCTCGCTGCGCGTGTGGTGACCTCGCCCTTCGCACTGACACATCCTGTTTACACTACGGGGTCCTGACAGTGCGCACGTACGTTCGTCTGTGGTATGCGGTCAGTTTTGCGGCGCTAACGTGGAAATTACGGTCAGAATGGCAAGCGGATGTGTAGATATTTGGAGTGATACAATTTTGTGTTTGGAGACATGGTTTCAAAAGCAGATAGCTTTGATGTATCGGGACACGTGTGCCCACCTACCGCGTGGCAGCATAACCATGTGTTGGCAGTGTCAGCTGGAGCAATCGACAGTTGAGGAACTGACAATGGCAATGACTTACAGCTTGATTCTTATGTTGAATTCGGAGGTTCTAATTGATATTCCGTTCTTTAGATGCAACACCTTAATGCACCTGTAGGTGACTCTGTGGTGACACCAACGACACACATTGGTCACATGTGTAGTATGTGTATAGTCTTTACAACACTGGTACTTCCCTCCAATCGTGTACGAGACACAACACAGACACTGATCATCGTTCGATGCCGCTTATTACATGTTGTTTAGACCGTGGACATACCGTATCAGGTGCAGGTGTAAACATTGACATCTGGTGACAAGGTAGGGGCCTTACGGTGTATCGGCATGCTAGAAATGCATGGACACTAATGTGTCACAGCAACAAACGCCCTATTTAGTGATGCATGTTAAGTAACAGCGACCCTTTATGCACGAAAGACTTTTTAAAAAAAAGTTTATTGTCACCTGTCACTATTTTTGTCACCAGGCATTACAACACATGTGACACAGTGTGGTCAAATCCATAAAACGGTAGGCCATCCAAAGGTAAATCGGTACATATATACTTTTATGGGGATATCTGTTGTAAATTATTTTTTACAAATATTTTACAGTGCACACGCATTTTCAACAGAAATTTCTCAAATAAAGTCAGGGCTGAAGGATATATAGACTTCTTATTTATTCAGGGATGAAAGGGTTAAAGACATAAACTGTGTCCACTGACAGTAAAGGGGTTAACCCTGCTGTGCATGCATCCACCGGTACTGTAAACAGTGTGTATGTGTCACTGTAAACAGTGTGTATGTGTCACTGTAAACAGTGTGTATGTTTCACTGTAAACAGTGGGTATGTGTCATTGACTACTCCCAGAGTGTCCTTAAAAATTAATTTTTCTCTAAAATGTATTTTTTCGAAAAATACTTACCGATGACATGACTGTCAGGAAATAGTCTACTTGCTTACCAATTTTAGCCTAAGACCCAAAGGGTCCCTCCAGGAGGCTCTCGGGGATCCCTAACAGGGACGAGAGTAGCCTCCCCTGCCCATCCGGTCACGTGCCCGGTGGTGTCTCCTTTAGCCAGTTGTCTACGGAGTTACCAGCGGCAAGCGGGGAGGAGAGAGGGACCTCCGAGTCATGTCATCGGTAAGTATTTTTCGAAAAAATACATTTTAGAGAAAAATTAATTTGTTTCCTCAAAACACATTACGATGACATGACTGTCAGGAAGAATGCCAAAAAGGAGGAGGGTGCCGCACAATCCCTTTCAGAAATCTCATTAGGGACGAAGACGGCCCGTCACTCCTGATCACACACTCCCGACAATTTTAGCGAAGTGCATACCTAAGGCGCCGGGGGCGCCTGGAGGGAGTGCTGTGCCGCAGAGATGTCGCCCACCAGTGAGAGGTTGTCGCGCTGGACTGTCAGGTCGCAGAGGTAGAAGCGGGCAAAGGTGGTTTCGGCCCGCCACCCCACTGCAGCCACGATGTCCTTAACCGCGCAGTTGCGGTCAAAGGCGAGACTTGCGGCCATAGCGTGAACTTCATGGGCGCGTATCCCGAGGGCCTCGGCTCCCTGTGGGGAGAGGTCGCGATAGGCGGACCGTATTACCCAGCGAAGCCAGGAGGAGATCGTTTGGGCAGAGATGTCAGTTCTGCCGGCGGTCAGAGGCAAAAAGAGACGAGTTCGTCCCCTCCGTACGGACTTGGAGCGACGCAGGTAGATACGGAGTGCATGCACCGGATCTTGCTGCCGAGTCTCCCGAGGAAGGTCGGGCCCTTTAAGCGGCCGAATAGCAATGACCTGAGGCGCCGTCAAGGGAGATCTAGTCTTAGCGAGAAAGGAAGGATCTGGGAGAAGCTGAACGGAGCCATCCACTCGGAACTGCAGGCAGGAAGGGCGAGACGAGAGCGCGTGGAGCTCGCTGACGCGGGCTGCCATGGCGAGGGCCACTAGGAAGCAGGTCTTCCGAGTCACGTCCGCGAAGCTGGCCAGATGGAGCGGTTCGAAACGGTCCGAATTCAGCCAGGTGAGGACCCAGGGGAGGTCCCAGCGTGGAACGAGGGAGCGGGAAACCGGCCGCTGCAAGCCGAAATGCGCCATAAGGTCGGCCAGGTCCTTGCAGGCGCCAGGGTCGGGACGGCCGAGGTGACGGTAGGTGTCGGCAATCATGGAGAGATAGCCACAGATCGTGATGGGAGCCAAACCTTGGTCTTGGAAGAGCCAGAGGAAGAAGTCCGCGAGCTGAAGGGTCGTCAGGGGAGAGACGACGGTCAGAGCACCAGGCACGAAGCACTCGCCACTTTCCCTCGTAGACACGTCTGGTGGAAGGTCTGCGGGCTGAAGCGATAGCGTCCACTGCCGCACTTGAGAAGCCTCTAGCGGAGAGGGCGTGCCGCACAATCGCCAGGCGTGTAGGAGAAGTCGCTCGGGGCAGGGGTGGAAGAGCGGCTGGCGGGGCTGCTTGAGCATCGTGCGAGGGGTGGGAAGAGGAAGGGGCGGATCCGTGGCGAACTGAGCAGGTCGGTGGTCCATGATCTGTCCCAGGAGAACGGGGTCACCAGGAGAAGGACTGCGTTGCACCCCCGGAGCTTGAGCAGGACTTTGGGGACCAGGACCGTCGGAGGGTAGGCGTAGGCAACTAGTCCGTCCCAAGAGATCGAGAGCGCATCGACCGCCCAGGCCAGCGGGTCGGGAATCGGGGAGACGAAGAGGGGAAGCTGGTGGTTCCACCTGGTGGCGAAGAGGTCGACAAGGGGAGTCTCCCAACGCTCGCAGATCAGGCGAAAGATGTCCCGGCGCAGGGTCCATTCTGTGTGAAGAAGTTGGCCCCGCCGAGAGAGGGAGTCTGCCAGAACGTTCAGGTGACCCGGAATGTGACGGGCTCGTAGGGAGATGCCGCGGTCCTCGCACCAGCGAAGGAGTCGGTAGAGAAGGATGCAGAGGTCGGGCGAGCGGGTCCCTCCCTGCTTCTGTATGTAAGCGACGACCGTGGAGTTGTCGGAGAGGACAAGGAGGTCCTGTGTCCGAAGATCGGGTTCCCAAGCGCGGAGGGCCTGCCAAACCGCATTCAGCTCCAGCCAGTTGATGTGCCGCGAAGCCAGGTCCTCGTTCCAGTGGCTGGCCGCATAGCGAAAACTCGGGAGAAGGTGAGCGCCCCACCCGGCGAGGCTGGCATCAACGCAGAGAGAGAGACGGGGCAGTGGTGAGGTCAGGGGAATCCCGGAGCCGAGCCAAGAAACGTCCGTCCAGCGAAGCAGATGGGGCCGCAGCATAGGAGGTATCGGCACCAGGGTGGAGAGATCGCCGGAGGACGGTCTCCAGTGGAGGAGAAGATGCAATTGAAGAGGACGAGAGTACAGATGACCGAGGGGAAGGAGATCTGCTGCAGCACTCATCAGGCCGAGGAGCTGGAGCCACACCCTGGCGGGGACAGCCGCTTCCTGAGCTACCAAACGGGCGAGATCGGCGAGTTTCTGGATCCGAGGCTCGGGAAGACGCACTAGGTTGCGGTCGGTCACAAACTCCATCCCCAGGTGCACGAAGTGGCGAGAGGGAGTGAGGTCGGACTTGCCAGCGTTGACCAGGAAGCCGAGGCGAGATAACAGGAGTAGAAGCGCAGGAGAAGAGAGGCCACCGACTGGTTCCGCAGTAGGTCGTCCAAGTAGTTGGAGATCGGGCTGGAAGAAGAACGACGGGCTCTGGCTACCACGGCGTTCATGATCCGCGTAAACACCCACGGACTGAGGCTGAGACCGAAGGGGAGGGCCCGAAACTGGAAAACAGTCCCGTCGATGGCAAAGCGGAGGTACCGGCGGGAGGCTGGATGGATTGGGAAGTGCAGGTAGGCATCGGACAGGTCCAGGCTGACGGCGAAGTCCATGGGCTGGACGGCAGCGCGAAGGGACCTGGCTGTCTCCATCCGGAAGGACGGGGCGGCGATGAACCGATTCAGGGCGGAGAGATCGATGATCGGCCTCCACTTGCCTCCAGGCTTGGGGACTACGAAGAGTCGGCTGTAGAAGGCGGGGGAGTCGTGGAAGGCGACGACCTCCGTAGCGGCTTTCTGGAGAAGAGCAGCGACTTCTCCACGAAGGGCATCGGCCTTGGGCAGATCTGATGGAACCTCGGTCCACAGGGGGGAGCGCCGAAGCGGGGGTGGGGAACGAAAGGAGATGAGAAGACCGTCTGAGACAATGGAGAGGATCCACGGGTCGTCCGGAAACAGGGAACGCCAGACGTCTCCGTGCAGGGCGAGCCTCCCGCTGACAGGCGACCCCGAAGCGGTCGGCGGGGGCGGAGGCGAGCAGAAGTCAGGGGGCCCTCCCACGCCCAGGGCGGCGGGCGGGCTTGGACCAGGCCGGGATGGCAGGACGGGCGCGGCCAGGACCGGGCGCACGGGAAGAGGAGAGAGGACGAGAGGCCGAGGCGGAGGCAGGGGCCGTCGCGGAGGGTCTGACGAACCGCAGGGCGCGACCCGAGGCCTTGCGGGTTGGCGGAAAGCGAGACGAGGGGGCGCTGGGCCAACGGTCCTTGTTAGCTTCCTTCAGGGACTGCCAGGAAGGGCCGAAGAGGAGCGGAGCGCCGACCGGGGCCCGGCGGAGCTGGGATTTCACATCACGGGGAAGACCCGGGAAGGACTGGAGTACCACATCACGCCGCATCAGGTCACAGTTGGCGGCCGCCGCCATGGCGTTGACGGACGAATGGTAGGCCGCTCGGTTGGCTGCAACTGCCAAGGTGTGAAGATCCGACAGCAGGGGAGGAGCGGAGGGAAGCCAGGCTGCCTCGATACGGTTAATGAAAGCTTGTGTGAGGAGCTCCAAAAATCCCGAACAAGCGAGGGCGTTTCGGACGAGTGAGGCGGTACGTTCCAGGCCGCGAGGCAGGGCACGGTTGAGCTGGGAAGAGCCGCCGGTGAGCACCAGCGCAGGCGGATCCACCGGAGGCAGCGAGCACGAGAAGGATTGCGAGTGGCCGGCGTACCAGGACTGCCGAAAGGCGATGTCGACACTGGAAGGCCAGCGGCGGTCGGAGAAGAAGTCCGAGTCGGAAGCAGAATCTCGCTGGAGGTGCGCAGACCGTTAGGTCGCGGAAGGCAGGCGGCTGGGGAAGCGACTTGAATTTCTTAACCTGACGAGCAGCGTCCACAAAGGCGGCCGCTTTCCTCTTCAGCGATGGGGAAGGTGGGCAGGAATCCGCGGGAAGGCAAGCCGCGATGAGACGGGCGGCGTCGTCCAAGGCTCGGAGAGTCTCGCCACGAGGAGTGGACAGGGTAACTGGAGACGCTGGATCATCCACCTGAGAGGGCGAACAGCTGCCGGACTCAAGCAAGGCCGACACGGAGTCCTCCGGCAGCAGGCTTAAGGTCTCTCCATCGATGGCAGGCGATGGCGGCGGAGAAGACCGAAGCACAGGAGGTAAACTGACGCGCGCAGGCGGCGGAGGAGGAGCCGAGGGGCTACGCTGACGCCGCCACGGGGAAGTGAGAGGCGAAGGGCATCGGGAACGATGAGAGCGTCGATCCCGATGGGAACTACTGCGCCGAGAACGAGGCGGAGTCCTGTCGTCGCTACGACTCCTACGAGAGGAGTGCGGTGAGGGGCGCCGAGAGGACCAGCGCTGCGGAGAACGGCTGCGCCGACAGGAGGCATAAGAGGAAGTCGAGCGAGAGGACGACGAATGCCGGGGGCTACTATCCACGCGACGAGGGCTAAGCCGACGGTCGACATCGTGGCGCCTGGAAGAACGGGGACGGTCTCTTCTGTCCTGAGGAGGAGGAAAAGGTGACAACTGTCGCGGTGCCCGGGGCTCAAGGAGGGGGGCACGTTGCGGACTAGCAGCTGGGGCCGAAAGGCCACGGTGAAGGGTAGAAGGCGACGACGGTCGCGGTGCCCGGGGCTCATGGAGGGGGGCACGTAGCCGGCTAGGCGACTCGCCGGAGGAGTCAGTGGGCTTAGGAGAGGGGGCCATAAGGCCAACACGTCTAGTAACAGGCGACAAAGGTCGCGGTGCCCGGGGCTCAAGGAGGGGGGCACAACTAGACGGAGGGGCCGAAAGGCCGACGCGTGTTTCGACGAGCGACGAAGTCGCGGTGCCCGGGACTCAAGGAGGGGGGCACGGAGCCGGCTTGGCGACTCGCCGGAGGAGTCAGCGGGCTTAGGGGGGGCCACAAGGCCCACGCGTCTACTAACAGGCGACAACAGTCGCGGTGCCCGGGGCTCAAGGAGGGGGGCACAAAGCCGGCTTGGCGACTCGCCGGAGGAGTCAGCGGGCAAGGGCGGTGCGGACACCGTAGCAGGAATAGTCTTACCAGGCAGACGAAGAGTGCGTTTCTCCACTTCCGAGGAGGGGAGCTTGACTGGGTCCCGGCGTGCTGTGACAGGTCGCTCGCGCCGGTAGAACCTCCAAAGCTCCGACCAACGAACCTCTGGCCACGAAGAGCAGACAGCGCAGGCGAGGTCCGAGGAGCAGCCAGAACACGGAAGACAGACTTTATGCCGGTCACTAGGCCACTGAAAGTCGCCGCAAAGGGGACAGGTGCGCACTTGATAACTGCAACACAAACCCAAAGATAAAAGGCGACCGGTGGCGGGAACTAACCCGCCTACATAACATCCAAACCAGGGAAACGAGTGAAGCTCACGACGAAACGCGGGAGAGAACCAAAAAAGTTCGAGACGAGACCGACGTCCGGCCCAGCCGGGTGAGACGTAGGCGGCGGCCGAGACGTTACCTTTCCATGGCGGCGCGCCGAAGCACAGACCACCGCGAGCGACGGAAGCCGAGAAGCAGAAGAAGGCTCCAGGCCCAGCTAACAGCACGAGGCACAGACGAGGGCTAGCAGAGAAGAAGGCGACGCCAGAAGCAGAGACGAGAGGCAAGGCGAAGACAGGCCGGTAAGGACGGTCGAACTGTACACAGTCTACGACGGGTCAGAGGCTCAGGTAAACGCGTGCGTACGCTAACAGCGAAGTAGACAACAGGCTAAAGGAGACACCACCGGGCACGTGACCGGATGGGCAGGGGAGGCTACTCTCGTCCCTGTTAGGGATCCCCGAGAGCCTCCTGGAGGGACCCTTTGGGTCTTAGGCTAAAATTGGTAAGCAAGTAGACTATTTCCTGACAGTCATGTCATCGGTAATGTGTTTTGAGGAAACAAACCTTTGGACAGCGGTCCTTTTCTTTCCAACCTCCCAAAGTGTGGAATGGTATTCCCCATGATATTCGCCATGCACCATCTTTGAACTATTTTAGTCCAACCTATTTCACACACTGGTGTATTCCGAATGATAAGGGTTAAGCATTACATGCAGCCACAGGTACCGTATATGAACAAGACCCAGGAAGGGTAAGCCTTCAAACTGTGACACGTGACTGGCATTTTCTGATGCTCATTATTGCAATTTATCCATCTTGGAGGCCTATGAAAGGAAAGTAAGTTCTGAAAGCGTGAAAACATCCTATTTCATGATGCGTGAAAACATCCTAGCTATTTCATAAAATTTCATTAACTTTACCCACCAGAGGGCGCAGGCACGACGGTAATGGCGGTTGAGGCTCGAAGATCCCAAAATCTGGCCGTCTTGTCCTGGGATCCACTGACAAACATACACCCGCCCCACGTGTGGAGGGAATACACATAGCCTGTAAACGCACACAGAGTACCGTCAGTGGCAAACAGTGATAGGGAGAGAAACACTCCACACTTACAATGGGCAGGTTCAACATATTTTATTGTACATATATTGTTTGCTTACTTTACTTTTCTAAACACTTTTCTCTCTTTGTTGAGTATTTCTGGGTATCAAAAAAGTGAACGGGGTAGCAAGAAAGTGAACTGGGTATTGGGTTTCAAGAAAGTGAACTGGGTATTGGGTATGAAGAAAGTGCTGAACTGGGTATGAAGAAAGTGCTGAACTGGGTTTCAAGAAAGTGAACTGGGTATGAAGAAAGTGAACTGGGTATGAAGAAAGTGCTGAACTGGGTATGAAGAAAGTGAACTGGGTATGAAGAAAGTGCTGAACTGGGTATCAAGAAAGTGAACTGGGTATCAAGAAAGTGCTGAACTGGGTATCAAGAAAGTGCTGAACTGGGTATCAAGAAAGTGCACTAGGCATCAAGAAAGTGCACTGGGTATCAAGAAAGTGCACTGGGTATCAAGAAAGTGCACTGGGTATCAAGAAAGTGCACTGGGTATCAAGAAAGTGCACTGGATATCAAGAAAGTGCACTGGGTATCAAGAATGAGAACTGGGTATCAAGAAAGTGCTCTGGGTATCACGAAAGAGAACTGGGTATCCAAAAAGCAGTAGCAGAGTTCACGATGCTGGAGATGAACTGTGTTGGAAATGAACTGTGAACTGTGCCTTTTTCTGTTTACTACTGGAACTATTTCACCGCGCTGGTCTCCCTAGCTGCTGGAATGAAAAGGGTCACAGACAATCTCACTCTAAAATATAAAATAAATATACAATAAGAAAAAAATCCTTCTGCAGGAATTGCCTTGACAAATCCCCATTTCAACAGCCCAAGGATAAAGAAATCATCAACCAACGTCCACGCCGTAAGAGGCGCAGACTCTCAAGTGTCCCCATAAACCGCCGGGACTGATGACAATATTCCTCGTGCCTTCGTAGCTGCATGCTTAGCCCCTGTACTGCCCACCAAAGGAACTGGTCTGTCTGCCACCTCCACAGTGACCGACAGATAACCCGTCTGAATGAAACCAGCCGAAGGTTTAGGTCCTCACGTGCCCCTGCAACTGCATGGACCAATAAGGCTCTAAGCCTCCTGGGCTTGGGCGTTGCCCATCATATTATGGCAGTGAAGGTTTAGGTCCTCACGAGCCCCTGCAACTGCATGGACCACTAATGCTCTAAGCCTCCTGGGCTTGGGTGTTGCCCATCATATTACGGCAGTGAAGGGTTAAACATGGTAAATGTTAACCTTTTGGCTATCACTAGCGCATTTTGTCACAATGATTCCTGCAGGAATCATCACAACAAACACCACAACCGACAGCCAAAGGGTTATGGGATTAGCCGGCGACTTCTAGGTACACCCGCAATGGGCTAAGGTCCTCATGAGTCCCTGTGAAGCATGGCAGCTGATGAGAATCTAAGCCTCTTGCTTGTGGTCCCAGATGGCTTTACTGAGTGTTAGTGGACTGGGCTTGATGCGGAGCGTTAGTGGACTGGGCTTGATGTGGAGTGTTAGTAGACTGGGCTTGATGTGGAGTGTTAGTGGACTAGGCTTGTTAGTGGACTGGGCTTGATGTGGAATGTTAGTAAATAATAATAATAATTAATAATTACGGTATTTATAATGCGCTTTTCTTATAATAATTATAACTCTAAGCGCTCACTCACAACTCGCGCACGCATGCGCACACTTTAGACAATGACTCACGTACCTCAAATACTTTATGACAGTCAGTTTGGGGTGGGGGGGTGTGGTGATGTTATAGTGCTAGAACTGTTGGAAGAGGTGAGTTTTGAGGGCGGACTGGAAGGAGGAGAGAGAGTGTTTCTGACGGAGAGAGAGTGGGAGAGTGTTCCAGGTGGATGGACCGGAGAAGGAGTGGGGGCTGAAAGTGCTGAGTTTGGTGCGGGGGATGTGGAGGCACAGAAGGTCGGAGGCGAAGCGGAGGGAGCGGGAAGGAGTGTAGGGGTGAAGTAAGTTGGAGACTGGACTGGAGAATTTTGGACTGGGCTTGTTAGTGGAATGGGCTTGATGTGGAGTGTTAGTGGACTGGGCTTGATGCGGAAAGCTAGTGGACTGGGCTTGATGTGGAGTGTTAGTGGACTGGGCTTGATGTGGAGAGTTAGTGGACTGGGCTTGATGCGGAGAGTTAGTGGACTGGGCTTGATGTGGAGTGTTTGTGGACTGGGCATGTTAGTGGACTGGGCTTGATGCGGAGAGTTAGTGGACTGGGCTTGTTAGTGGACTGGGCTTGATGCAGAGTGTTAGTGGACTGGGCTTGATGTGGAGAGTTAGTGGACTGGGCTTGATGCGAAGAGTTAGTGGACTGGGCTTGATGTGGAGTGTTAGTGGACTGGGCTTGTTAGTGGACTGGGCTTGATGCGGAGAGTTAGTGGACTGGGCTTGATGTGGAGTGTTAGTGGACTGGGCTTGTTAGTGAACTGGGCTTGATGCGGAGTTAGTGGACTGGGCTTGTTAGTGGACTGGACTTGTTAGTGGACTGGACTTGTTAGTGGACTGGGCTTGATGTGGAGAGTTAGTGGACTGGCTTGATGTGGAGTGCTAGTGGACTGGGTTTGATGTGGAGTGTTAGTGGACTGGGCTTGGTGTGGAGTGTTAGTGGACTGGGCTTGATGTGGAGAGTTAGTGGACTGGGCTTGATGTGGAGTGTTAGTGGACTGGGTTTGAAGCGGAGAGTTAGTAGACTGGGCTTGTTAGTGGACTGGGCTTGATGTGGAGAGTTAGTGGACTGGGCTTGATGTGGAGAGTTAGTGGACTGGGCTTGATGCGGAGAGTTAGTGGACTGGGCTTGATGTGGAGTGTTAGTGGAATGGGCTTGTTAGTGGACTGGGCTTGATGCGGAGAGTTAGTGGACTGACCTCCATGTCCAGTCAGCCCCCTGATGGGTACACCCGTCTCACAGTCAGAGGCATAGATCTTGCAGTCGCCTGCTCCCCCGCTGATGAGAAGCGACAAGCGATTGGTCATGTCTTGCATGAAAACCAGGTCACGAATTGTGCCGTCATGGAAAGACAACTCCATCCCAGGGCCTGTGCAGTCAAAATAACAGAGACTGATTTAGTCTTTGGTTTTATGTTTGTATTACTGTCAAATGAAAGTGAATCAATGAATCTTTATTTTACAACAGTGAAGATATTAACACAGTCAGTGACTATGTCATTTTTCAAACCTGCCGTTGCAAACTATACATAAGACAGGGACATCAAAGCACAGTGATACAAAATATATAGTCCACTAAACACAAACACATGCATGCACGCACAAATGCACTCACGTGCGTGCACACACACACACACACACACACGTGCACATACAAATGATTGTTAGAATATGCACGTACATTCATGTGTCGACGTATAACTAGATATTGTTATTTGAGTGATGTCAGGTATCTATAAAGACTTGTCTTGAAACGAGATAATGTCGGAGTGGCTTTAACGTGATGTGGGAGCGAGTTCCACAGTGTGGAACCCGCAAATGACAAAGTAGATTTAAATATATCTATTCGGGGTTTTGGAACAATATAAAGACCCCTCATATTCCCATAGCAGGAATCTGATCTTTTAAACAACTCCGTTAGATATTCTGGAGCGCAATGGTGAGAGAGAATATGTACATCACTACTACTACTACTAATAAATTCTGGCACTACCCCATAGCTATATTGTGGTAGTGTTTATATCTTGTTTACAGGACCAAGCCATCTGGCACCACCCCTGAACTATAGTGTGGTAGTGACTACATCTTGTTTACAGGCACCAAGCCATTCTGGCACCACCCCTGAACAATAGTGCCATAATGTCTATACTGCTGAAGTGTTAGAGCTGTGTGTGTTAATCCCCTTGAACCCACGGCCACATTTCCAAATTTTGGAGGGGTTGTCCTACGACTATGTACCAGTTGTAGGAGAGGATTGATCATGATAATTCAAGGGTAGTGCCAGATGAGCTTGGTGCCTTAAGGCGCCAAGCTCATCTGGCACTACCCTTGAATTATCATGATCAATCCATCTCCTGCTTTAGGGAGTTGGAGTTCATGTGTTTAAACAACTGGTAACCAACGATACCTTCAGTAGAGAGAGCATCGGCGTTGAACCGCGTAAGGCGGATGGTTTTATCATTGGATCCCGTGGCGATGAGGTCCCCAGTGGGGTTCCAGGCACAGCAGTAGATGGATCCCTTGTGGTGCTTCATGTGTTTACTGACCACGCTCGCCTCGTGCGCCACATGATCGTCTCTGCCGCAAATAACGTTATTCACGCTGGTATCACTACTCCCAATATTTCATCATCGTCGTCGTCGTCATCATCAGGATGATGGCAAAGATGATGATAAAATATTGACAGTTGTGATAGCAATGTGACTAACAGCAACAATGTTAATGTGTTTCAATTTGTTGTGATACAAAAGGTTGGAGATAACAAAAGGCTGACATACATGTAGGTATTATAAGACTGTTCAGAGGTTCTGACCTCACTTTCACCTAATGACAAACAACAATACACATACAACAATGGCCCTCTCATATGTCCAATATTGACAGTAATATTAATCAATTTGTTGATTTCATAGCACATTTTTCACAAATATTCAACCTGATAAATTGATCGATTTTTACTGACAACTACAGACTCAAATCTGAACAAAGTTTCCATATAAATTGAACAAAGTTTCCATATAAATTGAACAAAGTTTCCATATAAATTAAACAAAGTTTTGGTATAAATTGAACAAAGTTTCCATATAAATTGAACAGTTACATATAAATTGAACAAAGTTTCCATATAAATTGAACCAAGTTTCCATATAAATTGAACAAAGTTTCCATATAAATTGAACAGTTTCCATATAAATTGAACAAAGTTTTTATATAAATTGAACAAATTTCCATATAAATTGAACACTTTCCATACAAATTGAACAAAATTTCCATATAAATTGAACAAAGTTTCCATATCTAATTGTACAGCAGAACCTATGTCAACCCATTTAGCCCTGACACAGTACAGCAGGAGATGAGGGACCATGATAATTCAAGGACAGTGCTAGATTAGCTTGGTGCCTGATGGCGCTAAGCTTATCTGGCACTATCCCTGAATTATCATGGTTGATCCATCTCCTACAACTTTTACACAGTTGTTATTGTTGGAAATGGGCCTTGGGGTTAAATGGGTTAAATGACTGCTTTCATGAGAGAGCACCTGTCATGTAGGCCTTCGAGACCTCTCTAGAGAGAGCACCTGTGTTAGGACCATCAGCAAGACCTCTCTTGAGAGAGCACCTATGTTAGGACCATCAGCAAGACCTCTCTAGAGAGAGCACCTGTGTTAGGACCATCAGCAAGACCTCTCTAGAGAGAGTACCTGTCATAAGACCATCATCCAGCCGACTGTAGGCCTTCGAGACCTCTCTAGAGAGAGCACCTGTGTTAAGACCACTGTTTTCTGGCAAACGAAAACCAGACGCGGCCGATGAAAACAGGTTGTGCTGTACCCACCTCAAGTTGCCCACATGCGGAAAAGAGCAGATGCGCAGCGTTTTGGAGTTACTGCCAACGGCGTAAAAGTTGCCCGACGGATGGAAACTGACGGTGCGGATGGCCTGCACATCCTCCAGTGACGTCACCGCCACAAAACGTGGCTTCCCTCCACCGCTCGCCTGTAAACAGATCAAGATGGGATGAACCATAACCCATATCCCTTCTATATGACAGCAGCCCTCGCTGTCAAGGGTTTCTACCTGTTGTCTTTGATGTGACTGATGTAGACAGAACTCCTTTTGAAAACTCCTTGCAGATCTGCCTATGCCTCAGTGAGCTCTACAAGGGGCACAGTGCATAAGTGCCACTGGTTGGAACGTGTCATTTGTCATGACGTCATTTTAGTTTTAATTAAATAATATCACTGTGACAAATGGTGATAAAACTAGGATTTCAGGGTGAAACGTTTGGTCTGTCAGATTAACATTACATGATATGTCATTGTACACTCGCAAGCTCTTCTGTCAGAGCATCAATGTGTGGGTATGTGAACGTGCAAGCCAAACAGACACAAAGCAAGATCACCATAATCCAACGTGTAATGGTCTGTGATTCTTGCAGATGGAAAATGCTGAAGGGCTGTTCTGTCTGAGGCAACAAGTTGAAACTCAGCTTTCTGTGATTTTGAGAGTTGAATCTGTGTCCAGGACTGAAGACTGTCGCCCATGCAATATGTATGCACGGCAAAGTAGTAGTAGTACACACAAACGTAGGAACGGGCCGCATCACCCCTTAACCCTCAGGCTATTGTAGCGGTTTTTGTCACGATTCCTGCAGAAGCATTGCAACAACAAGAAAGGCAAAGCCCTTATGGCTCATGTGTATCGACCGATCCACACGTCTGACCGATCCACACATGTCTGACAATAAGTAAAGGGATGTCTTCTGCACTAACAAAATCCATGTTTTCTCAAAATTTAATTAGTTTTCACACATCTGTGAAACCCCTTTGACCTTTGCGATGAGTCAACTAAATTAGGATACATAGGAAGGTCTCATCATCAGCTACCGTTATGCCACATTTGATTGAAAAGTTTGCAAAAATGTTGACAAGAACTACAATTATTGGCATTTTATACACATTTGTCAACCTCTTGTGACCCTTGACCTTTCTGAGGGGTCATCCAAATTAGTATGCATAGATAGGTCTTACCATCAGGTATCTCTGTAGCAAGTTTGTGTTTGAAGCTGTGATTGAGAAAAAACATCTTTTGTCAACATATGGCTATTTTTTTTTTACCTATTTCCTGAGCTCTTGTGACCCTTGGCCTTTCCGAGGGGTAATCCAAATTAGTATGCATAGATAGGTCTTGCCACCAGGTATCTCTGTAGCAAGTTTGGGTTTGGAGTTGTGAATAGTAATTGAGAAAAAACATTTTTTGCCAAAATATGGCTATTTATTTTTAACCTATTTCCTGAGCTCTTGTGACCCTTGAACATTCCGAGGGGTCATCCAAATTAGTATGCATAGATAGGTCTTACCATCAGGTATCTCTCTAGCAAGTTTGGGTTTGAAGTTGTGAATAGTATTTGAGAAAAAACATCTTTTGTCAAAATATGGCAATTTTGGACCTATTTCTTGAGCTCTTGTGACCCTTGACCTTTCCGAAGGATCAACCAAATTAGTATGCATAGAAAGGTCTTACCATCAGGTATCTTTGTACCAGTTTGGGTTTGAAGTTGAGAATAGTAGTACTAGTAGTAGTATTGTGAGGTCAAAATAGGCCATGAGGCCTTTGCAAATGTCCTTTCTTTCTTTAGTTACTTTATGGGCCTGTTATGCATGCAATTTTTCCTATAAATCTTAGGAATAGAAAATCTCTTTAAATTTTGGTAATTCGTCCAGCTGGTTTTTAAAAGAATTTATATTAGGTGCTTTTTTTAATAAAACTTGTAACTCATTCCAAACAATGGCAACTCTGTTAGAAAAACAAAACTTCCGCAGGTTAGTATTGCAGTGCTGTACAAAGATTTTCCCTTCCGAGTTTCGGGTTGTCACAAAATGGTGCTGCAAAAAAGTCATTCCAATTTAGGTCGTCGATGCCATTATAAATTTTAAAAACTTGGATTAAGTCTCTACGTATTCTACGTCCATGTATTTGAGTCTGTCTAAATAAGTCATATTTCTACATTCTTTGACCAGCTTTGTTGCCCGGCTCTGTACCCTTTTGAGTGCAACCGATTGTCTCTTTAACTCATTCTACCCCAGACACACCACAGCAAGATAACGATCGACCATGATAGTTCAAGGGTGATGCCAGAATAGCTTGGCGCCTACGGGCGCCAAGCTATTCTGGCATCACCCTTGAACTATCATGGTCGATCTGTGTCCTGCACTGCAATGCAGTCTTCAGAGGACAACGGCAAAATTTAAGGATTTCGGTGTTGGGGTAGAACGAGTTAAACCTGGGTGCCATACAGTGTTTGCATATTCTAAATGTGGTCTGACTAGTGATTTATATAGTTTACTAAAAACGTCCTTGTCCAAATAATTAAAAGCTCTCTTAACTACTCCAACCATTTTGTTGGCCTTATTGATACAGTTCTGAATATGGGGGTCAAAAGATAGAACTTTGTCAAAAACAACACCTAAGTCTCTTTCCTCCTCAGAAGATACCACCTTTTTAATGTCACTGTTAACTTTCATCAAGTAATCATGTTCAGGATTGTTCCTTCCAGCATGCAAGACCTTGCATTTCTCTACATTAAAATGCAAGTCCCATGTGTCGGACCACTCTTGCAAGTATTTGAGAAAAAACATTTTTTTGTAAAAATATGGTGATTTTGGACCTATTTCTTGAGTTCTTGTGACCCTTGACCTTTCCAAGGGATCAGCCAAATTAGTGTGCGTAAAAAGGTCTTACCATCTTTGTACCAAGTTTGGGTTTGAAGTTGTGAATAGTATTTGAGAAAAAATAAATTATGTCCAAAAATAGCTACTTCCTGATCTCCTGTGACCTTGACCTTTGTGAGAGGTCACTGAAATTGCTATGTTTAAAAAGGTCTTGGGGAAAGTTTGAATAGTCTCCCAGAAAATGCCAACGTTAAAGTTTACCATGGATGACGATGGACGCCGGACGGACGACCACTGACCCAGAACATACTCACTTTTGCTTCGCACGTGAACCCAAAACGGCTACTGACAGCCAAAGGGTTAACTGTGCAGATCACACATCTGTGGCCATGTCTTCAGGGCTGACTGCTGATATCAAACAGTGAGAAATGTAGGCCACTACACTACACTACACTACGCTACATGACACCAAACTATAATGTATCACAGCCGCCTGTCTCCAAGACAGCACAAGTACAGTTGTGCTTTCTCGAGTCCCTACCCAGAGTTGCAGTAGAACCTGTGTCCAGTAAGCACCATTTCTGCCAGAACAAGTGGTCTTACAACACTGGTGTTCTCTAGAGAGCAAGGCAAACAGTGCCACCTGCCATTAAAGACCGTCATGATGGTCCTTCATGACAAGTGATCTCTCATAAGGGCCATCACTCAAACCAAGCTGTGCTGTACAAAACTCACCTCAGTCTGGTCTGGCATTTCGCTGGGCACTTCCATCGTTGTCAGACAGATTGTAACTTAATCCAACCGACTTAACACCCTATGTGCTGATCAATATAACATAAACACCAATCTTTCACTGTAATGTGCTGATCAATATAACATAAACACCAATCCTTCACTGTAATGTGCTGATCAATATAACATAAACACCAATCCTTCACTGTAATGATGAACCAACTCTGCAACTGCTTTCTTCAACACGTTATAAACATAACCAACTATGTGGATGGATTAGGCGTCTTTGTCAAAAACGTTCTTGTACAATTTGCAGGGAAACCACTGCATGACAACCTGACCAAAAAGGTGACTGCCAGGTGTGTAAACAGAGAAGAAAGCAACCAAGACAGAAACACACTTTGAAAAGACAGTTATAACTGTCTTTTCTAAGTTTGTTTCTTTCTTCATTGGGTTCTTCACTGCACAACAGAAGTCACATCAATATATATATATATATATATATATATATATATATATAAACATTGTTATATTAACAACTACAACAAGCGACAGAGTTTAACTTTTGTACCCGCACAGAATTTCGTTTAACTGAAGTGACGCTACACGCACAAGCCACAAGTGCTGTCACTCTTCACATGTAAATCAAACGATTTCTCCATTCAAAGCTGTCAGTTAAATGCAGTGCTCACAATAACAATATTCCTGAGTGATTCATAGCTGTCAATGTTGAAAGGTGGAAGCTATTGGTGACTGTGAAGAAAGTGGCATACACTGTAGCATCGGGCCAGCTGTACATGAGCATTACTCAGTGGCCAGCGCAGGATTCAAGCTCACATGCAGCAAAGACCTGTTCCCTGTCCTTACCCACACAGAAATCAATCAACCCTTATCCTACTGAGGCTAAAAGCTTCAAATTTGTCCACTGTCATATGCAAGCTACATTACAGAACTTACAGATAAGATACAGACCAATGGCTTTAGTTCAAGGGTGGTGTCAGAATAGCTTGGCGCCTAGAGGCGCCAAGCTATTCTGGCACCACCCTTGAACTATTTTAGTCGCACTTATTTCACACCCTGGTGTATTCCCAATGATAAGGGTTCATCCACCTTCAATGCTGTCAAGTGAAATACAAAGGCCACCACACCTAATGCGAATGCCCCCAATCACCCAAAGTCACCTTCTATTTGGAAATACAAAATATGTAAATGAAGCCAGGAAGAGGCATAGATCCTCATGAGCCCCCACAATTGCGGGGGCTCATGAGAATCTATACTTCTTGCAGCTGGGCTCCCCCTACAGCTTGCCCACCCCCTCCCCAATATACCCATGCTGTATACCCATTCAAACAGTGAGGACCGTAAGAGTTGTCCTTTGTAGGGAGAATGAACTGAGTGCGTTCAGCCGTGACCAGGAAAGGAAAAGTTGAGAGCAAGGCAAATGTGGCACAAAGCCGACCCTTATGCTGTTGTGATCTGCACTGTTATGCTATGTTGTGATCCGCACTGTTATGCTATGTTGTGATCCGCACTGTTATGCTATGTTGTGATCCGCACTGTTATACTATGTTGTGATCCGCACTGTTATGCTATGTTGTGATCCGCACTGTTATGCTATGTTGTGATCCGCACTGTTATGCTATGTTATGATCCGCACTGTACTGTTATGCCATGTTGTGATCCGCACTGTTATGCTATGTTTTGATCGGCACTGTGGCCACCTTCGTGCATATTTTTCACCGACGTGGGCCCGCAGGTGGGGTGCTGGTGTTAATATTGACAAGAAGTATCTCTTAACTCAGTCAGCCCCAACACACCACACCAAGACATGGATCGAGCATGATAGTTCAAGGGTGCTGCCAGAATAGCTTAGCAACCATAGGTGCCAAGCTATTCTGGCACCACTCTTGAACTATCATGCTTGATCTGTCTCCAGCATAATACAGTCCTTCAGAGGGCAACTTCCAAATTTGGGGATTTCGGTCCTGGGGTAGAATGTGTTACAGCAAGTACTTATTACATAGCAAAAGCACACGCACACACACACATAAACACAGACACAGATGCTTAACCAACGCAAAGTCGAGAGACAGCTCCCTGTACGAGCTTTACCTTTGAGGGAATGCCTCGCGCAGACCCCGAGATAGTGAGTGCTGGCCCTTGGCTAGGATTGCTTCCCTTGCCTCTGTCTGAGATGCTTCCATTCTGCTTGATATCTGTAGAAAAACATAATGCAGCCGTTTGAATGTGCAGTTGATGCTGACTATTCCATACTTCAAAACGCTGCGTGGAGGTCAACACTGTATACAGTGGATTTCATTTGTTAGATGGTGGACAATATCCAGTCAGCATTATATACTGACCACCAAAAGAAATGCAACATTTTAAAACACTTAAATCTCTGTGGCATAAAATGAAAATGACATGTTTACGTCTCTGACAGTTTGTAGAAGTGGCACACTTGAGCCCAGGCCCTTGGCCGTCGGTAGCATTTTTTGTCGAGGTGATTCCTACCGAAATCATCACAACAAAAACTGCTACCGACAGGCAATGGGTTAAATTTTGAGCAACTGTCACATAATCAGATCACAAACAACTGTTACATAATCAGATCACAAACAACTGTCACATAATCAGATCACAAACAACTAAAGGAATAATAACAATCAAAACATGAATGACAGTTACTACTCGCAGAAACTGACGATTAGAGTGCAAAGAACCAAAGTAAAATAAGTACAAACACAAAACTAACTATCAGTCATGCAAGAAGTAACAGTAACCCAAAGTACAGGCAAACATAACACAAACTATCAGTCATGCAAGAAGCAACAGTAACCCCCAAGTACAGGCAAACATAACAATGCAAACTGCGAATGAGCCGAGTACAGTCATAATGAGCCGAGTACACAGTCATAATGAGCCGAGTACACAGTCATAATGAGCCGGGTACACAGTCATAATGAGCCGAGTACACAGTCATAATGAGCCGAGTACACAGTCATAATGAGCCGAGTACACAGTCAATACGCCCAATGTATGTTAACCTTTGTGGCTGTCAGCAATGTTAACCCATTTAACCCCACAGCTGCATTCCCCAAATTTTGGAGGTGTTACCTAACGACCAGTTGCAGGAGATGGATCGACCATAATAATTAAAGGTTATTGCCAGATGCGCTTGGTGCCTGATGGCACCAAGCTCATCTGGCACTAACCTTGAATTATCATGGTCCATCCATCTCCTGCTGTAGGGTTTTGGGGCTAAATAGGTTAATTGTCAAGGTGATTCCTGCACAAATGCCCTTGAATAAGCTCTATCAACAGCCAAAGGGTTAATGTACAACTAGACAACTACAACAGTACTTTTGAAACATTTTTTTTTCTTGGGTGGATTGGGGTGGGGTTAGTGAGTAGGTGTGGGTAGGGATGTTTATGTACAGTCCCACAATGGTTGTCTCAGTTGATTTCTTACCATGGAGACAACCAGTGTGGAACAGGCCAAGAGGCAACAAGCGCATTGTAGGGACGAAACATTAAGGAACATGGGATGAAAACATGTACAGTGGGAACATTCAACAGCATTCTGACAAGAAGCGCATTGTAGGGACGAGACATGAAAGATGGTTGGTTGGTTGTACATTGCTTAACGTCCTGACAGCAACATGACTTTCTCAGGACATGCCTGCACTGCTTGTGAAAAAAAAACACCCAAAAACTAAACAGAATATTGAATGTATGTCGCCAGCCGGTCTAATACGCTAAATAAAGCTAAGATCATTTAGCAACGCACATCCAATATCAAGAGCTACAAGTACAGACAGCGCAGACAGTAGGGAGAGTTTAAAAAAAGGAAAATACAGGTGAATGGACCAAGGGTAGACAGAAACACATGCCCCAGAATAGAGGGGAAAACCCACGCTGTGGGGCCGACCAGGGTGACCCTGGGAACTAAAAGAGACATGAAGGAACATGGGATGAAAACATGTACAGTGGAAATATTCAACAGCATTCTGAACATTTGTTACATGAACCATTCACTTCAATATATTTTACATCTGACAAAGCTGCAAAATTGTATTCAAAACTAAACGCAATGCAAGACCATTTTACAAACATGGAACTATCATGGGCGACCCACATGCTGTTGTAGGGTGTCAGGGGTGGATTGGATAATATATCAGGAAGGTTACAAAGTAAAGTAGGTTATAGCACTGTCAGGGGAGAGAAATGTGCATGAGCGACCAGTGATCATAGATCTACTGTGGCCAAAGTGTGCTTTGCCCACAGTAGATCTATGATCACTGGTCGCTCATGCACATTTCTCTCCCCTGAGTGCTATAACCTACTTTACTTTGTAACCTTCCTAAAATATTAGCACTGGCAGTCTCCCCTTTTCTTTTCATTTTGGATAATATATCATTTAAAAAAAAAAACACAAACATTTTCAGCTTTCAATAACAAAAATTCTATGGAAGCTGGATGGTGCGTGCGTGCACCATTACCTGACACAGTACCACATACACCATGTACACAGTACCACATACACCATGTACACAGTACCACATACACCATGTACACAGTACCACATACGCCATGTACACAGTACCACATACACCATGTACACAGTACCACATACACCATGTACACAGTACCACATACACCATGTACACAGTACCACATACACCATTACACAGTACCACATACACCATGTACACAGTACCACATACACCATGTACACAGTACCACATACACCATGTACACAGTACAGGTGGCTGCACACACAGGAGGGTAAGAGCCATATCTGACTAGATCAATGCCTTTATTTACAGGTGCACAACTAATCAAGCACTACCTTTGCAATCACGGTCAATACATTGTTGACACCAGGCAGGGGTAGTGAGGGAGTAGAGGCTATCCCTAAGTCAGAAGCAGGTCAAACATGGCACAGACTTCAAACATTTCGTGGATTCATCCTGCCTGCTCCATCTACAGGAGACATAGTTCTCATGAGCCTATACAGCTGCAGTACCGTACCGCAGGGACTGATGAGAATGTATGCATCTTGCTGGCAACGAGTTGCCTGGTTTATGCATCTTGCTGGCAATGAGTTGCCTGGTTTATGCATCTTGCTGGCAATGAGTTGCCTGATGTATGCATCTTGCTGGCAATGAGTTGCTAGGTGTATGCATCTTGCTGGCAATGAGTTGCCTGGTGTATATCCACAGAGAAACTCAGTGTTGACAGTAAGACTAGCACGCACCAGTGTTGACAGTAAGACTGCTACTAGCATGCACCCCACAGTCAGCCCCAGACACTGTCCCTTCCTTAATGCATGCACGTCCTTACTATAAAGGGATGCAACCTACTGTCTGCCCTCACTACAAAAGGGGCTCAACCTGCTATCTGTGATCTGATTCTGAATGAGGAATAGGCTCTCCCAGCTGATACTGGTCCTCCTGTCTAAATCATTCACCATTAACCCACCAGTTTAACCCCTTCCAGTGTTGAGGTCTGGGACAGGCATGGAAGATGTATCAACCATGTTAGTTCAAGGGTTGTGTCAAACTAGCTTAGTGCTGTCCCCGTCTAGCAATACCCTAGATCTATCATGGCAGGTACATCTTATCCGCTAATGTCTTCACACATTCTCTGAACAAAGCGGTGTATCCGCATGCAGCAGCATGTCTGGAATGTGTCGGGGGGGAGGGGGGGGGGGGGATCTGTGCACGTTACAAACACAACACTTCACATTACCCACCCCTCTTGTTTCCATACCCACCCCTCTTGTTTCCATACCCACCTCTCTTGTTTCCATACCCACCCCTCTTGTTTCCATCAGAGCTCTGTGCAAGAGACAAACACAGCACATCACATCACCCACCCCTCTTGTTTCCATACCCACCCCTCGTTTCCATCAGAGCTCAGTGCACATTCACGCATTCAACACGTGACAACAGTCTACATTGCAGGGGGGGGGGGGGGGGGGGGGGTCAAACTGGTCATACACACTCAAGTTACTGTGGAAAGCATCATGTTTCTCACAACATGCAGGGAAACAGTAGCAGCTGTTTGGAGCGATCACCCTTAACAGATTTCACGTGTCACTAAAGACCATCATTTAGGTGGCTGTAGCTGTGGTTGTGGCTGTAGCCACCTAAATGGTGGTCTTTAATGATGGGTGACACTTTTGCCCTTCAAGACTTGTCTTAACAATTTTAGCTCCAAGGTCCCATTTCTCAAATTTTGAGATGTTGCCGAATGACTACGTACCAAATGAAAAGAAAAGGGGAGACTGCCAGTGCTAATATTTTAGGAAGGTTACAAAGTAAAGTAGATTATAACACTGTCAGGGGAGAGAAATGTGCATGATCGACCAGTGATCATAGATCTACTGTGGCCAAAGCACAAAAAAAAAAAAAAAAAAAAAAAAAAAAAAAAAAGATAGGAAAGAGAGGGAGCGCTAAAAAAGTGACTGAAAGCAATGCATATGGAAGCCCCCCCCGAAGGGGGGCGTATCACATATCCCACTGTTCCAGCCACTCAGTGCATGGAAATTTAAATCTAGGTCCCCCCGAGGGGGGTCCAGATATTTAGCCGGTGTGGACAGCTGTTTCGGTCTTGGCGACCTCCTCAGCACACCATCGGCGATACTGGAGGAGGCAGGAATTTCTGCCTACCTGCAAAGACAACCACATTTTACTGTGGTGTCTGCAAGGGCATACATTCCATGCCACCACCTAGAGCCAAATTTCCATGCACCCTAAAAGAGAACCTACCAAAAGGGGGGAAGGGGTTGCAGTCGATATTGTAGTAGTAAATGAAAAGAAAAGGGGAGACTGCCAGTGCTAATATTTTAGGAAGGTTACAAAGTAAAGTAGATTATAGCACTGTCAGGGGAGAGAAATGTGCATGATCGACCAGTGATCATAGATCTACTGTGGCCAAAGCACAAAAAAAAAAAAAAAGAGATAGGAAAGAGAGGGGGCGCTAAAAAAGTGACTGAAAGCAATGCATATGGAAGCCCCCCCCCCCGAAGGGGGGCGTATCACATATCCCACTGTTCCAGCCACTCAGTGCATGGAAATTTAAATCTAGGTCCCCCCGAGGGGGGTCCAGATATTTAGCCGGTGTGGACAGCTGTTTCGGTGATACTGGAGGAGGCAGGAATTTCTGCCTACCTGCAAAGACAACCACATTTTACTGTGGTGTCTGCAAGGGCATACATTCCATGCCACCACCTAGAGCCAAATTTCCATGCACCCTAAAAGAGAACCTACCAAAAGGGGGGAAGGGGTTGCAGTCGATATTGTAGTAGTAAATGAAAAGAAAAGGGGAGACTGCCAGTGCTAATATTTTAGGAAGGTTACAAAGTAAAGTAGATTATAGCACTGTCAGGGGAGAGAAATGTGCATGATCGACCAGTGATCATAGATCTACTGTGGCCAAAGCACAAAAAAAAAAAAAAAAAAAAAGAGATAGGAAAGAGAGGGGGCGCTAAAAAAGTGACTGAAAAGTGACTCGGGGGACCTAGATTTAAATTTCCATGCACTGAGTGGCTGGAACAGTGGGATATGTGATACGCCCCCCTTCGGGGGGGCTTCCATATGCATTGCTTTCAGTCACTTTTTTAGCGCCCCCTCTCTTTCCTATCTCTTTTTTTTTTTTTTGTGCTTTGGCCACAGTAGATCTATGATCACTGGTCGATCATGCACATTTCTCTCCCCTGACAGTGCTATAATCTACTTTACTGACTACGTACCATTTGTAGGAGATGGATTGATCATAATAATTCAAGGGTAGTGCCAGACGAGCTTGGCGCCTGAGCTTGGCGCCTGAAGGCGCCAGGCTCATCTGGCACTACCCTTGAATTATCATGATCAATCCATCTCCTGCTGCAGGGTCCCCGGGCTGAATGGGTTATGAGAGCACCTGGCTTTTAAGAGCATAGTTTATCAAGGTGGTTGCTTCAAACAGTTCCTACTGTCGCACTATAAATGGGTGTTTGTGTCTGTGGACCGGTTTCAGAAAAGACCATAAGCTCCAACCTTCCAAAATCATGCAAAACCACAAAATCTGCAAACATTGCAAACTCCAATATTTGTCTAAAATGCGAAAGTGTGCAAACACCACTGCAATATGCATGACACTGGGAACCTGTGGTACCTTTCACAGAGGCCGAGCGCTTCACGCGCAACTGCAGTGATTGGGGTCCGTTCTCGCAGGCCTGGGGTTTGGTTTTGTGTCGTCCTACACAGCCATAATTCAGACCACAACCATCAATACATCTTGTGGTGCCTCACCCTTTGGCTGTCAGTCGCCAGTTTGTTGCGAGTCCATCACCACAACAAAGTGCGCTACTGACAGCTGAAAGGTTAATGTAACAGTGCGTGTGGATGCATGAGCTTACAGGGATTTATAATTCTTGTAGAATTATTATTGTGTTGTACCCGTCTTTTAATTAATGAGCTTACAGGGATTTATAATTCTTGTAGAATTATTATTGTGTTGTACCCGTCTTTTCTAAGCGTGTTTCTTTCTCCGTTGGGTACTTCTTTTCTCTTGTAGAATGGATTGCACTGATTAACCCTTTGACAGTCAGCAGCACTTCTCGTCTAGTTGATTCCTGCAGGTTCCATCTCAAATCTGCCGATCAATGCTCTTTCAGATGTACTGCTCCTTTAATTTGGAATTCCTTACCGACTGAGCTGAGAAATGCCTCCCCCTTACGCAGTTCAAAGCAAAGTTAAAAACGTACCTTTTCTTGCAGACTTTCGTGTGATCTCTACGGTTTTCTGTACACCCCCCCCCCCCCCTTGCAGACTGTGTGTGTGTGTGTGTGTGTGTGCGTGTGTGTCGTTTTCACCTGTGCATTGAGTTGTATTATAAATATGAGAAATGCACCATATAAATATCAAGTATTATTATTATTAAAAATCAGGTCCACAATAGGCGCTGCTGACAATCAAAGGCTTAACACAAACACCACATATTATATTTGCATTGACAGCCTGTTTTCTATACTAGTGACCAACGAAATCCAGAGCAATGGCAACTTAACCGAGGCTGCAACACAAAAACAGCAATAATGGCACAAGGTCACCATCTGTCATTGTAAAACAAAAGAACAAAACGAAAACCTATACAGTCAGACCTGTCTTGAGTAACATCTTTTTGCAGAAGAAAGTAGTCTTAAAGACAGGTGCTCTTCTCATGAGTCACCTGTCATTAACCCTTGTCATCCTGATACACTACTGCTTGAAATAAATTTGACTATGATAGTTCAAGGGTGGTGCCAGAATAGCTTGGCGCCTCAGGCGCCAAGCCATTCTGGCACCACCCTTGAACTAATATGGTTGATCTATTTCCTAATCTGTAATGTAGGCTTCACAGGACAATGAGCCAGCTTTTTAAAATGAGCCTCAGGACGTAGTGGGTTAAAGACCTTCATTTAGGTGCCTACTAGAACAATGATGGCCTCGGGTGACTGGCCATCTCTCTAAAGAACGGTTGCTGCCAACAAGCTCTGCTGTATCACACAACTGTCAATAACCGCTACTGACACTCAAAGGGTGAAGGTCTCGCGTAGCCAACAGGGTCCAGCAGCATGAGTAAGTTTAGTCCTGCACTAAGTGTCAAGGTCTGGAGTACCGTCCTGCACCAGCCACTATGCTGACTGGTGCAACCAGCCCCTGGTCCTCAATTAGCCTGCATTTAGCTGTGCATGTCAGGTAAGGCTAACTAAGGCCTGTTGCCCTCTTGCTTGCTGGGTCTATACCATTGAATTCTAACACAGAAAATTCATTTTCTAGTTTCTAAATTTTACTGTAACAAGAATGGCAAAGCCCTCAAGGCTCACGTGCATGACCGATCCAAATAATTAATGAACTTTGTGAATTGACCTTTCAACAGGTCACTCAAATATGCAAGTGTTCTAACGTAACAACATAAGGAAAGGGCTGGCAAAATCCATGTTTTCTCAAAATTTTACGCATTTTTCACTTATGTCAACCTTCCATGACCCTTGACCTCTTTGAGTAATGAACTAAATTAGTTTGCATAGAACGGTCTTATCATAAGTTACCGTTCTGCCAAATATGGCTGAAACATTCTGCAAAAATCCTGATAAAAACTAAAATTGTACAAAAAATTGAAATTTTCAAATCATTTGCTGATCTCTTGTGACCCTTGACCTTTCCAAGAGATCATCCAAGTCAGCATGCATAGGAAGGTCTTACCATCAGGTATGTCTATACCAGGTTTGGGATGGAAGTTTTAAATAGTATTTGAGAAGAAAAAAAAAAAAAGAATTGTCAGAAAATGACAATTTTCGACCTATTTCCTGACCTCTTGTGACCCTTGACCTTTCTAAGGGGTCATCCAAATTAGTATGCATAGTCTTACCATCAGGTACCTCTGTACCAGGTTTGGATTTGAAGCCTAGAATAGTATTTGAGAAAAAAACATCTTTTATCAAAATAGGTGTATGGCTATTTTTTTTTTTTTTTTTTTTTTTTACCTATTTCCTGATCTCTTGTGACTGTTGACCTTTCCGATGGGTCACCAAATTAGTATGCACAGATAGGTCTTACCATCAGGTATCTTTGTACCAAGTTAGGGTTTGAAGCTGTGAATAGTATTTGAGTAAAAAAAATCTATTTTGTCAAAACATGGCATTTTTTAAAACCTATTCCTGTGACCTTAACCTCTTAGAGAAGTCACTCAAATTGGTATGTTTAGAAAGGTCTTACACAAAGTATTCTTGGGGCAAGTTTGAAGACTGTGGCCTGAATAGCCTCTGAGAAAATATCAACGCTAAAGTTTACCATGGATGACCGTGGACGACTACTGGCCCAGAACACTCGCTTTTGCTTTGTACATGAGCCCAACCAAAAGGCATGAATACAATATATTTTTGTAATTTACAAATGAAAACACAGCAGAATCTAAAGTGACAAAACAAGTGTCAGAAAAAAATCATCACAAAAATTTAAACCATACAAAAAAGGAGCAATAATCCAAGAAATGTTAGTTGTGTGACACTGATGCAGCAATCGAGCAGTGATATGTTATGTATGTATTACAGTTGTGTCATGAAACATGCTATAAAATATTACTGCAGTCGAGTCCTGATAACGAGAACTGCAGAGGATGCCAACAATGACTTGTTGTTAACAGGACTGTGTTAAGCAGACTGGGCAGTGTAATCCACTGTATCCAGAGGACTTGTTAACAGGACTGTGTGTTAAGCAGATTGGGCAGTGTAATCGACTGTATCATGAAACATGCTATAAAATATTACTGCAGTCGAGTCCTGATAATGTATAGAAGGTGCCCAGTAGTGAAGGTACTACCTACGGGCGTAAGTAGTGCCTACAGCAGGTAGGCAGCAATGCATGGAACAAAGCGCCCTGCGAAGGCACTGCCTACGCTGCTGCCTACGGTAGGGCTGCTATTCCGAGGCCTACAGCCACTAGGAAGTACTTACCGCATGTAAAGAAAGATGGCCACGCCCGTGTTGTATGGAATGCACAACCGGTGGAGAGCCATACGAAGAGAGCGAATATTCCGCGATCGAACCCATCCATTGGAGGTATATGACGACGAAAAAGTCTACAAGAGATTTAGATTCCCGAGAAACTTCATTTTTCAACTTGCTGCTGAAATCGAAGACCAAATCAAGCATGAAGTGCCAAGAAAAGGGTGCCTCTCCCCAGTGTTGCAAGTTTGTCTTGCACTGCGTTTCTACGCCTCGGGAACCAACCAGATGGTGATAGGAGACTTGCTTGGTGTTGATCAAGCCACCGTTTCTAGAACTGTCAGCAGAGTTACAGATGCGCTTTTTTCGACTGTCAGAAGGCACATCGTCTTCCCAGACCAGACAGAGGCTGACTACCAGAAAATCAAATTCTACAGAATGGCTGGAATGCCAGGTAAGGATGTGTGTTTATGTTGTGCCCCCTTCCCCCCCCCCCCCCCCAATTTTTAATTTTAATTTGTCAGCACTCTTAATGGCTACAATGGTCTGAAAGCATGTAACATGAATGTGATTTTACAAATATGAAAAACTGAAAAGAAAAGAAAACTTCCAAATTCTGTCATTCACTAAAATCAAAAAGTAAATTTGTATAAACGAAGCATGACTACATTTTGTTGTACATTTATTCATACTCCAAGTGCACAGATTTTCCTTCTCATTTACAAACTAGCCCTTCCACCTGTGACCAACCCTTTTCAACTACATGATATCGGAGAAATTGATGTCACCTATGTGTACGTTTGTACTAATTTTATCACCAAGTTAATTATCCATAGAATGTTTTGTTCCACAGGTTATCTGCAATGCTGACCTTGTGTTCATCAATGTTGTTGCTCGGTGAGTAGATTCAATATTTTATTTTAACGTCTCTTAACTTACATGTACTTTTAGACCACTTCATTATCACGCATGAACATACAAGCAAATCTATTCAATTTAAAGTTACAGTGCAACAATAAATCTAACATTACTACAACATTGTACTAAAGTCTGCAGACATGTAAATTATTATTATTTAAAATCTGCCTTCCTCTTTTTTTCTGCCATCTTTCCTGTATAGGCGTCCGCCATACGCCATACGCCTACGTCCACGCCTGCGCATTGCAGGGGATTCCCCTGCGATAAAATTAACTTGTGGGACAAGGTTGAACCTTCGTAGTCACAAGCTAGTGACTAGCAGGTCGGTTCCACACATTGCTGCCTACAGTAGGTGCGTCCTACTCGGTGGTTACTACTTACGAAGGTAGTGCTTAGCGTGTGCAGTAAGTTCCTTCTATACATTGCACCCCAGAGGATGCCAACAATGACTTGTTGTTAACAGGACTGTGTTAAGCAGACTGGGCAGTGTAATCCACTGTATCCAGAGGACTTGTTAACAGGACTGTGTTAAGCAGACTGAGCAGTGTAATCCACTGTATCCAGAGGACTTGTTAACAGGACTGTGTTAAGCAGACTGAGCACTGTATCCAGAGGACTTGTTAACAGGACTGTGTTAAGCAGACTGAGCAGTGTAATCCACTGTATCCAGAGGACTTGTTAACAGGACTGTGTTAAGCAGACTGAGCAGTGTAATCCACTGTATCCAGAGGACTTGTTAACAGGACTGTGTTAAGCAGACTGAGCAGTGTAATCCACTGTATCCAGAGGACTTGTTAACAGGACTGTGTTAAGCAGACTGAGCAGTGTAATCCACTGTATCCAGAGGTCAGATCATGTTAACCCTTTTAGCCCCAACACCCTACAGCAGGAGATAGAATGACCTTGATAATTCAAGGGTAGCTTTTATGCGCCAAGCTCATCTGGCACCACCCTTATCATGGTTGATCTATCTCCTGCAACTGGTGCATAATCGTTTTGGGAAACATGGCCTTGGGGTTAAATGGGTTAAAGACAGACCATGATAAAGAGGCTCCTTCAATTTCTTCAGCTATTCTCGACAGTTAATGGGTTCAGCACAACACAGATTCTGAATGTATGTCTCTTGCAGGCTCCAGTTACCAATATGGAGTTGCTACATTTATGCACAATGCATCTTACAACCTGCTCGTGAGCCCCAGCAACTGCAAAGGGAAGGGGGGGGGGGGGGAGGAGGGGGCTGGTGAGGATGTTTACGTTTGCCTCCAGCACGTAGGTAGTGCTTACATTTGTAGCAGTGAAAGGAGTTGACTGCAAGCCCTAGATTGTGGATGATGTAGCTGTGACATGTTGTCAGGGGCTCATGACTCAGGGTGGTGCTCGCACTTGAAGCATTTAAAGGTTAAAATCAAAGCTAATCACGCCAGGGAGGTACAAACTAAGTTAACCCCTTTACTGTCAGTGGATGCAAATGGTGTTTGTGAGATGTTGGTTCATTGAACACCAGAGTGCTGGCCACTCCAGACAACAGATACACAGTGGGCTCAGCAAGGGGCCTAGATCTTCATGCCACCTGCAACTGTGGGCACTCATGAGGGTCTATGTCTCCTGCAGTTGCATTGTGGATCTTTGAAGTGAAGGGGTTAAAAAATCATCTCACACTGTCATCTGCACCCAGTATGCAGCAAGCAAATTATGTGTATATATATATATATATATATATATATATATATATATATATATATATATATATATATATATATATATATATATATATATATATATATATATATATATATATATATATATATACATACATACAGTGTTGATTCTAGGATTTCAGAAAAGTGAGCCCAAAGGCTCCCTCTAATCAAAAAAGGGAGCCCCTCAAGGTGTAAAAGGGAGGCCCTCAAATCGCGTTGCACTGCTTACTTTAAAACGACATATATACACACATTCATACATACAGTGGATTCCGCTTAACACAAATTTCTGGGGACACGGCAGAAAATCACTTCGTGTTAACCGTATTTCATGTTAACCAATATGGCCTCAAAATTGATCATGGCCCTCAAGGAGAAAGTGTGTAAGACGTGTGCGTGAATGAGTACCAGAATAAAAGTGCACGACATTATCGTACTTTCTATGCATACCTTCAGCTCGCTAGGAAAACACATGGAAACGTGTACAGCTCGAGTATTTAATGTAAATCCATCAGGTAAAATCCATACTAAGTTACAATCCTCAGGTAAAAGCAACACAGGCTGAAGTACAATCCCGCATCGGTAAAAGGGTTGTGTTGGTACATGAATGATACAACATGAATACAGTACAGAAATGCTAGCCAATGAGAAGACAGATTACAACAGCCGAAAGCTATTCAGCCAATCACAGACTAGAGTTCGCTCTGATCTGTCATGTGTACTTCCACAGCACGAGAGCGACACGTGAATTGGTTTTCTGTGAATGGAATCTGTGTTCGTGTTAAACAGGTGAATAATAGTGAAATTGCCCTGGCTCGACTCAGGCCACACTGCACCAAGACGCTCGAGCAGGCTTTTACGCAGCAGCGGTGCGGCCACGCTGGTCATGCAAAAAAGCGTCCAGTTTCTTTTTCTGCGATTCTTCGGCCGTGCTATCGGTGTTTTTTTGCGATTTGGAGCATAATATTGCGAGAAATTGTGCAAAACGCGCTCTAGAATCAACACTGTATATATATGCAACCTAATGACTTCTACATTACAGGCACAAACTGTCACTCCCTGCTTGTTTGTAGGTTATTCTGACAATTCAAGAGTGGTGCCTGAATAGCCTGTCTGGGTACCAAATAGGTATTCTGGTACCAGCCTTAAACTTTTGTAGCATTTGTGGAGTACTCCCTGGATAGACTCCCTGAGGAAGTACGCCACAAGTACAATTCTATGAGATGCACAAAAACAGTACTCCCCAGATACTCACTCAGGGAGTATGCCACAAGTACAATTTTGTGCAAATGATACAAGCATCTCACTGGAACAAAAGTGTGCTTGTCTATAGTAGGGGGACTATCTGGGGAGTACTCCCACAAACAGCACGGGCTATCACAGTCTCTCCATATCTTGTAAAGGCCAATCTATTTCTAGTCATCGTGCCACAGCTGAACTGAGAACAACCCAACTGAGAAAGAAACATGCTTAGAAAAGACAGTTATAACAAAATTTATGAATATTTCGGGTAAATACCCTTCTTCAAAATAGACAATTATAGAGAGCAGTCGCTACTTATCTTATCGCCTTCTGCCTAGCCGAGTAATAATATTTCGGGTAAATACTCTTCTTCAAAACAGGCAAATAAACAATTATAGAGATCAATTGCTACTTATCTTATCGCCTTTTGGGTAGCCGAGACTCAGATAGCCAGAATGTGATCATATAAGTAGCGACTGATTATTACTATTACTTGTTACTTGTTGATGATACTTGTTATTGTTTGTCTATTTTGAAGAAGGGTATTTACCCGAAATATTAATAAATTGTGTAGTAACTGTCTTTTCTAAGCATGTTTCTTTATTTTACATGCTTGGCAGTCCCCTTTTGGTGTGGATTTTGATTTTGTTTTCACAGCTGAACAGCTTGGCCCACAAAGCCCTGACATGCTACAGCAGGATCAACCAGTCTATTTCTAGCCACTGTGTAACAGCTGAACAGCTTGGCCCACAAAGCCCTGTCATGCTACAGCAGGCTGTTGATCAACCATGATAGTTCAAGGTAGTGTCGGAATAGCTTGGCACCTGTAGACTTGACCTATCAAGGTCAATCTGTTTCCAGCACTGTGACGTAGACCTCAATGGATATCTAAACAAGAATGGCACAGCCCTCATGGCTCACCTATATGTCAAATCTACGTAACAAGACTGATCTTTCTGACCTTGTCCTTTTCAGGACCCTTGACCTTTGTGAGGGGTGAAGACAACTAGTATGCATACACTGGTCTTCTCATCAGCTACTTGACTAAAAAGTTTGCAGAAACTTTCATTAAAAAAAATGAAACTGTATAAACATTCGGTATTTTTCAAACATTTGCTGACCTCTTGTGACCCTTGACCTTTCTGAGGGGTCATAGAAATTAGCATGCATAGAAAGGTCTTACCATCACCAACTTTGGGCTTGAAGTTGAAAATAGTATTAATAAAAATCAATTTTTGTCAGACTATGGATATTTCTGGACCCCCTGTGACCTTGATCTTTAAGAGGTCAATGATATTGGTATGTTTAGACAGGTTTTGTCACAAAGTATCCTTGGGCCAAGTTTGAGGGCTGTGGCTTGAATGGTTTCCAAGAAAATGCCAACGTTAAAGTTTACCACGCACAACAGTTGGACACTGGACAGACAACAGACGGCCCAACACAGACTCACTTTTGCCGTCGACGAGAGCCAAAAACAGTCATCCTTATGATTACCAAGTTACAGAGCAGAAGTGTGCACTGTCAGCCAGTGATAATCTAGCACACCATGCCACTCCATACTGAGAAATGAGCAGCCAGTGTACCTGGCAGCCAGTGATAATCTAGCACACCATGCCACTCCATGCTCAGAAATGAGCAGCCAGTGTACCTGGCAGCCAGTGATAATCTAGCACACCATGCCACTCCATGCTGAGAAATGAGCAGCCAGTACCTGGCAGCGGCAGGGTCTTGGAGCGATAGTCCTCAGACACGCTGTGACTGCGCAATCGGCCTCCAGCCTTCTCCCCAGCACTAGGAGGTGTGGCGGGCTTTGCTGCAGGCTGTTCTCTCCTCACCCCCTTTCTCGGCAGTGTGTTGAATCTGACCTCCGGTGCTTTGGCCTTGGTGTGGGTCGGGGTAACGGACCTTGGTACCCCGCGGCGAGAAGTCATGGGTGTGGCCAGGTGTGATGGGGTGCTGGTGCTTCGCGCGATGGCACGAGGGGTGGGGTCTGGCGTGCTGCAGGCACTACCAGCATTGGCACTACCCACCTGCTTTGTGGGGCTGCGCAGTGCGGGTATGCGGCAACGCGTGGGGGGGCTGGTCAGGTCTAAGAACATATTACCTGGCTTTTGTGCGCTGCGTGGCGTGGCCACTGCTCCTGATGCTTCCCCATCTGTGGTCACATTCTCCGGACGACTGGAGCCACCGCCTCCACCATCTTCACCACTTCCACTACTAGCACCACTCAGGTTGAAAGCGTTTTTGTCTGCAACACGTTGTATAGGGCCGATAGGGCGATGGCGGATGAATGTAGCAGAACTGGAGACGGATGCGTTAGTATCTTGGGATGTGTTAACCCCCTGGAGCATGCGGTCGCTGGTACTTTTAACCTCCTTGTGCATGCTGCCACTGGTGCTGTTGGTAACCCCCTGGTGCGTGCGGTCACTGGTCGTGTTTACAGTGCCGGTGACTGCAGGCACGAGGGGGTCAGGCAAGCAATGTTGTTGATGATTGTTATTCTGCTGCATGCCTGCTGACGGAGTTGCCAGCGACTGACCTGTAACGGTGGTGGGAGTGGTGAAGGTGGGGAGGTGGGTTGAAATCTCGGGGACGGACATGCCTGAGTGGTCACCTACAAGTTGACAAAGGGGACAAACAAAAGACACATGCACTCCACTGCGCTAAGCGTGCAAAAGGAAAATGATGGATAGAAATCTGCACAGTGATGTCAAGTTTCCCCTTCATGCACAAACAGGGCTGGAAATTGCTATTAACCACATAACTGCCGGGGCAAGGCCAACACTACCCAGCTGCAAGAGATGTAAATCCTTATGAGTCCCCTGCGAATGCGCCCGTACAGTACCACGAATGCGGGGGCTCATGAGGATTATGTCTCTTGCCATCCCTGTGTTCTATACACCTCATTTTGTCTCAATTACATCTGTGTTCTTGACGTGAATGGCGGTCAGTGTGCCGTCTTTTCTGACGTGAAATTCATGATCACCGGCAGTGAAGGGGTTAATAAGCAGGAAATCTTTCTTTTGTGGGCAACCCGAGTGTGTACCGAGGACATGACCAGGTAGGCACACTAACTCTGAGCAGGTTACAGACAGGCAGATAACTCAAAAGGTAGATGTCTGCCCAGATGCTGAAGATTTCAAACCCTGAATTCAGTCTCAGGTCCAAAGTCACCGGAGTCCCTGAAATTTCATGGAAATGCGGTACCCCCTGACTGCTGGGTGATTTCATGGAAATGCGGTACCCCCTGACTGCTGGGTGAGGGGAAAAGTCGTCAAGCCTGAGCGATGTTTATCTTGTGTAATCGACCGTTACCGACGCAACACTTTCCCTTCCTTTTCTGTCCCCTCTTCAGTTTGACTGGAAACGGTGTCTTAGACCAGTACAACTGTAGTTGTCACAGATTACTATGCACCCCCCCCCCCCGCCCCCCCCCCCCCCCCCCCCACCCCCGATATTGAATCGGCTGATGGAAATCTGTGCATTTTGCAGGCTCACTTTACATCCTTATTAGATCCCCCTGATGAGTAAGCCACTGAGGACTTATTTGCTTATCAAGGAGCCTGCTATCCACAAGAAGCATAGATGTTGATGAGGCTGTGCATGTTGTAAAGGCTGCCGAGAATCAAAGGACTCTTTTATTCTTTTACATAGATCGGTCTCGTTTGCATCCTGAAGTTGAGGGTGTTAATACTGGTTAAAGCATAAAGTGGACTAGAACCTAATAAAAATGGAAAGGCAAAACGTGATCATCAAAAAGACTAATTTAGCAGTCACACACACACACACACACACAAGGGTGGGACCAAAAAAAAGTTGAATCCTGAAGCGAGGGTCTTGGGGCACTTTTCAAGTGAATTTTTTTTTTTTTTTTTTTTTTTTTTTTTTTAAATCCAGAAATCTGGCTGTAGCCAGAAAAGTCCCACCCAATCACACACCACACACACACAAACTGAGAACCTGATTTAAACAAGAACGTTAAAAACTTACTTTAAACAGTAACAGCAACAACAAACTCGGCAATACAACTCAAGGCGCTCGAGTCACTCCGACACAACTATGGGCTCAAGTTTCTTTTAGCTGCCGAAATAAGCGGGCCCTGAATGTGGACAAAGACTGAGCCTCAGTAATGTCGATCGGCAACAAATTTCATACTTTGCTCCTGAGTAAGACAAACTAGTTTTGAATATATCGAAGCGCGGCCTTGGTATGGATAGATTGTTTCTCGCCATTTTATATGGCGTATGAGCAGAGCTAAATAGATCTGTTTATTTGAGTCGGTCGTCGGTGCTTTCTTTACTATCCGGGTGGATTCATTTGGCTGCCCTACGGTGAAGAGCATTAAGCCTTTTTATGCACGCATCGCTACATCCGTCCGAGAGAGAGAGAGAGAGAGAGAGAGAGAGAGAGAGAGAGAGAGAGAGAGAGAGAGCCGCACACGCGAGAGAAAATGTCATATTTAGAGTATTATGTCAGTGTCTGCGTGGTGATGGAGTTGCCTCTTTTACGTCACCACCACTGTCTGACTTTCTCTAGAAATAAAGGTTTTTTAGTGTTTTAATTGTTTTCTGAAAAGAATTAATTTTTACTAAAGAAGTTGAAAGGATACAAAGCTGGCTAACGAACTCATCCAATGTCTTTCTCCAAACTAGCTATCTTCAAAAGTTCAAGTAAATATGACAATTACGGACTCTAATCTTGGTCAACCGACTTCCTATAAACAGTTGTTTATGTTTCAATGAGACAATTACAATATGCTCGGAGGCTCTTTTAGCCACCCACTTAAAAAAGTATTTCGCCAAGTTTCAAGCTTGTGGGTACAGACATATCGGAGAATCTCTTGTTTACATTATATACATACATACATACATACATACGCATATACATACATACATATATATGTACATACATACATACATATGCACATACATACATACGCACATACATAGCGCTTCGCACCAAATGTACGTTCAGCAGCGAGTTTAGCATAACCAGACTTGACGTAATTTTAATCTTGTTACTTCAATTGTTAGAGATATAGCCTGCCTGCCTCTGACATCATGGACATCCTATTTAATTCTCCCCACCGCAACCCGTCCTAAAATGTCCCTTCTTTAAAAAAATCAGTTCAGAAATCTCAGTGATTGTGCATCACTACCTGCGTTTCATCATCTCTGTATTATCAAAAGAGAAAGACTGAGCTGGCTCTCAGGGACGGACAACACCGGTGATGGAAAACCCGCTGACCGCTGGCTGGTGATAAAGAGGGAAAGAGAAGGGTCCTGAAATACGATGTCATCAGCAGGCGCTGGGCCAGAAATTAGTTATACCCACTGACCGCTGGTTGGTACTACAGAGGGAAGGAGAAGGGTCCTGAAATACGATGTCGTCATCAGGCGCTGGGCCAGAAATTAGTTACGACAGCTTGACCCTCACCCACCCACCCCCTTACCACAACCCCCTCCCTCCCCTTGGTGTTGGACCTAAGACTGAATTAGCAGCTCAATTTCTGATGGATGGTATTAGAGTCCAACCTGTAGAAGGCACTGCCCCAAGGGACTGTAAACACAGTGGTCTCCTGAGACAGGTGGCGACCTAGACAGGTTGGACTCAACATGCACCACTTTCTTCTGGGGATTCAGTTTGTTTGAAATACATCCTAAATTAGACAAAGAACAGACGTCTCAAGAAAACATTGTATATCATATAACAAGAAAAGCAAACAGAAATTATGAATGATGAGGCCGAGCGTTTAAAAATGAATCTTAAAAGACATCAACAGTGCATAAAATATGACGAGGCCGAATGTTTGCAAATAAATCAACGAGGTCAACATGACACAAATTAGCCCATAAACACACAGAAAGCTACAGAACCAGTTAACACAGCAATATTGACACCACCGTACAACCATACTCTTTCCCAGCAGTCCACTGCTGCCTGCTACAGTACAGTTCACATGAGCCAGACTGATAATGATTATTCAAAGGCAGTGCCAGATTAGCTTGGTGCCTGCAGGTGTCGCCGAGCTAATCTGGCACAACCCCCTTTGAAATGTCATGGTCAATCCATTTCTCAAAGCTTAAAATGAAAGTTTCATTGAAAAGTAAAGAAACAATACTTACACAAACAGATGTATTTACAAAAGATGTAAAAAGGAAGAAAACAAAACAAGCATGCGTCGTCTTACCAGAGGACTTTGTATTTATGTAGTTGTTGTCCTGGAAACGGTTGTCGAGGGCGATCTGCTGCTCCCGTTTTTCCAGCTCCATCAGCTCCTGCTGATAAAGTTCACGCTGCTTCTCCTGAAACAGTCAAAACGAGTTCTGACTCTTTCTGGGATCAAGCTGTAGCCACCAGCGAGTAAAGCATCAAGAGTTGGATCAGTGTGAGTGTGAATGTGTGTGTGAGTGTCCACACTGGGTTCAGTTGGATCAGTGTGTGTGTGAGTGTGAGTGTCCACACTGGGTTCAGTTGGATCAGTGTGTGTGTGTGTGTGAGTGTCCACGTTGGGTTCAGTTGGATCAGTGTGTGTGTGAGTGCGAGTGTCCACACTGGGTTCAGTTGGATCAGTGTGTGTGTGAGTGTGTGTGTCCACAAAGGGTTCAGTTGGATCAGTGTGTGTGTGAGTGTGAGTGTCCTCACTGGGTTCAGTTGGATCAGTGTGTGTGTGAGTGTGTGTGTCCACACTGGGTTCAGTTGGATCAGTGTGTGTGCGAGTGTGTGAGTGTCCACACTGGGTTCAGTTGGATCAGTGTGCGTGTGAGTGTCCACACTGGGTTCAGTTGGATCAGTGTGTGAGTGTGAGTGTGCATGTGAGTGTGAGTGTCCACACTGGGTTCAGTAGGATCAGTGTGCGTGTGAGTGCGAGTGTCCACACTGGGTAAAGTTGGATCAGTGTGTGAGTGTGAGTGTCCACACTGGGTTCAGTTGGATCAGTGTGTGTGTGAGTGCGAGTGTCCACACTGGTGTTCAGTTGGATCAGTGTGCGAGTGTGAGTGTCCACACTGGGTTCAGTTAGATCAGTGTGTGTGTGTCCACACTGGGTTCAGTTGGATCAGTGTGTGTGTGTGTGTGTCCACACTGGGTTCAGTTGGATCAGTGTGTGTGTGTGTCCACACTGGGTTCAGTAGGATCAGTGTGTGAGTGTGAG